>OY288290.1:17101257-17701257 GCA_958450335.1 Hibiscus tridactylites
TTGATACGTTTTGGACGAGCAGGTCTAAATGGGCCTTACAATGGACCCGTTGGAATTTTAATAGAGTAAAAAGTATCGAAATTGAGCTTTTGCAATATAATTGTGTTTAAAAGCTCCTAATCAATTATTTGAACTCCTAAAATTTGATTAAAACTTGTTTTGCGGTCCTTTTTTTGTAGAGGTTTCGGACGAGCAGGCCTAAATGGGCCTTTCAATGGACGCGTTAGAATTTTAACTGAATAAAAAGTACAGAAATTGAGGTTTTGCAATACAAATGTGTTGAAAAGCTCCGAATCAATTATTTTAACTCCTAATATTTGAATAAAACATTTTTGCGGTCCTTTTTGTAGAGGTTTCGGACGAGCGGGTCTAAATGGCCCTTTCAATGGACCCGTTGAAATTTTAACTGAGTAAAAAGTATAAAATTGAGGTTTTGCAATATAATTGTGTTGAAAAGCTCCTAATCAATTACATAAGCTCCTAAAATTTGATGAAAACTTTTTTTGCAGTCCTTTTTGATACGTTTCGGACGAGCTGGTCTAAATAGGCCTTACAATGGACCCGTTGGAATTTTAACTGAGTAAAAAGTACAGAAATTGAGCTTTTGCAATATAATTGTGTTGAAAAGCTCCTAATCAATTATTTGAACTCCTAAAATTTGATTAAAACTTGTTTCGCGGTCGTTTTTTGTAGAGGTTTCCGATGAGCATGTCTAAATGGGCCTTTCAATGGACCCATTGGAATTAAATTGAGTAAAAAGTACAAAAATTGAGGTTTTGCAATATAATTGTGTTCAAAAGCTCCTAATCAATTACATGAACTCCTAAAATTTGATTAAAACTTATTTTGCAGTCCTTTTGTAGAGGTTTCGGATGAGCGGGTCGAAATGGGTCTTTCAATGGACCCGTTGGTATTTAAACTGAGTAAAAAGTACAGAAATTGAGGTTTCGCATTATAATTGTGTTGAAAAGCTCCTAATCAATTATTTGAACTCCTTATATTTGAATAAAACATTTTTTGCGGTCCTTTTTGTAGAGGTTTCGGACGAGCAGGTCTAAATGGGCCATGCAATGGACCCGTTGGAATTTTGACTGAGTAAAAAAGTACAGAAATTGAGGTTTTGCAATATAATTGTGTTGAAAAGCTCCTAATCAATTATTTGAACTCCTAATATTTGAATAAAACATTTTTGCGAACCTTTTTCTAGAGGTCTCGGACGAGCAGGTCTAAATGGGCCTTTCAATGGGCCCGTTGAAATTTTAACTGAGTAAAAAGTATAAAATTGAGGTTTTTCAATATAATTGTGTTGAAAAGTTCCTAATCAATTATTTGAACTCCTAAAATTTGATTAAAACTATTTTGCAGTCGTTTTTGTCGAGGTTTCGGACGAGCAGGTCTAAATGGGCCTTTCAATGGACCCGTTACAATTTTAACTGAGTAAAAAGTACAAAAATTGAGGTTTTGCAATATAAATGTGTTGAAAAGCTCCTAATCAATTATTTGAACTCCTAATATTTGAATAAAACATTTTTACGTTCCTTTTTGTAGAGGTTTCGAACGAGCGGGTCTAAATGGGCCTTTCAATGGACCTGTTGAAATTTTAACTGAGTAAAACGTGTAAAATTGAGGTTTTGCAATATAATTGTGTTGAAAAGCTCCTAATCAATTATATAAACTCCTAAGATTTGATTAAAACTTTTTTTGCAGTCCTTTTTGATACGTTTTGGACGAGCAGGTCTAAATGGGCCTTACAATGGACCCGTTGGAATTTTAACTGAGTAAAAAGTATCGAAATTGAGCTTTTGCAATATAATTGTGTTTAAAAGCTCCTAATCAATTATTTAAACTCCTAAAATTTGATTAAAACTTGTTTTGCGGTCCTTTTTTGTAGAGGTTTCGGACGAGCATGTCTAAATGGGCCTTTCAATGGACCCATTAGAATTTTAACTGAGTAAAAAGTACAGAAATTGAGGTTTTGCAATATAAATGTGTTTAAAAGCTCCTAATCAATTATTTGAACTCCTAATATTTGAATAAAACATTTTGCGGTCCTTTTTGTAGAGGTTTCGGACGAGCGGGTCGAATTGGGCCTTTCAATGGACCTGTTGGTATTTTAACTGAGTAAAAAGTACAGAAATTGAGGTTTCGCAATATAATTGTGTTGAAAAGCTCCTAATAAATTATTTGAACTCCTAATATTTGAATAAAATATTTTTGTGGTCCTTTTTGAAGAGGTTTCGGACGAGCATGTCTAAATGGGCCTTTCAATGGACCCGTTGGAATTTTAACTGAGTAAAAAGTACAGTAATTGAGGTTTTGCAATATAATTGTGTTGAAAAGCTCCTAATAAATTATTTGAACTCCTAATATTTGAATAAAACATTTTTGCGAACCTTTTTGTAGAGGTTTCGGACGAGCAGGTCTAAATGGGCCTTTCAATGGGCCCGTTTGAATTTTGACTGAGTAAAAAGTATAAAATTGAGGTTTTGCAATATAATTGTGTTGAAAAGTTCCTAATAAATTATTTGAACTCCTAAAAGTTGATTAAAACTATTTTGCAGTCCTTTTTGTCGAGGTTTCGGACGAGCAGGTCTAAATGGGCCTTTCAATGGACCCGTTAGAATTTTAACTAAGTAAAAAGTACAGAAATTGAGGTTTTGCAGTATAAATGTGTTGAAAAGCTCCTAATCAATTATTTGAACTCCTAATATTTGAATAAAACATTTTTGCGGTCCTTTTTGTAGAGGTTTCGGACGAGCAGGTCTAAATGGGCCTTTCAATGGACCCGTTGGAATTTTAACTGAGTAAAATGTACAGAAATTGAGGTTTTGCAATATAATTGTTTTGAAAAGCTCCTAATCAATTATTTGAACTCCTAATATTTGAATAAAACATTTTTGCGAACCTTTTTGTAGAGGTTTCGGACGAGCAGGTCTAAATGGGCCTTTCAATTGGCCCGTTTGAATTTTAACTGAGTAAAAAGTATAAAATTGAGGTTTTGCAATATAATTGTGTTGAAAAGTTCCTAATAAATTATTTGAACTCCTAAAATTTAATTAAAACTATTTTGCGAACCTTTTTGTAGAGGTTTCGGACGAGCAGGTCTAAATGGGCCTTTCAATGGGCCCGTTTGAATTTTAACTGAGTAAAAAGTATAAAATTGAGGTTTTGCAGTATAATTGTGTTGAAAAGCTCCTAATAAATTATTTGAAATCCTAATATTTGAATAAAACATTTTTGCGGTCCTTTTTGTAGAGGTTTCGGACGAGCGGGTCTAAATGGGCCTTTCAATGGACCCGTTGAAATTTTAACTGAGTAAAAAGTATAAAATTGAGGTTTTGCAATATAATTGTGTTGAAAAGCTCTTAATCAATTACATAAACTCCTAAAATTTGATTAAAACCTTTTTTGCAGTCCTTTTTGATACGTTTCGGACGAGCAGGTCTAAATGGGCCTTATAATTGACCCGTTGGAATTTTAACTGAGTAAAAAGTACCGAAATTTAGCTTTTGCAATATAATTGTGTTGAAAAGCTCCTAATCAATTATTTGAACTCCTAAAATTTGATTAAAACTTGTTTTGCGGTTCTTTTTTGTAGAGGTTTCGGACGAGCAGGTCTAAATGGGCCTTTCAATGGACCCGTTGGAATTAAATTGAGTAAAAAGTACAAAAATTGAGGTTTTGCAATATAATTGTGTTGAAAAGCTCCTAATCAATTACATGAACTCCTAAAATTTGATTAAAACATTTTTTGCGGTCCTTTTTGTAGAGGTTTCGGACGAGCAGGTCTAAATGGGCCATGCAATGGACCCGTTGGAATTTTGACTGAGTAAAAAAGTACAGAAATTGAGGTTTTGCAATATAATTGTGTTGAAAAGCTCCTAATCAATTATTTGAACTCCTAATATTTGAATAAAACATTTTTGCGAACCTTTTTCTAGAGGTCTCGGACGAGCAGGTCTAAATGGGCCTTTCAATGGGCCCGTTGAAATTTTAACTGAGTAAAAAGTATAAAATTGAGGTTTTTCAATATAATTGTGTTGAAAAGTTCCTAATCAATTATTTGAACTCCTAAAATTTGATTAAAACTATTTTGCAGTCGTTTTTGTCGAGGTTTCGGAAGAGCAGGTCTAAATGGGCCTTTCAATGGACCCGTTACAATTTTAACTGAGTAAAAAGTACAAAAATTGAGGTTTTGCAATATAAATGTGTTGAAAAGCTCCTAATAAATTATTTGAACTCCTAATATTTGAATAAAACATTTTTACGTTCCTTTTTGTAGAGGTTTCGGACGAGCGGGTCTAAATGGGCCTTTCAATGGACCTGTTGAAATTTTAACTGAGTAAAAAGTGTAAAATTGAGGTTTTGCAATATAATTGTGTTGAAAAGCTCCTAATCAATTATATAAACTCCTAAGATTTGATTAAATCTTTTTTTGCAGTCCTTTTTGATACGTTTTAGACGAGCAGGTCTAAATGGGCCTTACAATGGACCCGTTGGAATTTTAACTGAGTAAAAAGTATCGAAATTGAGCTTTTGCAATATAATTGTGTTTAAAAGCTCCTAATCAATTATTTGAACTCCTAAAATTTGATTAAAACTTGTTTTGCGGTCCTTTTTTGTAGAGGTTTCGGACGAGCATGTCTAAATGGGCCTTTCAATGGACCCATTAGAATTTTAACTGAGTAAAAAGTACAAAAATTGATGTTTTGCAATATAAATGTGTTTAAATGCTCCTAATCAATTATTTGAACTCCTAATATTTGAATAAAACATTTTGCGGTCCTATTTGTAGAGGTTTCGGACGAGCGGGTCGAATTGGGCCTTTCAATGGACCTGTTGGTATTTTAACTGAGTAAAAAGTACAGAAATTGAGGTTTCTCAATATAATTGTGTTGAAAAGCTCCTAATCAATTATTTGAACTCTTAATATTTGAATAAAACATTTTTGCGGTCCTTTTTGTAGAGGTTTCGGACGAGCATGTCTAAATGGGCCTTTCAATGGACCCGTTGGAATTTTAACTGAGTAAAAAGTACAGTAATTGAGGTTTTGAAATATAATTGTATTGAAAAGGTCCTAATAAATTATTTGAACTCCTAATATTTGAATAAAACATTTTTGCGAACCTTTTTGTAGAGGTTTCGGACGAGCAGGTCTATGTGGGCCTTTCAATGGGCCCGTTTGAATTTTAACTGAGTAAAAAGAATAAAATTGAGGTTTTGCAATATAATTGTGTTGAAAAGTTCCTAATAAATTATTTGAACTCCTAAAATTTGATTAAAACTATTTTGCAGTCCTTTTTGTCGAGGTTTCGGACGAGCAGGTCTAAATGGGCCTTTCAATGGACCCGTTAGAATTTTAACTGAGTAAAAAGTACAGAAATTGAGGTTTTGCAGTATAAATGTGTTGAAAAGCTCCTAATCAATTATTTGAACTCCTAATATTTGAATAAAACATTTTTGCGGTCCTTTTTGTAGAGGTTTCGGACGAGCGGGTCTAAATGGGCCTTTCAATGGACCCGTTGGAATTTTAACTGAGTAAAATGTACAGAAATTGAGGTTTTGCAATATAATTGTTTTGAAAAGCTCCTAATCAATTATTTGAACTCCTAATATTTGAATAAAACATTTTTGCGAACCTTTTTGTAGAGGTTTCGGACGAGCAGGTCTAAATGGGCCTTTCAATTGGCCCGTTTGAATTTTAACTGAGTAAAAAGTATAAAATTGAGGTTTTGCAATATAATTGTGTTGAAAAGTTCCTAATAAATTATTTGAACTCCTAAAATTTGATTAAAACTATTTTGCGAACCTTTTTGTAGAGGTTTCGGACGAGCAGGTCTAAATGGGCCTTTCAATGGGCCCGTTTGAATTTTAACTGAGTAAAAAGTATAAAATTGAGGTTTTGCAGTATAATTTTGTTGAAAAGCTCCTAATAAATTATTTGAAATCCTAATATTTGAATAAAACATTTTTCCGGTCCTTTTTGTAGAGGTTTCGGACGAGTGGGTCTAAATGGGCCTTTCAATGGACCCGTTGAAATTTTAACTGAGTAAAAAGTATAAAATTGAGGTTTTACAATATAATTGTGTTGAAAAGCTCCTAATCAATTACATAAACTCCTAAAATTTGATTAAAACCTTTTTTGCAGTCCTTTTTGATACGTTTCGGTCGAGCAGGTCTAAATGGGCCTTACAATTGACCCGTTGGAATTTTAACTGAGTAAAAAGTACAGAAATTTAGCTTTTGCAATATAATTGTGTTGAAAAGCTCCTAATCAATTATTTGAACTCCTAAAATTTGATTAAAAGTTGTTTTGCGGTTCTTTTTTGTAGAGGTTTCGGACGAGCAGGTCTAAATGGGCCTTTCAATGGACCCGTTGGAATTAATTGAGTAAAAAGTACAAAAATTGAGGTTTTGCAATATAATTGTGTTGAAAAGCTCCTAATCAATTACATGAACTCCTAAAATTTGATTAAAACATTTTTTGCGGTCCTTTTTGTAGAGATTTCGGACGAGCAGGTCTAAATGGGTCATGCAATGGACCCGTTGGAATTTTGACTGAGTAAAAAAGTACAGAAATTGAGGTTTTGCAATATAATTGTGTTGAAAAGCTCCTAATCAATTATTTGAACTCCTAATATTTGAATAAAACATTTTTGCGAACCTTTTTCTAGAGGTCTCGGACGAGCAGGTCTAAATGGGCCTTTCAATGGGCCCGTTGAAATTTTAACTGAGTAAAAAGTATAAAATTGAGGTTTTTCAATATAATTGTGTTGAAAAGTTCCTAATCAATTATTTGAACTCCTAAAATTTGATTAAAACTATTTTGCAGTCGTTTTTGTCGAGGTTTCGGACGAGCAGGTCTAAATGGGCCTTTCAATGGACCCGTTACAATTTTAACTGAGTAAAAAGTACAAAAATTGAGGTTTTGCAATATAAATGTGTTGAAAAGCTCCTAATCAATTATTTGAACTCCTAATATTTGAATAAAACATTTTTACGTTCCTTTTTGTAGAGGTTTCGGACGAGCGGGTCTAAATGGGCCTTTCAATGGACCTGTTGAAATTTTAACTGAGTAAAAAGTGTAAAATTGAGGTTTTGCAATATAATTGTGTTGAAAAGCTCCTAATCAATTATATAAACTCCTAAGATTTGATTAAAACTTTTTTTGCAGTCCTTTTTGATACGTTTTGGACGAGCAGGTCTAAATGGGCCTTATAATGGACCCGTTGGAATTTTAACTGAGTAAAAAGTATCGAAATTGAGCTTTTGCAATATAATTGTGTTTAAAAGCTCCTAATCAATTATTTGAACTCCTAAAATTTGATTAAAACTTGTTTTGCGGTCCTTTTTTGTAGAGGTTTCGGACGAGCATGTCTAAATGTGCCTTTCAATGGACCCATTAGAATTTTAACTGAGTAAAAAGTATAGAAATTGAGGTTTTGCAATATAAATGTGTTTAAAAGCTCCTAATCAATTATTTGAACTCCTAATATTTGAATAAAACATTTTGCGGTCCTTTTTGTAGAGGTTTCAGACGAGCGGGTCGAATTGGGCCTTTCAATAGACCTGTTGGTATTTTAACTGAGTAAAAAGTACAGAAATTGAGGTTTCACAATATAATTGTGTTGAAAAGCTCCTAATCAATTATTTGAACTCCTAATATTTGAATAAAACATTTTTGCGGTCCTTTTTGTAGAGGTTTCGGACGAGCATGTCTAAATGGGCCTTTCAATGGACCCGTTGGAATTTTAACTGAGTAAAAAGTACAGTAATTGAGGTTTTGCAATATAATTGTGTTGAAAAGCTCCTAATAAATTATTTGAACTCCTAATATTTGAATAAAACATTTTTGCGAACCTTTTTGTAGAGGTTTCGGACGAGCAGGTCTAAATGGGCCTTTCAATGGGCCCATTTGAATTTTAACTGAGTAAAAAGTATAAAATTGAGGTTTTGCAATATAATTGTGTTGAAAAGTTCCTAATAAATTATTTGAACTCCTAAAATTTGATTAAAACTATTTTGCAGTCCTTTTTGTCGAGGTTTCGGACGAGCAGGTCTAAATGGGCCTTTCAATGGACCCGTTAGAATTTTAACTGAGTAAAAAGTACAGAAATTGAGGTTTTGCAGTATAAATGTGTTGAAAAGCTCCTAATCAATTATTTGAACTCCTAATATTTGAATAAAACATTTTTGCGGTCCTTTTTGTAGAGGTTTCGAACGAGGAGGTCTAAATGGGCCTTTCAATGGACCCGTTGGAATTTTAACTGAGGAAAATGTACATAAATTGAGGTTTTGCAATATAATTGTTTTGAAAAGCTCCTAATCAATTATTTGAACTCCTAATATTTGAATAAAACATTTTTGCGAACCTTTTTGTAGAGGTTTCGGACGAGCAGGTCTAAATGGGCCTTTCAATTGGCCCGTTTGAATTTTAACTGAGTAAAAAGTATAAAATTGAGGTTTTGCAATATAATTGTGTTGAAAAGTTCCTATTAAATTATTTGAACTCCTAAAATTTGATTAAAACTATTTTGCGAACCTTTTTGTAGAGGTTTCGGACGAGCAGGTCTAAATGGGCCTTTCAATGGGCCCGTTTGAATTTTAACTGAGTAAAAAGTATAAAATTGAGGTTTTGCAGCATAATTGTGTTGAAAAGCTCCTAATAAATTATTTGAAATCCTAATATTTGAATAAAACATTTTTGCGGTCCTTTTTGTAGAGGTTTCGGACGAGCGGGTCTAAATGGGCCTTTCAATGGACCCGTTGAAATTTTAACTGAGTAAAAAGTATAAAATTGAGGTTTTGCAATATAATTGTGTTGAAAAGCTCCTAATCAATTACATAAACTCCTAAAATTTGATTAAAACCTTTTTTGCAGTCCTTTTTGATACGTTTCGGACGAGCAGGTCTAAATGGGCCTTACAATTGACCCGTTGGAATTAAATTGAGTAAAAAGTACAAAAATTGAGGTTTTGCAATATAATTGTGTTGAAAAGCTCCTAATCAATTACATGAACTCCTAAAATTTGATTAAAACTTATTTTGCAGTCCTTTTTGTAGAGGTTTCGGACGAGCGGGTCGAAATGGGCCTTTCAATGGACCCGTTGGTATTTTAACTGAGTAAAAAGTACAGAAATTGAGTTTTCGCAATATAATTGTGTTGAAAAGCTCCTAATCAATTATTTGAACTCCTAATATTTGAATAAAACATTTTTGCGGTCCTTTTTGTAGAAGTTTCGGACGAGCGGGTCGAAATGGCCCTTTCGATGGACACGTTGAAATTTTAACTGAGTAAAAAGTATAAAATTGAGGTTTTGCAAAATAATTGTGTTGAAAAGCTCCTAATCAATTACATAAACTCCTAAAATTTGATTAAAACCTTTTTTGTAGTCCTTTTTGATACGTTTCGGACGAGCAGGTCTAAATGGGCCTTACAATGGACCCGTTGGAATTTTAACTGAGTAAAAAGTACAGAAATTGAGGTTTTGCAATATAATTGTGTTGAAAAGCTCCTAATTAATTATTTGAACTCCTAAAATTTGATTAAAACTTGTTTTGCGGTCCTTTTTTGTAGATGTTCCGGACGAGCAGGTCTAAATGGGCCTTTCAATGGACCCGTTGGAATTAAATTGAGTAAAAAGTACAAAAATTGAGGTTTTGCAATATAATTGTGTTGAAAAGCTCCTAATCAATTACATGAACTCCTAAAATTTGATTAAAACTTATTTTGCAGTCCTTTTTGTAGAGGTTTCGGACGAGCAGGTCGAAATGGGCCTTTCAATGGACCCGTTGGTATTTTAACTGAGTAAAAAGTACATAAATTGAGGTTTCGCAATATAATTGTGTTCAAAAGCTCCTAATCAATTATTTGAACTCCTAATATTTGAATAAAACATTTTTGCGGTCCTTTTTGTAGAGGTTTCGGAGGAGCAGGTCTAAATGGGCCTTTCAATGGACCCGTTGGAATTTTAACTGAGTAAAAAGTACAGAAATTGAGGTTTTGCAATATAATTGTGTTGAAAAGCTCCTAATAATTTATTTGAACTCCTAATATTTGAATAAAACATTTTTGCGAACCTTTTTGTAGAGGTTTCGGACGAGCAGGTCTAAATGTGCCTTTCAATGGGCATGTTTGAATTTTAACTGAGTAAAAAGTATAAAATTGAGGTTTTTCAATATAATTGTGTTGAAAAGTTCCTAACAAATTATTTGAACTCCTAAAATTTGATTAAAACTATTTTGCAGTCCTTTTTGTCGAGGTTTCGGACGAGCAGGTCTAAATGGGCCTTTCAATGGACCCGTTAGAATTTTAACTGAGTAAAAAGTACAGAAATTGAGGTTTTGCAGTATAAATGTGTTGAAAAGCTCCTAATCAATTATTTGAACTCCTAATATTTGAATAAAACATTTTTGCGGTCCTTTTTGTAGAGGTTTCGGACGAGCAGGTCTAAATGGGCCTTTCAATGGACCCGTTGAAATTTTAACAGATTAAAAAGTATAAAATTGAGGTTTTGCAATATAATTGTGTTGAAAAGCTCCTAATCAATTACATAAACTCCTAAATTTGATTAAAACCTTTTTTGCAGTCCTTTTTGATACGTTTCGGACGAGCAGGTCTAAATGGGCCTTACAATGGACCCGTTGGAATTTTAACTGAGTAAAAAGTACAGAAATTGAGCTTTTGCAATATAATTGTGTTGAAAAGCTCCTAATCAATTACATGAACTCCTAAAATTTGATTAAAACTTATTTTGCAGTCCTTTTTGTAGAGGTTTCGGACGAGCGGGTCGAAATGGGCCTTTCAATGGACCTGTTGGAATTTTAACTGAGTAAAAAGTACAGAAATTGAGCTTTTGCAATATAATTGTGTTGAAAAGCTCCTAATCAATTACATAAACTCCTAAAATTTGATTAAAACCTTTTTTGCAGTCCTTTTTGATATGTTTCGGACGAGCAGGTCTAAATGGGCCTTACAATGGACCCGTTGGAATTTTAACTGAGTAAAAAGTACAGAAATTTAGCTTTTGCAATATAATTGTGTTGAAAAGCTCCTAATCAATTATTTGAACTCCTAAAATTTGATTAAAACTTGTTTTGCGGTTCTTTTTTGTAGAGGTTTCGGACGAGCAGGTCTAAATGGGCCTTTCAATGGACCCGTTGGAATTAAATTGAGTAAAAAGTACAAAAAATGAGGTTTTGCAATATAATTGTGTTGAAAAGCTCCTAATCAATTACATGAACTCCTAAAATTTGATTAAAACTTATTTTGCAGTCCTTTTTGTAGAGGTTTCGGACGAGCGGGTCGAAATGGGCCTTTCAATGGACCCGTTGGTATTTTAACTGAGTAAAAAGTACAGAAATTGAGGTTTCGCAATATAATTGTGTTGAAAAGCTCCTAATCAATTATTTGAACTCCTAATATTTGAATAAAACATTTTTGCGGTCCTTTTTGTAGATGTTTCGGACGAGCAGGTCTAAATGGGCCTTTCAATGGACCCGTTGGAATTTTAACTGAGTAAAAAGTATAGAAATTGAGGTTTTGCAATATAATTGTGTTGAAAAGCTCCTAATCAATTATTTGAACTCCTAATATTTGAATAAAACATTTTTGCGAACCTTTTTGTAGAGGTTTCGGACGAGCAAGTCTAAATGGGCCTTTCAATGAGCCCGTTTGAATTTTAACTGAGTAAAAAGTATAAAATTGAGGTTTTTCAATATAATTGTGTTGAAAAGCTCCTAATCAATTATTTGAACTCCTAAAATTTGATTAAAACTTGTTTTGCGGTCCTTTTTTGTAGAGGTTTCGGACGAGCAGGTCTAAATGGGCCTTTCAATGGACCCGTTGGAATTAAATTGAGTAAAAAGTACAAAAATTGAGGTTTTGCAATATAATTGTGTTGAAAAGATTCTAATCAATTACATGAACTCCTAAAATTTGATTAAAACTTATTTTGCAGTCCTTTTTGTAGAGGTTTCGGACGAGCGGGTCGAAATGGGCCTTTCAATGGACCCGTTGGTATTTTAACTGAGTAAAAAGTACATAAATTGAGGTTTCGCAATATAATTGTGTTGAAAAGCTTCTAATCAATTATTTGAACTCCTAATATTTGAATAAAACATTTTTGCGGTCCTTTTTGTAGAGGTTTCAGACGAGCAGGTCTAAATGGGCCTTTCAATGGACCCGTTGGAATTTTAACTGAGTAAAAAGTACAGAAATTGAGGTTTTGCAATATAATTGTGTTGAAAAGCTCCTAATCAATTATTTGAACTCCTAATATTTGAATAAAACATTTTTGCGAACTTTTTTGTAGAGGTTTCGGACGAGCAGGTCTAAATGGGCCTTTCAATGGGCCCGTTTGAATTTTAACTAAGTAAAAAGTATAAAATTCAGGTTTTTCAATATAGTTGTGTTGAAAAGTTCCTAATAAATTATTTGAACTCCTAAAATTTGATTAAAACTATTTTGCAGTCCTTTTTGTCGAGGTTTCGGACGAGCAGGTCTAAATGGGCCTTTCAATGGACCCGTTAGAATTTTAACTGAGTAAAAAGTACAAAAATTGAGGTTTTGCAATATAATTGTGTTGAAAAGCTCCTAATCAATTACACGAACTCCTAAAATTTGATTAAAACTTATTTTGCAGTCCTTTTTGTAGAGGTTTCGGACGAGCGGGTCGAAATGGGCCTTTCAATGGACCCGTTGGTATTTTAACTGTGTAAAAAGTACAGAAATTGAGGTTTCGCAATATAATTGTGTTGAAAAGCTCCTAATCAATTATTTGAACTCCTAATATTTGAATAAAACATTTTTGCGGTCCTTTTTGTAGATGTTTCGGACGAGCGGGTCTAAATGGGCCTTTCAATGGACCCGTTGAAATTTTAACAGAGTAAAAAGTATAAAATTGAGGTTTTGCAATATAATAGTGTTGAAAAGCTCCTAATCAATTACATAAACTCCTAAATTTGATTAAAACCTTTTTTGCAGTCCTTTTTGATACGTTTCGGACGAGCAGGTCTAAATGGGCCTTACAATGGACCCGTTGGAATTTTAACTGAGTAAAAAGTACAGAAATTGAGCTTTTGCAATATAATTGTGTTGAAAAGCTCCTAATCAATTACATGAACTCCTAAAATTTGATTAAAACTTATTTTGCAGTCCTTTTTGTAGAGGTTTCGGATGAGCGGGTCGAAATGGGCCTTTCAATGGACCCGTTGGTATTTTAACTGAGTAAAAAGTACAGAAATTGAGGTTTCGCAATATAATTGTGTTGAAAAGCTTCTAATCAATTATTTGAACTCCTAATATTTTAATAAAACATTTTTGCGGTCCTTTTTGTAGAGGTTTCAGACGAGCAGGTCTAAATGGGCCTTTCAATGGACCCGTTGGAATTTTAACTGAGTAAAAAGTACAGAAATTGAGGTTTTGCAATATAATTGTGTTGAAAAGCTCCTAATCAATTATTTGAACTCCTAATATTTGAATAAAACATTTTTGCTAACCTTTTTGTAGAGGTTTCGGACGAGCAGGTCTAAATGGGCCTTTCAATGGGCCCGTTTGAATTTTAACTGAGTAAAAAGTATAAAATTGAGGTTTTTCAATATAATTGTGTTGAAAAGTTCCTAATAAATTATTTGAACTCCTAAAATTTGATTAAAACTATTTTGCAGTCCTTTTTGTCGAGGTTTCGGACGAGCAGGTCTAAATGGGCCTTTCAATGGACCCGTTAGATTTTTAACTGAGTAAAATGTACATAAATTGAGGTTTTGCAGTATAAATGTGTCGAAAAGCTCCTAATCAATTATTTGAACTCCTAATATTTGAATAAAACATTTTTGCGGTCCTTTTTGTAGAGGTTCCGGACGAGCGGGTCTAAATGGGCCTTCCAATGGACCCGTTGAAATTTTAACTGAGTAAAAATTATAAAATTGAGGTTTTGCAATATAATTGTGTTGAAAAGCTCCTAATCAATTACATAAACTCCTAAAATTTGATTAAAACCTTTTTTGTAGTCCTTTTTGATACGTTTCGGACGAGAAGGTCTAAATGGGCCTTACAATGGACCCGTTGGAATTTTAACTAAGTAAAAAGTACAGAAATTGAGCTTTTGCAATATAATTGTGTTGAAAAGCTCCTAATCAATTATTTGAACTCCTAAAATTTGATTAAAACTTGTTTTGCGATCCGTTTTTGTAGAGGTTTCGGACGAGCAGGTCTAAGTGGGCCTTTCAATGGACCCGTTGGAATTAAATTGAGTAAAAAGTACAAAAATTGAGGTTTTGCAATATAATTGTGTTGAAAAGCTCCTAATCAATTACATGAACTCCTAAAATTTGATTAAAACTTATTTTGCAGTCCTTTTTGTAGAGGATTCGGACGAGCAGGTCGAAATGGGCCTTTCAATGGACCCGTTGGAATTTTAATTGAGTAAAAAGTAGAGAAATTGAGCTTTTGCAATATAATTGTGTTGAAAAGCTCCTAATCAATTATTTGAACTCCTAAAATTTGATTAAAACTTGTTTTGCGGTCCTTTTTTGTAGAGATTTCGGACGAGCAGGTCTAAATAGGCCTTTCAATGGACCCGTTGGAATTAAATTGAGTAAAAAGTACAAAAATTGAGGTTTTGCAATATAATTGTGTTGAAAAGCTCCTAATCAATTACATGAACTCCTAAAATTTGATTAAAACTTATTTTGCAGTCCTTTTTGTAGAGGTTTCGGACGAGCGGGTCGAAATGGGCCTTTCAATGGACTCGTTGGTATTTTAACTAAGTAAAAAGTACAGAAATTGAGGTTTCGCAATATAATTGTGTTGAAAAGCTCCTAATCAATTATTTGAACTCCTAATATTTGAATAAAACATTTTTGCGGTCCTTTTTGTAGTGGTTTCGGACGAGCAGGTCTAAATGGGCCTTTCAATGGACCCGTTAGAATTTTAACTGAGTAAAAAGTACAGAAATTGAGGTTTTGTAGTATAAATGTGTTGAAAAGCTCCTAATCAATTATTTGAACTCCTAATATTTGAATAAAACATTTTTGCGGTCCTTTTTGTAGAGGTTTCGGACGAGCAGGTCTAAATGGGCCTTTCAATGGACCCGTTGGAATTTTAACTGAGTAAAAAGTACAGAAATTGAGGTTTTGCAATATAATTGTGTTGAAAAGCTCCTAATCAATTATTTGAACTCCTAATATTTGAATAAAACATTTTTGCGAACCTTTTTGTAGAGGTTTCGGACGAGCAGGTCTAAATGGGCCTTTCAATGGGCCCGCTTAAGTTTAACTGAGTAAAAAGTATAAAATTGAGGTTTTTCAATATAATTGTGTTGAAAAGTTCCTAATAAATTATTTGAACTCCTAAAATTTGATTAAAACTATTTTGCAGTCCTTTTTGTCGAGGTTTCGGACGAGCAGGTCTAAATGGGCCTTTCAATGGACCCGTTAGAATTTTAACTGAGTAAAAAGTACAGAAATTGAGGTTTTGTAGTATAAATGTGTTGAAAAGCTCCTAATCAATTATTTGAACTCCTAATATTTGAATAAAACATTTTTGCGGTCCTTTTTGTAGAGGTTTCGGACGAGCGGGTCTAAATGGGCCTTTCAATGGACCCGTTGAAATTTTAACAGAGTAAAAAGTATAAAATTGAGGTTTTGCAATATAATTGTGTTGGCCTCCGGACAGAGATGTTGAGTTTGTGATTGAGACAGTTTCAGGGTCTAATCCAGTTTCGATAGCTCCGTATCGTATGGCTCCGAATGAGTTGAAAGAATTGAAGAGTCAGTTGCAAGAATTATTAGACCGTGGTTTTATTAGGCCTAGTAGTTCTCCGTGGGGTGCTCTCGTGTTGTTTGTGAAAAAGAAAGATGGTAGCATGCGCATGTGTATTGACTATAGACAGTTGAATCAGTTGACTGTGAAGAACAAGTATCCGTTGCCTCGTATAGATGATTTGTTTGATCAGTTGAGAGGTGCTTCAGTGTTCTCGAAGATAGATTTGAGATCCGGGTATTATCAGTTGAAGGTAAAGGAGGGTGATGTTCCGAAGACAGCTTTTAGGACTAGATATGGTCACTATGAGTTTCTTGTGATGCCATTTGGGCTCACGAATGCACCAGCAGCATTCATGGACATGATGAACAGAATTTTTAGAGACTATCTAGACTGGTTTGTAGTTGTCTTCATTGATGACATACTTGTGTACTCGAAGACAGAAGAAGAGCATGATGAGCACTTGAGATTTGTTTTACAGAGATTGTTGAGCAATCAGTTGTATGCGAAGCTTAGTAAATGTGAGTTCTGGATTCGAGAGGTTGTATTTCTTGGCCATGTTGTTTCGGCCGAAGGCGTCCGAGTTGATCCCTCGAAGATTGAGGCTATTGTTGAGTGGAAACAACCTAAGTCCGTGACCGAGATTAGGAGTTTCCTAGGATTAGTTGGTTACTATAGGAGATTTGTTGATGGTTTCTCTAGAGTAGCTGCTCCTTTGACTAAATTGTTGCAAAAAAGAGTCAAATTTGAATGGTCAGATGCAAGACAGAAGGCCTTTGAGAAATTGAAAGAAGCTTTGACGAATGCTCCAGTGTTAGTGCAACCTGTTTCAGGTAAGGAGTTTGTGATTTACAGTGATGCTTCCTACGTAGGCTTAGGATGTGTTTTGATGCAAGAAAGGAGAGTTGTTGCTTATGCTTCTAGACAGTTGAAGATTCATGAGAAGAACTATCCTACTCATGACATAGAGCTAGCCGCAGTCGTGTTTGCATTGAAGATTTGGCGTCATTATTTGTATGGTGAGAAGTGTATAGTTTACACCGATCACAAGAGCTTGAAGTACTTGATGATACAGAAAGAGTTGAACTTGAGACAGAGAAGATGGCTAGAGTTGTTAAAAGATTATGATTTGACCATTGAGTACCATCCGGGTAAAGCAAATGTAGTAGCCGATGCTTTGAGAAGAAAAGTGGCCGTTGAGTTGAGAGCTATGTTTGCTAGATTGAGTGTGTCCGATGATAGTGGTTTGATCACCGAGTTGCAAGTGAAGCCTTCTTTGATTCAGTTGATTAGAGAGAAGTAGTTGCAAGATACGAGTTTAGTTCCTCATGTTCAGGACATAGCCGAAGGAAGACCGACCGAGTATAGTTTTAGTGGTGAGAGCTTGTTGTGCTTTAGAGATAGAATTATTGTACCGGAAGATGTCGAGTTGAGACGTCAGATTCTGAGTGAAGCACATTCGAGTCCCTTTTCTATGCATCCGAGTAGTACCAAAATGTACCGAGATTTGAAGAACGATTACTTTTGGGTTGGTCTGAAGAGAGATGTAGCCGAGTATGTGAGCCGTTGTATGGTTTGTCAGAGAGTGAAGGCAGAACATCAGGTTCCTTCAGGTTTGCTACAACCTTTGAAGATTCCGGAATGGAAATGGGAGAGGATCACCATGGATTTTGTATCGGGGTTGCCTTTGTCTCCTTCGAAGAAGAACTCTATTTGGGTGATTGTTGATAGGTTCACTAAGTGTGCTCACTTCTTAGCAATGAACACTACTGATTCTTTAGACAAGTTGGCAAACTTGTACATTCGTGAGATTGTGAGACTTCATAGAGTTCCGAAGTCTATCGTTTCAGATAGGGATCCTAGATTTACTTCGAGATTCTGGGGTTGCTTGCATAGTGCTCTAGGTAGTCGTTTGCATTTCAGCACGTCTTATCATCCTCAGTCCGATGGGCAGTCAGAGCGAGTGATACAGATTCTTGAGGATATGCTTCGTTGTTGTGTGATTGACTTCCAAGGTTCTTGGGAGAAGCACTTACCGTTAGTTGAGTTTGCTTACAACAACAGTTATCAGTCTAGTATTCAGATGGCACCTTATGAGGCTTTGTATGGTAGACGATGTAGGACTCCGATTTGTTGGGCCGAGACAGGTCAGAGACTGTTACCTATGCTAGACTTGCTTAAAGGGACTACCGAAAAAGTGAAGTTGATTTGTGACCGTTTGAAAGCAGCTTCCGATCGTCAGAAGTCTTATGCGGATTTGAAGAGGAAAGAGATTGAGTACTCAGTGGGTGAGAAAGTGTTTCTGAAAGTATCTCCGTGGAAGAAGGTAATGAGATTTGGCCGGAAGGGCAAGTTGAGTCCGAGGTTCATTGGTCCGTATGAGATAGTTGAGCGGATTGGGCCTGTAGCTTATAGTTTGAGGTTACCTTCCGAGTTAGAGAAGATCCATGATGTCTTTCATGTGTCTATGCTTAGGAGATATAGATCAGATCCTTCACATGTGATGCCCGTTGAGGAGATAGAGTTAAATCCGGATTTGTCCTATAACGAAGAGCCCGTTGAGATACTTGCTTCTGATAGCAAGGTGTTGCGTGGTAAGACCATAGAGTTGGTCAAGGTGTTGTGGAGGCATAGAGGTGTGGAAGAGGCCACGTGGGAGAGAAAAGCGGATATGGTTGAGCAGTTTCCGTATTTGTTTCCACCAGGTAATTTCGGGGACGAAATTCCTTAAGTGGGGGAGAGTTGTAACACTCGGGTTTAGGGGTTAGGTGAAAATAATATTTTAATATTATTTTGGGCTCGGTTTTATAATTAAAATGATCCTTTAAAATTTCGGGTTTCAAAATAAACGATTTGAATGGGACCAAATTGATTTAGACTCAAAATTGAAGAGCTATTTTAAAAACAAGGGAATAGCCATTCATTAATGGCCTTTGTGTAATTTACCCCTTTTCTAATTTAAATCCCCCTTTATACCATAAAACCCCATTTTCCCTATTCATCATCTTCTTCACCAACGGGAAAGGGGAGAGTCCTCCACCAAGTTACTATTCCATCCCATTTCTCACCCATTCCAACTCCGTTTTGCAAGGTAATGGCATTTTTGACTTCCCCTCATCTTCCTCTCCATAAAAGTACTTTTTATTTTCATTTCCATGAAAGTTTTAGAAAATGTCATTTTGGAAAGTTTGGATTAAAGATGAAAGCTTTATGTTATAAAACTAAATGTTTTGATTTAATATGTTTATTTATGATGTATGGAGGTCAAATGGTATATCATATGTGAATTTCAAGTGATTTTGGGAAATTTTCGGAATTGGGTTTCAAGGGGATTTTTGGAGGGTTTTAAAGTGGTTTTGGGGTGGTTTAATGTTGGTTTTTGAGGGCTGGTGTTGGTATGATATATGAGGGTCACTTTGGGTGTGTTTGATGGTTGTTTGGATGTTTGAAATGGAAGATTTCAGTGGGTTTTAGGGGCTGCTCGGAAATTCTGTTTTGGGATTGATTTTGAGTGTTGGATGCTTGATAATGTTAATCCGGGTTAGTTCCGATGATGAGTTATTGATTGCGAATGTTTTGTTTGTGTTTGAGATTGATTAGAATCGAGTTTGGGCATCAGTGAAGCATCAGAAGTGAATCCGGGAAATTGAAGACGGTTGCTTGCTTGGTCTTTGAGCTTGGAAGCTTAGGTGAGTGGTTAATTGTTTTAAATGGTTTTAAAATAGTTGGTTCGAGTATATGGACTAGGTTGGGCTTGGTAGACCCACCTAGAGTTAGGATTAGGGTGGTAGCCTAATCCTAAACTTGATTTAGAGCCTTTGGATGAACTCATGTATGTGGTTGTGTATGTCTCGTATGAAATGTGATATGAATGTTTATGTATATTGTATTATACATGTGGGATGAGATATGACTTGTGATGCTTGAGACATGCATGATGATGGTTGTTGGTGAGTACGTGCTAAGCACGGAATTGATTGAGATTAGTAACGTGAAATGAGTAAATGTTGGCACTAGTATACTTGAATACAAATGATCGATCATTAGGATGTTAGTGTGTACACATGAGTCAAAAGTCGCGCGTGGCCTTGGTGGCGTTGAGTCACCAAGGAGGAGTACGGGTTCGCCCGGAAATTGTATTTAAATATAGTCGGTGATGAGTGGAATCCCATCGATTTCTGTACTTTTTACTCAGTTAAAATTCTAACGGGTCCATTGAAAGGCCCATTTAGACCTACTCGTCCGAAACCTCGACAAAAAGGACTGCAAAATAGTTTTAATCAAATTTTAGGAGTTCAAATAATTTATTAGGAACTTTTCAAAACAATTATATTGAAAAACCTCAATTTTATTCTTTTTACTCAGTTAAAATTCAAACGGGCCCATTGAAAGGCCCAATTAGACCTGCTCGTCCGAAACCTCTACAAAAAGGTTTGCAAAAATGTTTTATTCAAATATTAGGAGTTAAAATAATTGATTAGGAGCTTTTCAACACAATTATATTGCAAAACCTCAATTTCTGTACTTTTTACTCAGTTAAAATTCCAACGGGTTCAACAGTAAGACTCGATTGGCAGCTGTGGCTTGTATCCATTGGCATTGGCATTATCAGCTGGCCTCTTGCAATCGTGGGTAAGCTGATTCCAGTTCCGAAGACTCCGGTTTCGGCATTCTTCAAAAAGCCATTCCGACGATGCAGAAGGCACAGGGATGCATGAGTGGTACTTGCAATACGTAAAATTCACAATCAAAGAATTGTTAAAGCCTGTATATAGAAAAAAAGGGGCAAGAATGAATAGAAAAAGAATGATGCTTGTCTGAGTGAAACTAAGACAACAGTTGATACTAAATTTATGTATTTTAGAAAGAAAAAAGGCTTTATGAATCAAAAAAAAAAAAATTCCAACGGGTCCATTGAAAGGCCCATTTAGACCTGCTCGTCCGAAACCTCTAAAAAAAGGACCGCAAAAATGTTTTATTCAAATATTAGGAGTTCAAATAATTGATTAGGAGCTTTTCAACACAATTATATTGTGAAACCTCAATTTTTATACTTTTTACTCAGTTAAAATACCAACGGGTCCATTGAAAGGCCCATTTCGACCCGCTCATCCGAAACCTCTACAAAAAGGACTAAAAAATAAGTTTTAATCAAATTTTAGGAGTTCATGTAATTGATTAGGAGCTTTTCAACACAATTATATTGCAAAACCTCAATTTTTGTACTTTTTAATCAGTTAAAATTCCAACGGGCCCATTGAAAGCCCATTTAGACCTGCTCGTCTGAAACCTCTACAAAAAGGTTCGCAAAAATGATTTATTCAAATATTAGGAGTTAAAATAATTGATTAGGAGCTTTTCAACACAATTATATTGCAAAACCTCATTTTCTGTACTTTTTACTCAGTTAAAATTCCAACGGGTCCATTGAAAGGCCCATTTAGACCTGCTCGTCCGAAACCTCTACAAAAAGGACCGCAAAAATGTTTTATTCAAATATTAGGAGTTCAAATAATTGATTAGGAGCTTTTCAACACAATTATATTGCGAAACCTCAATTTCTGTACTTTTTACTCAGTTAAAATTCCAACGGGTCCATTGAAAGGCCCATTTCGACCCGCTCGTCCGAAACCTGTACAAAAAGGACTAAAAAATAAGTTTTAATCAAATTTTAGGAGTTCATGTAATTGATTAGGAGCTTTTCAACACAATTATATTGCAAAACCTCAATTTTTGTACTTTTTATTCAGTTAAAATTCCAACGGGTCCATTGAAAGGCCCATTTAGACCTGCTCGTCCGAAACCTCTACAAAAATGGACCGCAAAACAAGTTTTAATCAAATTTTAGGAGTTCAAATAATTGATTAGGAGCTTTTCAACACAATTATATTGCAAAAGCTAAATTTCTGTACTTTTTACTCAGTTAAAATTCCAACGGGTCCATTGTAAGGCCCATTTAGACCTGCTCGTCCGAAACGTATCAAAAAGGACTGCAGAAAAGGTTTTAATCAAATTTTAGGAGTTTATGTAATTAATTAGGAGCTTTTCAACACAATTATATTGCAAAACCTCAATTTTATACTTTTTACCCAGTTAAAATTTCAACGGGTCCATTGAAAGGCCCATTTAGACCCGCTCGTCCGAAACCTCTACAAAAAGGACCGCAAAAATGTTTTATTCAAATATTAGGAGTTCAAATAATTGATTAGGAGCTTTTCAACACATTTATACTGCAAAACCTCAATTTCTGTACTTTTTACTCAGTTAAAATTCTAACGGGTCCATTGAAAGGCCCATTTAGACCTGCTCGTCCGAAACCTCGACAAAAAGGACTGCAAAATAGTTTTAATCAAATTTTAGGAGTTCAAATAATTTATTAGGAGCTTTTCAACACAATTATATTGAAAAACCTCAATTTTATACTTTTTTCTCAGTTAAAATTCAAACGGGCCCCTTGAAAGGCCCATTTAGACCTGCTCGTCCGAAACCTCTACAAAATGGTTCGCAAAAATGTTTTATTCAAATATTAGGAGTTCAAATAATTGATTAGGAGCTTTTCAACACAATTATATTGCAAAACCTCAATTGATGTACTTTTTACTCAGTTAAAATTCCAACGGGTCCATTGAAAGGCCCATTTAGACCTGCTCGTCCGAAACCTCTACAAAAATGGACCGAAAAACAAGTTTTAATCAAGTTTTAGGAGTTCAAATAATTGATTAGGAGCTTTTCAACACAATTATATTGCAAAAGCTAAATTTCTGTACTTTTTACTCAGTTATAATTCCAACGGGTCCATTGTAAGGCTCATTTAGACCTGCTCGTCCGAAACGTATCAAAAAGGACTGCAAAAAAGGTTTTAATCAAATTTTAGGAGTTTATGTAATTGATTAGGAGCTTTTAAACACAATTATATTGCAAAACCTCAATTTTATACTTTTTACTCAGTTAAAATTTCAACGGGTCCATTGAAAGGCCCATTTAGACTCGCTCGTCCAAAACCTCTACAAAAAGGACTGCAAAAATGTTTTATTCAAATATTAGGAGTTCAAATAATTGATTAGGAGCTTTTCAACACATTTATACTGCAAAACCTCAATTTCTGTACTTTTTACTCAGTTAAAATTCTAACGGGTCCATTGAAAGGCCCATTTATACCTGCTCGTCCGAAACCTCGACAAAAAGGACTGCAAAATAGTTTTAATCAAATTTTAGGAGGCCAAATAATTTATTAGGAGCTTTTCAACACAATTATATTGCGAAAGCTCAATTTATGTAATTTTTACTCAGTTAAAATTCCAACGGGTCCATTGAAAGGTCCATTTAGACCTGCTCGTCCGAAACCTCTACAAAAAAGGACCGCAAAACAAGTTTTAATCAAATTTTAGGAGTTCAAATAATTGATTAGGAGCTTTTCAACACAATTATATTGCAAAAGCTAAATTTCTATACTTTTTACTCAGTTAAAATTCCAGCGGGTCCATTGTAAGGCCCATTTAGACCTGCTCGTCCGAAACGTATCAAAAAGGACTGCAAAAAAGGTTTTAATCAAATTTTAGGAGTTTATGTAATTGATTAGGAGCTTTTCAACACAATTATATTGCAAAACCTCAATTTTATACTTTTTACTCAGTTAAAATTTCAACGGGTCCATTGAAAGGCCCATTTAGACCCCGCTCGTCCGAAACCTCTACAAAAAGGACCGCAAAAATGTTTTATTCAAATATTAGGAGTTCAAATAATTGATTAGGAGCTTTTCAACACATTTATACTGCAAAACCTCAATATTTGTACTTTTTACTCAGTTAAAATTCTAACGGGTCCATTGAAAGGCCCATTTAGACCTGCTCGTCCGAAACCTCGACAAAAAGGACTACAAAATAGTTTTAATCAAATTTTAGGAGTTCAAATAATTTATTAGGAGCTTTTCAACACAATTATATTGCAAAACCTCAATTTTATACTTTTTACTCAGTTAAAATTCAAACGGGTCCTTTGAAAGGCCCATTTAGACCTGCTCGTCCGAAACCTCTACATAAAGGACCGCAAAAATGTTTTATTCAAATATTAGGAGTTAAAATAATTGATTAGGAGCTTTTCAACACAATTATATTGCGAAACCTCAATTACTGTACTTTTTACTCAGTTAAAATTCCAACGGGTCCATTGAAAGGCCCATTTAGACCCCGCTCGTCCGAAACCTCTACAAAAAGGACCGCAAAAATGTTTTATTCAAATATTAGGAGTTAAAATAATTGATTAGGAGCTTTTCAACACATTTATACTGCAAAACCTCAATTTCTGTACTTTTTACTCAGTTAAAATTCTAACGGTTCCATTGAAAGGCCCATTTAGACATGCTCGTCCGAAACCTCGACAAAAAGGACTGCAAAATAGTTTTAATCAAATTTTAGGAGGCCAAATAATTTATTAGGAGCTTTTCAACACAATTATATTGCAAAACCTCAATTTTATACTTTTTACTCAGTTAAAATTCAAACGGCTCCTTTGAAAGGCCCATTTAGACCTGCTCGTCCGAAACCTCTACAAAAAAAGGACCGGAAAACAAGTTTTAATCAAATTTTAGGAGTTCAAATAATTGATTAGGAGCTTTTCAAATCATTTATACTACAAAACCTCAATTTCTGTACTTTTTACTAAGTTAAAATTCTAACGGGTCCATTGAAAGGCCCATTTAGACCTGCTCGTCCGAAACCTCGACAAAAAGGACTGCAAAATAGTTTTAATCAAATTTTAGGAGTTCAAATAATTTATTAAGAGCTTTTCAACACAATTATATTGCAAAACCTCAATTTTATACTTTTTACTCAGTTAAAATTCAAACGGCTCCTTTGAAAGGCCCATTTAGACCTGCTCGTCCGAAACCTCTACATAAAGGACCGCAAAAATGTTTTATTCAAATATTAGGAGTTAAATTAATTGATTAGGAGCTTTTCAACACAATTATATTGCGAAACCTCAATTGTTGTACTTTTTACTCAGTTAAAATTCCAACGGGTCCATTGAAAGGCCTATTTAGACCTGCTTGTCTGAAACCTCTACAAAAATGACCGCAAAAATGTTTTATTCAAATATTAGGAGTTCAAATAATTGATTAGGAGCTTTTCAACACAATTATATTGCGAAACCTCAATTTCTGTACTTTTTACTCAGTTAAAATACCAACGGGTCCATTGAAAGGCCCATTTCGACCCGCTCGTCCGAAACCTCTACAAAAAGGACTGCAAAATAGGTTTTAATCAAATTTTAGGAGTTCATGTAACTGATTAGGAGCTTTTCAACACAATTATATTGCAAAACCTCAATTTTTGTACTTTTTACTCAATTTAATTCCAAAGGGTCCATTGAAAGGCCCATTTAGACCTGCTCGTCCGAAACCTCTACAAAAAAGGACCGCAAAACAAGTTTTAATCAAATTATAAGAGTTCAAATAATTGATTAGGAGCTTTTCAACACAATTATATTGCAAAAGCTAAATTTCTGTACTTTTTACTCAGTTAAAATTCCAACGGGTCCATTGTAAGGCCCATTTAGACCTGCTCGTCCGAAACCTCTACAAAAAGGGCCGCAAAAATGTTTTATTCAAATATTAGGAGTTCAAATAATTGATTAGAGCTTTTCAACACAATTATATTGCGAAACCTGAATTTATGTACTTTTTACTCAGTTAAAATACCAACGGGTCCATTCAATGGCCCATTTCGACTCGCTCGTCTGAAACCTCTACAGAAAGGACTGCAAAATAAGTTTTAATCAAATTATAGGAGTTCATGTAATTGATTAGGAGCTTTTCAACAAAATTATATTGCAAAACCTCAATTTTTGAACTTTTTACTCAATTTAATTCCAACGGGTCCATTGAAAGGCCCATTTTGACCTGCTCGTCCGAAACCTCTACAAAAAAGGACCGCAAAACAAGTTTTAATCAAGTTTTAGGAGTTCAAATAATTGATTAGGAGCTTTTCAACACAATTATATTGCAAAAGCTCAATTTCTGTACTTTTTACTCAGTTAAAATTCCAACGGGTCCATTGTAAGGCCCATTTAGACCTGCTCGTCCGAAACGTATCAAAAAGGACTGCAAAAAAGTTTTCATCAAATTTTAGGAGTTTATGTAATTGATTAGGAGCTTTTCAACACAATTATATTGCAAAACCTCAAATTTATACTTTTTACTCAGTTAAAATTTCAACGGGTCCATTGAAAGGCCCATTTAGACCTGCTCGTCCGAAACCTCTACAAAAAGGACCGCAAAAATGTTTTATTCAAATATTAGGAGTTCAAATAATTGATTAGGAGCTTTTCAACACAATTATATTGTGAAACCTCAATTTCTGTACTTTTTACTTAGTTAAAATACCAACGGGTCCATTGAAAGGCCCATTTCGACCCGCTCGTCCGAAACCTCTACAAAAAGGACTGCAAAATAAGTTTTAATCAAATTTTAGGTGTTCATGTAATTGATTAGGAGCTTTTCAACACAATTATATTGCAAAACCACAATTTTTGTACTTTTTACTCAATTTAATTCCAACGGGTCCATTGAAAGGCCCATTTAGACCTGCTCGTCCGAAACCTCTACAAAAAAGGACCGCAAAACAAGTTCTAGTCAAATTTTAGGAGTTCAAATAATTGATTTGGATCTTTTCAACACATATATATTGCAAAAGCTAAATTTATGTACTTTTTACTCAGTTAAAATACCAACGGGTCCATTGAAAGGCCCATTTCGACCCGCTCGTCCGAAACCTCTACAAAAAGGACTGCAAAATACGTTTTAATCAAATTTTAGGAGTTCATGTAATTTATTAGGAGCTTTTCAACACAATTATATTGCGAAACCTCAATTTCTGTACTTTTTACTCAGTTAAAATACCAACGGGTCCATTGAAAGGCCCATTTCGACCCGCTCGTCCGAAACCTCTACAAAAAGGACTGCAAAATAAGTTTTAATCAAATTTTAGGAGTTCATGTAATTAATTAGGAGCTTTTCAACACAATTATATTGCAAAACCTCAATTTTTGTACTTTTTACTCAATTTAATTCCAACGGGTCCATTGAAAGGCCCATTTAGACCTGCTCGTCCGAAACCTCTACAAAAAAGGACCACAAAACAAGTTTTAATCAAATTTTAGGAGTTCAAATAATTGATTAGGAGCTTTTCAACACAATTATATTGAAAAAGCTCAATTTCTGTACTTTTTACTCAGTTAAAATTCCAACGGGTCCATTGTAAGGCCCATTTAGACCTGCTCGTCCGAAACGTATCAAAAAGGACTGCAAAAAAAGTTTTAATCAAATTTTAGGAGTTTATGTAATTGATTAGGAGCTTTTCAACACAATTATATTGCAGAACCTCAATTTTATACTTTTTACTCAGTTAAAATTTCAACGGGTCCATTGAAAGGCCCATTTAGACCTGCTCGTCCGAAACCTCTACAAAAAGGTTCGCAAAAATATTTTATTCAAATATTAGGAGTTCAAATAATTGATTAGGAGCTTTTCAACACATTTATACTGCAAAACCTCAATTTCTGTACTTTTTACTCAGTTAAAATTCTAACGGGTCCATTGAAAGGCCCATTTAGACCTGCTCGTCCGAAACCTCTACAAAAAGGACCGCAAAAATGTTTTATTCAAATATTAGGAGTTCAAATAATTGATTAGGAGCTTTTCAACACAATTATATTGCGAAACCTCGATTTCTGTACTTTTTACTCAGTTAAAATACCAACGGGTCCATTGAAAGGCCCAATTCGACCCGCTCGTCCGAAACCTCTACAAAAAGGACTGCAAAATAAGTTTTAATCAAATTTTAGGTGTTCATGTAATTGATTAGGAGCTTTTCAACACAATTATATTGCAATACCTCAATTTTTGTACTTTTTACTCAATTTAATTCCAACGGGTCCATTGAAAGGCTCATTTAGACCTCCTCGTCCGAAACCTATACAAAAAAGGACCGCAAAACAAGTTTTAATCAAATTTTAGGAGTTCAAATAATTGATTAGGAGCTTTTCAACTTAATTATATTGCAAAAGCTAAATTTATGTACTTTTTACTCATTTAAAATTCTAACGGGTCCATTGAAAGGCCCATTTAGACCTGCTCGTCCGAAACCTCGACAATAAGGACTGCAAAATAGTTTTAATCAAATTTTAGGAGTTCAAATAATTTATTAGGAGCTTTTCAACACAATTATATTGAAAAACATCAATTTTATACTTTTTACTCGTTAAAATTCAAACGGGCTCATTGAAAGGCCCATTTAGACTTGCTCGTCCGAAACCTCTACAAAAAGGTTCGCAAAAATGTTTTATTCAAATATTAGGAGTTCAAATAATTGATTAGGAGCTTTTCAACACAATTATATTGCAAAACCTCAATTTCTGTACTTTTTACTCAGTTAAAATTCCAACGGGTCCATTGAAAGGCCCATATAGACCAGCTCGTCCGAAACCTCTACAAAAAGGACCGCAAAAATGTTTTATTCAAATATTAGGAATTCAAATAATTGATTAGGAGCTTTTCAACACAATTATATTGCGAAACCTCAATTTTTGTACTTTTTACTCAGTTAAAATACCAACGGGTCCATTGAAAGGCCCATTTCGACCCGCTCGTCCGAAACCTCTACAAAAAGGACTGCAAAACAAGTTTTAATCAAATTTTAGGAGTTCAAATAATTGATTAGGAGCTTTTCAACACAATTATATTGCAAAAGCTAAATTTCTATACTTTTTACTCAGTTAAAATTCCAACGGGTCCATTGTAAGGCCCATTTAGACCTGCTCGTCCGAAACGTATCAAAAAGGACTGCAAAAAAGGTTTTAATCAAATTTTAGGAGTTTATGTAATTGATTAGGAGCTTTTCAACACAATTATATTGCAAAACCTCAATTTTATACTTTTTACTCAGTTAAAATTTCAACGGGTCCATTAAAAGGCCCATTTAGACCCACTCGTCTGAAACCTCTACAAAAAGGACAACAAAAATGTTTTATTCAAATATTAGGAGTTCAAATAATTGATTAGGAGTTTTTCAACACATTTATACTGCAAAACCTCAATTTCTGTACTTTTTATTCAATTAAAATTCTAACGGGTCCATTGAAAGGCCCATTTAGACCCGCTCGTCCGAAACCTCGACAAAAAGGACTGCAAAATAGTTTTAATCAAATTTTAGGAGTTCAAATAATTTATTAGGAGCTTTTCAACACAATTATATTGCAAAACCTCAATTTTATACTTTTTACTCAGTTAAAATTCAAACGGGCCCATTGAAAGTCCCATTTAGACCTGCTCGTCCGGAACCTCTACAAAAAGGACCGCAAAAATGTTTTATTCAAATATTAGGAGTTCAAATAATTGATTAGGAGCTTTTCAACACAATTATATTGCAAAACCTCAATTGATGTACTTTTTACTCAGTTAAAATTCCAACGGGTCCATTGAAAGGCCCATTTAGACCTGCTCGTCCGAAACCTCTACAAAAAGGACCGCAAAAATCTTTTATTCAAATATTAGGAGTTCAAATAATTGATTAGGAGCTTTTTAACACATTTATACTGCAAAACCTCAATTTCTGTACTTTTTACTCAGTTAAAATTCTAACGGGTCCATTGAAAGGCCCATTTAGATCTGTTCGTCCGAAACCTCGACAAAAAGGATTGCAAAATAGTTTTAATCAAATTTTAGGAGTTCATATAATTGATTAGGAGCTTTTCAACACAATTATATTGCAAAACCTCAATTTTATACTTGTTACTCAGTTAAAATTCCAACGGGCCCATTGAAAGGCCCATTTAGACCTGCTCGTCCGAAACCTCTACAAAAAGGACCGCAAAAATGTTTTATTCAAATATTAGGAGTTCAAATAATTGATTAGGAGCTTTTCAACACAATTATATTGCGAAACCTCAATTTCTGTACTTTTTACTCAGTTAAAATTTCAACGGGTCCATTGAAAGGCCCATTTAGACCCGCTCGTCTGAAACCTCTACAAAAACGACCGCAAAAATGTTTTAATAAAATATTAGGAGTTCAAATAATTGATTAGGAGCTTTTCAACACAATTATATTGCAAAATCTCAATTTCTGTACTTTTTACTCAGTTAAAATTCCAACGGGTCCATTGTAAGGCCCATTTAGACCTGCTCGTCCGAAACGTATCAAAAAGGACTGCAAAAAAGGTTTTAATCAAATTTTAGGAGTTCAAATAATTGATTAGGAGCTTTTCAACACAATTATATTGAAAAACCTCAATTTTATACTTTTTACTCAGTTAAAATTCAAACGGGCCCATTGAAAGGCCCATTTAGACCTGCTCGTCCGAAACCTCTACAAAAAGGTTCGCAAAAATGTTTTATTCAAATATTAGGAGTTCAAATAATTGATTAGGAGCTTTTCAACACAATTATATTGCAAAACCTCAATTTCTGTACTTTTTACTTAGTTAAAATTCCAACGGATCCATTGAAAGGCCCATTTAGACCTGCTCGTCCGAAACCTCTACAAAAAGGACCGCAAAAATGTTTTATTCAAATATTAGGAGTTAAAATAATTGATTAGGAGCTTTTCAACACAATTATATTGCGAAACCTCAATTGGTGTACTTTTTACTCAGTTAAAATTCCAACGGGTCCATTGAAAGGCCCATTTCGACCCGCTCGTCCGAAACCTCTACAAAAAGGACTTCAAAATAAGTTTTAATCAAATTTTAGGAGTTCATGTAATTGATTAGGAGCTTTTCAACACAATTATATTGCAAAACCTCAATTTTTGTACTTTTTACTCAATTTAATTCCAACGGGTCCATTGAAAGGCCCATTTAGACCCGCTCGTCCGAAACCTCTACAAAAAAGGACCGCAAAACAAGTTTTAATCAAATTTTAGGAGTTCAAATAAAATATTTGGAGCTTTTCAACACAATTATATTGCAAAAGCTCAATTTCTGTACTTTTTACTCAGTTAAAATTCCAACGGGTCCATTGTAAGGCCCATTTAGACCTGCTCGTCCGAAACGTATCAAAAAGGACTGCAAAAAAGGTTTTAATCAAATTTTAGGAGTTTATGTAATTGATTAGGAGCTTTTCAACACAATTATATTGCAAAACCTCAATTTTATACTTTTTACCCAGTTAAAATTTCAACGGGTCCATTGAAAGGCCCATTTAGACCCGCTCGTCCGAAACCCCTACAAAAAGGACCGCAAAAATGTTTTATTCAAATATTAGGAGTTCAAATAATTGATTAGGAGCTTTTCAACACATTTATACTGCAAAACCTCAATTTCTGTACTTTTTACTCAGTTAAAATTCTAACGGGTCCATTGAAAGGCCCATTTAGACCTGCTCGTCCGAAACCTCGACAAAAAGGACTGCAAAATAGTTTTAATAAAATTTTAGGAGTTCAAATAATTTATTAGGAACTTTTCAACACAATTATATTGAAAAACCTCAATTTTATACTTTTTACTCAATTAAAATTCAAACGGGCCCATTGAAAGGCCCATTTAGAGCTGCTCGTCCGAAACCTCTACAAAAAGGTTCGCAAAAATGTTTTATTCAAATATTAGGAGTTCAATTAATTGATTAGGAGCTTTTCAACACAATTATATTGCAAAATCTCAATTTCTGTAATTTTTACTCAGTTAAAATTCCAACGGGTCCATTGAAAGGCCCATTTAGACCTGCTCGTCCGAAACCTCTACAAAAAGGACTGCAAAATAGTTTTAATCAAATTTTAGGAGTTCAAATAATTTATTAGGAGCTTTTCAACACAATTATATTGCAAAACCTCAATTTTATACTTTTTACTCAGTTAAAATTCAAACGGGCCCATTGAAAGGCCCATTTAGACCTGCTCGTCCGAAACCTCTACAAAAAGGTTCGCAAAAATGTTTTATTCAAATATTAGGAGTTAAAATAATTGATTAGGAGCTTTTCAACACAATTATATTGCAAAACCTCAATTGCTGTACTTTTTACTCAGTTAAAATTCCAACGGGTCTATTGAAAGGCCCATTTAGACCTGCTCGTCCGAAACCTCTACAAAAAGGACCGCAAAAATGTTTTATTCAAATATTAGGAGTTCAAATAATTGATTAGGAGCTTTTCAACACAATTATATTGCAAAACTCAATTTCTGTACTTTTTACTCAGTTAAAATACCAACGGGTCCATTCAAAGGCCCATTTCGACCCGCTCGTCCAAAACCTCTACAAAAAGGACTGCAAAATAAGTTTTAATCAAATTTTAGGAGTTCATGTAATTGATTAGGAGCTTTTCAACACAATTATATTGCAAAACCTCGATTTTTGTACTTTTTACTCAATTTAATTCCAACTGGTCTATTGAGTGTGTAAAAGTTCTATTATTTACACCCTTTTTAACCCATATTTCTGCTGCATTCAAGCATCATTGCATTGCATTTAGGTCAGTTTTCAGTAAAACATCACAAATGGATTAAAAGCATGGATTCTACTAAAAGATGGCTATTTTTGTAGGTATCTGCCATAGTAGACGTTGAAGGCAGGCGCAGGGCAGAGAAGCAGGAAAGTTGAACTGGACAAGCAGATGAAGAAGACGAAGCTGCCATGGACCTGTCGTGACAGCATGGTGAAAGCAGACTTATGAAGAGGAAAAGCAAAGTGGACCTCGATAGATAGAGAAAAATCTGCTCGTCTGTCGTGTGAAAGCCACATATTTTTCCAAGCCCCGGATCAAAAGATATGTCAAGCCAAAGCTCAAGGAGAGGAAATTCCTAGAAATAAGGATGGCGGCTGCAAAGTAGGAGTCATTAGAGATTAAGTCTTTATTAGAATCTTACTTTTAATTAAAGTTGTAAACCTTGTTACCTTAGAAGACTTGAGCCCAAAGCTTATATAAGGGCATAGATTTAACCTAGGGGAGAGAATCATATACCCCATAACCGAAACCAAAAACCCCTGCCGTTTACCCGTCACCAACATGTTCTAAATTCCCCCTAGGGCTACGGGTTGTTTTGTAAAGTAGTTGCAAGGATTGTTTTGTTTTAGGATTTTCCAAGTTCAATAAAATAAACTTCAAGTTCTCTTATTTTGGTTTTAACATCTTGCAAGAGCATCGAGAGAGCATTGTGAGGTTATCCATTTACTTAGCATCGGGAGAGTTAAGTATACGAAAGAAATAAGAGCGAGTTCTCTAGTTTATAGTTGAACTATCTTGTGCCTAGGGATAGGGCAAGGTTAAGTGGCTAAAGAAGAATTCATACACATCGGTGTTCATCCTTCGATTCACGCCGGGAGGTATCATCAAAGACGTGATCACCGACAGACTTGGACCTAGGGATAGGCCAAGCCAGATCTGGGATTCTTGCCAAACTTGAAGTACGGAGTTTGTGTGTCTGATGCCGCGACAGCCAACGGACAGTCGTCGCGACAGGTGCTGTCAACGACGGGCGCGACGAAAGAACTGGAGTTCCTAAGCAATTCAACACCTGCACTACCGAGCAATTCAATACCAGCCCATTCTCTCTATCTTGATAAACTCAATCCTTTTATTTACGTTTTTACTTTATTATTTTCGTGACAAATCTCTTAATTATTTCCTTTACTTTCGTGCAGTAAACAAGGTGAAGCTATTAGCCCAATCCCTGTGGAGACGATATTCGATACTTCGTATCACTTTACTACTTGCGTCGTGTACACTTGCACTACAATTGCGATAGACTCTTTTACATGCAACAAGTTTTTGGCGCCGTTGCCGGGGATTGGCAACATAACTACACCTTTCTTTTCTTGCACTTTTTGTTTTTATTTTCGTTTTTGTTTTTATTTTTCCTTTCTTTTATCTTTGTGCTTTCAACTCTCGCTTTTCACGAGGTTGTCTTGTTTATGCGCAGATCTAAAAGAGGCGAAGAACCAGAGCATAAATTAGATCCGGAGATCGAACGTTCCTTCAATCTCAAGAAACAGATTCGCCACCTCTTAGACCGGAACGAGTACCTCGAGGAACAGCTAGATCAGATGGCCCGTAATCAGCCCGCTGGTGGAATTATACTGCCTGTCGGCGATCCGCCCGCGACAGATGGACGACGGTCATGTCATGACTACATGCTGAACGATCATGTAGAACTGGAGACCACACTGCCGGATATTGATGTTGACAACTTCGAACTTAAACCTGTCATGTTTAGTATGAACAACAACGCCGGGTAGTTCAGTGGTTCTGCGACAGAAGATGCTAGGGAGCATCTCAAAACGTTCCAGGAGATCTGTGGTTCGTTTAGACTGCCAGGAGTTAGTCCGGAGATACTGAGGCTTCGGTTATTCCCTCATTCATTAAGGGACAGAGCTAAAACTTGGTGGAATAAACTTACACCGGGTTCCATTATGACTTGGGCAGATTTAACTCGTGAATTTTTATCTCGTTTTAATCCTTCGCATTTATCTGAGCGATTACGTAACGAAATTGCTACTTTTCAACAGGAAGATGACGAGCCAATGCACGAAGCCTGGGACAGATTTACTAATCTTCTACGGAACTGCCCAATGCATGGATTCCCTGTTTGGAATCAGGTAACTAAGTTCTATAATGCTGCTAACTTACAAACTCGCATTCGGATTGATTCTGCAGCAAATGGACTATTATTGGATAAAGATCCGGACGAGGCATTGCAAGTTTTGAAAAATCTAGCTAAGAATGAGGAGCAGTTTCCGACAGCTAGAAGAGGGGGTAAACGGGTACTTGCTGTCAAGGACTATGAGGCCAACAGCACTATGAAATCACATGTAGCATTCCTTACTAAGGCAATGAAACACTTATTGAACGAAGATGAATTACGAGGATTTGCTGTCGAGGAAGTTTGTGCTATCTGTGAGGGAAATCATAGTAGGGATGAGTGCCCGATAAATATAGAAGAAGGAAAATATGTTGGAAATTACAAGCTGAACTACAATTCCAACAATTACAATCCCAATTGGAGGAAGGATCCCAAATTTTCCTGGAGTAATCCTAACAATGCCCTGAATCCGCAAGCACATAATTAGAATCAGGGGGGTCCTAGATTGATGACGCGACAACAACTGCCGCAGAACCTGCCGTAGAACCTACCGCCGCAGCAGCAACAGCAACCACCACCTGCCACGAGCAGTATATTGGAACAGACTCTGGCCACCTTTATGTCTCAGACCAGTACGTATATGGAGAATATAAATCAGTTTGTCAAGAAGACGGAAAATTTTATAGATAAAACCGAGATGAGAATGACAAATCATGAGGCTACGTTGAAATCTCTAGAGACACAAATGGGTCAGGTGTCGCAACATATTAAACCAAGGCAGAATGGAGGATTCCCTAGCAATACTGAAAATGCTAGACCGCCCCCACATGAGCAATGTAAGGCGATTACTACTAGGAGTGGGAAAAAGTTACCAGGGCCGGAAAAAGAAGCTGAAACAGAAAAGGAACCCGCCTTGGATAAACCTGCCGAGGAAGCTACCCAGACAGGAGATAAACAGACTGCTGCCGATGAGCCTGTCACGACAGCAGAAGCGACAAAGGAGAAAAAAGATGATTACCGTCCTCAGATTCGCATGCAGTGGGAAGGACGCATTGCTGATTATCGTCCACCACCACCTTTTCCTCAACGGATACAGCAAGCTAAGCATGAATCTCAACTTAAAAAGATTTATGATATTTTTAAGCAGGTTCATATTAATATTCCGTTGTTAGATGTTGTTAGAGAGATGCCCGGTTATGCTAAATTTCTCAAGGATGTTATGTCGAAAAAATCTAAACTTGGGGAATTTGAAACGGTAAGGATGCAAGAAGGCTGCATGAGTATTCTTCATAGGCAGCCGCCCCAGAAAAAGAAGGATCCAGGGAGCTTCATCATACCTTGCGTAATCGGCGACAAATTTGTGGGTAAGGCACTTTGTGATCTTGGTGCCAGTGTTAATCTAATGCCCAAATCTGTTTTTCAGAAACTAGGTATTGGCAAGGCGCGGCCCACGACAGTTACTCTGCAGCTGGCCGACCGCTCTTACGTTCATCCCGAGGGAAAAATTGAAGATATTTTGGTAAGAGTGGATAAGCTTATTTTTCCTGCTGACTTTCTTATCTTAGATTGTGAGGCAGACGAAAACGCACCAGTCATCCTTGGGCGACCCTTCTTAGCCACGGGAAGATCATTGATTGATGTGGAGAAAGGAGAACTCACCATGAGAGTAAACGATCAAGAGATTAAGTTGAATGTTCTCCAGGCGATGAAACATGCTGATGTGGACGAGGAATGCAAGGCCATCATTGAGGTGACCTTTGATTACCTCTGCACCAGGTCGGGCTGCCGTGATATAAAATTTGGTCACTGCTGCGACAGCCACTTACAGGCCTGTCACGACAACAACGACGACAGCATCGACGACAGCAACTCCTCTGAATCTGATACATCTGATACTGAAGGCCAGGAGGAGGTAAACTGGTTAGGCCATCGTCCAGGTAAGTTATTCGAACCCTTGAATTACACTTCGGATAACCATTTAATCCAAAAGCCATCTACTGTTGAACCACCTGTCTTAGAACTTAAGCCCCTGCCAGGGCAGTTAAAGTATGCTTATCTTGGTTCAAATGACACACTGCCCGTAATCATCTGTGCTAAGCTGCCGCAGGAACAGGAACGACAGCTAATCGGCATGTTACGGCAGCACAAAAAGGCGATTGGATGGACGATAGCAGACATTCAAGGCATTAGTCCGGCGATATGCATGCACAAAATCCTCCTAGAGGAAGATCATAAGCCGACTATTGATGCCCAAAGGCGGTTAAACCTTGCGATGAAGGAGGTAGTGCGTAAAGAGATAATTAAATGGTTAGATGTTGGTATTATCTACGCCATCTCCGACAGCAAATGGGTGAGCCCGGTGCAATGTGTTCCCAAGAAAGGAGGAATGACCGTGGTGACCAACGAGAACAATGAGTTAATCCCAACCAGGACTGTGACCGGTTGGAGGGTTTGTATGGACTATCGGAAGCTTAATAAAGCTACCCGAAAAGACCACTTTCCTTTACCCTTTATTGATCAAATGCTTGATAGATTAGCGGGTAAACCTTACTATTGTTTTCTTGATGGTTATTCAGGTTACAATCAAATTGCTATTGCACCGGAAGATCAAGAAAAGACGACTTTCACATGCCCCTACGGAACATACGCATTTAGGAGGATGCCGTTCGGCCTCTGTAACGCACCTGCCACCTTCCAAAGGTGCATGATGGCTATATTCTCCGACATGGTAGAGGACTTCCTTGAGATTTTCATGGATTATTTTTTTGTCTTTCGAGACGATTTTGAGAGCTGCCTCGGCAACCTTCAAAAGGTACTTGAAAGATGTGAAAAAGCTAATCTTGTTCTAAATTGGGAAAAATGCCACTTTATGGTGGACGAAAGGGATAGTCCTTGGCCATAAGATTAGCTGCCGTGGGATAGAAGTCGACAGGGCTAAAATAGAAGTCATAGAAAAGCTGCCGCCACCAACCACAGTCAAGGGCATTAGAAGTTTTTTAGGGCATGCTAGTTTTTATCGCAGATTTATTGCCAATTTCTCGAAAATCACGAAGCCCCTATGCCATCTCTTAGAGCAGAACCGACCCTTTGACTTAAATGAGGAATGTACTGAAGCATTCAAGGTTCTGAAGGAAAAGTTAGTGACAACCCCCATAGTACAGCCACCAGACTGGACACAACCGTTTGAGATTATGTGTGATGCTAGTGACTATGCTGTCGGGGCAGCACTTGGGCAGCGCAGAGATAAGCTGTTTCACGTCATATATTATTCCAGCAAGACGTTGAATGAAGCCCAAGTGAACTACACCACCACAGAAAAGGAGTTGTTAGCTGTGGTGTTCTCCATCGACAAGTTTCGTTCTTACATACTTGGAACGAAAGTAATAATACACACCGACCATTCTGCCCTAAAGTATTTGTTCGCAAAGAAGGATGCAAAGCCTAGATTGATACGGTGGATCTTGCTATTACAAGAATTCGACCTTGAGATCAAGGACAAAAAGGGGACAGAAAATCAGGTGGCAGACCACTTGTCGAGGTTGGAGAAGGGACAGAGTCTACCGTTAGATGAGACACACATACTGGAGACCTTCCCAGATGAGCAGCTCTTTGCTGCCGCAATCGCTGTCGCGACAGCCATGGCGGCAGGTAAGTCTTCTGACCTTCCCTGGTATGTTGATTTCGTTAATTTTATAGTTAGCGAAATATTACCTTCTGATCTTAATTATCAAGCCAGGAAGAGGTTCCAAAATGATGTTAAGCATTATTATTGGGACGAACCTCTTCTTTTCAAAATGTGCGCAGATCAGGTTATAAGGAGGTGTGTACCACAAGAAGAGAAAGAAGATATTCTCCATCACTGCCATGCTTCACAATATGGAGGTCATTTAGGAGGCAATAAAACTGCTGCCAAGGTGCTGCAGTCAGGGTTCTACTGGCCGACACTGTATAAAGATGCACAGAACTTTTACAAGAACTGTGACAGGTGCCAGCGGACAGGTAACATCTCGAGGAGAAACGAGATGCCACTGCAGAACATTTTAGAAGTTGAGATCTTCGATGTTTGGGGGATTGATTTTATGGGACCTTTTCCATCTTCATGTGGAAATTTGTACATCCTCCTAGCAGTTGACTATGTCTCTAAGTGGGTTGAAGCCATCGCCACCCAAAAGAATGATGCCAAGACGGTCCAGAAGTTTTTGCACAAAAACATTTTTTTTCTAGATTTGGCATCCCTAGGGCGATTATCAGTGATGAAGGGAGACATTTTGATAATAGGGTAATTGCTGCCGCCTTGAAGAAATATGGTGTCAAGCACAGGATCGCGACAGCATACCACCCACAGACCAATGGACAGGCTGAGATTTCCAATAGGGAAGTGAAGAACATTCTTGAAAAGATGGTTAAACCAACTAGGAAAGATTGGTCTTTACTTCTGAATGATGCATTATGGGCATACACGACAGCTTTCAAGACTCCATTGGGCATGTCTCCATTCCGACTGATTTATGGGAAGACCTGTCACTTGCCTGTCGAGATCGAGCACAAAGCATATTGGGCAATCAAGGCAGTGAATATGGACTTGGACAAGGCCAGCCAGAAAAGGTTATTAGATCTGAACGAGATTGAAGAATTACGGACAATGGCCTACGACAATGCAAGAATTTACAAGGAAAAGACTAAGAAGTGGCATGACAAGAAACTGCTGCCACGACAGTTCTACCCAGGGCAGCTTGTGTTGTTGTTTAATTCTAGACATAAACTCTTCCCAGGAAAGTTAAAATCTAGATGGTCTGGCCCGTTCCAAGTAATACAAGTTTTTCCCCATGGTGCCATCACAATTCAATCATTAAAAGACGGGCACCAATTCAAAGTCAATGGACAACGCCTCAAGCATTATCAGGGGACTGAAGCCCCAGGAATTCAGGAAGTGGTTACTTTAGGAGATGCCCCACAAGGCATCCCTAATTTAACCTAATTTTTATTTTTATTTATTTTATTATTATTATTATTATTTATTAGGAAATTAGGTTATTTTCTTCGAATAATGTTTTGTTTTTCTAATTTCAGTTTTTAGGAAATAAAGGAGTCAAGAAGAAAAGAAGAAGTGACCCAAGCCCACCGCCCATCCATCAGCCCAACAAAGCCCATTTATGGAAACATGTCGTTTCGGCTGCCGCCGCGGACGGATATGACAGGCTGTCAACAGACTGACATGGCAGACGCAGAAGCGTGCGGCAGACGCGTAACAGACGCATAAATGCGTGTCAGACGCGTCAGACACGCTAAATCCAATCTGCCGCCCCGTTATTCCCGCCTGCCGTTGCAGCATTAAATGGGCAGCTCCTCGACCGCTATAAAACCCCATTCTCATTTTCATTTTTTCTCACTTCTGCTTATTCTTCCTTGCTTTCTCCTCTAGTTTTATTTGCTTTCTTCAGTTTTCACAACCCTTGCAACCAACATGTCTACTAGACAGACCCGCCGTAGTGCTGCCTCAGCATCCTCCTCAGCAGCAGCAACGCCCTATGCCAACAAGGAGTTATGGGAAGAACGTGGTTTTGTTTACATCCGCAAAGCACCCAATATGGGACTCCGGCCGTTCATCGTAAAGGCCATCACGGCTCAATTATGGGAGCACTTTGCTGAACAACCGGCAGAGCTAAACGACACCTTAGTCCGGGAGTTCTACGCGGCCATAGACTGCAGAACAATGACATCTGTCACCGTTCGAGGAGTGGAAGTGCCCTTCACTGCCGACAGCATCAATCACATGTTTGGCCTCTTCTTTGGCCCCGATGATGATGCTCACCAAAAATTTCTCGACACCCTCGATGCTGCCGCTTATGATGCTGTCATGGTGGAGTTGACAGAGGAGGGAACATCATGGACAACCAGCAAGAAGAACCCCCACTCCGTCAACAGGGGGCAGCTCCTCCCCGAAGCAAAACTTTGGAACGCTTTCATCAAAAAGCGTATCCTGCCTTCTTCCCACCACACGACAGTCAACCGGCAGCAGCTCGCCCTCATCCACTCCATCATGCACGACAGGCCTATCAATGTGGGCCGATATATGAGGGACAGCATCCTGGACTGCGCCTACCGCTCCGACTCACGCCTCTGCCTGCCGTTCACCATAACTTCCCTCTGCCGATGTGCTGCTATACCCGAGGAACCATCCGACAAAATAAGGAAGGGCAGAGGCTGGACAGACAACAACCTCAACAGCCTCATGGAGCTGATCGTGGCTACACCTGTCTCCTCCTTCAACCCTGCCGGCTCTTCAGAGGAATCATCAGAGGAGCCTGCTCAGGAACCTGCTGCCGCCACCGCTCCGACAGACCAGTCTGCCCTCCTCCTTGCGACGCTACAACGGGTAGAAGAGCAACAAATGGGATTGATGACTTTCATCCGGGACTTCACGAATTCGACGGTAAATTTTATTACCCAAACTTTAAATTTTCCCGATGTTCAATTCCCTACTTTTCCTGCCCATTATTTTCGTATCCCCACTCCTGTCCATACCCCTGTTCACACACCCACCCCACCTGCCTCCCCGCATTCCCACTCGACTGCCTCCACCACATCACCTGCCCCGACGGCAGCACCCAGCCCTCCGGCAGACACCTCTCCTAGAGGAACAAAGCGGCCTGCCCTGATGACAGCCCTCTGATCCGGAGAAATTTGGAGAGGGAATTTACCCCGGTCAAGAGGATAAAGCATGTGGCAGATAAGAAACGACTGCCCAAGGCTAGCACCACCACCAGCAGCTCGTGGGATAGTGGCAGCAGTTCCGATGTCCAACTTGTAGAGCAGCCTGCCCCTGAACCTGCCCAGCCTCCTCCACAGCCCAGACGCCGCTGTCAGATCCGCGTCAGCAGCAGCAGCGAGGACAGCGACTGGAAATTTAAGTTCTTATTTTCCTCTTATTGTTGCCTGCTTTTATCTTTTGTGATGTATTTTTCATGTTTTTATTTTTCTGTCATTTTGCATTGAGGGCAATGCAACCCTTGAGTTTGGGGGTGGCAACCCTCCATCATTAAATGGAGTCTTAAGTACATTTTTTATTATTAATTTTTATGTCTCATTTTTATGTAAGTTCTCTTAAAAAAAATCAGAAAATTTAAACTGTTGGCTTAAAACTGTGAAGTTAACTTACCTGTCATGACGGCTCTGTCGTGGCAGCATCTTTAGGACAGGTTAAGGAAAAGTTTAGAGCCTTTCTATAGTTCTGAAAACTTAAACACTTTTGTGACTGTTATATTGCTTAGATTTCTTTTAGCCAAACTAGAATAGGAAGCTTAGAACTTGAATAGCCCCTAGAGGTGCCTAACACTGGCTCTAGGAAAGAAGTTTAGCAAAAGAAAATCAAAAACCTAGAGGTGCCCGAAACCGGCTCTAGGAAGCTAACTAGAGGTGCCCAAAACTGGCTCTAGAAAAACTTAGCTTGAAAATAGAAGAAAAAGAAGCATGAAAATGTGCCTTCTAAAAAAATAAACTTTGGCATAAAAATTCGAGTTAAGAAGTTGAATATTCTAGTGAAACTAAGAGAGTCTTAGCATATAACTGTTCACAAGCATGCACACACTGCACGAGAGCTATAGGGAGATTCCGGACAGATCCTAACCTTTCCGACAGGTTGCTGCCGCCATAGAGAATGAGCGACGGGTAAGGGACAATTCACTGTTTGAAGGCCAACACAAAAATTTTCATTTTTCTTTTAGGTTTAAATTGCTTGAGGGCGAGCAAAAACTTGAGTTTGGGGGTGTGTTGAGTGTGTAAAAGTTCTATTATTTACACCCTTTTTTAACCCATATTTCTGTTGCATTCAAGCATCATTGCATTGCATTTAGGTCAGTTTTCAGTAAAACATCACAAATGGATTAAAAGCACGGATTCTACTAAAAGATGGCTATTTTTGTAGGTATCTGCCATAGTAGACGTTGAAGGCAGGCGCAAGGCAGAGAAGCAGGAAAGCTGAACCGGACAAGCAGATGAAGAAGACGAAGCTGCCATGGACCTGTCGTGACAGCATGGTGACAGCAGACTTATGAAGAGGAAAAGCAAAGTGGACCTCGATAGATAGAGAAAAATCTGCTCGTCTGTCGTGTGAAAGCCACATATTTTTCCAAGCCCCGGATCAAAAGATATGTCAAGCCAAAGCTCAAGGAGAGGAAATTCCTAGAAACAAGGATGGCGGCTGCAAAGTAGGAGTCATTAGAGATTAAGTCTTTATTAGAATCTTACTTTTAATTAAAGTTGTAAACCTTGTTACCTTAGAAGACTTGAGCCCAAAGCTTATATAAGGGCATAGATTTAACCTAGGGGAGAGAATCATATACCCCATAACCGAAACCAAAAACCCCTGCCGTTTACCCGTCACCGACATGTTCTAAATTCCCCCTAGGGCTACGGGTTGTTTTGTAAAGTAGTTGCAAGGATTGTTTTGTTTTAGGATTTTCCAAGTTCAATAAAATAAACTTCAAGTTCTCTTATTTTGGTTTTAACATATTGCAAGAGCATCGGGAGAGCATTGTGAGGTTATCCATTTACTTAGCATCGGGAGAGTTAAGTATACGAAAGAAATAAGAGCGAGTTCTCTAGTTTATAGTTGAACTATCTTGTGCCTAGGGATAGGGCAAGGTTAAGTGGCTAAAGAAGAATTCATACACATCGGTGTTCATCCTTCGATTCACGCCGGGAGGTATCATCAAAGACGTGATCACCGACAGACTTGGACCTAGGGATAGGCCAAGCCAGATCTGGGATTCTTGCCAAACTTGAAGTACGAAGTTTGTGTGTCTGCTGCTGCGACAGCCAACGGACAGCCGCCGCGACAGGTGCTGTCGGCGACGGGCGCGACGACAGAACTGGAGTTCCTAAGCAATTCAACACCTGCACTACCGAGCAATTCAATACCAGCCCATTCTCTCTATCTTGATAAACTCAATCCTTTTATTTACGTTTTTACTTTATTATTTTCGTGACAAATCTCTTAATTATTTCCTTTACTTTCGTGCAGTAAACAAGGTGAAGCTATTAGCCCAATCCCTGTGGAGACGATATCCGATACTTCGTATCACTTTACTACTTGCGTCGTGTACACTTGCACTACAATTGCGATAGACTCTTTTACACGCAACAGGGTCCATTGAAAGGCCCATTTAGACCTGCTCGTCCGAAACCTCTACAAAAAAGGACCGCAAAACAAGTTTTAATCAAATTTTAGGAGTTCAAATAATTGATTAGGAGCTTTTCAACACAATTATATTGCAAAAAGCTAAATTTCTGTACTTTTTACTCAGTTAAAATTCCAACGGGTCCATTGTAAGGCCCATTTAGACATGCTCGTCCGAAACGTATCAAAAAGGACTGCAAAAAAGTTTTTAATCAAATTTTAGGAGTTTATGTAATTGATTAGGAGCTTTTTAACACAATTATATTGCAAAACCTCAATTTTATACTTTTTACTCAATTAAAATTTCAACGGGTCCATTGAAAGGCCCATTTAGACCCGCTCGTCCGAAACCTCTACAAAAAGGACCGCAAAAATGTTTTATTCAAATATTAGGAGTTCAAATAATTGATTCGGAGCTTTTCAACACATTTATACTGCAAAACCTCAATTTCTGTACTTTTTACTCTGTTAAAATTCTAACGGGTCCATTGAAAGGCCCATTTAGACCTGCTCGTCCGAAACCTCGACAAAAAGGACTGCAAAATAGTTTTAATCAAAATTTAGGAGTTCAAATAATTTATTAGGAGCTTTTCAACACAATTATATTGCAAAACCTCAATTTTATACTTTGTACGCAGTTAAAATTCAAACGGGCCCATTGAAAGGCCCATTTAGACCTGCTCGTCTGAAACCACTACAAAAAGGTTCGCAAAAATGTTTTATTCAAATATTAGGAGTTAAAATAATTGATTTGGAGCTTTTCAACACCATTATATTGCAAAACCTCAATTGCTGTACTTTTTACTCAGTTAAAATTCCAACGGGTCCATTGAAAGGCCCATTTAGACCTGCTCGTCCGAAACCTCTACAAAAAGGACAGCAAAAATGTTTTATTCAAATATTAGGAGTTAAAATAATTGATTAGGAGCTTTTCAACACAATTATAATGCGAAACCTCAATTTCTGTACTTTTTACTCAGTTAAAATACCAACGGGTCCATTGAAAGGCCCATTTCGACCCGCTCGTCCGAAACCTCTACAAAAAGGACTGCAAAATAAGTTTTAATCAAATTTTAGGAGTTCATGTAATTGATTATGAGCTTTTCAACACAATTATATTGCAAAACCTCAATTTTTGTACTTTTTACTCAATTTAATTCCAACGGATCCATTGAAAGGCCCATTTAGACACGCTCGTCCGAAACCTCTACAAAAAAGGACCGCAAAACAAGTTTTAATCAAACTTTAGGAGTTCAAATAATTGATTAGGAGCTTTACAACACAATTATATTGCAAAAAGGTAAATTTCTGTACTTTTTACTCAGTTAAAATTCCAACGGGTCCATTGTAAGGCCCATTTAGACATGCTCGTCCGAAACGTATCAAAAAAGACTACAAAAAAGGTTTTAATCAAATTTTAGGAGTTTATGTAATTGATTAGGAGCTTTTTAACACAATTATATTGCAAAACCTCAATTTTATACTTTTTACTCAATTAAAATTTCAACGGGTCCATTGAAAGGCCCATTTAGACCCGCTCGTCCGAAACCTCTACAAAAAGGACCGCAAAAATGTCTTATTCAAATATTAGGAGTTCAAATAATTGATTAGGAGCTTTTCAACACATTTATACTGCAAAACCTCAATTTCTGTACTTTTTACTCTGTTAAAATTCTAACGGGTCCATTGAAAGGCCCATTCAGACCTGCTCGTCCGAAACCTCGACAAAAAGGACTGCAAAATAGTTTTGATCAAATTTTAGGAGTTCAAATAATTTATTAGGAGCTTTTCAACACAATTATATTGCAAAACCTCAATTTTATACTTTTTACTCTGTTAAAATTCAAACGGGCCCATTGAAAGGCCCATTTAGACCTGCTCGTCTGAAACCACTACAAAAAGGTTCGCAAAAATGTTTTATTCAAATATTAGGAGTTAAAATAATTGATTAGGAGCTTTTCAACACCATTATATTGCAAAACCTCAATTGCTGTACTTTTTACTCAGTTAAAATTCCAACGGGTCCATTGAAAGGCCCATTTAGACCTGCTCGTCCGAAACCTCTACAAAAAGGACAGCAAAAATGTTTTATTCAAATATAAGGAGTTCAAATAATTGATTAGGAGCTTTTCAACACAATTATGATGCGAAACCTCAATTTCTGTACTTTTTACTCAGTTAAAATACCAACGGGTCCATTGAAAGGCCCATTTCGACCCACTCATTCGAAACCTCTACAAAAAGGACTGCAAAATAAGTTTTAATCAAATTTTAGGAGTTCATGTAATTGATTAGGAGCTTTTCAACACAATTATATTGCAAAACCTCAATTTTTGTACTTTTTACTCAATTTAATTCCAACGGACCCATTGAAAGGCCCATTTAGACCCGCTCGTCCGAAACCTCTACAAAAATGGACCGCAAAACAAGTTTTAATCAAATTTTAGGAGTTCAAATAATTGATTAGGAGCTTTTCAACACAATTATATTGCAAAAGCTCAATTTCTGTACTTTTTACTCAGTTAAAATTTCAACGGGTCCATTGCAAGGCCCATTTAGACCTGCTCGTCCGAAACGTATCAAAAAGGACTACAAAAAAGGTTTTAATCAAATTTTAGGAGTTTATGTAATTGATTAGGATCTTTTCAACACAATTATATTGCAAAACCTCAATTTTATACTTTTTACTGAGTTAAAATTTCAACGGGTCCATTGAAAGGCCCATTTAGACCCGCTCGTCCGAAACCCCTACAAAAAGGACCGCAAAAATGTTTTATTCAAATATTAGGAGTTCAAATAATTGATTAGGAGCTTTTCAACACATTTATACTGCAAAACCTCAATTTCTGTACTTTTTACTCAGTAAAAATTCTAACGGGTCCATTGAAAGGCCCATTTAGACCTGCTCGTCCGAAACCTCGACAAAAAGGACTGCAAAATAGTTTTAATCAAATTTTAGGAGTTCAAATGATTTATTAGGAACTTTTCAACACAATTATATTGAAAAACCTCAATTTTATACTTTTTACTCAGTTAAAATTCAAACGGGCCCATTGAAAGGCCCATTTAGATCTGCTCGTCTGAAACCTCTACAAAAAGGTTCGCAAAAATGTTTTATTCAAATATTAGGAGTTAAAATAATTGATTAGGAGCTTTTCAACACCATTATATTGCAAAACCTCAATTGTTGTACTTTTTACTCAGTTAAAATTCCAACGGGTCCATTGAAAGGGCCATTTTGACCTGCTCGTCCGAAACCTCTACAAAAAGGACCGCAAAAATGTTTTATTCAAATATTAGGAGTTCAAATAATTGATTAGGAGCTTTTCAACAAAATTATATTGGAAAACTTCAATTTCTGTACTTTTTACTCAGTTAAAATACCAACGGGTCCATTGAAAGGCCCATTTCGACCCGCTCGTCCGAAACCTCTACAAAAAGGACTGCAAAATAAGTTTTAATCAAATTTTAGGAGTTCATGTAATTGATTAGGAGCTTTTCAACACAGTTATATTGCAAAACCTCAATTTTGTACTTTTTACTAAATTTAATTCCAACGGGTCCATTGAAAGGCCCATTTAGACCTGCTCGTCCGAAACCTTTACAAAAAAGGACCGCAAAACAAGTTTTAGTCAAATTTTAGGAGTTCAAATAATTGATTAGGAGCTTTTCAACACAATTATATTGCAAAAGCTAAATTTCTGTACTTTTTACTCAGTTAAAATTCCAATGGGTCCATTGTAAGGCCCATTTAGACCTGGTCGTCCGAAACGTATCAAAAAGGACTGCAAAAAAGGTTTTAATCAAATTTTAGGAGTTTATGTAATTGATTAGGAGCTTTTCAACACATTTATATTGCAAAACCTCAATTTATTACTTTTTACTCAGTTAAAATTTCAACGGGTCCATTGAAAGGCCCATTTAGATCCGCTCGTCTGAAACCTCTACAAAAAGGACCGCAAAAATGTCTTATTCAAATCTTAGGAGTTCAAATAATTGATTAGGAGCTTTTCAACACATTTATACTGCAAAACCTCAATTTTATACTTTTTACTCAGTTAAAATTCTAACGGGTCCATTGAAAGGCCCATTTAGACCTGCTCGTCCGAAACCTCGACTAAAAGGACTGCAAAATAGTTTTAATCAAATTTTAGGAGTTCAAATAATTTATTAGGAGCTTTTCAACACAATTATATTGCAAAACCTCAATTTTATACTTTTTACTCAGTTAAAATTCAAACGGGCCCATTGAAAGGCTCATTTAGACCTGCTCGTCCGAAACCTCTACAAAAAGGTTCGCAAAAATGTTTTATTCAAATATTAGGAGTTAAAATAATTGATTAGGAGCTTTTCAACACAATTATATTGCAAAACCTCAATTATTGTACTTTTTACTCAGTTAAAATTCCAACGGGTCCATTGAAAGGGCCATTTAGACCTGCTCGTCCGAAACCTCTACACATTTTAGGAGTTCATGTAATTGATTAGGAGCTTTTCAACACAATTATATTGCAAAACCTCAATTTTTGTACTTTTTACTCAATTTAATTCCAACGGGTCCATTGAAAGGCCCATTTAGACCTGCTCGTCCGAAACCTCTACAAAAAAGGACCGCAAAACAAGTTTTAGTCAAATTTCAGGAGTTCGAATAATTGATTATGAGCTTTTCAACATAATTATATTTCAAAAGCTAAATTTCTATACTTTTTACTCAGTTAAAATTCCAACAGGTCCATTGTAAGTCCCATTTAGACCTGCTCATCCGAAACATATCAAAAAGGACTGCAAAAAAGGTTTTAATCAAAATTTAGGAGTTTATGTAATTGATTAGGAGCTTTTCAACACAATTATATTGCAAAACCTCAAATTTATACTTTTTACTCAGTTAAAATTTCAACGGGTCCATTGAAAGGCCCATTTAGACCCGCTCGTCCGAAACCTCTACAAAAAGGATCGCAAAAATGTTTTATTCAAATATTAGGAGTTCAAATAATTGATTAGGAGCTTTTCAAAACATTTATACCGCAAAACCTCAATTTCTGTACTTTTTACTCAGTTAAAATTCTAACGGGTCCATTGAAAGGCCCATTTAGACCTGCTCGTCCGAAACCTCGACAAAAAGGACTGCAAAATAGTTTTAATCAAATTTTAGGAGTTCAAATAATTTATTAGGAACTTTTCAACACAATTATATTGAAAAACCTCAATTTTATACTTTTAACTCAGTTAAAATTCAAACGGGCCCATTGAAAGGCCCATTTAGACCTGCTCGTCCGAAACCTCTACAAAAAGGTTCGCAAATATGTTATATTCAAATATTAGGAGTTCAAATAATTGATTAGGAGCTTTTCAACACAATTATATTGCAAAACCTCAAATTCTGTACTTTTTACTCAGTTAAAATTCCAACGGGTCCATTGAAAGGCTCATTTAGACCTGCTCGTCCGAAACCTCTACAAAAAGGACCACAAAAATGTTTTATTCAAATATTAGGAGTTCAAATAATTGATTAGGATCTTTTCAACACAATTATATTGCGAAACCTCAATTTCTGTACTTTTTACTCAGTTAAAATACCAACGGGTCCATTGAAAGGCCCATTTCGACCCGCTCGTCCGAAACCTCTACAAAAAGGACTGCAAAATAAGTTTTAATCAAATTTTAGGAGTTCATGTAATTGATTAGGAGCTTTTCAACACAATTATATTGCAAAACCTCAATTTTTGTACTTTTTACTCAATTTAATTCCAACGGGTCCATTGAAAGGCCCATTTAGACCTGCTCGTTCGAAACCTCGACAAAAAGGACTGCAAAATAGTTTTAATCAAATTTTAGGAGTTCAAATAATTTATTAGGAGCTTTTCAACACAATTATATTGCAAAACCTCAATTTTATACTTTTTACTCAGTTAAAATTCAAACGGGCCCATTGAAAGGCCCATTTAGACCTGCTCGTACGAAACCTCTACAAAAAGTTTCGCAAAAATGTTTTATTCAAATATTAGGAGTTAAAATAATTGATTAGGAGCTTTTCAAAACAATTATATTGCAAAACCTCAATTGCTGTACTTTTTACTCAGTTAAAATTCCAACGGGTCCTTTGAAAGGCCCATTTAGACCTGCTCGTCCGAAACCTCTACAAAAAGGACCGCAAAAATGTTTTATTCAAATATTAGGAGTTCAAATAATTGATTAGGAGATTTTCAACACAATTATATTGCGAAACCTCAATTTATGTACTTTTTACTCAGTTAAAATACCAACGGGTCCATTGAAAGGCCCATTTCGACACGCTCGTCCGAAACCTCTACAAAAAGGACTGCAAAATAAGTTTTAATCAAATTTTAGGAGTTCATGTAATTGATTAGGAGCTTTTCAACACAATTATATTGCAAAACCTCAATTTTTGTACTTGTTACTCAATTTAATTCCAATGGGTCCATTGAAAGACCCATTTAGACCTGCTCGTCTTAAACCTCTACAAAAAAGGACCGCAAAACAATTTTTAATCAAATTTTAGGAGTTCAAATAATTGATTAGGAGCTTTTCAACACAATTATATTGCAAAAGCTAAATTTCTGTACTTTTTACTCAGTTAAAATTCCAACGGGTCCATTGTAAGGCCCATTTAGACCTGCTCGACCGAAACGTATCAAAAAGGACAGCAAAAAAGGTTTTAATCAAATTTTAGGAGTTTATGTAATTGCTTAGGAGCTTTTCAACACAATTATATTGCAAAACCTCAATTTTATACTTTTTACTCGGTTAAAATTTCAACGGGTCCATTGAAAGGCCCATTTAGACCCGCTCGTCCGTAACCTCTACAAAAAGGACCGCAAAAATGTTTTATTCAAATATTAGGAGTTCAAATAATTGATTAGGAGCTTTTCAACACAATTATATCGCAAAACCTCAATTTCTGTACTTTTTACTCAATTAAAATTCCAACGGGTCCATTGAAAGGCCCATTTAGACCTGCTCGTCCGAAACCTCTACAAAAAGTTTCACAAAAATGTTTTATTCAAATATTAGGAGTTAAAATAATTGATTAGGAGCTTTTCAACACAATTATATTGCAAAACCTCAATTTCTGTACTTTTTACTCAGTTAAAATTCCAACGGGTCCATTGAAAGGCCCATTTAGACCTGCTCGTCCGAAACCTCTACAAAAAGGACCGCAAAAATGTTTTATTCAAATATTAGGAGTTCAAATAATTGATTAGGATCTTTTCAACACAATTATATTGTGAAACCTCAATTTATGTACTTTTTACTCAGTTAAAATACCAACGGGTCCATTGAAAGGCCCATTTCGACCCGCTCGTCCGAAACCTCTACAAAAAGGACTGCAAAATAAGTTTTAATCAAATTTTAGGAGTTCATGTAATTGATTAGGAGCTTTTCAACACAATTATATTGCAAAACCTCAATTTTTGTACTTTTTACTCAATTTAATTCCAACGGGTCCATTGAAATGCCCATTTAGACTTGCTCGTCCGAAACCTCTACAAAAAAGGACCGCAAAACAAGTTTTAATCAAATTTTAGGAGTTCAAATAATTGATTAGGAGCTTTTCAACACAATTATATTGCAAAAGCTAAATTTCTGTACTTTTTACTCAGTTAAAATTCCAACGGGTCCATTGTAAGGCCCATTTAGACCTGCTCGTCCGAAACGTATCAAAAAGGACTGCAAAAAAGGTTTTAATCAAATTTTAGGAGTTTATGTAATTGATTAGGAGCTTTTCAACACAATTATATTGCAAAACCTCAATTTTATACTTTTTACTCAGTTAAAATTTCAACGAGTCCATTGAAAGGCCCATTTAGACCCGCTCGTCCGAAACCTCTACAAAAAGGACCGCAAAAATGTTTTATTCAAATATTAGGAGTTCAAATAATTGATTAGGAGCTTTTCAACATAATTATATTGCGAAACCTCAATTTTTGTACTTTTTCTTAGTTAAAATACCAACGGGTCCATTGAAAGGCCCATTTCGACCCGCTCGTCCGAAACCTCTACAAAAAGGACAGCAAAATAAGTTTTAATCAAATTTTAGGAGTTCATGTAATTGATTAGGAGCTTTTCAACACAATTATATTGGAAAACCTCAATTTTTGTACTTTTTACTCAATTTAATTCCAACAGGTCCATTGAAAGGCCCATTTAGACCTGCTCGTCTGAAATCTCTACAAAAAAGGACCGCAAAACAAGTTTTAATCAAATTTTAGGAGTTCAAATAATTGATTAGGAGCTTTTCAACACAATTATATTGCAAAAGCTAAATTTCTGTACTTTTTACTCAGTTAAAATTCCAACGGGTCCATTGTAAGGCCCATTTAGACCTGCTCGACCGAAATGTATCAAAAAGGACTGCAAAAAAGGTTTTAATCAAATTTTAGGAGTTTATGTAATTGCTTAGGAGCTTTTCAACGCAATTATATTGCAAAACCTCAATTTTATACATTTTACTCAGTTAAAATTTCAACGGGTCCATTGAAAGGCCCATTTAGACCCGCTCGTCCGAAACATCTACAAAAAGGACCGCAAAAATGTTTTATTCAAATATTAGGAGTTCAAATAATTGATTAGGAGCTTTTCAACACAATTATATTGCAAAACCTCAATTTTTGTACTTTTTACTCAATTAAAATTCCAACGGGTCCATTGAAAGGCCCATTTAGACCTGCTCGTCCGAAACCTCTACAAAAAGTTTCGCAAAAATGTTTTATTCAAATATTAGGAGTTAAAATAATTGATTAGGAGCTTTTCAACACAATTATATTGCAAAACCTCTATTGCTGTACTTTTTACTCAGTTAAAATTCCAACGGGTCCATTGAAAGGCCCATTTAGACCTGCTCGTCCGAAACCTCTACAAAAAGGACCGCAAAAATGTTTTATTCAAATATTAGGAGTTCAAATAATTGATTAGGATCTTTTCAACACAATTATATTGCGAAACCTCAATTTCTGTACTTTTTACTCAGTTAAAATACCAACGGGTCCATTGAAAGGCCCATTTCGACCCGCTCGTCCGAAACCTCTACAAAAAGGACCGCAAAAATGTTTTATTCAAATATTAGGAGTTCAAATAATTGATTAGGAGCTTTTCAACACAATTATATTGCAAAACCTCAATTTCTGTACTTTTTACTCAGTTAAAATTCCAACGGATCCATTGAAAGGCCCATTTAGACCTGCTCGTCCGAAACCTCTACAAAAAGGACCGCAAAAATGTTTTATTCAAATATTAGGAGTTCAAATAATTTATTAGAAGCTTTTCAACATATTTATACTGCAAAACCTCAATTTCTGTACTTTTTACTCAGTTAAAATTCTAACGGGTCCATTGAAAGTCCTATTTAGACCTGCTCGTCCGAAACCTCGACAAAAAGGACTGCAAAATAGTTTTAATCAAATTTTAGGAGTTCAAATAATTTATTAGGAGCTTTTCAACACAATTATATTGCAAAACCTCAATTTTATACTTTTTACTCAGTTAAAATTCAAACGGGCCCATTGAAAGGCCCATTTGGACCTGCTCGTCCGAAACCTCTACAAAAAGGTTCACAAAAATGTTTTATTCAAATATTAGGAGTTAAAATAATTGATTAGGAGCTTTTCAACACAATTATACTACAAAACCTCAATTACTGTACTTTTTACTCAGTTAAAATTCCAACGGGTCCATTGAATGGCCCATTTAGACCTGCTCGTCCGAAACCTCTACAAAAAGGACCGCAAAAATGTTTTATTCAAATATTAGGAGTTCAAATAATTGATTAGGAGCTTTTCAACACAATTATATTGTGAAACCTCAATTTCTGTACTTTTTAATTAGTTAAAATACCAACGGGTCCATTGAAAGGCCCATTTCGACACGCTCGTCCGAAACCTCTACAAAAAGGACTGCAAAATAAGTTTTAATCAAATTTTAGGAGTTCATGTAATTGATTAGGAGCTTTTCAACACAATTATATTGCAAAACCTCAATTTTTGTACTTTTTACTCAATTTAATTCCAACGGGTCCATTGAAAGGCCCATTTAGACCTGCTCGTCCGAAACCTCTACAAAAAAGGACCGCAAAACAAGTTTTAATCAGATTTTAGGAGTTCAAATAATTGATTAGGAGCTTTTCAACACAGTTATATTGAAAAAGCTAAATTTCTGTACTTTTTACTCAGTTAAAATTCCAACGGGTCCATTGTAAGGCCCATTTAGACCTGCTCGACCGAAACGTATCGAAAAGGACTGCAAATAAGGTTTTAATCAAATTTTAGGAGTTTATGTAATTGATTAGGAGCTTTTCAACACAATTATATTGCAAAACCTCAATTTTATACTTTTTACTCAGTTAAAATTTCAACGGGTCCATTGAAAGGTCCATTTAGACCCGCTCGTCCGAAACCTCTACAAAAAGGACCGCAAAAATGTTTTATTCAAATATTAGAAGTTCAAATAATTGGTTAGGAGCTTTTCAACACAATTATATTGCAAAACCTCAATTTCTGTACTTTTTACTTAGTTAAAATACCAACGGGTCTATTGAAAGGCCCATTTCGACACGCTCGTCCGAAACCTCTACAAAAGGACTGCAAAATAAGTTTTAATCAAATTTTAGGAGTTCATGTAATTGATTAGGAGATTTTCAACACAATTATATTGCAAAACCTCAATTTTTGTTCTTTTTACTCAATTTAATTCCAACTGGTCCATTTAAAGGCCCATTTAGACCTGCTCGTATGAAACCTCTACAAAAAAGGACCGCAAAACAAGTTTTAATCAAATTTTAGGAGTTCAAATAATTGATTAGGAGCTTTTCAACACAATTATATTGCAAAATCTAAATTTCTGTACTTTTTACTCAGTTAAAATTCCAACGGGTCCATTGAAAGGCCCATTTAGACCTACTCGTCCGAAACCTCGACAAAAAGGACTGCAAAATAGTTTTAATCAAATTTTAGGAGTTCAAATAATTTATTAGGAGCTTTTCAACACAATTATATTGCAAAACCTCAATTTTTTACTTTTTACTCAGTTAAAATTCAAACGGGCCTATTGAAAGGCCCATTTAGACCTGCTTGTCCGAAACGTATCAAAAAGGACTGGAAAAAAGGTTTAATCAAATTTTAGGAGTTTATGTAATTGATTAGGAGCTTTTCAACACAATTATATTGCAAAACCTCTATTTTATACTTTTTACTCAGTTAAAATTTCAACGGGTCCATTGAAAGGCCCATTTAGACTCGCTCGTCCGAAACCTCTACAAAAAGGACCGCAAAAATGTTTTATTCAAATATTAGGAGTTCAAATAATTGATTAGGAGCTTTTCAACACAATTATATTGCAAAACTTCAATTTTTGTACTTTTTACTCAGTTAAAATTCCAATGGGTCCACTGAAAGGCCCATTTAGACTTGCTCGTTCGAAACCTATAAAAAAGGACCGCAAAAAATGTATTATTCAAATATTAGGAGTTCAAATAATTGATTAGGAGCTTTTCAACACAATTATATTGCAAAACCTCAATTTCTGTACTTTTTACTCAGTTAAAATTCCAACGGGTCGATTGAAAGGCCCATTTAGACCCGCTCGTCCGAAACCTCTACAAAAAGGACCACAAAAATGTTTTGTTCAAATAATTGATTAGGAGCTTTTCAACACATTTATACTGCAAAACCTCAATTTCTGTACATTTTACTCAGTTAAAATTCCAACGGGTCCATTGAAAGGCCCATTTAGACCTGCTCGTCCGAAACCTCTACAAAAAGGACCGCAAAAATGTTTTATTCAAATATTAGGAGTTCAAATAATTGATTAGGATCTTTTCAACAAAATTATATTGTGAAACCTCAATTTCTGTACTTTTTCTCAATTAAAATACCAACGGGTCCATTGAAAGGCCCATTTCGACCCGCTCGTCCGAAACCTCTACAAAAAGGACAGCAAAATAAGTTTTAATCAAATTTTAGGAGTTCATGTAATTGATTAGGAGCTTTTCAACACAAATATATTGCAAAACCTCAATTTTTGTACTTTTTACTCAATTTAATTCCAACGGGTCCATTGAAAGGCCCATTTAGACCTGCTCGTCCGAAACCTCTACAAAAAAGGACCGCAAAACAAGTTTTAATCAAATTTTAGGAGATCAAATAATTGATTAGGAGCTTTTCAACACAATTATATTGCAAAACCTCAATTTTTGTACTTTTTACTCAGTTAAAATTCCAACGGGTCCATTGAAAGGCCCATTTAGACCCGCTCGTCCGAAACATCTACAAAGAGGACCGCAAAAATGTTTTATTCAAATATTAGGAGTTCAAATAATTGTTTAGGAGATTTTCAACACAATTATATTGCAAAACCTCAATTTCTATACTTTTTACTCAGTTAAAATTCTAACGGGTTCATTGAAAGGCCCATTTAGACCTGCTCGTCCGAAACCTCGACAAAAAGGACTGCAAAATAGTTTTAATCAAATTTTAGGAGTTCAAATAATTTAGACGGGCCCATTGAAAGGCCCATTTAGACCTGCTCGTCCGAAACCTCTACAAAAAGGTTCGCAAAAATGTTTTATTCAAATATTAGGAGTTAAAATAATTGATTAGGAGCTTTTCAACACAATTATATTGCAAAACCTCAATGGATGTACTTTTTACTCAGTTAAAATTCCAACGGGTCCATTGAAAGGCCCATTTAGACATGCTCGTCCGAAACCTCTACAAAAAGGACCGCAAAAATGTTTTATTCAAATATTAGGAGTTCAAATAATTGATTAGGAGCTTTTCAACACAATTATATTGCGAAACCTCAATTTCTGTACTTTTTACTCAGCTAAAATACCAACGGGTCATTGAAAGGCCCATTTCGACCCGCTCGTCCGAAACCTCTACAAAAAGGACTGCAAAATAAGTTTTAATCAAATTTTAGGAGTTCATGTAATTGATTAGGAGCTTTTCAGCACAATTATATTGCAAAACCTCAATTTTTGTACTTTTTACTCAATTTAATTCCAACGGGTCCATTGAAAGGCCCATTTAGACCTGCTCGTCCGAAACCTCTACAAAAAAGGACCGCAAAACAAGTTTTAATCAAATTTTAGGAATTCAAATAATTGATTAGGATCTTTTCAACACAATTATATTGCAAAAGCTAAATTTCTGTACTTTTTACTAAGTTAAAATTCCAACGGGTCCATTGTAAGGCCCATTTAGAACCGCTCGTCCGAAACGTATCAAAAAGGACTGCAAAAAAGGTTTTAATCAAATTTTATGATTTTATGTAATTGATTAGAAGCTTTTCAACACAATTATATTGCAAAACCTCAATTTTATACTTTTTACTAAGTTAAAATTTCAACGGGTCCATTGAAAGGCCCATTTAGACCCGCTCGTCCGAAACCTCTACAAAAAGGACCGCAAAAATGTTTTATTCAAATATTAGGAGTTCAAATAATTGATTAGGAGCTTTTCAACACATTTATACTGCAAAACCTCAATTTCTGTACTTTTTACTCAGTTAAAATTCTAACGGGTCCATTGAAAGGCCCATTTAGACCTGCTCGTCCGAAACCTCGACAAAAAGGACTGCAAAATAGTTTTAATCAAATTTTAGGAGTTCAAATAATTTATTAGGAGCTTTTCAACACAATTATATTGAAAAACCTCAATTTTATACTTTTTACTCAGTTAAAATTCAAACGGGCCCATTGAAAGGCCCATTTAGACCTGCTTGTCCGAAACCTCTACAAAAAGGTTCACAAAAATGTTTTATTCAAATATTAGGAGTTAAAATAATTGATTAGGAGCTTTTCAACACAATTATATTGCAAAACCTCAATGGATGTACTTTTTACTCAGTTAAAATTCCAACGGGTCCATTGAAAGGCCCAACACAATTATAAGGCAAAAGCTAAATTTCTGTACTTTTTACTCAGTTAAAATTCCAACGGGTCCATTGTAAGGCCAATTTAGACCTGCTCGTCCGAAACGTATCAAAAAGGACTGCAAAAAAGGTTTTAATCAAATTTTAGGAGTTTATGTAATTGATTAGGAGCTTTTCAACACAATTATATTGAAAAACCTCAATTTTATACTTTTTAATCAGTTAAAATTTCAACGGGTCCATTGAAAGGCCCATTTAGACCCGCTCGTCCGAAACCTCTACAAAAAGGACCGCAAAAATGTTTTATTCAAATATTAGGAGTTCAAATAATTGATTAGGAGCTTTTCAACACATTTATACTGCAAATCTTCAATTTCTGTACTTTTTACTCAGTTAAAATTCTAACGGGTCCATTGAAAGGCCCATTTAGACCTGCTCGTCCGAAACCTCGACAAAAAAACTGCAAAATAGTTTTAATCAAATTTTAGGAGTTCAAATAATTTATTAGGAACTTTTCAACACAATTATATTGAAAAACCTCAATTTAATTCCAACGGGTCCATTGAATGGCCCATTTAGACCTGCTCGTCCGAAACCTCTTCAAAAAAGGACCGCAAAACAAGTTTTAATCAAATTTTAGGAGTTAAAATAATTGATTAGGAGCTTTTCAACACAATTATATTGCAAAAGCTAAATTTCTGTACTTTTTACTCAGTTAAAATTCCAACGGGTCCATTGTAAGGCCCATTTAGACATGCTCGTCCGAAACGTATCAAAAAGGACTGCAAAAAAGGTTTTAATCAAATTTTAGGAGTTTATGTAATTGATTAGGAGCTTTTCAACACAATTATATTGCAAAACCTCAATTTTATACTTTTTACTCAGTTAAAATTTCAACGGGTCCATTGAAAGGCCCATTTAGACTCGCTCGTCCGAAACCTCTACAAAAAGGACCACAAAAATGTTTTATTCAAATATTAGGAGTTCAAATAATTGATTAGGAGCTTTTCAACACATTTATACTGCAAAACCTCAGTTTTTGTACTTTTTACTCAAAATTCTAACGGGTCCATTGAAAGGCCCATTGAGACCTACTCGTCCGAAACCTCGACAAAAGGACTGCAAAATAGTTTTAATCAAATTTTAGGAGTTCAAATAATTTATTAGGAACTTTTCAACACAATTATATTGCAAAACCTCAATTTTATACTTTTTACTCAGTTAAAATTCAAACGGGCCCATTGAAAGGCCCATTTAGACCTGCTCGTTCGAAACCTCTACAAAAAGGTTCACAAAAATGATTTATTCAAATATTAGGAGTTCAAATAATTGATTAGGAGCTTTTCAACACAATTATATTGCGAAACCTCAATTTCTGTACTTTTTACTCAGTTAAAATACCAACGGGTCCATTAAAAGGCCCATTTGACCCGCTCGTCCGAAACTTTTACAAAAAGGATTGCAAAATAAGTTTTAATCAAATTTTAGGAGTTCATGTAATTGATTAGGAGCTTTTCTACACAATTATATTGCAAAACCTCAATTTTTGTAGTTTTTACTCAATTTAATTCCAACGGGTCCATTGAAAGGCCCATTTAGACCTGCTCGTCCAAAACCTCTACAAAAAAGGACCGCAAAACAAGTTTTAATCAAATTTTAGGAGTTCAAATAATTGATTAGGAGATTTTCAACAGAATTATATTGCAAAAGCTAAATTTCTGTACTTTTTACCTAGTTAAAATTCCAACGGGTCCTTTGTAAGGCCTATTTTGACCTGCTCGTCCGAAACGTATCAAAAAGGACTGCAAAAAAGTTTTAATCAAAATTTAGGAGTTTATGTAATTGATTAGGAGCTTTTCAACACAATTATATTGCAAAACCTCAATTTTATACTTTTTACTCAGTTAAAATTTCAATGGGTCCATTGAAAGGCCCATTTAGACCCGCTCGTCCGAAACCTCTACAAAAAGAACCGCAAAAATGTTTTATTCAAATATTAGGAGTTCAAATAATTGATTAGGATCTTTTCAACACAATTATATTGCAAAACCTCAATTTCTGTACTTTTTACTTAGATAAAATTCTAACGGGTCCATTGAAAGGCCCATTTAGACATACTCGTCCGAAACCTCTACAAAAAAGGACCGCAAAACAAGTTTTAATCAAATTTTAGGAGTTCAAATAATTGATTAGGAGCTTTTAAACACAATTATATTGCAAAAGCTCAATTTCTGTACTTTTTACTCAGTTAAAATTCCAACGGGTCCATTGTAAGGCCCATTTAGACCTGCTCGTCTGAAACCTCTACAAAAAGGACCGCAAATATGTTTTATTCAAATATTAGGAGTTCAAATAAGTGATTAGGAGCTTTTCAACACAATTATATTGCGAAACCTCAATTTCTGTACTTTTTACTCAGTTAAAATACCAACGGGTCCATTGAAAGGCCCAATTCGACCCGCTCGTCCGAAACCTCTACAAAAAGGACTACAAAATAAGTTTTAATCAAATTTTAGGAGTTCATGTAATTGATTAGGAGCTTTTCAACACAATTATATTGCAATACCTCAATTTTATACTTTTTACTCAGTTAAAATTTCAACGGGTCCATTGAAAGGCCCATTTAGACCCGCTCGTCCGAAACCTCTACAAAAAGGACCGCAAAAATGTTTTATTCAAATATTAGGAGTTCAGATAATTGATTAGGAGCTTTTCAACACATTTATATTGCAAAACCTCAATTTCTGTACTTTTTACTCAGTTAAAATTCTAACGGGTCCATTGAAAGGCCCATTTAGACCTGCTCGTCCGAAACCTCGACAAAAAGGACTGCAAAATAGTTTTAATCAAATTTTAGGAGTTCAAATAATTTATTTGGAACTTTTCAACACAATTATATTGCAAAACCTCAATTTTATGCTTTTTACTCAGTTAAAATTCAAACGGGCCCATTGAAAGGCCCATTTAGACCTGCTCGTTCGAAACCTCTACAAAAAGGTTCGCAAAAATGATTTATTCAAATATTAGGAGTTCAAATAATTGATTAGGAGCTTTTCAACACAATTATATTGCGAAACCTCAATTTCTGTACTTTTTACTCAGTTAAAATACCAACGGGTCCATTAAAAGGCCCATTTGACCTCTACAAAAAGGACTGCAAAATAAGTTTTAATCAAATTTTAGGAGTTCTTGTAATAGATTAGGAGCTTTTCAACACAATTATATTGCAAAACCTCAATTTTTGTAGTTTTTACTCAATTTAATTCCAACGGGTCCATTGAAAGGCCCATTTAGACCTGCTCGTCCGAAACCTCTACAAAAAAGGACCGCAAAACAAGTTTTAATCAAATTTTAGGAGTTCAAATAATTGATTAGGAGCTTTTAAACACAATTATATTGCAAAAGCTCAATTTCTGTACTTTTTACTCAGTTAAAATTTCAACGGGTCCATTGTAAGGCCCATTTAAACCTGCTCGTCCGAAACGTATCAAAAAGGACTGCAAAAAAAGTTTTAATCAAATTTTAGGAGTTGATGTAATTGATTAGGAGCTTTTCAACACAATTATATTGCAAAACCTCAATTTTATACTTTTTACTCAGTTAAAATTTCAACGGGTCCATTGAAAGGCCCATTTACACCCGCTCGTCCGAAACCTCTACAAAAAGGACCGCAAAAATGTTTTATTCAAATATTAGGAGTTCAAATAATTGATTAGGAGCTTTTCCACACATTTATATTGCAAAACCTCAATTTCTGTACTTTTTACTCAGTTAAAATTCTAACGGGTCCATTGAAAGGCCCATTTAGACCTGCTCGTCCGAAACCTCGACAAAAACGACTGTAAAATAGTTTTAATCAAATTTTAGGACTTCAAATAATTGATTAGGAACTTTTTAACACAATTATATTGAAAAACCTCAATTTTATAAGTTAAAATTCAAACGGGCCCATTGAAAGGCCCATTTAGACCTGCTCGTCCGAAACCTCTACAAAAAGGTTCGCAAAAATGTATTATTCAAATATTAGGAGTTCAAATATTTGATTAGGAGCTTTTCAACATAATTATATTGCAAAACCTCAATTTCTGTACTTTTTGCTCAGTTAAAATTCCAACGGGTCCATTGAATGGCCTATTTAGACCTGCTCGTCCGAAACCTCTACAAAAAGGACCGCAAAAAATGTTTTATTCAAATATTAGGAGTTCAAATAATTGATTAGGAGCTTTTCAACACAATTCTAATGCGAAACCTTAATTTTTGTACTTTTTACTCAGTTAAAATACCAACGGGTCCATTGAAAGGCCCATTTCGACCCGCTCGTCCGAAACCTCTAGAAAAGGACTGCAAAATAAGTTTTAATCAAATTTTAGGAGTTCATGTAATTGATTAGGAGCTTTTCAACACAATTATATTGCAAAACCTCAATTTTATACTTTTTACTCAGTTAAAATTTCAACGGGTCCATTGAAAGGCCCATTTACACCCGCTCGTCCGAAACCTCTACAAAAAGGACCGCAAAAATGTTTTATTCAAATATTAGGAGTTCAAATAATTGATTAGGAGCTTTTCAACACATTTATATTGCAAAACCTCAATTTCTGTACTTTTTACTCAGTTAAAATTCTAACGGGTCCATTGAAAGGCCCATTTATACCTGCTCGTCCGAAACCTCGACAAAAAGGACTGCAAAATAGTTTTAATCAAATTTTAGGAGTTCAAATAATTGTTTAGGAACTTTTCAACACAATTATATTAAAAAATCCTCAATTTTATACTTTTTACTCAGATAAAATTCAAACGGGCCCATTGAAATGCCCATTTAGACTTGCTCGTCCGAAACCTATACAAAAAGGTTCGCAAAAATGTTTTATTCAAATATTAGGAGTTCAAATAATTGATTAGGAGCTTTTCAACATAATTATATTGCAAAACCTCAATTTCTGTACTTTTTACTCAGTTAAAATTCCAACGGGTCCATTGAATGGCCCATTTAGACCTGCTCGTCAGAAACCTCTACAAAAAGGACCGCAAAAAATGTTTTATTCAAATATTAGGAGTTCAAATAATTGATTAGGAGCTTTTAAACACAATTATAATGTGAAACCTCAATTTCTGTACTTTTTACTCAGTTAAAATACCAACGGGTCCATTGAAAGGCCCATTTCGACCCGCTCGTCTGAAACCTCTACAAAAGGACTGCAAAATAAGTTTTGATCAAATTTTAGGAGTTCATGTAATTGATTAGGAGCTTTTCAACACAATTATATTGCAAAACCTCAATTTTTGTACTTTTTACTCAATTTAATTCCAACGGGTCCATTGAAAGGCCCATTTAGACCTGCTCGTCCGAAACCTCTACAAAAAAGGAACACAAAACAAGTTTTACTCAAATTTTAGGAGTTCAAATAATTTATTAGGAGCTTCTCAACACAATTATATTTCAAAAGCTCAATTTCTATACTTTTTACTCAGTTAAAATTCCAACGGGTCCATTGTAAAGCCTATTTAGACCTGCTCGTCCGAAACGTATCAAAAAGGACTGCAAAAAAAGTTTTAATCAAATTTTAGGAGTTTATGTAATTGATTAGGAGCTTTTCAACACAATTATATATTTTAAAACCTCAATTTTATACATTTTACTCAGTTAAAATTTCAACGGGTTCATTGAAAGGCCCATTTAGACCCGCTCGTCCGAAACCTCTACAAAAAGGACCGCAAAAATGTTTTATTCAAATATTAGGAGTTCAAATAATTGATTAGGAGCTTTTCAACACATTTATTTTGCAAAATCTCAATTTCTGTACTTTTTACTCAGTTAAAATTCTAACGGGTCCATTGAAAGGCCCATTTAGACCTGCTCGTCCGAAACCTCGACAAAAACGACTGTAAAATAGTTTTAATCAAATTTTAGGACTTCAAATAATTGATTAGGAACTTTTTAACACAATTATATTGAAAAACCTCAATTTTATACTTTTTACTCTGTTAAAATTCAAACGGGCCCATTGAAAGGCCCATTTAGACCTGCTCGTCCGAAACCTCTACAAAAAGGACCGCAAAAATGTTTTATTCAAATATTAGGAGTTCAAATAATTGATTAGGAGCTTTTCAACACATTTATATTGCAAAACCTCAATTTCTGTACTTTTTACTCAGTTAAAATTCTAACGGGTCCATTGAAAGGCCCATTTAGACCTGCTCGTCCGAAACCTCGACAAAAACGACTGTAAAATAGTTTTAATCAAATTTTGGGACTTCAAATAATTGATTAGGAACTTTTTAACACAATTATATTGAAAAACCTCAATTTTATACTTTTTACTAAGTTAAAATTCAAACGGTCCCATTGAAAGGCCCATTTAGACCTGCTCGTCCGAAACCTCTACAAAAAGGTTCGCAAAAATGTATTATTCAAATATTAGGAGTTCAAATATTTGATTAGGAGCTTTTCAACATAATTATATTGCAAAACCTCAATTTCTGTACTTTTTGCTCAGTTAAAATTCCAACGGGTCCATTGAATGGCCAATTTAGACCTGCTCGTCCGAAACCTCTACAAAAAGGACCGCAAAAAATGTTTTATTCAAATATTAGGAGTTCAAATAATTGATTAGGAGCTTTTCAACACAATTCTAATGCGAAACCTCAATTTTTGTACTTTTTACTCAGTTAAAATACCAACGGGTCCATTGAAAGGCCCATTTCGACCCGCTCGTCCGAAACCTCTAGAAAAGGACTGCAAAATAAGTTTTAATCAAATTTTAGGAGTTCATGTAATTGATTAGGAGCTTTTCAACACAATTATATTGCAAAACCTCAATTTTATACTTTTTACTCAGTTAAAATTTCAACGGGTCCATTGAAAGGCCCATTTAGACCCGCTCGTCTGAAACCTCTACAAAAACGACCGCAAAAATGTTTTAATAAAATATTAGGAGTTCAAATAATTGATTAGGAGCTTTTCAACACATTTATATTGCAAAACCTCAATTTCTATACTTTTTACTCAGTTAAAATTCTAACGGGTCCATTGAAAGGCCCATTTATACCTGCTCGTCTGAAACCTCGACAAAAAGGACTGCAAAATAGTTTTAATCAAATTTTAGGAGTTCAAATAATTGATTAGGAACTTTTCAACACAATTATATTGAAAAACCTCAATTTTATACTTTTTACTCAATTAAAATTCAAATGGGCCCATTGAAAGGCCCATTTAGACTTGCTCGTCCGAAACCTCTACAAAAAGGTTCGCAAAAATGTTTTATTCAAATATTAGGAGTTCAAATAATTGATTAGGAGCTTTTCAACATAATTATATTGCAAAACCTCAATTTCTGTACTTTTTCCTCAGTTAAAATTCCAACGGGTCCATTGAATGGCCCATTTAGACCTGCTCGTCCGAAACCTCATCAAAAAGGACCGCAAAAAATGTTTTATTCAAATATTAGGAGTTCAAATAATTGATTAGGAGCTTTTCAACACAATTATAATGTGAAACCTCAATTTTTGTACTTTTTACTCAATTTAATTCCAACGGGTCCATTGAAAGGCTCAATTTCTGTACTTTTTACTCAGTTAAAATTCTAACGGGTCCATTAAAAGGCCCATTTAGACCTGCTCGTCCGAAACCTCGACAAAAAGGACTGCAAAATAGTTTTAATCAAATTTTAGGAGTTGAAATAATTTATTAGGAACTTTTCAACACAATTATATTGCAAAACCTCAATTTTATACTTTTTACTCAGTTAAAATTCAAACGGGCCCATTGAAAGGCCCATTTAGACCTGCTCGTTCGAAACCTCTACAAAAAGGTTCGCAAAAATGATTTATTCAAATATTAGGAGTTCAAATAATTGATTAAGAGCTTTTCAACACAATTATATTGCGAAAACTCAATTTCTGTACTTTTTACTCAGTTAAAATACCAACGGGTCCATTAAAAGGCCCATTTGACCCGCTCGTCCGAAACTTCTACAAAAAGGACTGCAAAATAAGTTTTAATCAAATTTTAGGAGTTCATGTAATTGATTAGGAGCTTTTCAACACAATTATATTGCAAAACCTCAATTTTTGTAGTTTTTACTCAATTTAATTCCAACGGGTCCATTGAAAGGCCCATTTAGACCTGCTCGTCCGAAACCTCTACAAAAAAGGACCAGAAAACAAGTTTTAATCAAATTTTAGGAGTTCAAATAATTGATTAGGAGGTTTTAAACACAATTATATTGCAAAAGCTCAATTTCTGTACTTTTTACTCAGTTAAAATTCCAACGGGTCCATTGTAAGGCCCATTTAAACCTGCTCGTCCGAAACGTATCAAAAAGGACTGCAAAAAAAGTTTTAATCAAATTTTAGGAGTTGATGTAATTGATTAGGAGCTTTTCAACACAATTATATTGCAAAACCTCAATTTTATACTTTTTACTCAGTTAAAATTTCAATGGGTCCATTGAAAGGCCCATTTACACCCGCTCGTCCGAAACCTCTACAAAAAGGACCGCAAAAATGTTTTATTCAAATATTAGGAGTTCAAATAATTGATTAGGAGCTTTTCAACACATTTATATTGCAAAACCTCAATTTCTGTACTTTTTACTCAGTTAAAATTCTAACGGGTCCATTGAAAGGCCCATTTATACCTGCTCGTCCGAAACCTCGACAAAAAGGACTGCAAAATAGTTTTAATCAAATTTTAGGAGTTCAAATAATTGTTTAGGAACTTTTCAACACAATTATATTAAAAAAACCCTCAATTTTATACTTTTTACTCAGATAAAATTCAAACGGGCCCATTGAAATGCCCATTTAGACTTGCTCGTCCGAAACCTCTACAAAAGGTTCGCAAAAATGTTTTATTCAAATATTAGGAGTTCAAATAATTGATTAGGAGCTTTTCAACATAATTATATTGCAAAACCTCAATTTCTGTACTTTTTACTCAGTTAAAATTCCAACGGGTCCATTGAATGGCCCATTTAGACCTGCTCGTCAGAAACCTCTACAAAAAGAACCGCAAAAAATGTTTTAATCAAATATTAGGAGTTCAAATAATTGATTAGGAGCTTTTCAACACAATTATAATGTGAAACCTCAATTTCTGTACTTTTTACTCAGTTAAAATACCAACGGGTCCATTGAAAGGCCCATTTCGACCCGCTCGTCTAAAACCTCTACAAAAGGACTGCAAAATAAGTTTTGATCAAATTTTAGGAGTTCATGTAATTGATTAGGAGCTTTTCAACACAATTATATTGCAAAACCTCAATTTTTGTACTTTTTACTCAATTTAATTCCAACGGGTCCATTGAAAGGCCCATTTAGACCTGCTCGTCCGAAACCTCTACAAAAAAGGAACACAAAACAAGTTTTACTCAAATTTTAGGAGTTCAAATAATTTATTAGGAGCTTCTCAACACAATTATATTTCAAAAGCTCAATTTCTATACTTTTTACTTAGTTAAAATTCCAACGGGTCCATTTTAAGGCCTATTTAGACCTGCTCGTCCGAAACGTATCAAAAAGGACTGCAAAAAAAGTTTTAATCAAATTTTAGGAGTTTATGTAATTGATTAGGAGCTTTTCAACACAATTATATATTTTAAAACCTCAATTTTATACATTTTACTCAGTTAAAATTTCAACGGGTTCATTGAAAGGCCCATTTAGACCCGCTCGTCCGAAACCTCTACAAAAAGGACCGCAAAAATGTTTTATTTAAATATTAGGAGTTCAAATAATTGATTAGGAGCTTTTCAACACATTTATTTTGCAAAACCTCAATTTCTGTACTTTTTACTCAGTTAAAATTCTAACGGGTCCATTGAAAGGCCCATTTAGACCTGCTCGTCCGAAACCTCGACAAAAACGACTGTAAAATAGTTTTAATCAAATTTTAGGACTTCAAATAATTGATTAGGAACTTTTTAACACAATTATATAGAAAAACCTCAATTTTATACTTTTTACTCTGTTAAAATTCAAACGGGCCCATTGAAAGGCTCATTTAGACCTGCTCGTCCGAAACCTCTACAAAAAGGACCGCAAAAATGTTTTATTCAAATATTAGGAGTTCAAATAATTGATTACGAGCTTTTCAACACATTTATATTGCAAAACCTCAATTTCTGTACTTTTTACTCAGTTAAAATTCTAACGGGTCCATTGAAAGGCCCATTTAGACCTGCTCGTCCGAAACCTCGACAAAAACGACTGTAAAATAGTTTTAATCAAATTTTAGGACGTCAAATAATTGATTAGGAACTTTTTAACACAATTATATTGAAAAACCTCAATTTTATACTTTTTACTAAGTTAAAATTCAAACGGGCCCATTGAAAGGCCCATTTAGACCTGCTCGTCCGAAACCTCTACAAAAAGGTTCGCAAAAATGTATTATTCAAATATTAGGAGCTCAAATATTTGATTAGGAGCTTTTCAACATAATTATATTGCAAAACCTCAATTTCTGTACTTTTTGCTTAGTTAAAATTCCAACGGGTCCATTGAATGGCCTATTTAGACCTGCTCGTCCGAAACCTCTACAAAAAGGACCGCAAAAAATGTTTTATTCAAATATTAGGAGTTCAAATAATTGATTAGGAGCTTTTCAACACAATTCTAATGCGAAACCTTAATTTTTGTACTTTTTACTCAGTTAAAATACCAACGGGTCCATTGAAAGGCCCATTTCGACCCGCTCGTCCGAAACCTCTAGAAAAGGACTGCAAAATGAGTTTTAATCAAATTTTAGGAGTTCATGTAATTGATTAGGAGCTTTTCAACACAATTATATTGCAAAACCTCAATTTTATACTTTTTACTCAGTTAAAATTTCAACGGGTCCATTGAAAGGCCCATTTAGACCCGCTCGTCTGAAACCTCTACAAAAACGACCGCAAAAATGTTTTAATAAAATATTAGGAGTTCAAATAATTGATTAGGAGCTTTTCAACACATTTATATTGCAAAACCTCAATTTCTATACTTTTTACTCAGTTAAAATTCTAACGGGTCCATTGAAAGGCCCATTTATACCTCCTCGTCTGAAACCTCGACAAAAAGGACTGCAAAATAGTTTTAATCAAATTTTAGGAGTTCAAATAATTGATTAGGAACTTTTCAACACAATTATATTGAAAAACCTCAAATTTTATACTTTTTACTCAGTTAAAATTCAAACGGGCCCATTGAAAGGCCCATTTAGACTTGCTCGTCCGAAACCTCTACAAAAAGGTTCGCAAAAATGTTTTATTCAAATATTAGGAGTTCAAATAATTGATTAGGAGCTTTTCAACATAATTATATTGCAAAACCTCAATTTCTGTACTTTTTCCTCAGTTAAAATTCCAACGGGTCCATTGAATGGCCCATTTAGACCTGCTCGTCCGAAACCTCATCAAAAAGGACCGCAAAAAATGTTTTATTCAAATATTAGGAGTTCAAATAATTGATTAGGAACTTTTCAACACAATTATAATGTGAAACCTCAATTTTTGTACTTTTTACTCAATTTAATTCCAACGGGTCCATTGAAAGGCTCAATTTCTGTACTTTTTACTCAGTTAAAATTCTAACGGATCCATTAAAAGGCCCATTTAGACCTGCTCGTCCGAAACCTCGACAAAAAGGACTGCAAAATAGTTTTAATCAAATTTTAGGAGTTCAAATAATTTATTAGGAGCTTTTCAACACAATTATATTGCAAAACCTCAATTTCATACTTTTTACTCAGTTAAAATTTCAACGGGTCCATTGAAAGGCCCATTTAGACCCGCTCGTCCGAAACCTCTACAAAAAGGACCGCAAAAATGTTTTATTCAAATATTAGGAGTTCAAATAATTGATTAGGAGCTTTTCAACACATTTATACTGCAAAACCTCAATTTCTGTACTTTTTACTCAGTTAAAATTCTAACGGGTCCATTGAAAGGCCCATTTAGACCTGCTCGTCCGAAACCTCTACAAAAATGACCGAAAAAATGTTTTATTCAAATATTAGGAGTTCAAATAATTGATTAGGAGCTTTTCAACACAATTATATTGCAAAACCTCAATTTTTGTACTTTTTACTTAGTTAAAATACCAACGAGTCCATTGAAAGGCCCATTTCGACCCGCTCGTCCGAAACCTCTACTAAAAGGACTGCAAAATAAGTTTTAATCAAATTTTAGGAGTTCATGTAATTGATACGGAACTTTTCAACATAATTATATTGCAAAACCTCAATTTTTGTACTTTTTACTCAATTTAATTCCAACGGGTCCATTGAAAGGCCCATTTAGACCTGCTCGTCCGAAACCTCTACAAAAAAGGACCGCAAAACAAGTTTTAATCAAATTTTAGGAGTTCACATAATTTATTAGGAGCTTTTCAACACAATTATATTGCAAAAGCTCAATTTCTGTACGTTTTACTCAGTTAAAATTCCAACGGGTCCATTGTAAGGCCCATTTAGACCTGCTTGTCCAAAACGTATCAAAAAGGACTGCAAAAAAGGTTTTAATCAAATTTTAGGAGTTTATGTAATTGATTAGGAGCTTTTCAACACAATTATATTGCAAAACCTCAATTTTATACTTTTTACTCAGTTAAAATTTCAACGGGTCCATTGGAAGGCCCATTTAGACCTGCTCGTCCGAAACCTCTACAAAAAGGACCGCAAAAATGTTTTATTCAAATATTAGGAGTTCAAATAAGTGATTAGGAGCTTTTCAACACAATTATATTGTGAAACCTCAATTTCTGTACTTTTTACTCAGTTAAAATACCAACGGGTCCATTGAAAGGCCCAATTCGACCCGCTCGTCCGAAACCTCTACAAAAAGGACTACAAAATAAGTTTTAATCAAATTTTAGGAGTTCATGTAATTGATTAGGAGCTTTTCAACACAATTATATTGCAAAACCTCAATTTTATACTTTTTACTCAGTTAAAATTTCAACGGGTCCATTGAAAGGCCCATTTAGACCCGCTCGTCCGAAACCTTTACAAAAAGGACCGCAAAAATGTTTTATTCAAATATTAGGAGTTCAAATAATTGATTAGGAGCTTTTCAACACATTTATACTGCAAAACCTCAATTTCTGTACTTTTTACTAAGTTAAAATTCTAACGGGTCCATTGAAAGGCCCATTTAGACCTGCTCGTCCGAAACCTCGACAAAAAGGACTGCAAAATAGTTTTAATCAAATTTTAGGAGTTCAAATAATTTATTAGAAGCTTTTCAACACAATTATATTGCAAAACCTCAATTTTATACTTTTTACTCAGTTAAAATTCAAACGGGCCCATTGAAAGGCCCATTTAGAACTGCTCGTCCGAAACCTCTACAAAAAGGTTCGCAAAAATGTTTTATTCAAATATTATTAGTTAAAATAATTGATTAGGAGCTTTTCAACACAATTATATTGCAAAACCTCAATTGCTGTACTTTTTACTCAGTTCAAATTCCAACGGGTCCATTGAAAGGCCCATTTAGACCTGCTCGTCCGAAACCTCTACAAAAAGGACCGCAAAAATGTTTTATTCAAATATTAGGAGTTCAAATAATTTATTAGGAGCTTTTCAACACAATTATATTGCGAAACCTCAATTTCTATACTTTTTACTCAGTTAAAATACCAACGGGTCCATTTAAAGGCCTATTTCGACACGCTCGTCCGAAACCTCTACAAAAAGGACTGAAAAATAAGTTTTAATCAAATTTTAGGAGTTCATGTAATTGATTAGGAGCTTTTCAACACAATTATATTGCAAAACCTCAATTTTTGTACTTTTTACTCAATTTAATTCCAACGGGTCCATTGAAAGGCCCATTTAGACCTGCTCGTCCGAAACCTCTACAAAAAAGGACCGCAAAACAAGTTTTAATCAAATTTTAGGAGTTCAAATAATTGATTAGGAGCTTTTCAACACAATTATATTGCAAAAGCTAAATTTCTGTACTTTTTACTCAGTTAAAATTCCAACGGGTCCATTGTAAGGCCAATTTAGACCTGCTCGACCGAAACGTATCAAAAAGGACTGCAAAAAAGGTTTTAATCAAATTTTAGGAGTTTATGTAATTGATAAGGAGCTTTTCAACACAATTATATTGCAAAACCTCAATTTTATACTTTTTACTCAGTTAAAATTTCAACGGGTCCATTGAATGGCCCATTTAGACTCGCTCGTCCGAAACCTCTACAAAAAGGACCGCAAAAATGTTTTATTCAAATATTAGGAGTTCAAATAATTGATTAGGAGCTTTTCAACACATTTATACCGCAAAACCTTAATTTCTGTACTTTTTACTCAGTTAAAATTCTAACGGGTCCATTAAAATGCCCATTTAGACCTGCTCGTCCGAAACCTCGACAAAAAGGACTGCAAAATAGTTTTAATCAAATTTTAGGAGTTCAAATAATTTATTAGGAGCTTTTCATCACAATTATATTGCAAAACCTCAATTTTATACTTTTTACTCAGTTAAAATTTAAACGGGCCCATTGAAAGGCCCATTTAGAACAGCTCGTCCGAAACCTCTACAAAAAGGTTCGCAAAAATGTTTTATTCAAATATTATTAGTTAAAATAATTGATTAGGAGCTTTTCAACACAATTATATTGCAAAACCTCAATTGCTGTACTTTTTACTCAGTTAAAATTCCAACGGGTCCATTGAAAGGCCCATTTAGACCTGCTCGTCCGAAACCTCTACAAAAAGGACCGCAAAAATGTTTTATTCAAATATTAGGAGTTCAAATAATTTATTAGGAGCTTTTCAACACAATTATATTGCGAAACCTCAATTTCTGTACTTTTTACTTAGTTAAAATACCAACGGGTCCATTGAAAGGCCCATTTCGACCCGCTCGTCCGAAACCTCTACATAAAGGACTGAAAAATAAGTTTTAATCAAATTTTAGGAGTTCATGTAATTGATTAGGAGCTTTTCAACACAATTATATTGTAAAACCTCAATTTTTGTACTTTTTACTCAATTTAATTCCAACGGGTCCATTGAAAGGCCCATTTAGACCTGCTCGTCCGAAACCTCTACAAAAAAGGACCGCAAAACAAGTTTTAATCAAATTTTAGGAGTTCAAATAATTGATTAGGAGCTTTTAAACACAATTATATTGCAAAAGCTAAATTTCTGTACTTTTTACTCAGTTAAAATTCCAACGGGTCCATTGTAAGGCCAATTTAGACCTGCTCGACCGAAACGTATCAAAAAGGACTGCAAAAAAGGTTTTAATCAAATTTTAGGAGTTTATGTAATTGATAAGGAGCTTTTCAACACAATTATATTGCAAAACCTCAATTTTATACTTTTTACTCAGTTAAAATTTCAACGGGTCCATTGAATGGCCCATTTAGACCCGCTCGTCCGAAACCTCTACAAAAAGGACCGCAAAAATGTTTTATTCAAATATTAGGAGTTCAAATAATTGATTAGGAGCTTTTCAACACATTTATACCGCAAAACCTTAATTTCTGTACTTTTTACTCAGTTAAAATTCTAACGGGTCCATTAAAATGCCCATTTAGACCTGCTCGTCCGAAACCTCGACAAAAAGGACTGCAAAATAGTTTTAATCAAATTTTAGGAGTTCAAATAATTTATTAGGAGCTTTTCATCACAATTATATTGCAAAACCTCAATTTTATACTTTTTACTCAGTTAAAATTTAAACGGGCCCATTGAAAGGCCCATTTAGACCTGCTCGTCCGAAACCTCTACAAAAAGGTTCGCAAAAATGTTTTATTCAAATATTAGGAGTTAAAATAATTGATTAGGAGCTTTTCAAAACAATTATATTGCAAAACCTCAATTGCTGTACTTTTTACTAAGTTAAAATTCCAACGGGTCCATTGAAAGGCCAATTTAGACCTGCTCGTCCGAAACCTCTACAAAAAGGACCGCAAAAATGTTTTATTCAAATATTAGGAGTTCAAATAATTTATTAGGAGCTTTTCAACACAATTATATTGCGAAACCTCAATTTCTGTACTTTTTACTTAGTTAAAATACCAACGGGTCCATTGAAAGGCCCATTTCGACCCGCTCGTCCGAAACCTCTACATAAAGGACTGTAAAATAAGTTTTAATCAAATTTTAGGAGTTCATGTAATTGATTAGGAGCTTTTCAACACAATTATATTGTAAAACCTCAATTTTTGTACTTTTTACTCAATTTAATTCCAACGGGTCCATTGAAAGGCCCATTTAGACCTGCTCGTCCGAAACCTCTACAAAAAAGGACCGCAAAACAAGTTTTAATCAAATTTTGGGAGTTCAAATAATTGATTAGGAGCTTTTCAACACAATTATATTGCAAAAGCTAAATTTATGTACTTTTTACTCAGTTAAAATTCCAACAGGTCCATTGTAAGGCTCATTTAGACCTGCTCGTCCGAAACGTATCAAAAAGGACTGCAAAAAAGGTTTTAATCAAATTTTATGAGTTTATGTAATTGATTAGGAGCTTTTCAACACAATTATATTGCAAAACCTCAATTTTATACTTTTTACTCAATTAAAATTTCAACGGGTCCATTGAAAGGCCCATTTAGACCCGCTCGTCCGAAATCTCTACAAAAAGGACCGCAAAAATGTTTTATTCAAATATTAGGAGTTCAAATAATTGATTAGGAGCTTTTCAACACATTTATACTGCAAAACCTCAATTTCTGTACTTTTTACTCAGTTAAAATTCTAACGGGTCCATTGAAAGGCCCATTTAGACCTGCTCGTCCGAAACCTTGACAAAAAGGACTGCAAAATAGTTTTAATCAAATTTTAGGAGTTCAAATAATTTATTAGGAGCTTTTCAACACAATTATATTGCAAAACCTCAATTTTATACTTTTTACTCAGTTAAAATTCAAACGGGCCCATTGAAAGGCCCCTTTACACCTGCTCGTCTGAAACCTCTACAAAAAGGTTCGCAAAAATGTTTTATTCAAATATTAGGAGTTAAAATAATTGATTGGGAGCTTTTCAACACAATTATATTGCAAAACCTCAATTGATGTACTTTTTACTCAGTTAAAATTCCAATGGGTCCATTGAAAGGCCCATTTAGACCTGCTCGTCCGAAACCTCTACAAAAAGGACCGCAAAAATTTTTTCTTCATATATTAGGAGTTCAAATAATTGATTTGGAGCTTTTCAACACAATTATATTGCGAAACCTCAATTTATGTACTTTTTACTCAATTAAAATACCAACGGGTCCATTGAAAGGCCCATTTCGACCCGCTCGTCCGAAACCTCTACAAAAAGGACTGCAAAATAAGTTTTAATCAAATTTTAGGAGTTCATGTAATTGATTAGGAGCTTTTCAACACAATTATATTGCAAAACCTCAAATTTTGTACTTTTTACTCAATTTAATTCCAACGGGTCCATTGAAAGGCCCATTTAGACCTGTTCGTCCGAAACCTCTACAAAAAAGGACCACAAAACAAGTTTTAATCAAATTTTAGGAGTTCAAATAATTGATTAGGAGCTTTTCAACACAATTATATTGCAAAAGCTAAATTTCTGTACTTTTTACTCAGTTAAAATTCCAACGGGTCCATTGTAAGGCCCATTTAGACCTGCTCGTCCGAAACGTATCAAAAAGGACTGCAAAAAGGTTTTAATCAAATTTTATGAGTTTATGTAATTGATTAGGAGCTTTTCAACACAATTATAATGCAAAACCTCAATTTTATACTTTTTACTCAATTAAAATTTCAACGGGTCCATTGAAAGGCCCATTTAGACCCGCTCGTCCGAAACCTCTACAAAAAGGACCGCAAAAATGTTTTATTCAAATATTAGGAGTTCAAATAATTGATTAGGAGCTTTTCAACACAGTTATATTGCAAAAGCTAAATTTCTGTACTTTTTACTCAGTTAAAATTCCAACGGGTCCATTGTAAGGCCCATTTAGACCTGCTCGTCCGAAACGTATCAAAAAGGACTGCAAAAAAGGTTTTAATCAAATTTTATGAGTTTATGTAATTGATTAGGATCTTTTCAGCACAATTATATTGCAAAACCTCAATTTTATACTTTTTACTCAATTAAAATTTCAACGGGTCCATTGAAAGGCCCATTTAGACCCGCTCGTCCGAAACCTCTACAAAAAGGACCGCAAAAATTTTTTATTCAAATATTAGGAATTCAAATAATTGATTAGGAGCTTTTCAACACATTTATACTGCAAAACCTCAATTTCTGTACTTTTTACTCAGTTAAAATTCTAACGGGTCCATTGAAAGGCCCATTTAGACCTTCTCGTCCGAAACCTCGACAAAAAGGACTGCAAACTAGTTTTAATCAAATTTTAGGAGTTCAAATAATTTATTAGGAGCTTTTCAACACAATTATATTGCAAAACCTCAATTTTATACTTTTTACTCAGTTAAAATTCAAACGGGCCCATTGAAAGGCCCATTTAGACCTGCTCGTCCGAAACCTCTACAAAAAGGTTCGCAAAAATGTTTTATTCAAATATTAGGAGTTAAAATAATTTATTGGGAGCTTTTCAACACAATTATATTGCAAAACCTCAGTTGATGTACTTTTTACTCAGTTAAAATTCCAATAGGTCCATTGAAAGGCCAATTTAGACCTGCTCGTCCGAAACCTCTACAAAAAGGACCGCAAAAATGTTTTATTCAAATATTAGGAGTTCAAATAACTGATTAGGAGCTTTTCAACACAATTATATTGCGAAACCTCAATTTCTGTATTTTTTACTCAGTTAAAATACCAACGGGTCCATTGAAAGGCCCATTTCGACCCGCTTGTCCGAAACCTCTACAAAAAGGACTGCAAAATAAGTTTTAATCAAATTTTAGGAGTTCATGTAATTGATTAGGAGCTTTTCAACACAATTATATTGCAAAACCTCAATTTTTGTACTTTTTACTCAATTTAATTCCAACTGGTCCATTGAAAGGCCCATTTAGACATGCTCGTATGAATCCTATACAAAAAAGGATCGCAAAACAAGTTTTAATCAAATTTTAGGAGTTCAAATAATTGATTAGGAGCTTTTCAACACAATTATATTGCAAAAGCTAAATTTCTGTACTTTTTACTCAGTTAAAATTCCAACGGGTCCATTGAAAGGCCCATTTAGACCTGCTCGTCCGAAACCTCGACAAAAAGGACTGCAAAATAGTTTTAATCAAATTTTAGGAGTTCAAATAATTTATTAGGAGCTTTTCAACACAATTATATTGCAAAACCTTAATTTTTTACTTTTTACTCAGTTAAAATTCAAACGGGCCCATTGAAAGGCCCATTTAGACCTGCTCGTCCGAAACGTATCAAAAAGGATTGCAAAAAAGGTTTTAATCAAATTTTATGAGTTTATGTAATTGATTAGGAGCTTTTCAACACAATTATATTGCAAAACCTCAATTTTATACTTTTTACTCAGTTAAAATTTCAACGGGTCCATTAAAAGGCCCATTTAGACCCGCTCGTCCGGAACCTCTACAAAAAGGACCGCAAAAATGTTTTATTCAAATATTAGGAGTTCAAATAATTTATTAGGAGCTTTTCAACATAATTATATTTTGAAACCTCAATTTCTGTACTTTTACTCAGTTAAAATACCAACAGGTCCATTGAAAGGCCCATTTCGACCCGCTCGTCCGAAACCTCTACAAAAAGGACTGCAAAATAAGTTTTAATCAAATTTTAAGATTTCATGTAATTGATTAGGAGATTTTCAACACAATTATATTGCAAAACCTTAATTTTTGTTCTTTCTACTTAATTTAATTCCAACGGGTCCATTGAAAGGCCCATTTAGACCTGCTCGTTAGAAACCTCTACAAAAAAAGGACCGCAAAAAGAGTTTTAATCAAATTTTAGGAGTTCAAATAATTGATTAGGAGCTTTTTAACACAATTATATTGCAAAAGCTAAATTTCTGTACTTTTTACTCAGTTAAAATTCCAACGGGTCCATTGTAAGGCCCATTTAGACCTGCTCGTCCGAAACGTTTCAAAAAGGACTTCAAAAGAGGTTTTAATCAAATTTTATGAGTTTATGTAATTGATTAGGAGCTTTTCAACACAATTATATTGCGAAACCTCAATTTCTGTACTTTTTACTCAGTTAAAATACCAACGGGTCCATTGAAAGGCCCATTTCGACCCGCTCGTCCGAAACCTCTACAAAAAGGACTGCAAAATAAGTTTTAATCAAATTTTAGGAGTTCATGTAATTGATTAGGAGCTTTTCAGCACAATTATATTGCAAAACCTCAATTTTTGTACTTTTTACTCAATTTAATTCCAACGGGTCCATTGAAAGGCCCATTTAGACCTGCTCGTCCGAAACCTCTACAAAAAAGGACCGCAAAACAAGTTTTAATCAAATTTTAGGAATTCAAATAATTGATTAGGAGCTTTTCATCACAATTATATTGCAAAAGCTAAATTTATGTACTTTTTACTCAGTTAAAATTCCAACGGGTCCATTGTAAGGCCCATTTAGACCTGCTCGTCCGAAACGTATCAAAAAGGACTGCAAAAAAGGTTTTAATCAAATTTTATGAGTTTATGTAATTGATTAGGAGCTTTTCAACACAATTATATAGCAAAACCTCAATTTTATACTTTTTACTCAGTTAAAATTTTAACGGGTCCATTGAAAGGCCCATTTAGACCCGCTCGTCCGAAACCTCTACAAAAAGGACCGCAAAAATGTTTTATTCAAATATTAGGAGTTCAAATAATTGATTAGGAGCTTTTCAACACATTTATACTGCAAAACCTCAATTTCTGTACTTTTTACTCAGTTAAAATTCTAATGGGTCCATTGAAAGGCCCATTTAGACCTGCTCGTCCGAAACCTCGACAAAAAGGACTGTAAAATAGTTTTAATCAAATTTTAGGAGTTCAAATAATTTATTAGGAACTTTTCAACACAATTATATTGAAAAACATCAATTTCAGGATATCGCGGAGGGTAGGCCTTCGGATTTCTGTTTTAATGATGATGGAGTGTTGTGTTTTGGGAGTCGGATAGTAGTGCCCAATGATGTTGAGTTGAGGCGTGCTATTCTGACTGAAGGTCATAGTAGTCCTTTTGCTATGCACCCTGGTAGTACTAAGATGTATCGTGACCTTCGTGATGAGTACTATTGGGTGGGTTTAAAGAAAGATGTTGCTGAGTTTGTGAGCAAGTGCATGGTGTGTCAGCGAGTTAAGGCTGAGCATCAGGTTCCTTCATGGTTGTTGCAACCGTTGAGAATCCCTGAATGAAAGTGGGAAAGGATTACCATGGATTTTGTATCTTGTTTACCTTTGTCGCCATCGAAGAAGAATTCGGTGTGGGTGATTGTGGATCGCCTGACGAAGTGTGCGCATTTCTTGCCTGTGCATACTACGTATTCTTTGGATAAGCTTGCGGAGCTGTACATTGCTGAGATTGTGCGGCTGCATGGTGTGCCTAAGTTGATTGTGTCGGATAGGGATCCGAGGTTTACATCGCGTTTCTGGCAGTGTTTGCATCAAGCTTTGGGTACACGGTTGAATTTCAGTACATCTTATCATCCTCAGTCGGATGGTCAGTCCGAGCGTGTTATCCAGATTTTGGAGGATATGTTGAGGTGCTGCGTGATTGAGTTTCAGGGCTCTTGGGAGAAACATTTGCCTTTGGTGGAGTTTGCCTATAACAATAGTTATCAGGCAAGTTTTCAAATGGCACCTTATGAAGCTTTGTACGGGAGGAAGTGTAGGACTCCTTTGTGTTGGGCTGAAACGGGTCAGAAGTTGGTTTCGATGCCGGCTTTGTTGAAAGGAACCACCGAGAAGGTGAAGCTCATTTGTGAGCGTTTGAAGGCAGCTTCTGATCGGCAAAAGTCTTACGCGGATTTGAAGCGTAAGGAGATTGAGTATGCGGTGGGTGACCGTGTGTTTTTGAAGGTTTCGCCTTGGAAAAAGGTGATGAGGTTTGGCCGTAAGGGTAAGTTGAGCCCTAGGTACATTGGACCATATGAGGTGATTGAGCGTGTGGGTCCTGTTGCGTACAAGTTGAGGTTACCTCAAGAGCTGGAAAAGATTCATGATGTGTTTCATGTTTCTATGCTTCAGAAGTATAGATCGGATCCTTCACATGTGATGCCTGTGGAAGAAGTGGAATTGAATCCGGATTTGACCTATTATGAGGAACCGGTGAAGATTCTGGATTCGGATAGCAAAGTTCTTCGAGGCAAGACTATTGAGTTGGTAAAGGTGTTGTGGAAGCATCGTGGTGTTGAAGAAGCCACGTGGGAACGGAAGGATGGCATGCTGAAGCAGTATCCGTACCTCTTTCCTTCAGGTAAATTTCGAGGACGAAATTTCTTAAGGGGGGGAGAGTTGTAACGCCCCAATTTTGGGCTTAGAAGTTTTGGGTTTGGACCGGGCCGGTCGGGTTGCGGTTCGAATATAAAAGAGTGAATTTAGGAAAGCCTAGTTCGGGTTGCATTAAAAATATGAAAAAATGTCTTAAAATCCTCTTTTATTATATATAAGAGAATGGTGGAATCAATTTTACAAAATGAGGTTTGGAAGAGTGACATTTTGGTTAGTGACCAAAATGTAATTTTTGAAAACTGTGTGACTGTTTTAAAAAGGATTGAAACTTTGAATCTTTAAGGAGCTATTTACCCAATAGGAGTTTCTCCAGATTTTTCGTAAATATTAAAGGTTTAATTAATGGTTTTTAAATAAAAGTAAAAGGGAGGGAAGATATTTTGGCATTTTCCAACTAACTTTTCCTAAATTCCATTTTCTTTTTCTCTCATCTTTTCTCTCAAACCAAACACATTCTCCAGCACATTTTCCCTCTGATTTTGACATCCAAATATGAGATTTCAATTCTCTTTTGATCTCTAATCATCTCTTCATCAAAACCTTATCATTTGCTAAGTGGATTTTCAAGAATCTTGGTTCCAAAAAGGGAGAAACTCAAGTTTAGAGGTATGAACGTCCTTCTCCTCTAAATTCTCAGTTCTTTACTGAAATTCCCAAGTTTTCAATCCTTGATTTGTGTTTTATAAAAGGTTTTGTAGATGTGTTTTTGATCTTGGCTTTAAAATGCAAGATTTGGTTGATTTTTGATAAAATTCGTATGATCTGTTTGGGCAGTGTTTTGAGGTGTCTTTTTGATGTTAAATGGATGTTTAGTTGATGAGAAATTGAGGTTTAATCAATGCAATCCCGGATAGGTTAATTTTCCTAAGTTTTGCTTAAAAAGGACTGCAAAAAAGGTTTTAATCAAATTTTAGGAGTTTATCTAATTGATTAGGAGCTTTTCAACATAATTATATTGCAAAACCTCAATTTTATACTTTTTACTCAGTTAAAATTTCAACGGGTCCATTGAAAGGCCCATTTAGACCCGCTCGTCCGAAACCTCTACAAAAAGGACCGCAAAAATGTTTTATTCAAATATTAGGAGTTCAAATAATTGATTAGGAGCTTTTCAACACAATTATATTGCAAAACCTCAATTTATGTACTTTTTACTCAATTAAAATTCCAACGGGTCCATTGAAAGGCCCATTTAGACCTGCTCGTCCGAATCCTCTACAAAAAGGACCGCAAAAATGTTTTATTCAAATATTAGGAGTTCAAATAATTGATTAGGATCTTTTCAACACAATTATATTGCGAAACCTCAATTTCTGTACTTTTTACTCAGTTAAAATACCAACGGGTCCATTGAAAGGTCCATTTCGACCCGCTCGTCCGAAACCTCTACAAAAAGGACTGCAAAATAAGTTTTAATCAAATTTTGGGAGTTCATGTAATTGATTAGGAGCTTTTCAACACAATTATATTGCAAAACCTCAATTTTATACTTTTTACTCAGTTAAAATTTCAACGGGTCCATTGAAAGGCCCATTTAGACCCGCTCGTCCGAAACCTCTACAAAAAGAACCGCAAAAATGTTTTATTCAAATATTAGGAGTTCAAATAATTTATTAGGAACTTTTCAACACAACTATATTGAAAAAGCTAAATTTCTGTACTTTTTACTCGTTAAAATTCAAACGGGCCCATTGAAAGGCCCATTTAGACCTGCTCGTCCGAAACCTCTACAAAAAGGTTCGCAAAAACGTTTTATTCAAATATTAGGAGTTCAAATAATTGATTAGGAGCTTTTCAACACAATTATATTGCAAAACCTCAATTTCTGTACTTTTTACTCAGTTAAAATTCCAACGGGTCCATTGAAAGGCCCATTTAGACCTGCTCGTCCGAAACCTCTACAAAAAGCACCGCAAAAATGTTTTATTCAAATATTAGGAGTTCAAATAATTGATTAGGAGCTTTTCAACACAATTATATTGCGAAACCTCAATTTCTGTACTTTTTACTAAGTTAAAATTCCAACGGGTCCATTGAAAGGCCCATTTAGACCTGCTCGTCCGAAACCTCTACAAGAAGGACCGCAAAAATGTTTTATTCAAATAATAGGAGTTCAAATAATTGATTAGGAGCTTTTCAACACAATTATATTGCAAAACCTCAATTTCTGTACTTTTTACTCAATTTAATTCTAACGGGTCCATTAAAAGACCCATTTAGACCTGCTCGTCTGAAACCTCTACAAAAAAGGACCGCAAAACAAGTTTTAATCAAATTTTAGGAGTTCAAATAATTGATTAGGAGCTTTTCAACACAATTATATTGCAAAAGCTAAATTTCTGTACTTTGTACTCAGTTAAAATTCCAACGGGTCCATTGTAAGGTCCATTTAGACATGCTCGTCCGAAACATATCAAAAAGGACTGCAAAAAAGGTTTTAATCAAATTTTAGGAGTTTATGTAATTGATTAGGAGCTTTTCAACACAATTATATTGCAAAACCTCAATTTTATACTTTTTACTCAGTTAAAATTTCAACGGGTCCATTGAAAGGCCCATTTAGACCCGCTCGTCCGAAACCTGTACAAAAAGGACTGCAAAAATGTTTTATTCAAATATTAGGAGTTCAAATAATTGATTAGGAGCTTTTCAACACAATTATATTATAAAACCTCAATTTCTGTACTTTTTACTCAATTAAAATTCCAACGGGTCCATTGAAAGGCCCATTTAGACTTGCTCGTCCGAAACCTCTACAAAAAGGACCGCAAAAATGTTTTATTCAAATATTAGGAGTTCAAATAATTGATTAGGAGCTTTTCAACACAATTATATTGCGAAACCTCAATTTCTGTACTTTTTACTCAGTTAAAATACCAACGTGTCCATTGAAAGGCCCATTTCGACCCGCTCGTCCGAAACCTCTACAAAAAGGACTGCAAAATAAGTTTTAATCAAATTTTAGGAGTTCATGTAATTGATTAGGAGCTTTTCAACACAATTATATTGCAAAACCTCAATTTTCGTACTTTTTTCTCAATTTAATTCCAACGAGTCCATTGAAAGGCGCATTTAGACCTGCTCGTCCGAAACCTCTACAAAAAAGGACCGCAAAACAAATTTTAATCAAATTTTAGGAGTTCAAATAATTGATTAGGAGCTTTTCAACACAATTATATTGCAAAGCTCAATTTCTGTACTTTTTACTCAGTTAAAATTCCAACGGGTCCATTGTAAGGCCCATTTAGACCTGCTCGTCCGAACGTATCAAAGAGGACTGCAAAAAAGGTTTTAATCAAATTCTAGGAGTTTATGTAATTGATTAGGAGCTTTTCAACACAATTATATTGCAAAACCTCAATTTTATACTTTTTACTCAGTTAAAATTTCAACGGGTCCATTGAAAGGCACATTTAGACCCGCTCGTCCGAAACCTCTACAAAAAGGACCGCAAAAATGTTTTATTCAAATATTAGGAGCTCAAATAATTGATTAGGAGCTTTTCAACACATTTATACTGCAAAACCTCAATTTCTGTACTTTTTAATCAGTTAAAATTCTAACGGGTCCATTGAAAGGCCCATTTAGAATTGCTCGTCCGAAACCTCGACAAAAAGGACTGCAAAATAATTTTAATCAAATTTTAGGAGTTCAAATAATTTATTAGGAACTTTTCAACACAATTATATTAAAAAAACTCAATTTTATACTTTTTACTCAGTTAAAATTCAAACGGGCCCATTGAAAAGCCCATTTAGACCTGCTGGTCCGAAACCTCTACAAAAAGGTTCGCAAAAATGTTTTATTCAAATATTAGGAGTTCAAATAATTGATTAGGAGCTTTTCAACACAATTATATTGCAAAACCTCAATTTCTGTACTTTTTACTCAGTTAAAATTCCAACGGGTCCTTTGAAAGGCCAATTTAGACCTGCTCGTCCGAAACCTCTACAAAAAGGACCGCAAAAATGTTTTATTCAAACATTAGGAGTTCAAATAATTTATTAGGATCTTTTCAACACAATTATATTGCGAAACCTCAATTTATGTACTTTTTACTCAGTTAAAATACCAACGGGTCCATTGAAAGGCCCATTTCGACCCGCTCGTCCGAAACCTCTACAAAAAGGACTGCAAAATAAGTTTTAATCAAATTTTAGGAGTTCATGTAATTGATTAGGAGCTTTTCAACACAATTATATTGCAAAACCTCAATTTTTGTACTTTTTACTCAATTTAATTCCAACGGGTCGATTGAAAGGCCCATTTAGACCTGCTCGTCCGAAACCCCTACAAAAAGGACCGCAAAACAAGTTTTAATCAAATTTTAGGAGTTCAAATAATTGATTAGGAGCTTTTCAACACAATTATATTGCAAAATCTAAATTTCTGTACTTTTTACTCAGTTAAAATTCCAACGGGTCCATTGTAAGGCCCAATTAGACCTGCTCGTCCGAAACGTATCAAAAAGGACTGCAAAAAAGGTTTTAATCAAATTTTAGGAGTTTATGTAATTGATTAGGAGCTTTTCAACACAATTATATTGCAAAACCTCAATTTTATACTTTTTACTCAGTTAAAATTTCAACGGGTCCATTGAAAGGCCCATTTACACCCGCTCGTCAAGAAACCTCTACAAAAAGGACCGCAAAAATGTTTTATTCAAATATTAGGACTTCAAATAATTGATTAGGAGCTTTTCAACACATTTATACTGCAAAACCTCAATTTCTGTACTTTTTACTCAGTTAAAATTCTAACGGGTCCATTGAAAGGCCCATTTAGACCTGCTCGTCCGAAACCTCGACAAAAAGGACTGCAAAATAGTTTTAATCAAATTTTAGGAGTTCAAATAATTTATTAGGAACTTTTCAACACAATTATATTGAAAAACCTCAATTTTATACTTTTTACTCAGTTAAAATTCAAACGGGCCCATTGAAAGGCCCATTTAGACCTGCTCGTCCGAAACCTCTACAAAAAGGATCGCAAAAATGTTTTATTCAAATATTAGGAGTTCAAATAATTGATTAGGAGCTTTTCAACACAATTATATTGCGAAACCTCAATTTCTGTACTTTTTACTCAGTTAAAATACCAACGGGTCCATTGAAAGGCCCATTTGACAGGCTCGTCCGAAACCTCTACAAAAAGGATTGGAAAATAGGTTTTAATCAAATTTTAGGAGTTCATGTAACTGATTAGGAGCTTTTTAACACAATTATATTGCAAAACCTCAATTTTTGTACTTTTTACTCAATTTAATTCCAACGGGTCCATTGAAAGGCCCATTTAGACCTGCTCGTCCGAAACCTCTACAAAAAAGTACCGCAAAACAAGTTTTAATCAAATTTTAGGAGTTCAAATAATTGATTAGGAGCTTTTCAACACAATTATATTGCAAAAGCTCAATTTCTGTACTTTTTACTCAGTTAAAATTCCAACGGGTCCATTGTAAGGCCCATTTAGACCTGCTCGTCCGAAACGTATCAAAAAGGACTGCAAAAAAGGTTTTAATCAAATTTTAGGAGTTTATGTAATTAACTAGGAGCTTTTCAACACAATTATATTGCAAAACCTCAATTTTATACTTTTTACTCAGTTAAAATTTCAACGGGTCTATTAAAAGGCCCATTTAGACCCGCTTGTCCGAAACCTCTACAAAAAGGACAGCAAAAATGTTTTATTCAAATATTAGGAGTTCAAATAATTGATTAGGAGCTTTTCAACACAATTATATTGAAAAACCTCAATTTTATACTTTTTACTCAGTTAAAATTCAAACGGGCCCATTGAAAGGCCCATTTAGACCTGCTCGTCCGAAACCTCTACAAAAAGGTTCGCAAAAATGTTTTATTCAAATATTAGGAGTTCAAATAATTGATTAGGAGCTTTTCAACACAATTGTATTGCAAAACCTCAATTTCTGTACTTTTTACTCGTTAAAATTCCAACAGGTCCATTCAAAGGCCCATTTAGACCTGCTCGTCCGAAACCTCTACAAAAAGGACCGCAAAAATGTTTTATTCAAATATTAGGAGTTAAAATAAGTGATTAGGAGCTTTTCAACACAATTATATTGCCAAACCTCAATTTATGTAGTTTTTACTCAGTTTTAATCAAATTTTAGGAGTTCATGTAATTGATTAGGAGCTTTTCAACACAATTATATTGAAATACCTCAATTTTATACTTTTTACTCAGTTAAAATTTCAACGGGTCCATTGAAAGGCCCATTTAGACCCGCTCGTCCGAAACCTCCACAAAAAGGACCGCAAAAATGTTTTATTCAAATATTAGGAGTTCAAATAATTGATTAGGAGCTTTTCAACACATTTATATTGCAAAACCTCAATTTCTGTACTTTTTACTCAGTTAAAATTCCAACGGGTCCATTGAAAGGCCCATTTAGACATGCTCGTCCGAAACCTCTACAAAAAGGACCGCAAAAATGTTTTATTCAAATATTAGGAGTTCAAATAATTGATTAGGAGCTTTTCAACATAATTATATTGTGTAACCTCAATTTTTGTACTTTTTACTTAGTTAAAATACCAACGGGTCCATTGAAAGGCCCATTTCGACCCGCTCGTCCGAAACCTCTACAAAAGGAATGCAAAATAAGTTTTAATCAAATTTTAAGAGTTCATGTAATTGATTAGGAGCTTTTCAACACAATTATATTGCAAAACCTCAATTTTTGTACTTTTTACTCAATTTAATTCCAACAGTCCATTGAAAGGCCCATTTAGACATGCTCGTCCGAAACCTCTACAAAAAAGGACCGCAAAACAAGTTTTAATCAAATTTTAGGAGTTCAAATAATTGATTAGGAGCTTTTCAACACAATTATATTGCGAAACCTCAATTTCTGTACTTTTTACTCAGTTAAAATACCAACGGGTCCATTGAAAGGCCCATTTGACAGGCTCGTCCGAAACCTCTACAAAAAGGATTGGAAAGTAAGTTTTAATCAAATTTTAGGAGTTCATGTAACTGATTAGGAGCTTTTCAACACAATTATATTGCAAAACCTCAATTTTTGTACTTTTTACTCAATTTAATTCCAACGGGTCCATTGAAAGGCCCATTTAGACCTGCTCGTCCGAAACCTCTACAAAACAGTACCGCAAAACAAGTTTTAATCAAATTTTAGGAGTTCAAATAATTGATTAGGAGCTTTTCAACACAATTATATTGCAAAAGCTCAATTTCTGTACTTTTTACTCAGTTAAAATTCCAATGGGTCCATTGTAAGGCCCATTTAGACCTGCTCGTCCGAAACGTATCAAAAAGGACTGCAAAAAAGGTTTTAATCAAATTTTAGGAGTTTATGTAATTAACTAGGAGCTTTTCAACACAATTATATTGCAAAACCTCAATTTTATACTTTTTACTCAGTTAAAATTTCAACGGGTCTATTGAAAGGCCCATTTAGACCCGCTTGTCCGAAACCTCTACAAAAAGGACAGCAAAAATGTTTTATTCAAATATTAGGAGTTCAAATAATTGATTAGGAGCTTTTCAACACAATTATATTGAAAAACCTCAATTTTATACTTTTTACTCAGTTAAAATTCAAACGGGCCCATTGAAAGGCTCATTTAGACCTGCTCGTCCGAAACCTCTACAAAAAGGTTCGCAAAAATGTTTTATTCAAATATTAGGAGTTCAAATAATTGATTAGGAGCTTTTCAACACAATTGTATTGCAAAACCTCAATTTCTGTACTTTTTACTCGTTAAAATTCCAACAGGTCCATTCAAAGGCCCATTTAGACCTGCTCGTCCGAAACCTCTACAAAAAGGACCGCAAAAATGTTTTATTCAAATATTAGGAGTTAAAATAAGTGATTAGGAGCTTTTCAACACAATTATATTGCCAAACCTCAATTTATGTAGTTTTTACTCAGTTTTAATCAAATTTTAGGAGTTCATGTAATTGATTAGGAGCTTTTCAACACAATTATATTGAAATACCTCAATTTTATACTTTTTACTCAGTTAAAATTTCAACGGGTCCATTGAAAGGCCCATTTAGACCCGCTCGTCCGAAACCTCCACAAAAAGGACCACAAAAATGTTTTATTCAAATATTAGGAGTTCAAATAATTGATTAGGAGCTTTTCAACACATTTATATTGCAAAACCTCAATTTCTGTACTTTTTACTCAGTTAAAATTCCAACGGGTCCATTGAAAGGCCCATTTAGACATGCTCGTCCGAAACCACTACAAAAAGGACCGCAAAAATGTTTTATTCAAATATTAGGAGTTCAAATAATTGATTAGGAGCTTTTCAACATAATTATATTGCGTAACCTCAATTTTTGTACTTTTTACTTAGTTAAAATACCAACGGGTCCATTGAAAGGCCCATTTCGACCCGCTCGTCCGAAACCTCTACAAAAAGGACTGCAAAATAAGTTTTAATCAAATTTTAAGAGTTCATGTAACTGATTAGGAGCTTTTCAACACAATTATATTGCAAAACCTAAATTTTTGTACTTTTTACTCAATTTAATTCCAACGGGTCCAATGAAAGGCCCATTTAGACCTGCTCGTCCGAAACCTCTACAAAAAAGGACCGCAAAACAAGTTTTAATCAAATTTTAGGAGTTTAAATAATTGATTAGGAGCTTTTCAACACAATTATATTGCAAAATCTCAATTTCTGTACTTTTTACTCAGTTAAAATTCCAACGGGTCCATTGTAAGGCCCATTTAGACCTGCTCGTCCGAAACGTATCAAAGAGGACTGCAAAAAAGGTTTTAATCAAATTTTAGGAGTTTATGTAAATGATTAGGAGCTTTTCAACACAATTATATTGAAAAACCTCAATTTTATACTTTTTACTCAGTTAAAATTTCAACGGGTCCATTGAAAGGCCCATTTAGACCCGCTCGTCCGAAACCTCTACAAAAACGACAGCAAAAATGTTTTATTCAGATATTAGGAGTTCAAATAATTGATTAGGAGCTTTTCAACACAATTATATTGAAAAACCTCAATTTTATACTTTTTACTCAGTTAAAATTCAAACAGGCCCATTGAAAGGATCATTTAGACCTGCTCGTCTGAAACCTCTACAAAAAGGTTCGCAAAAATGTTTTATTCAAATATTAGGAGTTCAAATAATTGATTAGGAGCTTTTCAACACAATTATATAACCTCAATTTCTGTACTTTTTACTCAATTAAAATTCCAACAGGTCCATTGAAAGGCCCATTTAGACCTGCTCGTCCGAAACCTCTACAAAAAGGACCGCAAAAATGTTTTATTCAAATATTAGGAGTTCAAATAATTGATTAGGAGCTTTTCAACACAATTATATTGCGAAACCTCAATTTCTGTACTTTTTACTTAGTTAAAATACCAACGGCTCCATTGAAAGGCCCATTTCGACCCGCTCGTCCGAAACCTCTACAAAAAGGACTGCAAAATAAGTTTTAATCAAATTTTAAGAGTTCATGTAATTGATTAGGAGCTTTTCAACACAATTATATTGCAAAACATCAATTTTTGTACTTTTTACTCAATTTAATTCCAACAGTCCATTGAAAGGCCCATTTAGACATGCTCGTCCGAAACCTCTACAAAAAAGGACCGCAAAACAAGTTTTAATCAAATTTTAGGAGTTCAAATAATTGATTAGGAGCTTTTCAACACAATTATATTGCAAAAGCTCAATTTCTGTACTTTTTACTCAGTTAAAATTCCAATGGGTCCATTGTAAGGCCCATTTAGACCTGCTCGTCCGAAACGTATCAAAAAGGACTGCAAAAAAGGTTTTAATCAAATTTTAGGAGTTTATGTAATTAACTAGGAGCTTTTCAACACAATTATATTGCAAAACCTCAATTTTATACTTTTTACTCAGTTAAAATTTCAACGGGTCTATTGAAAGGCCCATTTAGACCCGCTTGTCCGAAACCTCTACAAAAAGGACAGCAAAAATGTTTTATTCAAATATTAGGAGTTCAAATAATTGATTAGGAGCTTTTCAACACAATTATATTGAAAAACCTCAATTTTATACTTTTTACTCAGTTAAAATTCAAACGGGCCCATTGAAAGGCTCATTTAGACCTGCTCGCCCGAAACCTCTACAAAAAGGTTCGCAAAAATGTTTTATTCAAATATTAGGAGTTCAAATAATTGATTAGGAGCTTTTCAACACAATTGTATTGCAAAACCTCAATTTCTGTACTTTTTACTCGTTAAAATTCCAACAGGTCCATTCAAAGGCCCATTTAGACCTGCTCGTCCGAAACCTCTACAAAAAGGACCGCAAAAATGTTTTATTCAAATATTAGGAGTTAAAATAAGTGATTAGGAGCTTTTCAACACAATTATATTGCCAAACCTCAATTTATGTAGTTTTTACTCAGTTTTAATCAAATTTTAGGAGTTCATGTAATTGATTAGGAGCTTTTCAACACAATTATATTGAAATACCTCAATTTTATACTTTTTACTCAGTTAAAATTTCAACGGGTCCATTGAAAGGCCCATTTAGACCCGCTCGTCCGAAACCTCCACAAAAAGGACCACAAAAATGTTTTATTCAAATATTAGGAGTTCAAATAATTGATTAGGAGCTTTTCAACACATTTATATTGCAAAACCTCAATTTCTGTACTTTTTACTCAGTTAAAATTCCAACGGGTCCATTGAAAGGCCCATTTAGACATGCTCGTCCGAAACCACTACAAAAAGGACCGCAAAAATGTTTTATTCAAATATTAGGAGTTCAAATAATTGATTAGGAGCTTTTCAACATAATTATATTGCGTAACCTCAATTTTTGTACTTTTTACTTAGTTAAAATACCAACGGGTCCATTGAAAGGCCCATTTCGACCCGCTCGTCCGAAACCTCTACAAAAAGGACTGCAAAATAAGTTTTAATCAAATTTTAAGAGTTCATGTAACTGATTAGGAGCTTTTCAACACAATTATATTGCAAAACCTAAATTTTTGTACTTTTTACTCAATTTAATTCCAACGGGTCCAATGAAAGGCCCATTTAGACCTGCTCGTCCGAAACCTCTACAAAAAAGGACCGCAAAACAAGTTTTAATCAAATTTTAGGAGTTTAAATAATTGATTAGGAGCTTTTCAACACAATTATATTGCAAAATCTCAATTTCTGTACTTTTTACTCAGTTAAAATTCCAACGGGTCCATTGTAAGGCCCATTTAGACCTGCTCGTCCGAAACGTATCAAAGAGGACTGCAAAAAAGGTTTTAATCAAATTTTAGGAGTTTATGTAAATGATTAGGAGCTTTTCAACACAATTATATTGAAAAACCTCAATTTTATACTTTTTACTCAGTTAAAATTTCAACGGGTCCATTGAAAGGCCCATTTAGACCCGCTCGTCCGAAACCTCTACAAAAACGACAGCAAAAATGTTTTATTCAGATATTAGGAGTTCAAATAATTGATTAGGAGCTTTTCAACACAATTATATTGAAAAACCTCAATTTTATACTTTTTACTCAGTTAAAATTCAAACAGGCCCATTGAAAGGATCATTTAGACCTGCTCGTCTGAAACCTCTACAAAAAGGTTCGCAAAAATGTTTTATTCAAATATTAGGAGTTCAAATAATTGATTAGGAGCTTTTCAACACAATTATATAACCTCAATTTCTGTACTTTTTACTCAATTAAAATTCCAACAGGTCCATTGAAAGGCCCATTTAGACCTGCTCGTCCGAAACCTCTACAAAAAGGACCGCAAAAATGTTTTATTCAAATATTAGGAGTTCAAATAATTGATTAGGAGCTTTTCAACACAATTATATTGCGAAACCTCAATTTCTGTACTTTTTACTTAGTTAAAATACCAACGGGTCCATTGAAAGGCCCATTTCGACCCGCTCGTCCGAAACCTCTACAAAAAGGACTGCAAAATAAGTTTTAATCAAATTTTAAGAGTTCGTGTAATTGATTAGGAGCTTTTCAACACAATTATATTGCAAAACCTCAATTTTTGTACTTTTTACTCAATTTAATTCCAACGGGTCCATTGAAATGCCCATTTAGACATGCTCGTCCGAAACCTCTACAAAAAAGGACCGCAAAACAAGTTTTAATCAAATTTTAGGAGTTTAAATAATTGATTAGGAGCTTTTCAACACAATTATATTGCAAAATCTCAATTTCTGTACTTTTTACTCAGTTAAAATTCCAACGGGTCCATTGTAAGGCCCATTTAGACCTGCTCGTCCGAAACGTATCAAAGAGGACTGCAAAAAAGGTTTTAATCAAATTTTAGGAGTTTATGTAAATGATTAGGAGCTTTTCAACACAATTATATTGAAAAACCTCAATTTTATACTTTTTACTCAGTTAAAATTTCAACGGGTCCATTGAAAGGCCCATTTAGACCCGCTCGTCCGAAACCTCTACAAAAACGACAGCAAAAATGTTTTATTCAAATATTAGGAGTTCAAATAATTGATTAGGAGCTTTTCAACACAATTATATTGAAAAACCTCAATTTTATACTTTTTACTCAGTTAAAATTCAAACGGGCCCATTGAAAGGGTCATTTAGACCTGCTCGTCTGAAACCTCTACAAAAAGTTTCGCAAAAATGTTTTATTCAAATATTAGGAGTTCAAATAATTGATTAGGAGCTTTTCAACACAATTATATAACCTCAATTTCTGTACTTTTTACTCAATTAAAATTCCAACAGGTCCATTGAAAGGCCCATTTAGACCTGCTCGTCCGAAACCTCTACAAAAAGGACCGCAAAAATGTTTTATTCAAATATTAGGAGTTCAAATAATTGATTAGGAGCTTTTCAACACAATTATATTGCGAAACCTCAATTTTTGTACTTTTTACTTAGTTAAAATACCAACGGGTCCATTGAAAGGCCCATTTCGACCCGCTCGTCCGAAACCTCTACAAAAAGGACTGCAAAATAAGTTTTAATCAAATTTTAAGAGTTCGTGTAATTGATTAGGAGCTTTTCAACACAATTATATTGCAAAACCTCAATTTTTGTACTTTTTACTCAATTTAATTCCAACGGGTCCATTGAAATGCCCATTTAGACATGCTCGTCCGAAACCTCTACAAAAAAGGACCGCAAAACAAGTTTTAATCAAATTTTAGGAGTTTAAATAATTGATTAGGAGCTTTTCAACACAATTATATTGCAAAATCTCAATTTCTGTACTTTTTACTCAGTTAAAATTCCAACGGGTCCATTGTAAGGCCCATTTAGACCTGCTCGTCCGAAACGTATCAAAGAGGACTGCAAAAAAGGTTTTAATCAAATTTTAGGAGTTTATGTAAATGATTAGGAGCTTTTCAACACAATTATATTGAAAAACCTCAATTTTATACTTTTTACTCAGTTAAAATTTCAACGGGTCCATTGAAAGGCCCATTTAGACCCGCTCGTCCGAAACCTCTACAAAAACGACAGCAAAAATGTTTTATTCAAATATTAGGAGTTCAAATAATTGATTAGGAGCTTTTCAACACAATTATATTGAAAAACCTCAATTTTATACTTTTTACTCAGTTAAAATTCAAACGGGCCCATTGAAAGGGTCATTTAGACCTGCTCGTCTAAAACCTCTACAAAAAGGTTCGCAAAAATGTTTTATTCAAATATTAGGAGTTCAAATAATTGATTAGGAGCTTTTCAACACAATTATATAACCTCAATTTCTGTACTTTTTACTCAATTAAAATTCCAACAGGTCCATTGAAAGGCCCATTTAGACCTGCTCGTCCGAAACCTCTACAAAAAGGACCGCAAAAATGTTTTATTCAAATATTAGGAGTTCAAATAATTGATTAGGAGCTTTTCAACACAATTATATTGCGAAACCTCAATTTCTGTACTTTTTACTTAGTTAAAATACCAACGGGTCCATTGAAAGGCCCATTTCGACCCGCTCGTCCGAAACCTCTACAAAAAGGACTGCAAAATAAGTTTTAATCAAATTTTAAGAGTTCATGTAATTGATTAGGAGCTTTTCAACACAATTATATTGCAAAACCTCAATTTTTGTACTTTTTACTCAATTTAATTCCAACGGGTCCATTGAAAGGCCCATTTAGACATGCTCGTCCGAAACCTCTACAAAAAAGGACCGCAAAACAAGTTTTAATCAAATTTTAGGAGTTCAAATAATTGATTAGGAGCTTTTCAACACAATTATATTGCAAAATCTCAATTTCTTTACTTTTTACTCAGTTAAAATTCCAACGGGTCCATTGTAAGGCCATTTAGACCTGCTCGTCCGAAACCTCTACAAAAAGGTTCGCAAAAATGTTTTATTCAAATATTAGGAGTTCAAATAATTGATTAGGAGCTTTTCAACACAATTATATTGCAAAACCTCAATTTCTGTACATTTTACTCAGTTAAAATTCCAACGGGTCCAACGAAAGGCCCATTTAGACCTGCTCGTCCGAAACCTCTACAAAAAGGACCGCAAAAATGTTTTATTCAAATATTAGGAGTTCAAATAATTGATTAGGAGCTTTTCAACACAATTATATTGCGAAACCTCAATTTCTGTACTTTTTACTTAGTTAAAATACCAACGGCTCCATTGAAAGGCCCATTTCGACCCGCTCGTCCGAAACCTCTACAAAAAGGACTGCAAAATAAGTTTTAATCAAATTTTAAGAGTTCATGTAATTGATTAGGAGCTTTTCAACACAATTATATTGCAAAACATCAATTTTTGTACTTTTTACTCAATTTAATTCCAACAGTCCATTGAAAGGCCCATTTAGACATGCTCGTCCGAAACCTCTACAAAAAAGGACCGCAAAACAAGTTTTAATCAAATTTTAGGAGTTTAAATAATTGATTAGGAGCTTTTCAACCCAATTATATTGCAAAATCTCAATTTCTGTACTTTTTACTCAGTTAAAATTCCAACGGGTCCATTGTAAGGCCCATTTAGACCTGCTCGTCCGAAACGTATCAAAGAGGACTGCAAAAAAGGTTTTAATCAAATTTTAGGAGTTTATGTAAATGATTAGGAGCTTTTCAACACAATTATATTGAAAAACCTCAATTTTATACTTTTTACTCAGTTAAAATTTCAACGGGTCCATTGAAAGGCCCATTTAGACCCGCTCGTCCGAAACCTCTACAAAAACGACAGCAAAAATGTTTTATTCAAATATTAGGAGTTCAAATAATTGATTAGGAGCTTTTCAACACAATTATATTGAAAAACCTCAATTTTATACTTTTTACTCAGTTAAAATTCAAACGGGCCCATTGAAAGGGTCATTTAGACCTGCTCGTCTGAAACCTCTACAAAAAGTTTCGCAAAAATGTTTTATTCAAATATTAGGAGTTCAAATAATTGATTAGGAGCTTTTCAACACAATTATATAACCTCAATTTCTGTACTTTTTACTCAATTAAAATTCCAACAGGTCCATTGAAAGGCCCATTTAGACCTGCTCGTCCGAAACCTCTACAAAAAGGACCGCAAAAATGTTTTATTCAAATATTAGGAGTTCAAATAATTGATTAGGAGCTTTTCAACACAATTATATTGCGAAACCTCAATTTCTGTACTTTTTACTTAGTTAAAATACCAACGGGTCCATTGAAAGGCCCATTTCGACCCGCTCGTCCGAAACCTCTACAAAAAGGACTGCAAAATAAGTTTTAATCAAATTTTAAGAGTTCGTGTAATTGATTAGGAGCTTTTCAACACAATTATATTGCAAAACCTCAATTTTTGTACTTTTTACTCAATTTAATTCCAACGGGTCCATTGAAATGCCCATTTAGACATGCTCGTCCGAAACCTCTACAAAAAAGGACCGCAAAACAAGTTTTAATCAAATTTTAGGAGTTTAAATAATTGATTAGGAGCTTTTCAACACAATTATATTGCAAAATCTCAATTTCTGTACTTTTTACTCAGTTAAAATTCCAACGGGTCCATTGTAAGGCCCATTTAGACCTGCTCGTCCGAAACGTATCAAAGAGGACTGCAAAAAAGGTTTTAATCAAATTTTAGGAGTTTATGTAAATGATTAGGAGCTTTTCAACACAATTATATTGAAAAACCTCAATTTTATACTTTTTACTCAGTTAAAATTTCAACGGGTCCATTGAAAGGCCCATTTAGACCCGCTCGTCCGAAACCTCTACAAAAACGACAGCAAAAATGTTTTATTCAAATATTAGGAGTTCAAATAATTGATTAGGAGCTTTTCAACACAATTATATTGAAAAACCTCAATTTTATACTTTTTACTCAGTTAAAATTCAAACGGGCCCATTGAAAGGGTCATTTAGACCTGCTCGTCTAAAACCTCTACAAAAAGGTTCGCAAAAATGTTTTATTCAAATATTAGGAGTTCAAATAATTGATTAGGAGCTTTTCAACACAATTATATAACCTCAATTTCTGTACTTTTTACTCAATTAAAATTCCAACAGGTCCATTGAAAGGCCCATTTAGACCTGCTCGTCCGAAACCTCTACAAAAAGGACCGCAAAAATGTTTTATTCAAATATTAGGAGTTCAAATAATTGATTAGGAGCTTTTCAACACAATTATATTGCGAAACCTCAATTTCTGTACTTTTTACTTAGTTAAAATACCAACGGGTCCATTGAAAGGCCCATTTCGACCCGCTCGTCCGAAACCTCTACAAAAAGGACTGCAAAATAAGTTTTAATCAAATTTTAAGAGTTCATGTAATTGATTAGGAGCTTTTCAACACAATTATATTGCAAAACCTCAATTTTTGTACTTTTTACTCAATTTAATTCCAACGGGTCCATTGAAAGGCCCATTTAGACATGCTCGTCCGAAACCTCTACAAAAAAGGACCGCAAAACAAGTTTTAATCAAATTTTAGGAGTTCAAATAATTGATTAGGAGCTTTTCAACACAATTATATTGCAAAATCTCAATTTCTTTACTTTTTACTCAGTTAAAATTCCAACGGGTCCATTGTAAGGCCATTTAGACCTGCTCGTCCGAAACCTCTACAAAAAGGTTCGCAAAAATGTTTTATTCAAATATTAGGAGTTCAAATAATTGATTAGGAGCTTTTCAACACAATTATATTGCAAAACCTCAATTTCTGTACATTTTACTCAGTTAAAATTCCAACGGGTCCAACGAAAGGCCCATTTAGACCTGCTCGTCCGAAACCTCTACAAAAAGTACCGCAAAAATGTTTTATTCAAATATTAGGAGTTCAAATAATTGATTAGGAGCTTTTCAACACAATTATATTGCGAAACCTCAATTTCTGTACTTTTTACTTAGTTAAAATACCAACGGGTCTACCCAGTAGCTTTAAAGGCATTCACTAATTCTTCAATGAATAAAAACCTTATAAAGGCATTCACTAGAGAGGAAATTATTCATGCTTTCAAAGATATTGACCCTAGGAAAGCTCATGGTTTCGATGGTCTACCCAGTAGCTTTTTTAGACAACACTGGGATACAGTGGGAGACGATGTTATTAATCTTTGTATTAACCTTTTAAATGGCAATGCCGATATGGCCTCAGTCAACAAAACTATATTGGTACTAATTCCCAAAGTACAGGACCCAACCTCCATGAAACAACTCAGACCAATTAGCCTCTGCACTGTCCTTTATAAAATAGTTGCCAAAACAATAGTCAATAGAATGAAACAGGCTATACCTCTATGCATTAGCCCTAATCAAGCAGCCTTTGTTTAGGGACGCAATATATCTGACAACATCCTTATTGCTCATGAAATTATCCACAATATTAACTCAGGAGCTACCAAATCCTCTCAAGGAGCTGCACTCAAACTAGACATGGAGAAAGCATTCGATAGAGTAGAATGGTCTTTTCTCGCTAATGTAATGGAACGCATGGGCTTTGCATCCGAATGGATCGAGCTTATAATGCGTTGCATTACTATAGTATCTTTCTCAGTTAAAATTAATAACTCATTCTCACCCACCTTTCAACCTCAACGTGGTCTTCGTCAGGGGGATCCTCTATCACCTTTTCTTTTTTTGTTCTGTACTCAAGGCCTCTCGGCTTACTTAGCTGCCGCTCAACAAACTAATATACTCCCAGGTCTAGGCGCAAGTAAACTTGGACCCAAAGTTAACCACCTGCTTTTTGCTGACGATTGTATGGTATTTATTAATACTAATCGATCTGAAGCGTCCCTTCTGAAAAATGCTCTTCAAACTTACGCTAATGCTTCCGGTCAAGTAGTCAATTTCGAGAAATCAACAATTTTCTATAATCCGCGTACGCCAAATGCAACAAGAAATGCAATTAACAGCCTTTTACAAGTACGCGAGGTTACTAACCCTGGTGTTTACCTAGGCATCCCGCTCCTTATTGGGAAAAATAAAACTGAATCACTAGGTTTTGTACGTGATAAAGTACATGATCGTCTCTCTAGCTGGGACAAACATCTCCTATCCTTTAGTGGCCGAGAGATTTTCATCAAAGCTGTCTTACAATCTCTCCCACAATATGTTATGTCTTGCTATCTTCTACCACATAATATCATCGACGACATGACTACATCAATCCGCCAATACTGGTGGACTGGTAAATCCAACAAAAAGGCTGGCATATGTTACCGTGGAATCGTATATGTTTACCTAAATCTGCTGGCGGCATGGGTTTTAAGGACTTACACGACTTCAATATCGCTCTCTTGGGAAAGCAAATTTGGAAACTCATCTGTGAACCAGATTCCTTATTAGGACAAATATACCAATCTAAATATTTTCCTTCAGGCAACATCCTGGATGCACCGAAACCAAATAGGGGCTCCTTTGCTTGGCAAGGTATATATAACGCTCTTCAGCGTCTTTTTCCCTGGCTTTCTTCACCGCCCTGGTATAAACAGTAATATTAGAATACACAAAGATATATGGGGAGGGTCTTCCCCGATTGAACTTACTGGGGATTACGAAATTTCTGATGAATTTCACATTCGATGCCGTGATTTTATGATCCGTAACCAAACTGCCTGGGATACAGGTAAGTTAAACAATTATTTCAATCCAATTGATGTCGATGCCATTCTCCGTATTCCCATCATAAATGATCAACGGGATTCAATTCTATGGTCTCCCAACGACTCGGGTATCTACTCAGTCCGTTCTGGATATATTTTCTTACAACGCTCAATAACCCAACCTTCGCCACCAACTCGTTTTTGGAAGTTTTTATCCAAAATCAAAGCTTTCCCAAAGTTAAAACTTTTGGCTGGCGAATGGCATCTGATGCTCTACCAGTTGGTTCTAAAATGCAAGCTTTCTCCCCTAGCTCGGGGCTTTGCTCTATCTGTGGTAATCAATCGGAATCGATTCTTCATGCGCTTCGTGACTGCCCTGGGGCATCTGAAGCCCTCCAAATTAGTGGTATACCTATCTCTCTCTATAAGAGTTTAGCTCCTACACCCTTACAATGGTTAGAGGAAGCAGCCTCTACAATTTCCCCTGATAAATTTGGCCTCTTCCTTACCGTTTTATGGAATATTTGGAACAGACGAAATGATTGGGTTCACAACCACCATCTACAACCTCCATGGCTAATTGATGTCAACTCAATTAGCTTACATGATGAATTCTGTAAATCTTCTTTTTCATCTGATCCACCTCCATCTAAATTTTCTAACCCATCCTGTACTCCTCCACCCAATCATATCAAAATTAATGTGGATGGAGCTTTTAACCCTTCAACTCGTGCAGCAGCCGTAGGCGTTGTTGCTCGTGATCCCGCAGGAGCAGTCCTGGGTGGTCTTGCTTTCCCTCTTGGTAGCCGTCAGGACGCTATCACCAGTGAGGGGGAAAGCATCCTTGTTGGTCTCACCTTTGCCCGATCTCAAGGTTGGAGTCGTATCTTGATCGAAACTGACTGTGCCTCTCTCGCAAATAGGATCAACAATCCTGCTCAGGACCTTTCTACTATGGGACCAACTATTCTTCAGATACAAGCTGCTCTTCATGACTTTGACTTTACTGCCATTTCCTTTGTACGCCGTGAGGCAAATGTTATAGACCATACTTTGGCTTCTTTTTCTCTAAATTCGATGACCTCTATGTCATTTGAATCAGATATCCCTCATTGTATTCAACATCTTGTAACAAATATTCATTGATTAATAATATTTGGGCACTCTTTTCCCCTTTTTAGGGTCCTCTAGCTCTGCTTGAAGGACAGTAGTAGGGGTTTTTAATGAGGCCTTTTCTTCAAAAAAAATACCAACGGGTCCATTGAAAGGCCCATTTCGACCCGCTCATCCGAAACCTCTACAAAAAGGACTGCAAAATAAGTTTTAATCAAATTTTAGGAGTTCATGTAATTGATTAGGAGCTTTTCAACACAATTATATTGCAAAACCTAAATTTTTGTACTTTTTACTCAATTTAATTCCAACGGGTCCATTGAAAGGCCCATTTAGACCTGCTCGTCCGAAATCTCTACAAAAAAGGACCGCAAAACAAGTTTTAATCAAATTTTAGGAGTTCGAATAATTGATTAGGAGCTTTTCAACACATTTATACTGCAAAACCTCAATTTCTGTACTTTTTACTCAGTTAAAATTCTAACGGGTCCATTGAAAGGCCCATTTAGACCTGCTCGTCCGAAACCTCGACAAAAAGGACTGCAAAATAGTTTTAATCAAATTTTAGGAGTTCAAATAATTTATTAGGAACTTTTCAACACAATTATATTGAAAAACCTCAATTTTATACTTTTTACTCAGTTAAAATTCAAACGGGCCCATTGAAAGGCCCATTTAGACCTGCTCGTCCGAAACCTCTACAAAAAGGTTCGCAAAAATGTTTTATTCAAATATTAGGAGTTCAAATAATTGATTAGGAGCTTTTCAACACAATTATATTGCAAAAACTCAATTTCTGTACTTTTTACTCAGTTAAAATTCCAACGGGTCCATTGAAAGGCCCATTTAGACCTGCTCGTCCGAAACCTCTACAAAAAGGACCGCAAAAATGTTTTATTCAAATATTAGGAGTTCAAATAATTGATTAGGAGCTTTTCAACACATTTATACTGCAAAACCTCAATTTCTGTACTTTTTACTCAGTTAAAATTCTAACGGGTCCATTGAAAGGCCCATTTAGACCTGCTCGTCCGAAACCTCTACAAAAAGGACCGCAAAAATGTTTTATTCAAATATTAGGAGTTCAAATAATTGATTAGGAGCTTTTCAACACAATTATATTGCAAAACCTCAATTTCTGTACTTTTTACTTAGTTAAAATACCAACGAGTCCATTGAAAGGCCCATTTCGACCCGCTCGTCCGAAACCTCTACGAAAAGGACTGCAAAATAAGTTTTAATCAAATTTTAGGAGTTCATGTAATTGATTAGGAACTTTTCAACATAATTATATTGCAAAACCTCAATTTTTGTACTTTTTACTCAATTTAATTCCAACGGGTCCATTGAAAGGCCCATTTAGACCTGCTCGTCCGAAACCTCTACAAAAAAGGACCGCAAAACAAGTTTTAATCAAATTTTAGGAGTTCACATAATTGATTAGGAGCTTTTCAACACAATTATATTGCAAAAGCTCAATTTCTGTACTTTTTACTCAGTTAAAATTCCAACGGGTCCATTGTAAGGCCCATTTAGACCTGCTTGTCCGAAACGTATCAAAAAGGACTGCAAAAAAGGTTTTAATCAAATTTTAGGAGTTTATGTAATTGATTAGGAGCTTTTCAACACAATTATATTGCAAAACCTCAATTTTATACTTTTTACTCAGTTAAAATTTCAACGGGTCCATTGGAAGACCCATTTAGACCTGCTCGTCCGAAACCTCTACAAAAAGGACCGCAAAAATGTTTTATTCAAATATTAGGAGTTCAAATAAGTGATTAGGAGCTTTTCAACACAATTATATTGCGAAACCTCAATTTCTGTACTTTTTACTCAGTTAAAATACCAACGTGTCCATTGAAAGGCCCAATTCGACCCGCTCGTCCGAAACCTCTACAAAAAGGACTACAAAATAAGTTTTAATCAAATTTTAGGAGTTCATGTAATTGATTAGGAGCTTTTCAACACAATTATATTGCAATACCTCAATTTTATACTTTTTACTCAGTTAAAATTTCAACGGGTCCATTGAAAGGCCCATTTAGACCCGCTCGTCCGAAACCTCTACAAAAAGGACCGCAAAAATGTTTTATTCAAATATTAGGAGTTCAAATAAGTGATTAGGAGCTTTTCAACACAATTATATTGCGAAACCTCAATTTCTGTACTTTTTACTCAGTTAAAATACCAACGTGTCCATTGAAAGGCCCAATTCGACCCGCTCGTCCGAAACCTCTACAAAAAGGACTACAAAATAAGTTTTAATCAAATTTTAGGAGTTCATGTAATTGATTAGGAGCTTTTCAACACAATTATATTGCAATACCTCAATTTTATACTTTTTACTCAGTTAAAATTTCAACGGGTCCATTGAAAGGCCCATTTAGACCCGCTCGTCCGAAACCTCTACAAAAAGGACCGCAAAAATGTTTTATTCAAATATTAGGAGTTCAAATAATTGATTAGGAGCTTTTCAACACATTTATACTGCAAAACCTCAATTTCTGTACTTTTTACTCAGTTAAAATTCTAACGGGTCCATTGAAAGGCCCATTTAGACCTGCTCGTCTGAAACCTCGACAATAAGGACTGCAAAATAGTTTTAATCAAATTTTAGGAGTTCAAATAAGTTATTAGGAGCTTTTCAACACAATTATATTGAAAAACCTCAATTTTATACTTTTTAATCAGTTAAAATTCAAACGGGCTCATTGAAAGGCCCATTTAGACTTGCTCGTCCGAAACCTCTACAAAAAGGTTCGCAAAAATGTTTTATTCAAATATTAGGAGTTCAAATAATTGATTAGGAGCTTTTAAACACAATTATATTGCAAAACCTCAATTTCTGTACTTTTTACTTAGTTAAAATTCCAATGGGTCCATTGAAAGGCCCATTTAGACCTGCTCGTCCGAAACCTCTAAAAAAAGGACCGCAAAAATGTTTTATTCAAATATTAGGAGTTCAAATAATTGATTAGGAGCTTTTCAACCCAATTATATTGCGAAACCTCAATTTCTGTACTTTTTACTCAGTTAAAATACCAACGGGTCCATTGAAAGGCCCATTTCGACCCGCTCGTCCGAAACCTCTACAAAAAGGACTGCAAAATAAGTTATAATCAAATTTTAGGAGTTCATGTAATTGATTAGGAGCTTTTCAACACAATTATATTGCAAAACCTCAATTTTTGTACTTTTTACTCAATTTAATTCCAACGGGTCCATTGAAAGGCCTATTTAGACCTGCTCGTCCGAAACCTCTACAAAAAAGAACCGCAAAACAAGTTTTAATCAAATTTTAGGAGTTCAAATAATTGATTAGGAGCTTTTCAACACAACTATATTGCAAAAGCTAAATTTCTGTACTTTTTACTCAGTTAAAATTCCAACGGGTCCATTGTAAGGCCCATTTAGACCTGCTCGTCCGAAACGTATCAAAAAGGACTGCAAAAAAGGTTTTAATCGAATTTTAGGAGTTTATGTAATTGATTAGGATCTTTTCAACACAATTATATTGCAAAAACTCAATTTTATACTTTTTACTCAGTTAAAATTTCAAAGGGTCCATTGAAAGGCCCATTTAGACCCGCTCGTCCGAAACCTCTACAAAAAGGACCGCAAAAATGTTTTATTCAAATATTAGGAGTTCAAATAATTGATTAGGAGCTTTTCAACACAATTATACTGCAAAACCTCAATTTTATACTTTTTACCTAGTTAAAATTCAAACGGGCCCATTGAAAGGCCCATTTAGACCTGCTCGTCCGAAGCCTCTACAAAAAGGTTCGCAAAATAGTTTTAATCAAATTTTAGGAGTTCAAATAATTTATTAGGAGCTTTTCAACACAATTATATTGCAAAACCTCAATTTTATACTTTTTACTCAGTTAAAATTCAAACGGGCCAATTGAAAGGCCCATTTAGACCTGCTCGTCCGAAACCTCTACAAAAAGGTTCGCAAAAATGTTTTATTCAAATATTAGGAGTTCAAATAATTGATTAGGAGCTTTTCAACACAATTATATTGCAAAACCTCAATTTCTGTACATTTTACTCAGTTAAAATTCCAACGGGTCCAATGAAAGGCCCATTTAGACCTACTCGTCCGAAACCTCTACTAAAAGGACCGCAAAAATGTTTTATTCAAATATTAGGAGTTCAAATAATTGATTAGGAGCTTTTCAACACAATTATATTGCGAAACCTCAATTTCTGTACTTTTTACTCAGTTAAAATACCAACGGGTCCATTGAAAGGCCCATTTCGACCCGCTCGTCCGAAACCTCTACCAAAAGGACTGCAAAATAAGTTTTAATCAAATTTTAGGAGTTCATGTAATTGATTAGGAGCTTTTCAACACAATTATATTGCAAAACCTCAATTTTTTTACTTTTTACTCAATTTAATTCGAACGGGTCCATTGAAAGGCCCATTTAGACCTGCTCGTCCGAAACCTCTTCAAAAAAGGACCGCAAAACAAGTTTTAATCAAATTTTAGGAGTTCAAATAATTGATTAGGAGCTTTTCAACACAATTATATTGCAAAAGCTCAATTTCTGTACTTTTTACTCAGTTAAAATTCCAACGGGTCCATTGTAAGGCCCATTTAGACATGCTCGTCCGAAACGTATGAAAAAGGACTGCAAAAAAGGTTTTAATCAAATTTTAGGAGTTTATGTAATTGATTAGGAGCTTTTCAACACAATTATATTGCAAAACCTCAATTTTATATTTTTTACTCAGTTAAAATTTCAACGTGTAACCCCCTTAGCCCGGCCTAGACGGTTGACCCGAACTACGAAGATTACACGGGAAAAACCAAAGTCAACCCGAAAGTCAACCTTGATTAACGACCCCTTTTTTTTAAACTTGTCTAGATGCACATTAAACCTAGGCATACTCTTGAGATAAGCATACTCAAAAATCACAGCAATCGGAAAACAATAAGGGACCCAATTGCACAAAATACGAATTTAGGGACCAATTTGTAAATTCTGAAAATTAAAAGGACTTTACCAATTTTTAAGTTACCATTATGAAATTAGTCATGTTTCATGCCTCTCTGCCAAATTTCATCTCAAACGGACATCTCAAACTCAAGCAATTGCACATACAAGAATCAGGACTAAAACGTAAAGCTTGCAAACCTCAAAACAATTCAAATTTTATGCCCAACGGTCAGGTGTTCCGAAACGGGTCTAGGCTGTTCAAGAACACCCCTTGGCAGTATCCAAAGTGTTCAGAAACGGGCTAGGCCGTTCAGGAACACCCAAGCCAAAACAAGGGCCTGTTTCGAAACAGGCAAGGGTGTTTCGAAACACCCTGTCCAGAAACAGCAGATTGGCCTGCTTTAACACCTTTAAACCCCATCAAACATGCTCCAAACCATTCCACCATAAATCAACAACATGCCAAACATCATACCTACCAAATTGCATCAAAATCTAGATACAAAACCACCCCTAGGTGCACCAACTCATCCAACACATTTAACACTTAATCAAGCTTTTAAAACAAGAAGCATAACATAGCGACTTAAGAATAAGGAGATTCAAACGTTGCAATCATTAAACCACATGGTTCAAAATCATAAACCAAACTTGTCCAACATACACAATCTCATTAAACATCAACATAAGAGATTCTCCCCCCATTGCCTTTATTATCTATAGCTACTAACCGAGACATACATCTCAAATGGAGCTCTCCTTGAATCCCTTGCTTCTCGCTGACCCAACTTCAAATATCTGCATTGATGGACAAAAAGGAGCGTAAGCACATAATGCTTAGTGAGGAATGCTCAAAACCAAAACACCATCAATGCAGCGAGTCATAAAACCTCTTTTAAAAGCAACATAATTCGATAAACCAAAGCAATATTTGAAAACCCTTTTTAACAACATGCTTTAAATCATGCATTGCTCAAACATGAAAACCAACCCTTAACTTAGAAAAGCTAAGTAATTCACTTCAAAGCACAACCTTGCAAAACCATCAATTTAACCATTCCATGCATGAACATCATATGCAAAGTTAAATACAAGATCCTTGGAAAACACTTCCACTTCACATCATACTTTTCTCATACATTGAAAATCATTTCAAAGCAAGAAACCTTTAAAAACCACTTACTCATTCAATCTAACACGTGCATTAAACAAATGCAACATATGAACCACAAAATCAATATTTGCATCACATGCCTTTAAAAACAAGTTTTCGCAAGACTTCAATGCACTAAAGAGATTTCATGCACACATGCACCATTCTCAATAGATAATAAACACTTGTTCAAGCTAACAAGTAATACATGCATTCATAGAACATTACACACTTCTCATGCAACCATGCATCATTTCAAGCATCTCATGCTTCATCATATTCAAGAACTTTATATTGGCTTCCAAGTGATAATTCACAAACCATCATAACGCAAGACACAATCGGATACGCGGATTACAAGCGTTGTCCCCACGCTTCATACACACTACCAATCTCAAGGTCCCCAAATGGAATTTTAACCACCATTATGACCTTACCATACACAAGGTCCTCATATGGACTTTTAACCACCATATGACCTTAACATTCACAAGGTCCTCAAATGGAATTTTAACCACCATTACGACCTCACCATCACCCATTGGTAGTTGTATAACATCACTAACGAGATCACAGGACATACAACACAAGATCCACACATGGACTTTACACCACCATTGTGATCTTAACAAACACAAGGTCCTCAATTGGAATTTTAACCACCATTATGACCTTAACATACACAAGGTCCTCAAATGGAATTTTAACCACCATTATGACCTTAACACAAGACCCACCCATGGAATTTTAACCACCATCGTGTTCTTAACCATCTCGTTAGTGTACTTGGATGGAGTTACCGGTACAATCACAACCACTCCACATCCAAGGCGACTTTATTCACGGTGCACCCAATCCTATAGCCGGCTAACTATATCCGATTCAAGTAACCAAGAACCACTTACATCACTTGCCAATATAACCATTTTACCACATTAACCCATTGTTTTACAAGCATAACCAAAATGCCAAAACCACCAATTACCATCATCAATCCACTGTTTTTGAAGCATTACACAAAGCCATTAAACAACATGCAACACTATGCAACAATTCCACAATTCCAATGTACAAAACCAAGGATCTCTTACCTTGAGCATCCTTCACACATGGCTTTCAAAACCAGCATTAAACCATGTTAGAATATGCTTTCAAAACAGAATTTAAAACATGCAAATCACATGCATTGCATCCAACAATCACAAGTGCTTTAAAAACCAATTCATACACAAACCAAGAGAGAAATTCCATTTACTTACTCTTGAGCTTAGCTAAGTTGTTTGGACTTAAACTAAGCTCCCAAAACCTTCAAACCTTGGTTTTAAAGCCGAAAACCCAACCTCACTCACCGATACACAAAACAAGGCTAGCCAACAAGCCTTCCAAGCATCCGAAGCCTTCAACGCCACCTCTATCACTCACGGATCATTCTCCCCTGTTTCAAGCACATAACAACAGAGGATTTATGCATCATAATGCATTAAAAACACCAGCAACACACCTAAACTCGCTGCTCTTTGCAAATCCAACATTTCGGCTACCAAACACAACCGAAATCACATCCAAACACTTCCAAGACTTAACCCAACCAAGATCCATCACTTCTAACCATTTTTAAACATCAATTAACATCCAAAATGATCCCAACCACGTCCTTATACCTCCAGCATTAACAAAACACCAAGATCACCCCAAAAACCACCATTTTCACAAGTAAAAACTTAGGAAAATCAACCTATCCGGGATTGCATTGATTAAACCTCAATTTCTCATCAATTATACATTCATTTTACATCAAAATGACATCTCAAAATAATGCCCAATCAGATCATACGAAATTCATCAAAATTAACCAAATCTTGCATTTTAAAGGCAAGATCAAGAACACAATTGTAAAACCTTTAATAAAACACAAATCAAGGATTGAGAACTTGGGAATTTCAGTAAAGAACTGAGAATTTAGAGGAGAAGGACGTTCATACCTCTAAACTTGAGTTTCTCCCTTTTTGGAACCAAGATTCTTGAAAATCCAATAAGCAAATGCCAAGGTTTTGTTGTAGAATTGATTAGAGATCAAATGAGGATTGAAATCTCATCTTTAGTTATCAAAATCAGAGGAATTTTGCTGGAGAAATGTGTTTGGGTTGAGAGAAAAGTTGAGAGAAAAGAAAATGGAAATTTAGAGAAAAGTTAGTTAAAATGCCAAAATATTTTCCCCTCCTTTTTACACTTAATTAAAACCATTAATTAAATTGATTAATATTCAGAAAAATCTGGAGAAACTCTTTTGGGTAAATAGCTCCTTAAAGATTCAAAGTTTCAATCCTTTTTAAAACAGTCACCCAGTTTTCAAAAATTACATTTTGGTCACTAACCCAAAATGTCACTCTTCCAAACCTCATTTTGTAAAATTGATTTCACCTTTCTCTTATATATAATAAAAGAGGATTTTAAGACATTTTTCCATATTTTTAATGCAACCCGAACTAGGCTTTCCTAAAAATCACCTTTTATATTCGAACCGCACTCTGACCGGCCCGGTCCAACCCAAAACTTCTAAGCCCAAAATTGGGGTGTTACACAACGGGTCCATTGAAAGGCCCATTTAGACTCGCTCGTCCGAAACCTCTACAAAAAGGACCGCAAAAATGTTTTATTCAAATATTAGGAGTTCAAATAATTGATTAGGAGCTTTTCAACACATTTATACTGTAAAACCTCAATTTCTGTACTTTTTACTCAGTTAAAATTCTAACGAGTCCATTAAAAGGCCCATTTAGACCTGCTCGTCCGAAACCTCAACAAAAAGGACTGCAAAATAGTTTTAATCAAATTTTAGGAGTTCAAATAATTTATTAGGAACTTTTCAACACAATTATATTGCAAAACCTCAATTTTATACTTTTTACTCAGTTAAAATTCAAACGGGCCCATTGAAAGGCCCATTTAGATCTGCTCGTCCGAAACTTCTACAAAAAGGTTCGCAAAAATGTTTTATTCAAATATTAGGAGTTCAAATAATTGATTAGGAGCTTTTCAACACAATTATATTGCAAAACCTCAATTGCTGTACTTTTTACTCAGTTAAAATTCCAACGGGTCCATTGAAAGGCCCATTTAGACATGCTCGTCCGAAACCTCTACAAAAAGGACCGCAAAAAATGTTTTATTCAAATATTAGGAGTTCAAATAATTGATTAGGAGCTTTTCAACACAATTCTAATGCGAAACCTCAATTTCTATACTTTTTACTCAGTTAAAATACCAACGGGTCCATTGAAAGGCCCATTTCGACCCGCTCGTCCGAAACCTCTACAAAAGGACTGCAAAATAAGTTTTAATCAAAATTTAGGAGTTCATGTAATTGATTAGGAGCTTTTCAACACAATTATATTGCAAAACCTCAATTTTATACTTTTTACTCAATTAAAATTTCAACGGGTCCATTGAAAGGCCCATTTAGACCCGCTCGTCTGAAACCTCTACAAAAAGGACCGCAAAAATGTTTTATTCAAATATTAAGAGTTCAAATAATTGATTAGGAGCTTTTCAACACATTTATACTGCAAAACCTCAATTTCTGTACTTTTTACTCAGTTAAAATTCTAACGGGTCCATTGAAAGGCCCATTTAGACCTGCTCGTCCGAAACCTCGACAAAAAGGACTGCAAAATAGTTTTAATCAAATTTTAGGAGTTCAAATAATTTATTAGGAACTTTTCAACACAATTATATTGCAAAACCTCAATTTTATACTTTTTACTCAGTTAAAATTCAAACGGGCCCATTGAAAGGCCCATTTAGACCTGCTCGTCCGAAACCTCTACAAAAAGGTTCGCAAAAATGTTTTATTCAAATATTAGGAGTTCAAATAATTGATTAGGAGCTTTTCAACACAATTATATTGCAAAACCTCAATTGCTGTACTTTTTAATCAGTTAAAATTCCAACGGGTCCATTGAAAGGCCCATTTAGACATGCTCGTCCGAAACCTCTACAAAAAGGACCGCAAAAATGTTGTATTCAAATATTAGGAGTTCAAATAATTGATTAGGAGCTTTTCAACACAATTATATTGCGAAACCTCAATTTCTGTACTTTTTACTCAGTTAAAATACAAACGGGTCCATTGAAAGGCCCATTTCGACCCACTCGTCCGAAACTTCTACAAAAAGGACTGCAAAATAAGTTTTAATCAAATTTTAGGAGTTCATGTAATTGATTAGGAGCTTTTCAACACAATTATATTGCAAAACCTCAATTTTTGTAGTTTTTACTCAATTTAATTCCAACGGGTCCATTGAAAGGCCCATTTAGACCTGCTCGTCCGAAACCTCTACAAAAAAGGACCGCAAAAATATTTTATTCAAATATTAGGAGTTAAAATAATTGATTAGGAGCTTTTCAACACAATTATATTGCGAAACTTCAATTGCTGTACTTTTTACTCAGTTAAAATTCCAACGGGTCCATTGAAAGGCCCATTTAGACCTGCTCGTCCGAAACCTCTACAAAAAGGACCGCAAAAATGTTTTATTCAAATATTAGGAGTTCAAATAAGTGATTAGGAGCTTTTCAACACAATTATATTGCGAAACCTCAATTTTTGTACTTTTTACTCAGTTAAAATACCAACGGGTCCATTGAAAGGCCCAATTCGACCCGCTCGTCCGAAACCTCTACAAAAAGGACTACAAAATAAGTTTTAATCAAATTTTTTGGAGTTCAAGTAATTGATTAGGAGCTTTTCAACACAATTATATTGCAATACCTCAATTTTATACTTTTTACTCAGTTAAAATTTCAACGGGTCCATTGAAAGGCCCATTTAGACCCGCTCGTCCGAAACCTCTACAAAAAGGACCGCAAAAATGTTTTATTCAAATATTAGGAGTTCAAATAATTGATTAGGAGCTTTTCAACACATTTATACTGCAAAACCTCAATTTCTGTACTTTTTACTCAGTTAAAATTCTAACGGATCCATTGAAAGGCCCTTTTAGACCTGCTCGTCCGAAACCTCGACAATAAGGACTGCAAAATAGTTTTAATCAAATTTTAGGAGTTCAAATAATTTATTAGGAGCTTTTCAACACAATTATATTGAAAAACCTCAATTTTATACTTTTTACTCAGTTAAAATTCAAACGGGCTCATTGAAAGGCCCATTTAGACTTGCTCGTCCGAAACCTCTACAAAAAGGTTCGCAAAAATGTTTTATTCAAATATTAGGAGTTCAAATAATTGATTAGGAGCTTTTCAACACAATTATATTGCAAAACCTCAATTTCTGTACTTTTTACTCAGTTAAAATTCCAACGGGTCCATTGAAAGGCCCATTTAGACCTGCTCGTCCGAAACCTCTACAAAAAGGACCGCAAAAATGTTTTATTCAAATATTAGGAGTTCAAATAATTGATTAGGAGCTTTTCAACACAATTATATTGCGAAACCTCAATTTATGTACTTTTGACTCAGTTAAAATACCAACGGGTCCATTGAAAGGCCCATTTCGACCCGCTCGTCCGAAACCTCTACAAAAAGGACTGCAAAATAAGTTTTAATCAAATTATAGGAGTTCATGTAATTGATTAGGAGCTTTTCAACACAATTATATTGCAAAACCTCAATTTTTGTACTTTTTACTCAATTTAATTCCAACGGGTCCATTGGAAGGCCCATTTAGACCTGCTCGTCCGAAACCTCTTCAAAAAAGGACCGCAAAACAAGTTTTAATCAAATTTTAGGAGTTAAAATAATTGATTAGGAGCTTTTCAACACAATTATATTGCAAGAGCTTAATTTCTGTACTTTTTAGTCAGTTAAAATTTCAACGGGTCCATTGTAAGGCCCATTTAGACATGCTCGTCCGAAACGTATCAAAAAGGACTGCAAAAAAGGTTTTAATCAAATTGTAGGAGTTTATGTAATTGATTAGGAGCTTTTCAACACAATTATATTGCAAAACCTCAATTTTATACTTTTTACTCAGTTAAAATTTCAACGGGTCCATTGAAAGGCCCATTTAGACCCGCTCGTCCGAAACCTCTACAAAAAGGACCGCAAAAATGTTTTATTCAAATATTAGGAGTTCAAATAATTGATTAGGAGCTTTTCAACACAATTATACTGCAAAACCTCAATTTTATACTTTTTACTCAGTTAAAATTCAAACGGGTCCATTGAAAGGCCCATTTAGACCTGCTCGTCCGAAACCTCTACAAAAAGGTTCGCAAAATAGTTTTAATCAAATTTTAGGAGTTCAAATAATTTATTAGGAGCTTTTCAACACAATTATATTGCGAAACCTCAATTTCTGTACTTTTTACTCAGTTAAAATACCAACGGGTCCATTGAAAGGCCCAATTCGACCCGCTCGTCCGAAACCTCTTCAAAAAGGACTACAAAATAAGTTTTAATCAAATTTGAGGAGTTCATGTAATTGATTAGGAGCTTTTCAACAAAATTATATTGCAATACCTCAATTTTATACTTTTTACTCAGTTAAAATTTCAACGGGTCCAATGAAAGGCCCATTTAGACCCGCTCCTCCGAAACCTCTACAAAAAGGACCGCAAAAATGTTTTATTCAAATATTAGGAGTTCAGATAATTGATTAAGAGCTTTTCAACACATTTATACTGCAAAACCACAATTTCTGTACTTTTTACTCAGTTAAAATTCTAACAGGTCCATTGAAAGACCCATTTAGACCTGCTCGTCCGAAACCTCGACAAAAAGGACTGCAAAATAGTTTTAATCAAATTTTAGGAGTTCAAATAATTTATTAGGAACTTTTCAACACAATTATATTGCAAAACCTCAATTTTATTCTTTTTACTCAGTTAAAATTCAAACGGGCCCATTGAAAGGCCCATTTAGACCTGCTCGTTCGAAACCTCTACAAAAAGGTTCGCAAAAATGATTTATTCAAATATTAGGAGTTCAAATAATTGATTAGGAGCTTTTCAACACAATTATATTGTGAAACCTCAATTTCTGTACTTTTTACTCAGTTAAAATACCAACGGGTCCATTAAAAGGCCCATTTGACCCGCTCGTCCGAAACTTCTACAAAAAGGACTGCAAAATAATTTTTAATCAAATTTTAGGAGTTCATGTAATTGATTAGGAGCTTTTCAACACAATTATATTTCAAAACCTCAATTTTTGTAGTTTTTACTCAATTTAATTCCAACGGGTCCATTGAAAGGCCCATTTAGACCTGCTCGTCCGAAACCTCTACAAAAAAGGACCGCAAAACAAGTTTTAATCAAATTTTAGGAGTTCAAATAATTGATTAGGAGATTTTCAACAGAATTATATTGCAAAAGCTAAATTTTTGTACTTTTTACCTAGTTAAAATTCCAACGGGTCCATTGTAAGGCCTATTTTGACTTGCTCGTCCGAAACGTATCAAAAAGGACTGCAAAAAAAGTTTTAATCAAATTTTAGGAGTTGATGTAATTGATTAGGAGCTTTTCAACACAATTATATTGCAAAACCTCAATTTTATACTTTTTACTCCGTTAAAATTTCAACGGGTCCATTGAAAGGCCCATTTACACCCGCTCGTCCGAAACCTCTACAAAAAGGACCGCAAAAATGTTTTATTCAAATATTAGGAGTTCAAATAATTGATTAGGAGCTTTTCAACACATTTATATTGCAAAACCTCAATTTCTGTACTTTTTACTCAGTTAAAATTCTAACGGGTCCATTGAAAGGCCCATTTATACCGGCTCGTCCGAAACCTCGACAAAAAGGACTGCAACATAGTTTTAATCAAATTTTAGGAGTTCAAATAATTGATTAGGAACTTTTCAACACAATTATATTAAAAAACCTCAATTTTAAACTTTTTACTCAGATAAAATTAAAACGGGCCCATTGAAATGCCCATTTAGACTTGCTCGTCCGAAACCTCTACAAAAAGGTTCGCAAAAATGTTTTATTCAAATATTAGGAGTTCAAATAATTGATTAGGAGCTTTTCAACATAATTATATTGCAAAACCTCAATTTCTGTACTTTTTACTCACTTAAAATTCCAACGGGTCCATTGAATGGCCCATTTAGACCTGCTCGTTAGAAACCTCTACAAAAAGGACCGCAAAAAATGTTTTATTCAAATATTAGGAGTTCAAATAATTGATTAGGAGCTTTTCAACACAATTATAATGTGAAACCTCAATTTCTGTACTTTTTACTCAGTTAAAATACCAACGGGTCCATTGAAAGGCCCATTTCGACCCGCTCGTCCGCAACCTCTACAAAAGGACTGCAAAATAAGTTTTGATCAAATTTTAGGAGTTCATGTAATTGATTAGGAGCTTTTCAACACAATTATATTGCAAAACCTCAATTTTATACTTTTTACTCAGTTAAAATTTCAACGGGTCCATTGAAAGGCCCATTTAGACCTGCTCGTCCGAAACCTCTACAAAAAGGACCGCAAAAATGTTTTATTCAAATATTAGGAGTTCAAATAAGTGATTAGGAGCTTTTCAACACAATTATATTGCGAAACCTCAATTTCTGTACTTTTTACTCAGTTAAAATACCAACGGGTCCATTGAAAGGCCCATTTCGACCCGCTCGTCCGAAACCTCTACAAAAAGGACTGCAAAATAAGTTTTAATCAAATTTTGGGAGTTCATGTAATTGATTAGGAGCTTTTCAACACAATTATATTGCAAAACCTCAATTTTATACTTTTTACTCAGTTAAAATTTCAACGGGTCCATTGAAAGGCCCATTTAGACCTGCTCGTCCGAAACCTCTACAAAAAGGACCGCAAAAATGTTTTATTCAAATATTAGGAGTTCAAATAATTGATTAGGAGCTTTTCAACACAATTATAATGTGAAACCTCAATTTCTGTACTTTTTACTCAGTTAAAATACCAACGGGTCCATTGAAAGGCCCATTTCGACCCGCTCGTCCGAAACCTCTACAAAAAGGACTGCAAAATAAGTTTTAATCAAATTTTAGGAGTTCATGTAATTGATTAGGAGCTTTTCAAAAAAATTATATTGCAAAACCTCAATTTTTGTACTTTTTACTCAATTTAATTCCAACGGGTCCATTGAAAGGCCCATTTAGACCTGCTCGTCCGAAACCTCTACAAAAAGGACCGCAAAAATGTTTTATTCAAATATTAGGAGTTCAAATAATTGATTAGGAGCTTTTCAACACAATTATATTTCAAAAGCTCAATTTCTATACTTTTTACTCAGTTAAAATTCCAACAGGTCCATTGTATGGCCTATTTAGACCTGCTCGTCCGAAACGTATCAAAAAGGACTGCAAAAAAAATTTTAATCAAATTTTAGGAGTTTATGTAATTGATTAGGAGCTTTTCAACACAATTATATTTTAAAACCTCAATATTATACATTTTACTCAGTTAAAATTTCAACGGGTTCATTGAAAGGCCCATTTAGACCCGCTCGTCCGAAACCTATACAAAAAGGACCGCAAAAATGTTTTATTCAAATATTAGGAGTTCAAATAATTGATTAGGAGCTGTTCAACACATTTATATTGCAAAACCTCAATTTATGTACTTTTTACTCAGTTAAAATTCTAACGGGTCCATTGAAAGGCCCATTTAGACCTGCTCGTCCGAAACCTCCACAAAAAGGACTTTAAAATAGTTTTAATCAAATTTTAGGACTTCAAGTAATTGATTAGGAACTTTTCAACACAATTATATTGAAAAACCTCAATTTTATACTTTTTACTCAGTTAAAATTCAAACGGGCCCATTGAAAGGCCCATTTAGACCTGCTCGTCCAAAACCTCTACAAAAAGGTTCGCAAAAATGTATTATTCAAATATTAGGAGTTCAAATATATGATTAGCAGCTTTTCAACACAATTATATTGCAAAACCTCAATTTTTGTACTTTTTACTCAGTTAAAATTCCAACGTGTCCATTGAATGGCCTATTTAGACCTGCTCGTCTGAAACCACTACAAAAAGGACCGCAAAAAATGTTTTTATTCAAATATTAGGAGTTCAAATAATTGATTAGGAGCTTTTCAACACATTTATATTGCAAATCCTCAATTTATGTACCTTTTACTCAGTTAAAATACCAACGGGTCCATTGAAAGGCCCATTTCGACACGCTCGTCCGAAACCTCTACAAAAGGACTGCAAAATAAGTTTTAATCAAATTTTAGGAGTTCATGTAATTGATTAGGAGGTTTTCAACACAATTATATTGCAAAACCTCAATTTTATACTTTTTACTCAGTTAAAATTTCAACGGGTCCATTGAAAGGCCCATTTAGACCCGCTCGTCTGAAACCTCTACAAAAAGGACCGCAAAAATGTTTTATTCAAATATTAGGAGTTCAAATAATTGATTAGGAGCTTTTCAACACATTTATATTGCAAAACCTCAATTTCTGTACTTTTTACTCAGTTAAAATTCTAACGGGTCCATTGAAAGGCCCATTTAGACATGCTCGTCCGAAACCTCTACAAAAAAGGACCGCAAAACAAGTTTTAATCAAATTTTAGGAGTTCAAATAATTGATTAGGAGCTTCTAAACACAATTATATTGCAAAAGCTCAATTTCGATACTTTTTACTCAGTTAAAATTCTAACGGGTCCATTGTAAGGCCCATTTAGACCTGCTCGTCCAAAACGTATAAAAAAGGACTGCAAAAAAAGATTTAATCAAATTTTATGAGTTTATGTAATTGATTAGAAGCTTCTCAACACAATTATATTGCAAAACCTCAATTTTTGTACTTTTTACTCAGTTAAAATTCTAACGGGTCCATTGAAAGGCCCATTTAGACCTGCTCGTCCGAAACTTCTACAAAAAGGACCGCAAAAAATGTTTTATTCAAATATTAGGAGTTAAAATAATTGATTAGGAGCTTTCCAACACAATTATATTGCAAAACCTCAATTTCTGTACTTTTTATTCTGTTAAAATATCAACGGGTCCATTGAAAGGCCCATTTCGACCCGCTCGTCCGAAACCTCTAAAAAAGGACTGCAAAATAAGTTTTAATCAAATTTTAGGAGTTCATGTAATTGATTAGGAGCTTTTCAACACAATTATATTGCAAAACCTCAATTTCTGTTCTTTTTACTAAGTTAAAATTCCAACGGGTGCATTGAATGGCCCATTTAGACCTGCTCGTCCGAAACCTCGACAAAAAGGACCGCAAAAAATGTTTTATTCAAATATTAGGAGTTCAAATAATTGATTAGGAGCTTTTCAACACATTTATATTGCAAAACCTCAATTTCTGTACTTTTTACTCAGTTAAAATTCAAACGGGTCCATTGTAAGGCCTATTTAGACCTGCTCGTCCAAAACGAATCAAAAAGGACTGCAAAAAAGTTTTAATCAAATTTTAGGAGTTTATTTAATTGATTAGGAGCTTTTCAACACAATTATATTGCAAAACCTCAATTTTATACTTTTTACTCAGTTAAAATTTCAACGGGTCCATTGAAAGGCCCATTTAGACCCGCTCGTCCGAAACCTTTACAAAAAGGACCGCAAAAATGTTTTATTCAAATATTAGGAGTTCAAATAATTGATTAGGAGCTTTTCAACACATTTATATTGCAAAACCTCAATTTCTGTACTTTTTACTTAGTTAAAATTCTAACGGGTCCATTGAAAGGCCCATTTAGACATGCTCGTCCGAAACCTCTACAAAAAGGACCGCAAAACAAGTTTTAATCAAATTTTAGGAGTTCAAATAATTGATTAGGAGCTTTTAAACACAATTATATTGCAAAAGCTCAATTTCGATACTATTTACTTAGTTAAAATTCCAACGGGTCCATTGTAAGGCCCATTTAGACCTGCTCGTCCGAAACGTATCAAAAAGGACTGCAAAAAAAGTTTTAATCAAATCTTAGGAGTTTATATAGTTGATTAGGAGCTTTTCAACACAATTATATTGCAAAACCTCAATTTTATACTTTTTACTCAGTTAAAATTTCAACGGGTCCATTGAAAGGCCCATTTAGACCCGCTCGTCCGAAACCTCTACAAAAAGGAACGCAAAAATGTTTTATTCAAATATTAGGAGTTCAAATAATTGATTAGGAGCTTTTCAACACATTTATATTGCAAAACCTCAATTTTTGCACTTTTTACTCAGTTAAAATTGTAACGGGTCCATTGAAAGGCCCATTTAGACCTGCTCGTCCGAAACCTCGACAAAAAGGACTGCAAAATAGTTTTAATCAAATTTTAGGAGTTCAAATAATTGATTAGGAACTTTTCAACACAATTATATTGAAAAACCTCAATTTTATACTTTTTACTGAGTTAAAATTCAAACGGGCCCATTGAAAGTCCCATTTAGACCTGCTCGTCCGAAACCTCTACAAAAAGGTTCGCAAAAATGTTTTATTCAAATGTTAGGAGTTCAAATTATTGATTAGGAGCTTTTCAACACAATTATATTGCAAAACCTCAATTTCTGTACTTTTTTACACAGTCAAAATTCCAACGGGTCCATTGAATGGCCCATTTAGACCTGCTCGTCCGAAACCTCTACAAAAAGGACCGCAGAAATGTTTTATTCAAATATTAGGAGTTCAAATAATTGATTAGGAGCTTTTCAACACAATTATAATGTGAAACCTCAATTTCTGTACTTTTTACTCAGTTAAAATACCAACGGGTCCATTGAAAGGCCCATTTCGACCCGCTCGTCCGAAACCTCTACAAAAAGGACTGCAAAATAAGTTTTAATCAAATTTTAGGAGTTCATGTAATTGATTAGGAGCTTTTCAAAAAAATTATATTGCAAAACCTCAATTTTTGTACTTTTTACTCAATTTAATTCCAACGGGTCCATTGAAAGGCCCATTTAGACCTGCTCGTCCGTAACCTCTACAATAAACGACCGCAAAACAAGTTTTAATCAAATTTTAGGAGTTCAAATAATTGATTAGGAGCTTTTCAACACAATTATATTGCAAAAGCTCAATTTCTGTACTTTTTACTCAGTTAAAATTCCAACAGGTCCATTGTAAGGTCCATTTAGACCTGCTCTTCCGAAACGTATCAAAAAGGACTGCAAAAAAAAGTTTTAATCAAATTTTAGGAGCTTATGTAATTGATTAGGAGCTTTTCAACACAATTATATTGCAAAACCTCAATTTTATACTTTTTACTCAGTTAAAATTTCAACGGGTCCATTGAAAGGCCCATTTAGTCCCGCTCGTCCGAAACCTCTACAAAAAGGATCGCAAAAATGTTATATTCAAATATTAGGAGTTCAAATAATTGATTAGGAGCTTTTCAACACATTTATATTGCAAAACCTCAATTTCTGTACTTTTTATTCAGTTAAAATTCTAACGGGTCCATTGAAAGGCCCATTTAGACCTGCTCGTCCAAAACCTCTACAAAAAAAGGACCGCAAAACAAGTTTTAATCAAATTTTAGGAGTTCAAATAATTGATTAGGAGCTTTTAAACACAATTATATTGCAAAAGCTCAATTTCGATACTTTTTACTCTATTAAAATTCCAACGGGTCCATTGTAAGGCCCATTTAGACCTGCTCGTCTGAAACCTCTACAAAAAGGACCGAAAAACATGTTTTATTCAAATATTAGGAGTTCAAATAATTGATTAGGAGCTTTTCAACACAATTATAATGCGAAACCTCAATTTCTGTACTTTTTACTCAGTTAAAATACCAACGGGTCCATTGAAAGGCCCATTTCGACCCGCTCGTCCGAAACCTCTACAAAAATGACTGCAAAATAAGTTTTAATCAAATTTTAGGAGTTCATGTAATTGATTAGGAGCTTTTCAACACAATTATATTGCAAAACCTCAATTTTTGTACTTTTTACTCAGATAAAATTCCAACGGGTCCATTGAAAGGCCCATTTAGACCTGCTCGTCCGAAACCTCTACAAAAAAGGACCGCAAAACAAGTTTTAATCAAATTTTAGGAGTTCAAATAATTGATTAGGAGATTTTTAACACAATTATATTGCAAAAGCTCAATTTCTGTACTTTTTACTCAGTTAAAATTCCAACGGGTCCATTGTAAGGCCCATTTAGACCTGCTCGTCCGAAACGTATCAAAAAGGACTGCATAAAAAGTTTTAATCAAATTTTAGGAGTTGATGTAATTGATTAGGAGCTTTTCAACACAATTATATTGCAAAACCTCAATTTTATACTTTTTACTCAGTTAAAATTTCAACGGGTCCATTGAAAGGCCCATTTAGACCCGCTCGTCCGAAACCTCTACAAAAAGGACCGCAAAAATGTTTTATTCAAATATTAGGAGTTCAAATAATTGATTAGGAGCTTTTCAACACATTTATATTGCAAAACCTCAATTTCTGTACTTTTTACTTAGTTAAAATTCTAACGGGTCCATTGAAAGGCCCATTTAGACCTGCTTGTCTGAAACCTCGACAAAAAGTACTACAAAATAGTTTTAATCAAATTTTAGGAGTTCAAATAATTGATTAGGAACTTTTCAACACAATTATATTGAAAAACCTCAATTTTATACTTTTTACTCAGTTAAAATCAAACGGGCCTATTGAAAGGCCCATTTAGACCTACTCGTCCGAAACCTCTACAAAAAGGTTCGCAAAAATGTTTTATTCAAATATTAGGAGTTCAAATAATTGATTAGGAGCTTTTCAACACAATTATATTGCAAAACCTCAATTTTTGTACTTTTTACTCAGTTAAAATTCCAACGGGTCCATTGAATGACCCATTTAGACCTCGTCGTTCGAAACCTCTACAAAAAGGACCGCAAAAAATGTTTTATTCAAATATTAGGAGTTCAAATAATTGATTAGGAGCTTTTCAACACAATTATAATGCGAAATCTCAATTTCTGTACTTTTTACTCAGTTAAAATACCAACGGGTCCATTGAAAGGCCCATTTCGACCCGCTCGTCCGAAACCTCTACAAAAAGGACTGCAAAATAAGTTTTGATCAAAATTTAGGAGTTCATGTAATTGATTAGGAGCTTTTCAACACAATTATATTGCAAAACCTCAATTTTTGTACTTTTTACTCAATTTAATTCCAACCGGTCCATTGAAAGGTCCATTTAGACCTGCTCGTCCGAAACCTCTACAAAAAAGGACCGCAAAACAAGTTTTAATCAAATTTTAGGAGTTCAAATAATTGATTAGGAGCTTTTCAACACAATTATATTGCAAAAGCTCAATTTCTGTACTTTTTACTCAGTTAAAATTCCAGCGGGTCCATTGTAAGGCCCATTTAGACCTGCTCGTCCGAAACGTATCAAAAAGGACTGCAAAAAAAGTTTTTGTAACCCTCTCGTCCCGGTCTGGCCAGATGACCGATCCGAGTGAGCCACACGGGGAAAACCGAAGCGAAACCCGTTAAGGTTCCCCTTCGGTTAGCAACCCTATATTTTTTTTCATTTTAATATTGTCTAGAGGAGTATTAAATCCTAAGTGATCAAACAGCGGAACAACATACACAAGACAATCAAGCGAACCCAAAACAACATTTAACAGCCCAATCTTAAACTTAAACTGCATGCGGTATCGATACTCCTAAGGAGTGTATCGATACGCCTTGGCTAGGTCAACTGGTCAGAGTCAACCCGTGGAGACCGTATCGATACGCCCAAAGAGTGTATCGATACTCTCCCCAACGGTCAACTTCTTGCGGTCAACGCTAAGATGACTGTATCGATACGCTAGAGGCCCGTTTCGATACCAAAATCGACAGTGGCTCCAGTGACCAAAAAGGTATCGATACGCCCCCTCGCGTATCGAAACGCGAGGCTTGAAACAAGAAGGCCGTATCGATACGGGTCCAATCGTATCGATACCTCTGCTACGAACTTACCAGTTTTAGCTGATTTAAGGCACAAGGGTGCCCCTAAATCCCCCTAAAACCTCAACCAACACACTAGCATCATTCCTAAGGCAAACCAACATAACAAACATGCTTGAAAACTTAAAGCCAAGAGGCACAATTCAACACAAGGAGGTGCACAAACCATTTAAGCAACTTAAGCATTCAAGCATAAAACAAGGCATCCATACATGGCATTCCAACAAAGGCAATTTAGCATTTAAGGTCATCCATGAAAGCTCAAAGGCCCGAATGGCACAAGATAACACATAGGAGGTTTGCACCCACAACAAGGCAACCTAAACATCTAAAGACATGCCACCACACACAAGCATACATCATAACATATCATGCTTTACAATCCAAAGCCAAAACAAATCATCAACATACATGAGTCATACATAGCTCATACAAAAACCCTTGCCACATTGCTAACTAATACAAAATTAATCACTGTACTTGAGCCACAAACTTGGAAAGCCCTTCTTGCCTTGCTCCGAGCTAACACCACGCTAATGATTTGCATTGTTGAACATTGAGAGCGTAAGCTATAAGCTTAGTGAGGGTGCTCTAAGACGAAAAACATCAACAATGCAGGGTTCAAGCATGTAAATCCTAATCTCACATACATCAAACATTGGCATATAATCAAGTAGACCTAGCTAGTCTTTCGAGTGGCATAATATGGCATCTTACATCATACTAAGCACCAAGCATCAATATCAACGATCATATATCAACATCATATATCACCATTATATGAACAAGTTTAATTTGCCACTTTCAATTACCCGGATGTACGGATTTAAACCTCAACAACACTTTACCTCGGTGGGATTACACTCATCACCGGACCTTGCATGTGCGGGATTCCACTCATCGCCACATGCCCTACGGATGGGATTCCACTCATCATCCCGTAGAAATAAATAAAAGCTTCTGGTGGAATATTACATCACCATACTCCTCCTTGATGACTTAACGCCATCAAGGCCACGTACGTTTTGACTCAATTCGTGTGCACACTAATCCTAATGATCGATCATTTACAACCGATAATTTATTTAGTGCCAATTTTCATTATCACGTCACATATCATCAAGCACAACACATGCTCATCACATATATACATTTCGTGATATACATACATCAATTTAACCACAATTCACAAGAGCATAGATAGGCAAATACGCAATAGCACTTAATGAAATCAATGGCTAGAATTAACAACTTGAAATAAAGAAATGGCCTACCAAGCACACTTCACACACACACACTACACATACTCGAACCAAACTTTAAAACAAGTTTGAAACCACTCACCGCCCTTCCTTAGGAACCAAGCGAAACTCCTACGAACCCGGATTCGGTCCCAAAGCTCCTTCGACGACTCCTCTTGCTTCTAGTCAACCAAAAACGCAACCAACAACCACAATCAATGCTAACATCCGATCAATACCCAACTTTAGAGCTTAAACTAACTTCATCCACATTTTCCAATCAAATAAATCCCCAAATGTATCAAATTCGTACTCCCTCAAACCTTGGCTGAAAACTCCACTTTCAAACATCCAAAAGACTCTCAAATGATCCCAAAACACCCTCCTAACATATATAAACCAACAACCCTTCAATTTCAACCTTAAACCTCCCAAAAACCCAAGTTTTGACATCCCAAAAATGGCTCCAAGAACCCATTTCGGGTTTTCAATAAAATCCACTCATTTTGACATGTAATATATATCTTGATGTGATTAAAACAAAACTTAACTCATTATTTCAAAACAAGGTGAAAATCACCATAAAAACCCAAACTTTAAATCAAACCCTAAATTTCAAAATCTCATATTTTTAAAATCTACAACCATAGATAGATAAAGGATGAAGACGAGAGTGAGAAAATGATTTTACCTTTCAAAAACACCTTGAAATGAAGTTGAAAGCCAATGGAATAGTGTTTTTAGTTTGGGAGGGTTTTGAAAAGGGTTTGGGGTGTTCTAACGTTAGAAAGGGTTTGGGGAGAAGATGACAACTTAAATTTTAAAGTTGTCTTGCTTTTTAAAAACTTTTGGGTTAAATTACAACATTGGTCCCTCCCCTGTTTACTAAAGCTCAATTAGATCCAAATTAAGGTTGAATTGATTTTAATTAAATTTTACCGACTCGAACCGTAACCCCACTAACTCCTAACCCCAAAACACGAACGTTACAACTCTCTCCCACTTAAGGAATTTCATCCCCGAAATTACCTGACTGAAAGAGATATGGAAACTGCTTTTCCATATCCTCCTTCCTCTCCCAAGTGGCCTCGTCCACACCTCGACGTTGCCACCGCACCTTTACTAACTCAATCGATCTACCCCTCAACACCTTACTGTCAGAAGCTAAGATCTCAACGGGCTCTTCTTCATAAGTCAAATCCGGATTCAATTCAATCTCTTCTACAGGCATAACATGTGATGGATCAGACCTATACTTACGAAGCATCGAAACATGGAACACATCGTGTATCTTCTCTAGCTCGGATGGAAAACGCAACTAATAAGCAACCGGACCAACCCTCTTCACAATCTCATACGGTCCTATGTACCTCAGACTCAACTTCCCCTTTCAGCCAAATCTCATCACGTTCTTCCACGGAGACACTTTCAAGAACACTTTCTCACCCACTGAGAACTCAAACTCCTTCCTCTTCAAATCGGCATAGGACTTCTGCCTATCCAATGCAGCCTTCAAACGATCACAAATCAATTTTACCTTGTCAGTTGTCCCCTTGAGCAAATCCGGCATAGGTAACAATTTCTGTCCTACCTCGGCCCAACACACTGGAGTTCTACACTTTCGGCCATACAAGGCCTCATACGGAGCCATCTGAATGCTCGACTGAAAGCTATTATTGTACGTAAACTCTACTAGAGGCAAATGCTTCTCCCAAGTACCCTGAAAGTCAATGATACAACATCGCAACATATCCTCTAAGATCTGAATAACTCTCTCTGACTGACCATCTGACTGAGGATGATAAGATGTGCTGAAGTTCAAACGGGTACCCAAAGCCGTATGCAGACACTCCCAAAATCTAGAAGTAAACCGCGGATCTCTATCTGATACAATGGACTTCGGCACACCATGCAGTCTAACAATCTCACCAATATACAAATCGGCCAATCTATCTAAAGTGTAAGTAGTGTTGACTGCCAAGAAGTGAGCACACTTCGTAAAACGATCCACTATCACCCAAACTGAGTTCTTCTTCGTAGGAGTCAAAGGCAAACCCGAAACAAAATCCATGGTGATGTTCTCCCATTTCCATTCCGGAATTCTCAACGGCTGTAACAAACCTGAGGGGACCTGATGTTCCACCTCCACTCTCTGACACACTAAGCACTTACTCACAAAGTCGGCTACATCTCTCTTCAAGCCAACCCAAAAGTACTCATTCTTCAAGTCACGGTACATCTTCGTACTTCCAAGATGCATAGCAAACGGACAACTGTGGGCTTCGGTCAAGATCGTACGTCTCAAGTCACTGTCCTCTGGCACAACTATCCTATCTTTGAAACACAAAACCCCATCAGTACCGAAACTGTAGTCTGAAGATCTACCCTCGGCTATATCTTGCACGTGAGGTGCCAAAGATCTATCCAAGAGCTGCTTCTCTCAAATCAACTGACCTAGAGTAGGTCTAACCTGAAGCTCAGCTACCAAGCCACCATCTCCGGACAAACTCAATCTAGCAAACATGGCTCTAAAGTCCACGGCCATCTTCCTACTCAATGCATCGGCCACTACATTGGCCTCACCCAGATGGTACTCAATAGTAAGATCATAGTCTTTTAGCAACTCTAACCACCTACGTTGTCTGAGATTCAAATCTCGTTGAGTCATAATGTATTTCAAACTCTTGTGATCGGTGTACACTGTGCATCTCTCACCGTACAAATAGTGCCTCCAAATCTTCAGAGCAAATACAACTGCAGCTAACTCTATGTCATGGGTCGGATAGTTGCGCTCATGGGTCTTCAACTGTCTTGAGGCATAAGCCACTACTCTCTTGTCTGGCATAAGAACACATCCTAGCCACTACTCTGGCTAACTCTATGTCATGGGTCGGATAGTTGCGCTCATACTTTTTACTCAATTTAATTCCAACGGGTCCATTGAAAGGCCCATTTGGACCTGCTCGTCCGAAACCTCTACAAAAAAGGACCGCAAAACAAGTTTTAATCAAATTTTAGGAGTTCAAATAATTTATTAGGAGCTTTTCAACACAATTATATTGCAAAAGCTCAATTTATGTACTTTTTACTCAGTTAAAATTCCAACGGGTCCATTGTAAGGCCCATTTAGACCTGCTCGTCCGAAACGTATCAAAAAGGACTGCAAAAAAAGTTTTAATCAAATTTTAGGAGTTTATGTAATTGATTAGGAGCTTTTCAACACAATTATATTGCAAAACCTCAATTTTATACTTTTTACTCAGTTAAAATTTCAACGGGTCCATTGAAAGGCCCATTTAGACCCGCTCATCCGAAACCTCTACAAAAAGGACCGCAAAAATGTTTTATTCAAATATTAAGAGTTCAAATAATTGATTAGGAGCTTTTCAACACATTTATATTGCAAAACCTCAATTTATGTACTTTTTACTCAGTTAAAATTCTAACGGGTCCATTGAAAGGCCCATTTAGACCTGCTCGTCCGAAACCTCGACAAAAAGGACTGCAAAATAGTTTTAATCAAATTTTAGGAGTTCAAATAATTGATTAGGAACTTTTCAACACAATAATATTGAAAAACCTCAATTTTATACTTTTTACTCAGTTAAAATTCAAACGGGCCCATTGAAAGGCCCATTTAGACCTGCTCATCCGAAACCTCTACAAAAAGGTTCGCAAAAATATTTTATTCAAATATTAGGAGTTCAAATAATTGATTAGGAGCTTTTCAACACAATTATATTGCAAAACCTCAATTTCTGTACTTTTTACTCAGTTAAAATTCCAATGGTTCCATTGAAAGGCCCATTTAGACCTGCTCGTCCGAAACCTCTACAAAAAGGACCGCAAAAATGTTTTATTCAAATATTAGGAGTTCAAATAATTGATTAGGAGCTTTTCAACACAATTATAATGCGAAACCTCAATTTATGTACTTTTTACTCAGTTAAAATACCAACGGGTCCATTGAAAGGTCCATTTCGACCCGCTCGTCCGAAACCTCTACAAAAAGGACTGCAAAATAAGTTTTAATCAAATTTTAGGAGTTCATGTAATTGATTAAGAGCTTTTCAACACAATTATATTGCAAAACCTCAATTTTTGTACTTTTTACTCAATTTAATTCCAACGGGTCCATTGAAAGGCCCATTTAGACCTGCTCGTCCGAAACCTCTACAAAAAAGGATCGCAAAACAAGTTTTAATCAAATTTTAGGAGTTCAAATAATTGATTAGAAGCTTTTCAACACAATTATATTGCAAAAGCTCAATTTCTGTACTTTTTACTCAGTTAAAATTCCAACGGGTCCATTGTAAGGCGCATTTAGACCTGCTCGTCCGAAACGTATCAAAAAGGACTGCAAAAAAAGTTTTAATCAAATTTTAGGAGTTTATGTATTTGATTAGGAGCTTTTCAACACAATTATATTTCAAAACCTCAATTTTATACTTTTTACTCAGTTAAAATTTCAACGGGTCCATTAAAAGGCCCATTTAGACCCGCTCGTCCGAAACCTCTACAAAAAGGACCGCAAAAATGTTTTATTCAAATATTAGGAGTTCAAATAATTGATTAGGAGCTTTTCAACACATTTATATTGCAAAACCTCAATTTATGTACTTTTTACTCAGTTAAAATTCTAACGGGTCCATTGAAAAGGCCCATTTAGACCTGCTCGTCCGAAACCCCTACAAAAAAGGACCGCAAAACATGTTTTAATCAAATTTTAGGAGTTCAAATAATTGATTGGGAGCTTTTAAACACAATTATATTGCAAAATCTCAATTTTCTGTACTTTTTACTCAGTTAAGATTCCAACGGGTCTATTGTAAGGCCCATTTAGACCTGCTCGTCCGAAACGTATCAAAAAGGACTGCAAAAAAAGTTTTAATCAAATTTTAGGAGTTTATGTAATTGATTAGGAGCTTTTCAACAAAATTATATTGCAAAACCTTAGATTTATACTTTTTACTCAGTTAAAATTTCAACGGGTCCATTAAAAGGCCCATTTAGACCCGCTCGTCCGAAACCTCTACAAAAAGGACCGCAAAAATGTTTTATTCAAATATTAGGAGTTCAAATAATTGATTAGGAGCTTTTAAAAACATTTATATTGCAAAACCTCAATTTCTGTACTTTTTACTCAGTTAAAATTCTAACGGGTCCATTGAAAGGCCCATTTAGACCTGCTCTTCCGAAACCTCGACAAAAAGGAATGCAAAATAGTTTTAATCAAATTTTAGGAGTTCAAATAATTTATTAGGAACTTTTCAACACAATTATATTGAAAACCTCAATTTTATACTTTTAACTCAGTTAAAATTCAAACGGGCCCATTGAAAGACCCATTTAGACCTGCTCTTCCGAAACCTCTACAAAAAGGTTCGCAAAAATGTTTTATTCAAATATTAGGAGTTCAAATAATTGATTAGGAGCTTTTCAACACATTTATATTGCAAAACCTCAATTTCTGTACTTTTTACTCAGATAAAATTCCAACGGGTCCATTGAAAGGCCCATTTAGACCTGCTCGTCCGAAACCTCTACAAAAAAGGACCGCAAAACAAGTTTTAATCAAATTTTAGGAGTTCAAATAATTGATTAGGAGCTTTTCAACACAATTGTATTGCAAAAGCTCAATTTCTGTACTTTTTACTCAGTTAAAATTCTAACGGGTCCATTGTAAGGCCCATTTAGACATGCTCGTCCGAAACGTATCAAAAAGGACTCCAAAAAAAGTTTTAATCAAAATTTAGGAGTTTATGTAATTGATTAGGAGCTTTTCAACACAATTATATTGCAAAACCTCAATTTTATACTTTTTACTCAGTTAAAATTTCAATGGGTCCATTGAAAGGCCAATTTAGACCCGTTCGTCTGAAACCTCTACAAAAAGGACCGCAAAAATGTTTTATTCAAATATTAGGAGTTCAAATAATTGATTAGGAGCTTTTCAACACATTTATATTGCAAAACCTCAATTTCTGTACTTTTTACTCAGTTAAAATTCTAACGGGTCCATTGAAAGGCCCATTTAGACCTGCTCGTCCGAAACCTCGACAAAAAGGACTGCAAAATAGTTTTAATCAAATTTTAGGATCTCAAATAATTTATTAGGAGCTTTTCAACACAATTATACTGAAAAACCTCAATTTTATACTTTTTACTCAGTTAAAATTCAAACGGGCCCATTGAAAGGCCCATTTAGACATGCTCGTCCGAAACCTCTACAAAAAGGTTCGCAAAAATGTTTTATTTAAATATTAGGAGTTCAAAAAATTGATTATGAGCTTTTTAACACAATTATATTGCAAAACCTCAATTTCTGTACTTTTTACTCAGTTAAAATTCCAACGGGTCCATTGAAAGGCCCATTTAGACCTGCACGTCCGAAACCTCTAAAAAAAGGACCGCAAAAATGTTTTTTTCAAATATTAGGAGTTCAAATAATTTATTAGGAACATTTCAACACAGTTATATTGCGAAACCTCAATTTCTGTACTTTTTACTCAGTTAAAATACCAACGGGTCCATTGAAAGGCCGATTTCGACCCGCTCGTCCAAAACCTCTATAAAAAGGACTGCAAAATAAGTTTTAATCAAATTTTAGGAGTTCATGTAATTGATTAGGAGCTTTTCAACACAATTATATTGCAAAACCTCAATTTTTGTACTTTTTGCTCAATTTAATTCCAACGGGTCCATTGAAAGGCCCATTTAGACCTGCTCGTCCGAAACCTCTACAATAGAGGACCGCAAAACAAGTTTTAATCAAATTTTAGGAGTTCAAATAATTGATTACGAGCTTTTCAACACAATTATATTGCAAAAGCTCAATTTCTGTACTTTTTACTCAGTTAAAATTCCAACGGGTCCATTGTAAGGCCCATTTAGACCTGCTCGTCCGAAACGTATCAAAAAGGACTGCAAAAAAAGTTATAATCAAATTTTAGGAGTTGATGTAATTGATTAGGAGCTTTTCAACACAATTATATTGCAAAACCTCAATTTTATACTTTTTACTCAGTTAAAATTTCAACGGGTCCATTGAAAGGCCCATTTAGACCCGCTCGTCCGAAACCTCTACGAAAAGGACCGCAAAAATGTTTTTTTCAAATATTAGGAGTTCAAATATTTGATTAAGAGCTTTCCAACACATTTATATTGCAAAACCTCAATTTCTGTACTTTTTACTCAGTTAAAATTCTAACGGGTCCATTGAAAGGCCCATTTAGACCTGCTCGTTCGAAACCTCGACAAAAAGGACTGCAAAATAGTTTTAATCAAATTTTAGGAGTTCAAATAATTGATTAGGAACTTTTCAACACAATTATATTGAAAAACCTCAATTTTATACTTTTTACTCAGTTAAAATTCAAACGGGCCATTGAAAGGCCCATTTAGACCTGCTCGTCCGAAACCTCTACAAAAAGGTTCGCAAAAATGTTTTATTCAAATATTAGGAGTTCAAATAATTGATTAGGAGCTTTTCAACACAATTATATTGCAAAACCTCAATTTCTGTACTTTTTACTCAGTTAAAATTCAAACGGGCCATTGAAAGGCCCATTTAGACCTGCTCGTCCGAAACCTCTACAAAAAGGACCGCAAAACAAGTTTTAATCAAATTTTAGGAGTTCAAATAATTTATTAGGAGCTTTTCAACACAATTATATTGCAAAAGCTAAATTTCTGAACTTTTTACTCAGTTAAAATTCCAACGGGTCCATTGTAAGGCCCATTTAGACTTGCTCGTCCGAAACGTATAAAAAAGGACTGCAAAAAAGGTTTTAATCAAATTTTAGGAGTTTATGTAATTGATTAGGAGCTTTTCAACACAATTATATTGCAAAACCTCAATTTTATACTTTTTACTCAGTTAAAATTTCAACGGGTCCATTGAAAGGCCCATTTAGACCCGCTCGTCCGAAACCTCTACGAAAAGGACCGCAAAAATGTTTTATTCAAATATTAGGAGTTCTAATATTTGATTAAGAGCTTTTCAACACATTTATATTGCAAAACCTCAATTTCTGTACTTTTTACTCAGTTAAAATTCTAACGGGTCCATTGAAAGGCCCATTTAGACCTGCTCGTTCGAAACCTCGACAAAAAGGACTGCAAAATAGTTTTAATCAAATTTTAGGAGTTCAAATAATTGATTAGGAACTTTTCAACACAATTATATTGAAAAACCTCAATTTTATACTTTTTACTCAGTTAAAATTCAAACGGGCCATTGAAAGGCCCATTTAGACATGCTCGTCCGAAACCTCTACAAAAAGGTTCGCAAAAATGTTTTATTCAAATATTAGGAGTTCAAATAATTGATTAGGAGCTTTTCAACACAATTATATTGCAAAACCTCAATTTCTGTACTTTTTACTCAGTTAAAATTCCAACGGGTCCATTGAAAGGCCCATTTTGACCTGCTCGTCTGAAACCTCTACAAAAAGGTTCGCAAAAATGTTTTATTCAAATATTAGGAGTTCAAATAATTGATTAGGAGCTTTTCAACACAATTATATTGCAAAACCTCAATTTCTGTACTTTTTACTCAGTTAAAATTCGAACGGGTCCTTTGAATGGCCCATTTAGACCTGCTCGTCCGAAACCTCTACAAAAAGGACCGCAAAAAATGTTTTATTCAAATATTAGGAGTTCAAATAATTGATTAGGAGCTTTTCAACACAATTATATTGCAAAACCTCAATTTCTGTACTTTTTACTCAATTAAAATTCCAATGGATCCATTATAAGGCCCATTTAGACCTGCTCGTCCGAAACGTATCAAAAAGGACTGCAAAAAAAGTTATAATCAAATTTTAGGAGTTGATGTAATTGATTAGGAGCTTTTCAACACAATTATATTGAAAAACCTCAATTTTATACTTTTTACTCAGTTAAAATTTCAACGGGTCCATTGTAAGGCCCATTTAGACCTGCTCGTCCGAAACGTATCAAAAAGGACTGCAAAAAAAGTTTTAATCAAACTTTAGGAGTTTATGTAATTGATTAGAAGCTTTTCAACACAATTATATTGCAAAACCTCAATTTCATACTTTTTACTCAGTTAAAATTTCAACGGGTCCATTGAAAGGCCAATTTAGACCCGCTCGTCTCAAACCTCTACAAAAAGGACCGCAAAAATGTTTTATTCAAATATTAGGAGTTCAAATAATTGATTAGGAGCTTTTCAACACATTTATATTGCAAAACCTCAATTTCTGTACTTTTTACTCAGTTAAAATTCTAACGGGTCCATTGAAAGGCCCATTTAGAGCTGCTCGTCCGAAACCTCGACAAAAAGGACTGCAAAATAGTTTTAATCAAATTTTAGGAGTTCAAATAATTGATTAGGAACTTTTCAACACAATTATTTTTAAAAACCTCAATTTTATACTTTTTACTTAGTTAAAATTCAAACGGGCCTATTGAAAGGCCCATTTAGACCTGCTCGTCCGAAACCTCTACAAAAAGGTTCGCAAAAATGTTTTATTCAAATATTAGGAGTTCAAATAATTGATTAGGAGCTTTTCAACACAATTATATTGCAAAACCTCAATTTCTGTACTTTTTACTCAGTTAAAATTCGAACGGGTCCTTTGAATGGCCCATTTAGACCTGCTCGTCCGAAACCTCTACAAAAAGGACCGCAAAAAATGTTTTATTCAAATATTAGGAGTTCAAATAATTTATTAGGAGCTTTTCACAACAATTATAATGCGAAACCTCAATTTCTGTACTTTTTACTCAGTTAAAATACCAACGGGTCCATTGAAAGGCCCATTTCGACCCGCTCGTCCGAAACCTCTACAAAAAGGACTGCAAAAAAAGTTTTAATCAAATTTTAGGAGTTAAAATAATTGATTAGGAGCTTTTCAACACAATTATATTGCAAAACCTCAATTTCTGTACTTTTTACTCAGTTAAAATTCCAACGGGTCCATTGAAAGGCCCATTTAGACCTACTCGTCCGAAACCTCTACAAAAAGGACCGCAAAAATGTTTTATTCAAATATTAGGAGTTCAAATAATTGATTAGGAGCTTTTCAACACAATTATATTGCGAAACCTCAATTTCTGTACTTTTTACTCAGTTAAAATTCCAACGGGTCCATTGTAAGGCCCATTTAGACCTGTTCGTTCGAAACCTCGACAAAAAGGACTGCAAAAAAGGTTTTAATCAAATTTTAGGAGTTTATGTAATTGATTAGGAGCTTTTCAACACAATTATATTGCAAAACCTCAATTTTATACTTTTTACTCAGTTAAAATTTCAACGGGTCCATTGAAAGGCCCATTTAGACCCGCTCGTCCGAAACCTCTACGAAAAGGACCGCAAAAATGTTTTATTCAAATATTAGGATTTCAAATATTTGATTAAGAGCTTTTCAACACATTTATATTGCAAAACCTCAATTTCTGTACTTTTTACTCAGTTAAAATTCCAACGGGTCCATTGAAAGGCCCATTTTGACCTGCTCGTCTGAAACCTCTACAAAAAGGTTCGCAAAAATGTTTTATTCAAATATTAGGAGTTCAAATAATTGATTAGGAGCTTTTCAACACAATTATATTGCAAAACCTCAATTTCTGTACTTTTTACTCAGTTAAAATTCCAACGGGTCCATTGAAAGGCCCATTTTGACCTGCTCGTCTGAAACCTCTACAAAAAGGTTCGCAAAAATGTATTATTCAAATATTAGGAGTTCAAATAATTGATTAGGAGCTTTTCAACACAATTATATTGCAAAACCTCAATTTCTGTACTTTTTACTCAGTTAAAATTCGAACGGGTCCTTTGAATGGCCCATTTAGACCTGCTCGTCCGAAACCTCTACAAAAAGGACCGCAAAAAATGTTTTATTCAAATATTAGGAGTTCAAATAATTGATTAGGAGCTTTTCAACACAATTATATTGCAAAACCTCAATTTCTGTACTTTTTACTCAGTTAAAATTCGAACGGGTCCTTTGAATGGCCCATTTAGACCTGCTCGTCCGAAACCTCTACAAAAAGGACCGCAAAAAATGTTTTATTCAAATATTAGGAGTTCAAATAATTTATTAGGAGCTTTTCACAACAATTATAATGCGAAACCTCAATTTCTGTACTTTTTACTCAGTTAAAATACCAACGGGTCCATTGAAAGGCCCATTTCGACCCGCTCGTCCGAAACCTCTACAAAAAGGACTGCAAAAAAAGTTTTAATCAAATTTTAGGAGTTAAAATAATTGATTAGGAGCTTTTCAACACAATTATATTGCAAAACCTCAATTTCTGTACTTTTTACTCAGTTAAAATTCCAACGGGTCCATTGAAAGGCCCATTTAGACCTACTCGTCCGAAACCTCTACAAAAAGGACCGCAAAAATGTTTTATTCAAATATTAGGAGTTCAAATAATTGATTAGGAGCTTTTCAACACAATTATATTGCGAAACCTCAATTTCTGTACTTTTTACTCAGTTAAAATTCCAACGGGTCCATTGTAAGGCCCATTTAGACCTGTTCGTTCGAAACCTCGACAAAAAGGACTGCAAAAAAGGTTTTAATCAAATTTTAGGAGTTTATGTAATTGATTAGGAGCTTTTCAACACAATTATATTGCAAAACCTCAATTTTATACTTTTTACTCAGTTAAAATTTCAACGGGTCCATTGAAAGGCCCATTTAGACCCGCTCGTCTGAAACCTCTACGAAAAGGACCGCAAAAATGTTTTATTCAAATATTAGGATTTCAAATATTTGATTAAGAGCTTTTCAACACATTTATATTGCAAAACCTCAATTTCTGTACTTTTTACTCAGTTAAAATTCTAACGGGTCCATTGAAAGGCCCATTTAGACCTGCTCGTTCGAAACCTCGACAAAAACGACTGCAAATTAGTTTTAATCAAATTTTAGGAGTTCAAATAATTGATTAGGAACTTTTCAACACAATTATATTGAAAAACCTCAATTTTATACTTTTTACACAGTTAAAATTCAAACGGGCCATTGAAAGGCCCATTTAGACCTGCTCGTCCGAAACCTCTACAAAAAGGTTCACAAAAATGTTTTATTCAAATATTAGGAGTTCAAATAATTGATTAGGAGCTTTTCAACACAATTATATTGCAAAACCTCAATTTCTGTACTTTTTACTCAGTTAAAATTTCAACGGGTCCATTGTAAGGCCCATTTAGACCTGCTCGTTCGAAACGTATTAAAAAGGACTGCAAAAAAAGTTATAATCAAATTTTAGGAGTTGATGTAATTGATTAGGAGCTTTTCAACACAATTATATTGCAAAACCTCAATTTTATACTTTTTACTCAGTTAAAATTTCAACGGGTCCATTGTAAGGCCCATTTTGACCTGCTCGTCCGAAACGTATAAAAAAGGACTGCAAAAAAAGTTTTAATCAAGTTTTAGGAGTTTATGTAATTGATTAGAAGCTTTTCAACACAATTATATTGCAAAACCTCAATTTCATACTTTTTACTCAGTTAAAATTTCAACGGGTCCATTGAAAGGCCAATTTAGACCAGCTCGTCTGAAACCTCTACAAAAAGGACCGCAAAAATGTTTTATTCAAATATTAGGAGTTCAAATAATTGATTAGGAGCTTTTCAACACATTTATATTGCAAAACCTCAATTTCTGTACTTTTTACTCAGTTAAAATTCTAACGGGTCCATTGAAAGGCCCATTTAGACCTGCTCGTCCGAAACCTCGACAAAAAGGACTGCAAAATAGTTTTAATCAAATTTTAGGAGTTCAAATAATTTATTAGGAACTTTTCAACACAATTATTTTGAAAAACCTCAATTTTATACTTTTTACTCAGTTAAAATTCAAACGGGCCTATTGAAAGGCCCATTTAGACCTGCTCGTCTGAAACCTCTACAAAAAGGTTCGCAAAAATGTTTTATTCAAATATTAGGAGTTCAAATAATTGATTAGGAGCTTTTCAACACAATTATATTGCAAAACCTCAATTTTTGTACTTTTTACTCAGTTAAAATTCCAACGGGTCCATTGAATGGCCCATTTAGACCTGCTCGTCCGAAACCTCTACAAAAAGGACCGCAAAAATGTTTAATTCAAATATTAGGAGTTCAAATAATTGATTAGGAGCTTTTCAACACAATTATAATGCGAAACCTCAATTTCTGTACTTTTTACTCAGTTAAAATACCAACGGGTCCATTGAAAGGCCCATTTCGACCCGCTCGTCCGAAATCTCTACAAAAAGGACTGTAAAATAAGTTTTAATCAAATTTTAGGAGTTCATGTAATTGATTAGGAGCTTTTCAACACAATTATATTGCAAAATTTTTGTACTTTTTACTCAATTTAATTCCAACGGGTCCATTGAAAGGCCCATTTAGACCTGCTCGTCCGAAACCTCTACAAAAAAGGACCGCAAAACAAGTTTTAATCAAATTTTAGGAGTTCAAATAATTGTTTAGGAGCTTTTCAACACAATTATATTGCAAAACTAAATTTCTGTACTTTTTACTCAGTTAAAATTCCAACGAGTCCATTGTAAGGCCCATTTAGACGTGCTCTTCCGAAACGTATCAAAAAGGACTGCAAAAAAGTTTTAATCAAATTTTAGGAGTTTATGTAATTGATTAGGAGCTTTTCAACACAATTATATTGCAAAACCTCAATTTTATACTTTTTGCTCAGTTAAAATTTCAACGGGTCCATTGAAAGGCCCATTTAGACCCGCTCGTCCGAAACCTCTACAAAAAGGACCGCAAAAATGTTTTATTCAAATATTAGGAGTTCAAATATTTGATTAAGAGCTTTTCAACACATTTATATTGCAAAACCTCAATTTCTGTACTTTTTACTCAGTTAAAATTCTAACGGGTCCATTGAAAGGCCCATTTAGACCTGCTCGTTCGAAACCTCGACAAAAGGACTCCAAAATAGTTTTAATCAAATTTTAGGAGTTCAAATAATTGATTAGGAACTTTTCAACAGAATTATATTGAAAAACCTCAATTTTATACTTTTTACTCAGTTAAAATTCAAACGGGCCATTGAAAGGCCCATTTAGACCTGCTCGTCCGAAACCTCTACAAAAAGGTTCGCAAAAATGTTTTATTCAAATATTAAGAGTTCAAATAATTGATTAGGAGCTTTTCGACACAATTATATTGCAAAACCTCAATTTCTGTACTTTTTACTCAGCTAAAATTCCAACGGGTCCATTGTAAGGCCCATTTAGACCTGCTCGTCCGAAACGTATCAAAAAGGACTGCAAAAAAAGTTTTAATCAAATTTTTTGAGTTTATATAATTGATTAGAAGCTTTTCAACACAATTATATTGCAAAACCTCAATTTCATACTTTTTACTCAGTTAAAATTTCAACGAGTCCATTCAAAGGCCCATTTAGACATGCTCGTCCGAAACCTCTACAAAAGGACTGCAAAATAAGTTTTAATCAAATTTTAGGAGTTCATGTAATTTATTAGGAGCTTTTCAACACAATTATATTGCAAGACCTCAATTTTATACTTTTTCCTAAGTTAAAATTTCAACGGGTCCATTAAAAGGCCCATTTAGACCCGCTCGTCCGAAACCTCTACAAAAAGGACCGCAAAAATGTTTTATTCAAATATTAGGAGTTTAAATAATTGATTAGGAGCTTTTCAACACATTTATATTGCAAATCCTCAATTTATGTACCTTTTACTCAGTTAAAATTCTAACGGGTCCATTGAAAGGCCCATTTAGACCTGCTCGTCCGAAACCTCGACAAAATGGACTGCAAAATAGTTTAATCAAATTTTAGGAGTTCAAATAATTTATTAGGAACTTTTCAACACAATTATACTGAAAAACCTCAATTTTATACTTTTTACTCAGTAAAAATTCAAACGGGCCCATTGAAAGGCCCATTTAGACCTGCTCGTCTGAAACTTCTACAAAAAGGTTCGCAAAAATGTTTTATTCAAATATTAGGAGTTCAAATAATTGATTAGGAGCTTTTTAACACAATTATGTTGCAAAACCTCAATTTATGAACATTTTACTCAGTTAAAATTCCAACGGGTCCATTGAAAGGCCCATTTAGACCTGCTCGTCCGAAACCTCTACAAAAAGGACCGCAAAAATGTTTTATTCAAATATTAGGAGTTCAAATAATTTATTAGGAGCTTTTCAACACAATTATATTGCGAAACCTCAATTTCTGTACTTTTTACTCAGTTAAAATACCAACGGGTCCATGAAAGGCCCATTTCGACCCGCTGGTCCGAAACCTCTACAAAAAGGACAATAAAATAAGTTTTAATCAAATTTTAGGAGTTCATGTAATTGATTAGGAGCTTTTCAACACAATTATATTGCAAAACCTCAATTTTTGTACTTTTTACTCAATTTAATTCCAACGGGTCCATTGAAAGGCCCATTTAGACCTCCTCGTCCGAAACCTCTTCAAAAAAGGACCACAAAACAAGTTTTAATCAAATTTTAGGAGTTCAAATAATTGATTACGAGCTTTTCAACACAATTATATTGCAAAAGCTCAATTTCTGTACTTTTTACTCAGTTAAAATTCCAACGGGTCCATTGTAAGGCCCATTTAGACCTGCTCGTCCAAAACGTATCAAAAAGGACTGCAAAAAAAGTTTTAATCAAATTTTAGGAGTTTATGTAATTGATTAGGAGCTTTTCAACACAATTATATTGCAAAACCTCAATTTTATACTTTTTACCCATTTAGACCCGCTCGTCCGAAACCTCTACAAAAAGGACCGCAAAAATGTTTTATTCAAATATTAGGAGTTCAAATATTTGATTAAGAGCTTTTCAACACATTTATATTGCAAAACCTCAATTTCTGTACTTTTTACTCAGTTAAAATTCTAACGGGTCCATTGAAAGGCCCATTTAGACCTGCTCGTTCGAAACCTCGACAAAAAGGACTGCAAAATAGTTTTAATCAAATTTTAGGAGTTCAAATAATTGATTAGGAACTTTTCAACACAATTATATTGAAAAACCTCAATTTTATACTTTTTACTCAGTTAAAATTCAAACGGGCCATTGAAAGGCCCGTTTAGACCTGCTCGTCCGAAACCTCTAAAAAAAGGTTCGCAAAAATGTTTTGTTCAAATATTAGGAGTTCAAATAATTGATTAGGAGCTTTTCAACACAATTATATTGCAAAACCTCAATTTCTGTACTTTTTACTCAATTAATATTCCAACGGGTCCATTGAAAGGCCCATTTAGACCTGCTCGTCCGAAACCTCTACAAAAAGGACCACAAAAAATGTTTTATTCAAATATTAGGAGTTCAAATAATTGAATAGGAGCTTTTCAACACATTTATTTTGCAAAACCTCAGTTTTTGTACTTTTTACTCAGTTAAAATTCTAACAGGTCCCTTGAAAGACCCATTTAGACCTGCTCGTCCGAAACCTCGACAAAAAGGACTGCAAAATAGTTTTAATCAAATTTTAGGAGTTAAAATAATTGATTAGGAACTTTTCAACACAATTATATTGAAAAACCTCAATTTTATACTTTTTACTCAGTTAAAATTCAAGCGGGCCCATTGAAAGGCCCATTTTGACCTCCTCGTCTGAAACCTCTACAAAAAGGTTCGCAAAAATGTTTTATTCAAATATTAGGAGTTCAAATAATTGATTAGGAGCTTTTCAACACAATTATATTGCAAAACCTCAATTTCTGTACTTTTTACTCAGTTAAAATTCGAACGGGTCCTTTGAATGGCCCATTTAGACCTGCTCGTCCGAAACCTCTACAAAAAGGACCGCAAAAAATGTTTTATTCAAATATTAGGAGTTCAAATAATTTATTAGGAGCTTTTCACAACAATTATAATGCGAAACCTCAATTTCTGTACTTTTTACTCAGTTAAAATACCAACGGGTCCATTGAAAGGCCCATTTCGACCCGCTCGTCCGAAACCTCTACAAAAAGGACTGCAAAAAAAGTTTTAATCAAATTTTAGGAGTTAAAATAATTGATTAGGAGCTTTTCAACACAATTATATTGCAAAACCTCAATTTCTGTACTTTTTACTCAGTTAAAATTCCAACGGGTCCATTGAAAGGCCCATTTAGACCTGCTCGTCCGAAACCTCTACAAAAAGGACCGCAAAAATGTTTTATTCAAATATTAGGAGTTCAAATAATTGATTAGGAGCTTTTCAACACAATTATATTACGAAACCTCAATTTCTGTACTTTTTACTTAGTTAAAATACCAACGGGTCCATTGAAAGGCCCATTTCGACCCGTTCGTCCAAAACCTCTACAAAAAGGACTGCAAAATAAGTTTTAATCAAATTTTAGGAGTTCATGTAATTGATTAGGAGCTTTTCAACACAATTATATTGCAAAACCTCAATTTTTGAACTTTTTACTCAATTTAATTCCAACGGGTCAATTGAAAGGCCTATTTAGACCTGCTCGTTCGAAACCTCTACAAAAAGGACCGCAAAACAAGTTTTAATCAAATTTTAGGAGTTCAAATAATTGATTAGGAGCTTTTCAACACAATTATATTGCAAAAGCTAAATTTCTGTACTTTTTACTCAGTTAAAATTACAACGGGTCTATTGTAAGGCCCATTTAGACCTGCTCGTCCGAAATGTATCAAAAAGGACTGCAAAAAAGGTTTTAATCAAATTTTAGGAGTTTATGTAATTGATTAGGAGCTTTTCAACACAATTATATTGCAAAACCTCAATTTTATACTTTTTACTCAGTTAAAATTTCAACGGGTCCATTGAAAGGCCCATTTAGACCCAATCGTCGGAAACCTCTACAAAAAGGACCGCAAAAATGTTTTATTCAAATATTAGAAGTTCAAATAATTTATTAGGAGCTTTTCAACACATTTATATTGCAAAACCTCAATTTCTGTACTTTTTACTTAGTTAAAATTCTAACGGGTCCATTGAAAGGCCCATTTAGACCTGCTCGTCCGAAACCTCGACAAAAAGGACTGCAAAATAGTTTTAATCAAATTTTAGGAGTTCAAATAATTTATTAGGAACTTTTCGACACAATTATATTGAAAACCTCAATTTTATACTTTTTACTCAGTTAAAATTCCAACGGGCCCATTGAAAGGCCCATTTAGACCTGCTCGTCCGAAACCTCTACAAAAAGGTTCGCAAAAATGTTTTATTCAAATATTAGGAGTTCAAATAATTGATTACGAGCTTTTCAACACAATTATATTGCAAAACTTCAATTTCTGTACTTTTTACCCAGTTAAAATTCCAACGGGTCCATTGAAAGGCCCATTTAGACCTGCTCGTCCGAAACCTCTACAAAAAAGACCGCAAAAATGTTTAATTCAAATATTAGGAGTTCAAATAATTGATTAGGAGCTTTTCAACACAATTATATTGGGAAACCTCAATTTCTGTACTTTTTATTCAGTTACAATACCAACGGGTCCATTGAAAGTCCCATTTCGACCCGCTCGTCCGAAACCTCTACAAAAAGGACTACAAAATAAGTTTTAATCAAATTTTAGGAGTTCATGTAATTGATTAGGAGCTTTTCAACACAATTATATTGCAAAACATCAATTTTTGTACTTTTTACTCAATTTAATTCCAACGGGTCCATTGAATGGCCCATTTAGACCTGCTCGTTCGAAACCTCTACAAAAAAGGACCGCAAAACAAGTTTTAATCAAATTTTAGGAGTTCAAATAATTGATTAGGAGATTTTCAACACAATTATATTGCAAAAGCTAATTTTCTGTACTTTTTACTCTGTTAAAATTCCAACGGGTCCACTGTAAGGCCCATTTAGACCTGCTCGTCCGAAACGTATCAAAAAGGACTGCAAAAAAGGTTTTAATCAAATATTAGGAGTTTATGTAATTGATTAGAGCTTTTCAACACAATTATATTGCAAAACCTCAATTTGATACTTTTTACTCAGTTAAAATTTCAACGGGTCCATTGAAAGGCCCATTTAGACCCGCTCGTCCGAAACCTGTACAAAAAGGACGGCAAAAATGTTTTATTCAAATACTAGGAGTTCAAATAATTGATTAGGAGCTTTTCAATACATTTATACTGCAAAACCTCAATTTATGTACTTTTTACTCAGTTAAAATCCTAACGGGTCCATTGAAAGGCCCATTTAGACCTGCTCGTCCGAAACCTCGACAAAAACGACTGCAAAATAGTTTTAATCAAATTTTAGGAGTTCAAATAATTTATTAGGAGTTTTTCAACACAATTATATTGCAAAACCTCAATTTTATACTTTTTACTCAGTTAAAATTCAAACGGGCCCATTGAAAGGCCCATTTAGACCTGCTCGTCCGAAACCTTTACAAAAAGGTTCGCAAAAATGTTTTATTCAAATATTAGGAGTTCAAGTAATTGATTAGGAGCTTTTCAACATAATTATATTGCAAAACCTCAATTTTATACTTTTTACTCAGTTAAAATTTCAACGGGTCCATTGAAAGGCCCATTTAGACCCACTCGTCTGAAACCTCTACAAAAAGGACCGCAAAAATGTTTTATTCAAATATTAGAAGTTCAAATAATTTATTAGGAGCTTTACAACACATTTATACTGCAAAACCTCAATTTATGTACTTTTTACTCAGTTAAAATCCTAACGGGTCCACTGAAAGGCCTATTTAGACCTGCTCGTCCGAAACCTCGACAAAAACGACTGCAAAATAGTTTTAATCAAATTTTAGGAGTTCAAATAATTTATTAGGAGTTTTTCAACACAATTATATTGCAAAACCTCAATTTTATACTTTTTACTCAGTTAAAATTCAAACGGGCCCATTGAAAGGCCCATTTAGACCTGCTCGTCCGAAACCTTTACAAAAAGGTTCGCAAAAATGTTTAATTCAAATATTATGAGTTAAAATAATTGATTAGGAGCTTTTCAACACAATTATATTGCAAAACCTCAATTTCTGTACTTTTCACTCAGTTAAAATTCCAACGGGTCCATTGAAAGGCCCATTTAGACTCGCTCGTCCGAAACCTCTACAAAAAGGACCGCAAAACAAGTTTTATTCAAATTTTAGGAGTTCAAATAATTGACTAGGAGCTTTTCAACACAATTATATTGCAAAACCTCAATTTCTGTACTTTTTACTCAGTTAAAATTCTAACGGGTCCATTGAAAGGCCCGTTTAGACCTGCTCGTCCGAAACCTCGACAAAAAGGACTGCAAAATAGTTTTAATCAAATTTTAGGAGTTTATGTAATTGATTAGGAGCTTTTCAACACAATTATATTGCAAAAGCTAAATTTCTGTACTTTTTACTCAGTTAAAATTCCAACGGGTCCATTGTAAGGCCCATTTAGACCTGCTCGTCCGAAACGTATCAAAAAGGATTGCAAAAAAAGGTTTTAATCAAATTTTAGGAGTTTATGTAATTGATTAGGAGCTTTTCAACACAATTATATTGCAAAACCTCAATTTTATACTTTTTACTCAGTTAAAATTTCAACGGGTCCATTGAAAGGCCCATTTAGACCTGCTCGTCCGAAACCTCTACAAAAAGGTTCGCAAAAATGTTTTATTCAAATATTAGGAGTTCAAATAATTGATTAGGTGCTTTTCAACACATTTATACTGCAAAACCTCAATTTCTATACTTTTTACTCAGTTAAAATTCCAACGGGTCCATTGAAAGGCCCATTTAGACCTGCTCGTCCGAAACCTCTACTAAAAGGACCGCAAAAATGTTTAATTCAAATATTAGGAGTTCAAATAATTGTTTAGGAGCTTTTCAACACAATTATATTGCGAAACATCAATTTCTGTACTTTTTACTTAGTTAAAATACCAACGGGTTCATTGAAAGGCCCATTTCGACCCGCTCGTCCGGAACCTCTACAAAAAGGACTGCAAAATAAGTTTTAATCAAATTTTAGGAGTTCATGTAATTGATTAGGAGCTTTTCAACACAATTATATTGCAAAACCTCAATTTTTGTACTTTTTACTCAATTTAATTCCAACGGGTCCATTGAATGGACCATTTAGACCTGCTCGTCCGAAACCTCTACAAAAAAGGACCGCAAAACAAGTTTTAATCAAATTTTAGGAGTTCAAATAATTGATTAGGAGCTTTTCAACAAAATTATATTTCAAAAGCTAATTTTCTGTACTTTTTACTCAGTTAAAACTCCAACGGGTCGATTGTAAGGCCCATTTAGACCTGCTCGTCCGAAACGTATCAAAAAGGACTGCAAAAAAGGTTTTAATCAAATTTTAGGAGTTTATGTAATTTATTAGGAGCTTTTCAACACAATTATATTGCAAAACCTAAATTTTATACTTTTTACTCAGTTAAAATTTCAACGGGTCCATTGAAAGGCCCATTTAGACCCGCTCGTCCGAAACCTCTACAAAAAGGACCGCAAAAATGGTTTATTCAAATATTAGAAGTTCAAATAATTTATTAGGAGCTTTTCAACACATTTATATTGCAAAACCTCAATTTCTGTACTTTTTACTTAGTTAAAATTCTAACGGGTCCATTAAAAAGCCCATTTAGACCTGCTCGTCCGAAACCTCGACAAAAAGGACTGTAAAATAGTTTTAATCAAATTTTAGGAGTTCAAATAATTTATTAGGAACTTTTCAACACAATTATATTGAAAACCTCAATTTTATACTTTTTACTCAGTTAAAATTCAAACGGGCCCATTTAGACCTGCTCGTCCGAAACCTCTACAAAAAGGTTCGCAAAAATGTTTTATTCAAATATTAGGAGTTCAAATAATTTATTAGGAGTTTTTCAACACAATTATATTGCAAAACCTCAATTTTATACTTTTTACTCAGTTAAAATTCAAACGGGCCCATTGAAAAGCCCATTTAGACCTGCTCGTCCGAAACCTTTACAAAAAGGTTCGCAAAAATGTTTAATTCAAATATTATGAGTTAAAATAATTGATTAGGAGCTTTTCAACACAATTATATTGCAAAACCTCAATTTCTGTACTTTTCACTCAGTTAAAATTCCAACGGGTCCATTGAAAGGCCCATTTAGACTCGCTCGTCCGAAACCTCTACAAAAAGGACCGCAAAACAAGTTTTATTCAAATTTTAGGAGTTCAAATAATTGACTAGGAGCTTTTCAACACAATTATATTGCAAAACCTCAATTTCTGTACTTTTTACTCAGTTAAAATTCTAACGGGTCCATTGAAAGGCCCGTTTAGACCTGCTCGTCCGAAACCTCGACAAAAAGGACTGCAAAATAGTTTTAATCAAATTTTAGGAGTTTATGTAATTGATTAGGAGCTTTTCAACACAATTATATTGCAAAAGCTAAATTTCTGTACTTTTTACTCAGTTAAAATTCCAACGGGTCCATTGTAAGGCCCATTTAGACCTGCTCGTCCGAAACGTATCAAAAAGGATTGCAAAAAAAGGTTTTAATCAAATTTTAGGAGTTTATGTAATTGATTAGGAGCTTTTCAACACAATTATATTGCAAAACCTCAATTTTATACTTTTTACTCAGTTAAAATTTCAACGGGTCCATTGAAAGGCCCATTTAGACCTGCTCGTCCGAAACCTCTACAAAAAGGTTCGCAAAAATGTTTTATTCAAATATTAGGAGTTCAAATAATTGATTAGGTGCTTTTCAACACATTTATACTGCAAAACCTCAATTTCTATACTTTTTACTCAGTTAAAATTCCAACGGGTCCATTGAAAGGCCCATTTAGACCTGCTCGTCCGAAACCTCTACTAAAAGGACCGCAAAAATGTTTAATTCAAATATTAGGAGTTCAAATAATTGTTTAGGAGCTTTTCAACACAATTATATTGCGAAACATCAATTTCTGTACTTTTTACTTAGTTAAAATACCAACGGGTTCATTGAAAGGCCCATTTCGACCCGCTCGTCCGGAACCTCTACAAAAAGGACTGCAAAATAAGTTTTAATCAAATTTTAGGAGTTCATGTAATTGATTAGGAGCTTTTCAACACAATTATATTGCAAAACCTCAATTTTTGTACTTTTTACTCAATTTAATTCCAACGGGTCCATTGAATGGACCATTTAGACCTGCTCGTCCGAAACCTCTACAAAAAAGGACCGCAAAATAAGTTTTAATCAAATTTTAGGAGTTCAAATAATTGATTAGGAGCTTTTCAACAAAATTATATTTCAAAAGCTAATTTTCTGTACTTTTTACTCAGTTAAAACTCCAACGGGTCGATTGTAAGGCCCATTTAGACCTGCTCGTCCGAAACGTATCAAAAAGGATTGCAAAAAAGGTTTTAATCAAATTTTAGGAGTTTATGTAATTTATTAGGAGCTTTTCAACACAATTATATTGCAAAACCTAAATTTTATACTTTTTACTCAGTTAAAATTTCAACGGGTCCATTGAAAGGCCCATTTAGACCCGCTCGTCCGAAACCTCTACAAAAAGGACCGCAAAAATGGTTTATTCAAATATTAGAAGTTCAAATAATTTATTAGGAGCTTTTCAACACATTTATATTGCAAAACCTCAATTTCTGTACTTTTTACTTAGTTAAAATTCTAACGGGTCCATTAAAAAGCCCATTTAGACCTGCTCGTCCGAAACCTCGACAAAAAGGACTGTAAAATAGTTTTAATCAAATTTTAGGAGTTCAAATAATTTATTAGGAACTTTTCAACACAATTATATTGAAAACCTCAATTTTATACTTTTTACTCAGTTAAAATTCAAACGGGCCCATTTAGACCTGCTCGTCCGAAACCTCTACAAAAAGGTTCGCAAAAATGTTTTATTCAAATATTAGGAGTTCAAATAATTGATTAGGAGCTTTTCAACACAATTATATTGCAAAACCTCAATTTCTGTACTTTTTACTTAGTTAAAATTTCAACGGGTCCGTTGAAACGCCCATTTAGACCCGCTCGTCCGAAACCTCTACAAAAAGGACCGCAAAAATGTTTTATTCAAATATTAGAAGTTCAAATAATTTATTAGGAGCTTTTCAACACATTTATATTGCAAAACCTCAATTTCTGTACTTTTTACTTAGTTAAAATTCTAACGGGTCCATTGAAAGGCCCATTTAGACCTGCTCGTCCCAAACCTCGACAAAAAGGACTGCAAAATAGTTTTAATCAAATTTTAGGAGTTCAAATAATTTATTAGGAACTTTTCGACACAATTATATTGAAAACCTCAATTTTATACTTTTTACTCAGTTAAAATTCAAACGGGCCCATTGAAAGGCCCATTTAGACCTGCTCGTCCGAAACCTCTACAAAAAGGTTCGCAAAAATGTTTTATTCAAATATTAGGAGTTCAAATAATTGATTAGGAGCTTTTCAACACAATTATATTGCAAAACCTCAATTTCTGTACTTTTTACCCAGTTAAAATTCCAACGGGTCCATTGAATGGCCCATTTAGACCTGCTCGTCCGAAACCTCTACAAAAAGGACCGCAAAAATGTTTAATTCAAATATTAGGAGTTCAAATAATTTATTAGGAGCTTTTCAACACAATTATATTGCGAAACCTCAATTTCTGTACTTTTTACTCAGTTAAAATACCAACGGGTCCATTGAAAGGCCCATTTCGACCCGCTCGTCCGAAACCTCTACAAAAAGGACTGCAAAATAAGTTTTAATCAAATTTTAGGAGTTCATGTAATTGATTAGGAGCTTTTGAACACAATTATATTGCAAAACCTCAATTTTTGTACTTTTTACTCAATTTAATTTCGACGGGTCCATTGAATGGCCCATTTAGACATGCTCGTCCGAAACCTCTACAAAAAAAGGACCGCAAAACAAGTTTTAATCAAATTTTAGGAGTTCAAATAATTGATTAGGAGCTTTTCAACACAATTATATTGCAAAAGCTAATTTTTTGTACTTTTTACTCAGTTAAAATTCCAACGGGCCCATTGAAATGCCCATTTAGACCTACTCGTCCGAAACCTCTACAAAAAGGTTCGCAAAAATGTTTTATTCAAATATTAGGAGTTCAAATAATTGATTAGGAGCTTTTCAACACAATTATATTGCAAAACCTCAATTTCTGTACTTTTTACTCAGTTAAAATTCCAACGGGTCCATTGAAAGGCCCATTTAGACCTGCTCGTCCGAAACCTGTACAAAAAGGACCGCAAAAATGTTTTATTCAAATACTAGGAGTTCAAATAATTGATTAGGAGCTTTTCAACACATTTATACTGCAAAACCTCAATTTATGTACTTTTTACTCAGTTAAAAACCTAACGGGTCCATTGAAAAGCCCATTTAGACCTGCTCGTCCGAAACCTCGACAAAAACGACTGCAAAATAGTTTTAATCAAATTTTAGGAGTTCAAATAATTTATTAGGAGTTTTTCAACACAATTATATTGCAAAACCTCAATTTTATACTTTTTACTCAGTTAAAATTCAAACGGGCCCATTGAAAGGCCCATTTAGACCTACTCGTCCGAAACCTTTACAAAAAGGTTCGCAAAAATGTTTTATTCAAATATTAGGAGTTCAAGTAATTGATTAGGAGCTTTTCAACATAATTATATTGCAAAACCTCAATTTTATACTTTTTACTCGGTTAAAATTTCAACGGGTCCATTGAAAGGCCTATTTAGACCCACTCGTCTGAAACCACTACAAAAAGGACCGCAAAAATGTTTTATTCAAATATTAGAAGTTCAAATAATTTATTAGGACCTTTTCAACACATTTATATTGCAAAACCTCAATTCTTGTACTTTTTACTTAGATAAAATTCTAACGGGTCCATTGAAAGGCCCATTTAGACCTGCTCGTCCGAAACCTCGACAAAAAGGACTGCAAAATAGTTTTAATCAAATTTTAGGAGTTCAAATAATTTATTAGGAACTTTTCGACACAATTATATTGAAAACCTCAATTTTATACTTTTTACTCAGTTAAAATTCAAACGGGCCCATTGAAAGGCCCATTTAGACCTGCTTGTCCGAAACCTCTACATAAAGGTTCGCAAAAATGTTTTATTCAAATATTAGGAGTTCAAATAATTGATTAGGAGCTTTTCAACACAATTATATTGCAAAACCTCAATTTCTGTACTTTTTACCCAGTTAAAATTCCAACGGGTCCATTGAAAGGCCCATTTAGACCTGCTCGTCTGAAACCTCTTCAAAAAGGACCGCAAAAATGTTTAATTCAAATATTAGGAGTTCAAATAATTTATTAGGAGCTTTTCAACACAATTATATTGCGAAACCTCAATTTCTGTACTTTTTACTCAGTTAAAATACCAACGGGTCCATTGAAAGGCCCATTTCGACCCGCTCGTCCGAAACCTCTACAAAAAGGACTGCAAAATAAGTTTTAATCAAATTTTAGGAGTTCATGTAATTGATTAGGAGCTTTTGAACACAATTATATTGCAAAACCTCAATTTTTGTACTTTTTACTCAATTTAATTCCAACGGGTCCATTGAATGGCCCATTTAGACCTGCTCGTCCGAAACCTCTAAAAAAAAGGACATCAAAAAAAGTTTAAATCAAATTTTAGGAGTTCAAATAATTGATTAGGAGCTTTTCAACACAATTATATTGCAAAAGCTAATTTTTTGTACTTTTTACTCAGTTAAAATTCCAACGGGCCCATTGAAATGCCCATTTAGACCTACTCGTCCGAAACCTCTACAAAAAGGTTCGCAAAAATGTTTTATTCAAATATTAGGAGTTCAAATAATTTATTAGGAGCTTTTCAACACAATTATATTGCAAAACCTCAATTTCTGTACTTTTTACTCAGTTAAAATTCCAACGGGTCCATTGAAAGGCCCATTGAGACCTGCTCGTCCGAAACCTCTACAAAAAGGACCGCAAAACAAGTTTTAATCAAATTTTAGGAGTTCAAATAATTAATTAGGAGCTTTTCAACACAATTATATTGCAAAAGCTAAATTTCTGTACTTTTTACTCTGTTAAAATTCCAACGGGTCCATTGTAAGGCCCATTTAGACTTGCTCGTTCGAAACGTATAAAAAAGGACTGCAAAAAGGATTTAATCAAATTTTAGGAGTTTATGTAATTGATTAAGAGCTTTTCAACACAATTATATTGCAAAACCTCAATTTGATACTTTTTACTCAGTTAAAATTTCAACGGGTCCATTGAAAGGCCCATTTAGACCCGCTCGTCCGAAACCTGTACAAAAAGGACCGCAAAAATGTTTTATTCAAATACTAGGAGTTCAAATAATTGATTAGGAGCTTTTCAATACATTTATACTGCAAAACCTCAATTTATGTACTTTTTACTCAGTTAAAATCCTAACGGGTCCATTGAAAGGCCCATTTAGACCTGCTCGTCCGAAACCTCGACAAAAACGACTGCAAAATAGTTTTAATCAAATTTTAGGAGTTCAAATAATTTATTAGGAGTTTTTCAACACAATTATATTGCAAAACCTCAATTTTATACTTTTTACTCAGTTAAAATTCAAACGGGCCCATTGAAAGGCCCATTTAGACCTGCTCGTCCGAAACCTTTACAAAAAGGTTCGCAAAAATGTTTAATTCAAATATTATGAGTTAAAATAATTGATTAGGAGCTTTTCAACACAATTATATTGCAAAACCTCAATTTCTGTACTTTTCACTCAGTTAAAATTCCAACGGGTCTATTGAAAGGCCCATTTAGACCTGCTCGTCCGAAACCTCTACAAAAAGGACCGCAAAAATGTTTTATTCAAATATTAGGAGTTCAAATAATTGATTAGGAGCTTTTCAACACAATTATATTGCGGAACCTCAATTTATGTACTTTTTACTCAGTTAAAATACCAACGGGTCCATTGTAAGGCCCATTTAGACCTGCTCGTCCGAAACGTATCAAAAAGGACTGCAAAAAAGGTTTTAATCAAATTTTAGGAGTTTATGTAATTGATTAGGATCTTTTCAACACAATTATATTTCAAAACCACAATTTTATACTTTTTACTCAGTTAAAATTCCAACGGGTCCATTGAAAGGCCCATTTAGACTCGCTCGTCCGAAACCTCTACAAAAGGACCGCAAAACAAGTTTTATTAAAATTTTAGGAGTTCAAATAATTGATTAGGAGCTTTTCAACACAATTATATTGCAAAACCTCAATTTCTGTACTTTTTACTCAGTTAAAATTCTAACGGGTCCATTGAAAGGCCCGTTTAGACCCGCTCGTCCGAAACCTCGACAAAAAGGACTGCAAAATAGTTTTAATCAAATTTTAGGAGTTTATGTAATTGATTAGGAGCTTTTCAACACAATTATATTGCAAAAGCTAAATTTCTGTACTTTTTACTCAGTTAAAATACCAACGGGTCCATTGTAAGGCCCATTTAGACCTGCTCGTCCGAAACGTATCAAAAAGGATTGCAAAAAAAGGTTTTAATCAAATTTTAGGAGTTTATGTAATTGATTAGGAGCTTTTCAACACAATTATATTGCAAAACCTCAATTTTATACTTTTTACTCAGTTAAAATTTCAACGGGTCCATTGAAAGGCCCATTTAGACCTGCTCGTCCGAAACCTCTACAAAAAGGTTCGCAAAAATGTTTTATTCAAATATTAGGAGTTCAAATAATTGATTAGGTGCTTTTCAACACATTTATACTGCAAAACCTCAATTTCTGTATTTTTTACTCAGTTAAAATTCCAACGGGTCCATTGAAAGGCCCATTTAGACCTGCTCGTCCGAAACCTCTACTAAAAGGACCGCAAAAATGTTTAATTCAAATATTAGGAGTTCAAATAATTGTTTAGGAGCTTTTCAACACAATTATATTGCGAAACATCAATTTCTGTACTTTTTACTCAGTTAAAATACCAACGGGTCCTTTGAAAGGCCCATTTCGACCCGCTCGTCCGGAACCTCTACAAAAAGGACTGCAAAATAAGTTTTAATCAAATTTTAGGAGTTCATGTAATTGATTAGGAGCTTTTCAACACAATTATATTGCAAAACCTCAATTTTTTTACTTTTTACTCAATTTAATTCCAACGGGTCCATTGAATGGACCATTTAGACCTGCTCGTCCGAAACCTCTACAAAAAAGGACCGCAAAACAAGTTTTAATCAAATTTTAGGAGTTCAAATTTTAGGAGTTTATGTAATTGATTAGGAGTTTTTCAACACAATTATATTGCAAAACCTCAATTTTATACTTTTTACTCAGTTAAATTTCAACGGGTCCATTGAAAGGCCCATTTAGACCCGCTCGTCCGAAACCTCTACAAAAAGGACCGCAAAAATGTTTTATTCAAATATTAGAAGTTCAAATAATTTATTAGGAGCTTTTCAACACATTTATATTGCAAAACCTCATTTTCTGTACTTTTTACTTAGTTAAAATTCTAATGGGTCCATTGAAAGGCCCATTTAGACCTGCTCGTCCGAAACCTCGACAAAAAGGACTGCAAAATAGTTTTAATCAAATTTTAGGAGTTCAAATAATTTATTAGGAACTTTTCAACACAATTATATTGAAAACCTCAATTTTATACTTTTTACTCAGTTAAAATTCAAACGGGCCCATTGAAAGGCCCATTTAGACCTGCTCGTCCGAAATCTCTACAAAAAGGTTCGCAAAAATGTTTTATTCAAATATTAGGAGTTCAAATAATTGATTAGGAGCTTTTCAACACAATTATATTGCAAAACCTCAATTTCTGTACTTTTTACTCAGTTAAAATTCCAACGGGTCCGTTGAAACGCCCATTTAGACCCGCTCGTCCGAAACCTCTACAAAAAGGACCGCAAAAATGTTTTATTCAAATATTAGAAGTTCAAATAATTTATTAGGAGCTTTTCAACACAATTATATTGCAAAACCTCAATTTCTTTACTTTTTACTCAGATAAAATTCTAACGGGTTCATTGAAAGGCCCATTTAGACCTGCTCGTCCGAAACCTCTACAAAAAAGGACCGCAAAACAAGTTTTAATCAAATTTTAGGAGTTCAAATAATTGATTAGGAGCTTTTAAACACAATTATATTGCAAAAGCTCAATTTCTATACTTTTTACTCAGTTAAAATTCCAACGAGTCCATTGTAAGGCCCATTTAGACCTGCTCGTCCAAAACGTATCAAAAAGGACTGCAAAAAAGGTTTTAATCAAATTTTAGGAGTTTATGTAATTGATTAGGAGCTTTTCAACACAATTATATTGCAAAACCTCAATTTCATACTTTTTACTCAGTTAAAATTTCAACGGGTCCATTGAAAGGCCCATTTAGACCCGCTCGTCCGAAACCTCTACAAAAAGGACCGCAAAAATGTTATATTCAAATATTAGGAGTTCAAATAATTGATTAGGAGCTTTTCAACGCAATTGTATTGCAAAACCTCAATTTTATACTTTTTACTCATTTAAAAATTCAACGGGTCCATTGAAAGGCCCATTTAGACCTGCTCGTCCGAAACCTCTACAAAAAGGTTCGCAAAAATGTTTTATTCAAATATTAGGAGTTAAAATAATTGATTAGGAGCTTTTCAACACAATTATATTGCAAAACCTCAATTTCTGTACTTTTTACTCAGTTAAAATTTCAATGGGTCCATTGAAAGGCCCATTTAGACCTGCTCGTCCGAAACCTCTACAAAAAGGTTCGCAAAAATGTTTTATTCAAATATTAGGAGTTAAAATAATTGATTAGGAGCTTTTCAACACAATTATATTGCAAAACCTCAATTTCTGTACTTTTTACTTAGTTAAAATTTCAACGGGTCCGTTGAAACGCCCATTTAGACCCGCTCGTCCGAAACCTCTACAAAAAGGACCGCAAAAATGTTTTATTCAAATATTAGAAGTTCAAATAATTTATTAGGAGCTTTTCAACACATTTATATTGCAAAACCTCAATTTCTGTACTTTTTACTTAGTTAAAATTCTAACGGGTCCATTGAAAGGCCCATTTAGACCTGCTCGTCCGAAACCTCGACAAAAAGGACTGCAAAATAGTTTTAATCAAATTTTAGGAGTTCAAATAATTTATTAGGAACTTTTCGACACAATTATATTGAAAACCTCAATTTTATACTTTTTACTCAGTTAAAATTCAAACGGGCCCATTGAAAGGCCCATTTAGACCTGCTCGTCCGAAACCTCTACAAAAAGGTTCGCAAAAATGTTTAATTCAAATATTATGAGTTAAAATAATTGATTAGGAGCTTTTCAACACAATTATATTGCAAAACCTCAATTTTATACTTTTTACTCAGTTAAAATTTCAACGGGTCCATTGAAAGGCCCATTTAGACCTGCTCGTCCGAAACCTCTACAAAAAGGTTCGCAAAAATGTTTTATTCAAATATTAGGAGTTAAAATAATTGATTAGGAGCTTTTCAACACAATTATATTGCAAAACCTCAATTTCTGTACTTTTTACTCAGTTAAAATTCCAACGGGTCCATTGAAAGGCCCATTTAGACTTGCTCGTCCGAAACCTCTACAAAAAGGACCGCAAAAATGTTTTATTCAAATATTAGGAGTTCAAATAATTGATTAGGAGATTTTCAACAAAATTATATTGCGAAACCTCAATTTCTGTACTTTTTACTCAGTTAAAATACCAACGGGTCCATTAAAAGGCCCATTTCGATCCGCTCGTCCGAAACCTCTACAAAAAGGACTACAAAATATGTTTTTATCAAATTTTAGGAGTTCATGTAATTGATTAGGAGCTTTTCAACACAACTATATTGCAAAACCTCAATTTTGTACTTTTTACTTAGTTTAATTCCAACGGGTCCATTGAAAGGCCCATTTAGACCCGCTCGTCCGAAACCTCTACAAAAAAGGACCGCAAAACAAGTTTTAATCAAATTTTAGAAGTTCAAATAATTGATTAGGAGCTTTTCAACACAATTACATTGCAAAAGCTAAATTTCTGTACTTTTTACTCCGTTAAAATTCCAACGGGTCCATTGTAAGGCCCATTTAGACATGCTCGTCCAAAACGTATCAAAAAGGACTGCAAAAAAGGTTTTAATCAAATTTTTGGAGTTTATGTAATTGATTAGGAGCTTTTCAACACAATTATATTGCAAAACCTCAATTTCATACTTTTTACTCAGTTAAAATTTCAACGGGTCCATTGAAAGGCCCATTTAGACCCGCTCGTCCGAAACCTCTACAAAAAGGACCGCAAAAATGATATATTCAAATATTAGGAGTTCAAATAATTGATTAGGAGCTTTTCAACGCAATTGTATTGCAAAACCTCCATTTTATACTTTTTACTCATTTAAAATTTCAACGGGTCCATTGAAAGGCCAATTTAGACCCGCTCGTCCGAAACCTCTACAAAAAGGACCGCAAAAATGTTTTATTCAAATATTAGGAGTTCAAATAATTGGTTAGGAGCTTTTCAACACATTTATATTGCAAAACCTCAATTTCTGTACTTTTTACTCAGTTAAAATTCTAACGGGTCCATTGAAAGGCCCATTTAGACCTGCTCGTCTGAAACCTCGACAAAAAGGACTACAAAATAGTTTTAATCAAATTTTAGGAGATCAAATAATTTATTAGGAACTTTTCAAAACAATTATATTGAAAAACCTCAATTTTATACTTTTTACTCAGTTAAAAATCAAACGGGCCCATTGAAAGGCCCATTTAGACCTGCTCGTCCGAAACCTCTATAAAAAGGTTCGCAAAAATGTTTTATTCAAATATTAGGAGTTAAAAAAATTGATTAGGAGCTTTTCAACACAATTACATTGCAATTCCTCAATTTCTGTACTTTTTACTCAGTTAAAATTCCAACGGATCCATTGAAAGGCCCATTTAGACCTGCTCCTCCGAAACCTCTACAAAAAGGACCGCAAATATGTTTTATTCAAATATTAGGAGTTCAAATAATTGATTAGGAGCTTTTCAACACAATTATAATGCGAAACCTCAATTTCTGTACTTTTTACTCAGGTAAAATACCAACGGGTCCATTGAAAGGCCCATTTCGACTCGCTCGTCCGAAACCTCTACAAAAAGGACTGCAAAATAAGTTTTAATCAAATTTTAGCAGTTCATGTAATTTATTAGGAGCTTTTCAACACAATTATATTGTAAAACCTCAATTTTTGTACTTTTTACTTAATTTAATTCCAACGGGTCCATTGAAAGGCCCATTTAGACCCGCTCGTCCGAAACCTCTACAAAAAAGGACCGCAAAACAAGTTTTAATCAAATTTTAGGAGTTCAAATAATTGATTAGGAGCTTTTCAACACAATTATATTGCAAAAGCTAAATTTCTATACTTTTTACTCAGTTAAAATTCCAACAGGTCCATTGTAAGGCCCATTTAGACCTGCTCGTCCAAAACGTATCAAAAAGGACTGCAAAAAAGGTTTTAATCAAATTTTAGGAGTTTATGTAATTGATTAGGAGCTTTCCAACACAATTATATTGCAAAACCACAATTTCATACTTTTTACTCAGTTAAAATTTCAACGGGTCCATTGAAAGGCCCATTTAGACCCGCTCGTCCGAAACCTCTACAAAAAGGACCGCAAAAATGTTATATTCAAATATTAGGAGTTCAAATAATTTATTAGGAGCTTTTCAACGCAATTGTATTGCAAAACCTCAATTTTATACTTTTTACTCATTTAAAATTTCAACGGGTCCATTGAAAGGCCAATTTAGACCCGCTCGTCCGAAACCTCTACAAAAAGGACCGCAAAAATCTTTTATTCAAATACTAGGAGTTCAAATAATTGATTAGGAGCTTTTCAACACATTTATATTGCAAAACCTCAATTTCTGTACTTTTTACTCAGTTTAAATTCCAACAGGTCCATTGTAAGGCCCATTTCGACCCGCTCGTCCGAAACCTCTACATTAAGGATTGCAAAAAAAGTTTTAATCAAATTTTATGAGTTTATGTAATAGATTATGAGCTTTTCAACACAATTATATTGCAAAACCTCAATTTCTATACTTTTTACTCAGTTAAAATTCTAACGGGTGCATTGAAAGGCCCATTTAGACCTGCTCGTCCGAAACCTCGACAAAAAGGACCGCAAAATAGTTTTAATAAAATTTTAGGAGTTCAAATAATTGATTAGGAACTTTTCAACACAATTATATTGAAAAACCTCAATTTTATACTTTTTACTCAGTTAAAATTCCAACGGGCCCATTGAAAGGCCCATTTAGACCTGCTCGTCCGAAACCTCTACAAAAAGGACCGCAAAAATGTTTTATTCAAATATTAGGAGTTCAAATAATTGATTAGGAGCTTTTCTACACAATTATATTGCAAAACTTAAATTTCTGTACTTTTTACTCAGTTAAAATTCCAACGGGTCCATTGAAAGGCCTATTTCGACCCGCTCGTCCGAAACCTCTACAAAAAAGACTGCAAAATAAGTTTTAATCAAATTTTAGGAGTTTATGTAATTGATTAGGTGCTTTTCAACACAATTATATTGCAAAACCTCAATTTTATACTTTTTACTCAGTAAAAATTCCAACGAGCCCATTGAAAGGCCCGTTTAGACCAGCTCCTCTGAAAACCTCTACAAAAAGGACCGCAAAAATGTTTTATTCAAATATTAGGAGTTCAAATAACTGATTAGGAGCTTTTCAACACAATTGTATTGCAAAAGCTCAATTTTTGTACTTTTTACTCAATTTAATTCCAACGGGTCCATTGAAAGGACCATTTAGACCTTCTCGTCCGAAACCTCGACAAAAAGGACTGCAAAATAGTTTTATTCAAATTTTAGGAGTTCAAATAATTTATTAGGAACTTTTCAACACAATTATATTGCAAAACCTTAATTTTATACTTTTTACTCAGTTAAAATTAAAACAGGCCCATTGAAAGGCCCATTTAGACCTGCTCGTCCGAAACCTCTACAAAAAGGTTCGCAAAATTTTTTTATTCAAATATTAGGAGTTCAAATAATTGATTAGGAGCTTTTCAACACAATTATATTGCAAAACCTCAATTTCTGTACTTTTTACTCAGTTAAAATTCCAACGGGTCCATTGAAAGGCCCATTTAGACCTGCTCGTCCGAAACCTCTACAAAAAGGACCGCAAAAAATGTATTATTCAAATATTAGGAGTTCAAATAATTGATTAGGTTCTTTTCAACACAGTTATAATGCGAAACCTCAATTTCTGAACTTTTTACTCAGTTAAAATACCAACGGGTCCATTGAAAGGCCCATTTCGACCCGCTCGTCCGAAACCTCTACAAAAAGGACTGCAAAATAAGTTTTAATCAAATTTTAGGAGTTCATGTAATTGATTATGAGCTTTTCAACACAATTATATTGCAAAACCTCAATTTTTGTACTTTTTACTCAATCTAATTTCAACGGGTCCATTGAAAGGCCCATTTAGACCTGCTCGTCCGAAACCTCTATAAAAAGGACAGCAAAACAAGTTTTAATCAAATTTTAGGAGTTCAAATAATTGATTAGGAGCTTTTCAACACATATATATTTCAAAAACTCAATTTCTGTACTTTTTTCTCAGTTAAAATTCCAACGGGTACATTGTAAGGCCCATTTCGACCCGCTCGTCCGAAACCTCTACATTAAGGACTACAAAAAAAGTTTTAATCAAATTTTAGGAGTTTATGTAATAGATTAGGAGCTTTTCAACACAATTATATTGCAAAACCTCAATTTCTATACTTTTTACTCAGTTAAATTTCTAACGGGTGCATTGAAAGGCTCATTTAGACCCGCTCGTCCGAAACCTCGACAAAAAGGACAGCAAAATAGTTTTAATCAAATTTGGAGTTCAAATAATTGATTAGGAACTTTTCAACACAATTATATTGAAAAACCTCAATTTTATACTTTTTACTCAGATAAAATTCCAACGGGCCCATTGAAAGGCCCATTTAGACCTGCTCGTCCGAAACCTCTACAAAAAGGACCGCAAAAATGTTTTATTCAAATATTAGGAGTTCAAATAATTGATTAGGAGCTTTTCAACACAATTATATTGCAAAACCTAATTTTCTGTACTTTTTACTTAGTTAAAATTCCAACGGGTCCATTGAAAGGCCTATTTCGACCCGCTCGTCCGAAACCTCTACAAAAAGGACTGCAAAATAAGTTTTAATCAAATTTTAGGAGTTTATGTAATTTATTAGGAGATTTTCAACACAATTATATTGAAAAACCTCAATTTTATACTTTTTACTCAGTTAAAATTCCAACGGGCCCATTGAAAGGCCCGTTTAGATCAGCTCCTCTGAAACCTCTACAAAAAGGACCGCAAAAATGTTTTATTCAAATATTAGGAGTTCAAATAACTGATTAGGAGCTTTTCAACACAATTGTATTGCAAAAGCTCAATTTTTGTACTTTTTACTCAATTTAATTCCAATGGGTCCATTGAAAGGCCCATTTAGACCTGCTCGTCCGAAACCTCGACAAAAAGGACTGCAAAATAGTTTTATTCAAATTTTAGGAGTTCAAATAATTTATTAGGAACTTTTCAACACAATTATATTGCAAAACCTTAATTTTATACTTTTTACTCAGTTAAAATTCAAACGGCCCCATTGAAAGGCCCATTTAGACCTGCTCGTCTGAAACCTCTACAAAAAGGTTCGCAAAAATGTTTTATTCAAATATTAGGAGTTCAAATAATTGATTAGGAGCTTTTCAACATAATTATATTGCAAAACCTCAATTTTTGTACTTTTTACTCAGTTAAAATTCCAACGGGTCCATTGAAAGGCCCATTTAGACCTGCTCGTCCAAAACCTCTCCAAAAAGGACCGCAAAAATGTATTATTCAAATATTAGGAGTTCAAATAATTGATTAGGTTCTTTTCAACACAATTATAATGCGAAACCACAATTTCTATACTTTTTACTAAGTTAAAATACCAACAGGTCCATTGAAAGGCCCATTTCGACCCGCTCGTCCGAAACCTCTACAAAAAGGACTGCAAAATAAGTTTTAATCAAATTTTAGGAGTTCATGTAATTGATTAGGAGCTTTTCAACACAATTATATTGCAAAACCTCAATTTTTGTACTTTTTACTCAATTTAATTTCAACGGGTCCATTGAAAGGCCCATTTAGACCTGCTCGTCCGAAACCTCTACAAAAAGGACAGCAAAACAAGTTTTAATCAAATTTTAGGAGTTCAAATAATTGATTAGGAGCTTTTCAACACAATTATATTGCAAAAGCTCAATTTCTGTACTTTTTACTTAGTTAAAATTCCAAAGGGTCCATTGTAAGGCCCATTTAGACCTGCTCGTCCGAAACATATCAAAAAGGACTGCAAAAAAAGTTTTAATCAAATTTTAGGAGTTCAAATTGATGATTAGGAACTTTTCAACACAATGATATTGAAAAACCTCAATTTCATACTTTTTACTTAGTTAAAATTCAAACGGGCCCATTGAAAGGCCCATTTAGACCTGCTCGTCTGAAACCTCTACAAAAAGGTTCGCAAAAATGTTTTATTCAAATATTAGGAGTTCAAATAATTGATTTGGATCTTTTCAACACAATTATATTGCAAAACCTCAATTTCTGTGCTTTTTACTCAGTTAAAATTCCAACAGGTCCATTGAAAGTGTAACACCCGGGTTTAGGGGTTAGGTGAAAATAATATTTTAATATTATTTTGGGCTCGGTTTTATAATTAAAATGATCCTTTAAAATTTCGGGTTTCAAAATAAACGATTTGAATGGGACCAAATTGATTTAGACTCAAAATTGAAAAGCTATTTTAAAAACAAGGGAATAGCCATTCATTAATGGCCTTTGTGTAATTTACCCCTTTTCTAATTTAAATCCCCCTTTATACCATAAAACCCCATTTTCCCTATTCATCCTCTTCTTCACCAACGGGAAAGGGGAGAGTCCTCCACCAAGTTACTATTCCATCCCATTTCTCACCCATTCCAACTCCGTTTTGCAAGGTAATGGCATTTTTGACTTCCCCTCATCTTCCTCTCCATAAAAGTACTTTTTATTTTCATTTCCATGAAGGTTTTAGAAAATGTCATTTTGGAAAGTTTGGATTAAAGATGAAAGCTTTATGTTATAAAACTAAATGTTTTGATTTAATATGTTTAGTTATGATGTATGGAGGTCAAATGGTATATCATATGTGAATTTCAAGTGATTTTGGGAAATTTTCGGAATTGGGTTTCAAGGGGGGGTTTTGGAGGGTTTTAAAGTGGTTTTTGGGGTGGTTTAATGTTGGTTTTTGAGGGCTGGTGTTGGTATGATATATGAGGGTCACTTTGGGTGTGTTTGATGGTTGTTTGGATGTTTGAAATGGAATATTTCAGTGGGTTTTAGGGGCTGCTCAAAAATTCTGTTTTGGGATTGATTTTGAGTGTTGGATGCTTGATAATGTTAATCCGAGTTAGTTCCGCTGATGAGTTATTGATTGCGAATGTTTTGTTTGTGTTTGAGATTGATTAGAATCGAGTTTGGGCATCGGTGAAGCATCAGAAGTGAATCCGGGAAATTGAAGACGGTTGCTTGCTTGGTCTTTGAGCTTGGAAGCTTAGGTGAGTGGTTAATTGTTTTAAATGGTTTTAAAATAGTTGGTTCGAGTATATGGACTAGGTTGGGCTTGGTAGACCCGCCTAGAGTTAGGATTAGGGTGGTAGCCTAATCCTAAACTTGATTTAGAGCCTTTGGATGAACTCATGTATGTGGTTGTGTATTTCTCGTATGAAATGTGATATGAATGTTTATGTATATTGTATTATACATGTGGGATGAGATATGACTTGTGATGCTTGAGACATGCATGATGATGGTTGTTGGTGAGTACGTGCTAAGCACGAAATTGATTGAGATGAGTAACGTGAAATGAGTAAATGTTGGCACTAGTATACTTGAATACAAATGATCGATCATTAGGATGTTAGTGTGTACACATGAGTCAAAAGTCGCGCGTTGCCTTGGTGGTGTTGAGTCACCAAGGAGGAGTACGGGTTCGCCCGGAAATTGTATTTAAAATATAGTCGGTGATGAGTGGAATCCCATCGACGGGGCGTGAGGATGAGTGGAATCCCCTCCGCGAGACCGGTGATGAGTGCAATCCCACCGTGAGGTAATGTGGTTGTTGGATGTGAGTTCCAACGTGTCTATCCGCGTATTCGGGTCATAGCTAGGTGCCAATGTTGTTTGATATGTGTATCAATGTGTTGAGGTTCATGATTCTTCGATGGGATGCTTGAATGTGATTACGTGTATTGTGGAGTGGAGCTTATGATCATGGCATTTATATTGTATATTGCTCATGCATCTTTAACTTATGACTCTTGTGGATCCTTGGTATATTTGTGTAGTGCCTTGGCTAGATCGTGCTTGGACCCTGCAATGTTGAGGTTTGTTTTTAGAGCTTACCCTCACTAAGCATCATTGCTTACGCTCTCTTTGTTCAACATTGCAGATCCTTAGTTCGTGGGTTGCTTGAGCAAGTGGAGAGCCTCCAAGTGTGGTTGTTAATCTTGAGTACTTCAAGTATGAGTTTTTAATGTTGAACATGTAATAGTTTGAGCAATGGGACATGTGTTGTGTTGATTGGATGATTGATGGTTGTTTAGGAGCTTGTTTAGACTCCTTGTTATCTTGCTTTTGTATGGCTTGTGATGCCATGTTTGAATTGTATCCCATGCCTAAATTGCTTAGTACGAATGTTGACTATGTGCCTTTGAAGTTGTTTATGTGTTGAATGTTGAAGTATAAACTTTGAGTGCTTGAATGCCATCTTGGGTCTAAATCATGATTTCCTTGATGTTTGTACATGTTGGATGCTTGTATGGCTATATAGTGGTATGTAAATGTTGTGTGAATGTTTGGTTGGGGCTAAGGAAGTCTTAAATTGCATCTAGGTTCGAGTCTTGTTCGTTTTGGTTGAGTTTGGTGGAATTGCAGTGCAGAGCGTATCAATACGCCTCAGGCCGTATCGATACGGACTTGCCCAAAAGCCAGAAATTTTGCCTGGCGTACCGATACCCTAAGGGTATCGATACCCTCCGAACTCACTGTAATTTGAAGAGTTGAGTGAGAGTAGAGCGTACCGATACAGGGATCCCGAGTATCGGTACGGGTCTACTCTGTTGACCAAGAAGGGTTGACCGAGAAGGGCGCATCGATACGCTCAAGGGCTGTATCGATACGGACTTCTCGAGGTTGACTTCTTGGGTTGACCTGGTCAGGGCGTATCGATACCCCTAGCTAGAGTACCGATACGGTCTGCCCTGTAAGTTTAAAAATGGACTGTTATGCATGGCTGTGGTTCAAATGTGTTTTTCCCTTTGATTGGTTTCCGCTGTTGTAAATCACTTAGGACTTAAAGTTCATCTAGGCAAGACTAAAATGAAAAAAATATAGGGTTGCTAACCGAGGGGGAATCCTTTGGGTTTCGCTTCGGTTTTCCCCGTGTGGCCCACTCGGACCGGTCATTCGGCCAGACCGGGACGAGGGGGTTACACTTGTTGGTATCAGAGCCTAAGGTTACCAAGACCTTAGGCAGGTAAGTGAGGTAAGTTCAAGTTTTTGATTGATATGCACGGTGTTTGCTTGCCTTGAAAGAATGGTTGCTTGTTTGACAAGTATGATTGACTGTTTATTCAAAAGTATGTGTGTGTGTGAGTCCCATTGCTACTATTACATTGGAAAAATGATTTTTAAGTGAGGGAACGTACTTGAACACTTGGAAGCCTTGCCTTGCTAACCCAGCTTGTATGTTTTGTTGTTGTGGTTGTAGTTGATATCTGTGAGAGCGATGTCTAGACCGAGAGGTAGGACGAGAGTGGTTCGTCAGGAACCACGGGTTGCGGCTCCTGTTGAGCCGGCAGTTTGTGTGGAGGCTCACATAGAAGGGCCGGTGGCTGCGGGAGTTGGCGCTCCACCACCACCTCCACCACCACCACCTCCTCCACCTGGAGTTGGGGGCGAGGATGGAGCCGGAGGAGATGGACCTCAAGGTGGCCAAGGTGGCCAAGGTCCAGCTGGAATTGATATGACTCCGCTAGTGCAAGCGATAGCGGGAGCATTTCAGGCCGCAGTTGCGGGAGCTCAGACTGCAGCTCAGCCTAGGTGTGACGATGCTAGTGTACCTTTGGAGAGGCTCCGTAGCTTGGGGGCCGAGGAGTTTAGGGATCTACTCCGGAGAGATCAGAGTTATGGTTGGAGAAGACAGTTTGTATCTTGGCTCAGATGGGTTGTGCGGGCGCACGTAGATTGGGTTGTGTGATCTCGTTGCTTCAGGGTGATGCCTACACCTGGTGGGTCACCATTACTACTGGGGTTCCAGAGGCAGAGATAGATTGGGATTTCTTTGAGTCCGCTTTCAGGAAGAGGTACTTGGGACCGAGGTACCTAGATGAGAAGAAGCGAGAGTTCATGGCTCTTACTCAGGGAGAGGCTTCTGTGACTGATTATGAGGTCCGCTTTGTTCGCTTGAGTCAGTATGCCCCAGAGTTGGTTCCTACTGAAGTGGAACACTGTAACCGATTCCGCTACGGATTGAATGAAGAGGTCAAGAGGTACACGTTGGCTTCTGATTACTCAGACTTTGATGTATTGGTCGCGAGGGCCAAGGATTTAGAGCACAGTTTGGGTTCGGCCAAACGATCTGGTGGTTCCAGTTCTGGTAAGAGGCATAACCACTTTGATGGTAGAGACGCCAAGAGGCACAGAGGTGGCGGACATTAGTTTGATCATAGACGTGGCGGTGGCCACCATGGTAGGGGCCATCAGGGCCATAGAGGAGGAGGGCGTTTGCCCGAGTGTACCCGTTGTGGGAGACAGCACGCTGGTGAGTGTTGGGGTAACTTCCATGCTTGTTGGAACTGTGGTTCAAGGGACCACTTTAGGAGGGATTGTCCGCATCAGGCGGCTCAGGCACCGAACATTGCTCAGGCTCCTGCGAGAGCGAATGATTTTCAGAGAGGCCGTGGGCACGGTCGTGGCTACTTCCAGCCTAGGGCTGATGCACCTAGGGTAGATGCTCAGAGGAATCTTGCTCATGTTGTGGATGTGTAGCCAGAGGCGGGAGGACCAACGAGGGTCTATGCTCAGAGAGAGGCCGGGAACGACACCGATGTGATAGCAGGTAATTTCGAGTTACAGTCTATGTCCTTGCTTTCTTTGGTTGATTCGGGTTCTACGCATTCCTACATTTTGAGTGAACATGCACAGAAGTTAGATATCCCTGTTGAGATCTTATATGTAGGTATGCATGTTACTAGTTCTTTTGGTGAGACAGTTGTGGTTAGACGTATGTATAGGAGGTGTCCACTGAAGATTCAGGGTCATGTGTTCTCAGTTGATATGATGGAACTTCCTTTCTATGGTTTTGATATTATTCTGGGTATGGACTGGTTGGTTGAGCATCGGGCTAGTGTGGATTTTGAGACAAAGAGAATTTCTTTGAAGCTTTCTGATGACTACGAGGTAGTAGTAGTAGGTGAGAACATTAAGTTCTTGTCTAATGTGGTGTCAGCTTTAGAGGCTCATAGGTTGATGGACTCTGGATGTGGGGCTTATTTAGCTTATGTTATGAATCCGGATATGAGTGAAGCTAGACCGAAAGATATCATAATAATGTGTGACTTTCCAGATGTGTTTCCTGAAGAGTTGTCGGGTTTGCCTCCGGACAAAGATGTTGAGTTTGTGATTGAGACAGTTTCAGGGTCTAATCCAGTTTCGATAGCTCCGTGTCGTATGGCTCCGAAAGAGTTGAAAGAATTGAAGAGTCAGTTGCAAGAATTATTAGACCGTGGTTTTATTAGGCCTAGTAGTTCTCCGTGGGGTGCTCCCGTGTTGTTTGTGAAAAAGAAAGATGGTAGCATGCGCATGTGTATTGACTATAGACAGTTGAATCAGTTGACTGTGAAGAACAAGTATTCGTTGCCTCGTATAGATGATTTGTTTGATCAGTTGAGAGGTGCTTCAGTGTTCTCGAAGATAGATTTGAGATCTGGGTATTATCAGTTGAAGGTAAAGGAGGGTGATGTTCCGAAGACAGCTTTTAGGACTAGATATGGTCACTATGAGTTTCTTGTGATGCCATTTGGGCTCACGAATGCACCAGCAGCATTCATGGACATGATGAACAGAATTTTTAGAGACTATCTAGACCGGTTTGTAGTTGTCTTCATTGATGACATACTTGTGTACTCGAAGACAGAAGAAGAGCATGATGAGCACTTGAGATTTGTTTTACAGAGATTGTTGAGCAATCAGTTGTATGCGAAGCTTAGTAAATGTGAGTTCTGGATTCGAGAGGTTGTATTTCTTGGCCATGTTGTTTCGGCCGAAGGCATCCGAGTTGATCCCTCGAAGATTAAGGCTATTGTTGAGTGGAAACAACCTAAGTCCGTGACCGAGATTAGGAGTTTCCTAGGATTAGTCGGTTACTATAGGAGATTTGTTGATGGTTTCTCTAGAGTAGCTGCTCCTTGGACTAAATTGTTGAAAAAAGGAGTCAAATTTGAATGGTCAGATGCAAGACAGAAGGCCTTTGAGAAATTGAAAGAAGCTTTGACGAATGCTCCAGTGTTAGTGCAACCTGTTTCAGGTAAGGAGTTTGTGATTTACAGTGATGCTTCCTACGTAGGCTTAGGATGTGTTTTGATGCAAGAAAGGAGAGTTGTTGCTTATGCTTATAGACATTTGAAGATTCATGAGAAGAACTATCCTACTCATGACATAGAGCTAGCCGCAGTCGTGTTTGCATTGAAGATTTGGCGTCATTATTTGTATGGTGAGAAGTGTATAGTTTACACCGATCACAAGAGCTTGAAGTACTTGATGACACAGAAAGAGTTGAACTTGAGACAGAGAAGATGGCTAGAGTTGTTAAAAGATTATGATTTGACCATTGAGTACCATCCGGGTAAAGCAAATGTAGTAGCCGATGCTTTGAGTAGAAAAGTGGCCGTTGAGTTGAGAGCTATATTTGCTAGATTGAGTGTGTCCGATGATGGTGGTTTGATCACCGAGTTGCAAGTGAAGCCTTCTTTGATTCAGTTGATTAGAGAGAAGCAGTTGCAAGATACGAGTTTAGTTCCTCATGTTCAGGACATAGCCGAAGGAAGACCGACCGAGTATAGTTTTAGTGGTGAGAGCTTGTTGTGCTTTAGAGATAGAATTGTTGTACCGGAAGATGTCGAGTTGAGACGTCAGATTCTGAGTGAAGCACATTCGAGTCCCTTTTCTATGCATCCGAGTAGTACCAAAATGTACCGAGATTTGAAGAACGATTACTTTTGGGTTGGTCTGAAGAGAGATGTAGCCGAGTATGTGAGCCGTTGTATGGTTTGTCAGAGAGTGAAGGCAGAACATCAGGTTCCTTCAGGTTTGCTACAACCTTTGAAGATTCCGGAATGGAAATGGGAGAGGATCACCATGGATTTTGTATCGGGGTTGCCTTTGTCTCCTTCGAAGAAGAACTCTGTTTGGGTGATTGTTGATAGGTTCACTAAGTGTGCTCACTTCTTAGCAGTGAACACTACTGATTCTTTAGACAAGTTGGCAAACTTGTACATTCGTGAGATTGTGAGACTTCATGGAGTTCCGAAGTCTATCGTTTCAGATAGGGATCCTAGATTTACTTCGAGATTCTGGGGTTGCTTGCATAGTGCTCTAGGTAGTCGTTTGCATTTCAGCACGTCTTATCATCCTCAGTCCGATGGGCAGTCAGAGCGAGTGATACAGATTCTTGAGGATATGCTTCGTTGTTGTGTGATTGACTTCCAAGGTTCTTGGGAGAAGCACTTACCATTAGTTGAGTTTGCTTACAACAACAGTTATGAGTCTAGTATTCAGATGGCACCTTATGAGGCTTTGTATGGTAGACGATGTAGGACTCCGATTTGTTGGGCCGAGACAGGTCAGAGACTGTTACCTATGCCAGACTTGCTTAAAGGGACTACCGAAAAAGTGAAGTTGATTTGTGACCGTTTGAAAGCAGCTTCCGATCGTCAGAAGTCTTATGCGGATTTGAAGAGGAAAGAGATTGAGTACTCAGTGGGTGAGAAAGTGTTTCTGAAAGTATCTCCGTGGAAGAAGGTAATGAGATTTGGCCGGAAGGGCAAGTTGAGTCCGAGGTTCATTGGTCCGTATGAGATAGTTGAGCGGATTGGGCCTGTAGCTTATAGTTTGAGGTTACCTTCCGAGTTAGAGAAGATCCATGATGTCTTTCATGTGTCTATGCTTAGGAGATATAGATCAGATCCTTCGCATGTCATGCCCGTTGAGGAGATAGAGTTAAATCCGGATTTGTCCTATAACGAAGAGCCCGTTGAGATACTTGCTTCTGATAGCAAGGTGTTGGTAAGACCATAGAGTTGGTCAAGGTGTTGTGGAGGCATAGAGGTGTGGAAGAGGCCACGTGGGAGAGAAAAGCGGATATGGTTGAGCAGTTTCCGTATTTGTTTCCACCAGGTAATTTCGGGGACGAAATTCCTTAAGTGGGGGAGAGTTGTAACACCCGGGTTTAGGGGTTAGGTGAAAATAATATTTTAATATTATTTTGGGCTCGGTTTTATAATTAAAATGATCCTTTAAAATTTCGGGTTTCAAAATAAACGATTTGAATGGGACCAAATTGATTTAGACTCAAAATTGAAGAGCTATTTTAAAAACAAGGGAATAGCCATTCATTAATGGCCTTTGTGTAATTTACCCCTTTTCTAATTTAAATCCCCCTTTATACCATAAAACCCCATTTTCCTATTCATCCTCTTCTTCACCAACGGGAAAGGGGAGAGTCCTCCACCAAGTTACTATTCCATCCCATTTCTCACCCATTCCAACTCCGTTTTGCAAGGTAATGGCATTTTTGACTTCCCCTCATCTTCCTCTCCATAAAAGTACTTTTTATTTTCATTTCCATGAAGGTTTTAGAAAATGTCATTTTGGAAAGTTTGGATTAAAGATGAAAGCTTTATGTTATAAAACTAAATGTTTTGATTTAATATGTTTAATTATGATGTATGGAGGTCAAATGGTATATCATATGTGAATTTCAAGTGATTTTGGGAAATTTTCGGAATTGGGTTTCAAGGGGGTTTTTGGAGGGTTTTAAAGTGGTTTTTGGGGTGGTTTAATGTTGGTTTTTGAGGGCTGGTGTTGGTATGATATATGAGGGTCACTTTGGGTGTGTTTGATGGTTGTTTGGATGTTTGAAATGGAAGATTTCAGTGGGTTTTAGGGGCTGCTCGGAATTTCTGTTTTGGGATTGATTTTGAGTGTTGGATGCTTGATAATGTTAATCCAGGTTAGTTCTGATGATGAGTTATTGATTGCGAATGTTTTGTTTGTGTTTGAGATTGATTAGAATCGAGTTTGGGCATCGGTGAAGCATCGGAAGTGAATCCGGGAAATTAAAGACGGTTGCTTGCTTGGTCTTTGAGCTTGGAAGCTTAGGTGAGTGGTTAATTGTTTTAAATGGTTTTAAAATAGTTGGTTCGAGTATATGGACTAGGTTGGGCTTGGTAGACCCACCTAGAGTTAGGATTAGGGTGGTAGCCTAATCCTAAACTTGATTTAGAGCCTTTGGATGAACTCATGTATGTGGTTGTGTATGTCTCGTATGAAATGTGATATGAATGTTTATGTATATTGTATTATACATGTGGGATGAGATATGACTTGTGATGCTTGAGACATGCATGATGATGGTTGCTGGTGAGTACGTGCTAAGCACGGAATTGATTGAGATGAGTAACTTGAAATGAGTAAATGTTGGCACTAGTATACTTGAATACAAATGATCGATCATTAGGATGTTAGTGTGTACACATGAGTCAAAAGTCGCGCGTGGCCTTGGTGGCGTTGAGTCACCAAGGAGGAGTACGGAAACCCTTTTGAGCGAACCTTTTTGTAGAGGTTTTGGACGAGCAGGTCTAAATGGGCCATTCAATGGACCCGTTGGAATTTTAACTGAGTAAAAAGTACAGAAATTGAGGTTTTGCAATATAATTATGTTGAAAAGCTCCTAATCAATTATTCGAACTCCTAATATTTGAATAAAACATTTTTGCGAACCTTTTTGTAGAGGTTTCGGACGAGCAGGTCTAAATGGGCCTTTCAATGGGCCCGTTTGAATTTTAACTGAGTAAAAAGTATAAAATTGAGGTTTTTCAATATAATTGTGTTGAAAAGTTCCTAATCAATTACTTGAACTCCTAAAATTTGATTAAAACTATTTTGCAGTCCTTTTTGTCGAGGTTTCGGACGAGCAGGTCTAAATAGGCCTTTCAATGGACCAGTTAGAATTTTAACTGAGTAAAAAGTACAGAAACTGAGGTTTTGCAATATAAATGTGTTTAAAAGCTCCTAATCAATTATTTGAACTCCTAATATTTGAATAAAACATTTTTGCGGTCCTTTTTGTAGAGGTTTCGGACGAGCGTGTCTAAATGGGCCTTTCAATGGACCCGTTGAAATTTTAACTGAGTAAAAAGTATAAATTTGAGGTTTTGCAATATAATTGTGTTGAAAAGCTCCTAATCAATTACATAAACCCCTAAAATTTGATTAAATCTTTTTTTGCAGTCCTTTTTGATACGTTTCGGATGAGCAGGTCTAAATGGGCCTTACAATGGACTCGTTGGAATTTTAACTGAGTAAAAAGTACAGAAATTGAGCTTTTGCAATATAATTGTGTTTAAAAGATCCTAATCAATTATTTGAACTCCTAGAATTTGATTAAAACTTGTTTTGCGGTCCTTTTTTGTAGAGGTTTCGGACGAGCAGGTCTAAATGGGCCTTTCAATGGACCCGTTAGAATTTTATCTGAGTAAAAAGTACAGAAATTGAGGTTTTGCAATATAATTGTGTTGAAAAGCTCCTAATCAATTATTTGAACTCCTAATATTTGAATAAAACATTCTTGCGGTTCTTTTTGTAGAGGTTTCGGACGAGCGGGTCTAAATGGGCCTTTCAATGGACCCATTGAAATTTTAACTGAGTAAAAAGTATAAAATTGAGGTTTTGCAATATAATTGTGTTGAAAAGCTCCTAATCAATTACATAAACTCCTAAATTTTGATTAAAACTTTTTTTGCAGTCCTTTTTGATACGTTTCGGACGAGCAGGTCAAAATAGGCCTTACAATGGACCCATTGGAATTTTAACTGAGTAAAAAGTACAAAAATTGAGCTTTTGCAATATAATTGTGTTGAAAAGCTCCTAATCAATTATTTGAACTCCTAAAATTTGATTAAAACTTGTTTTGCGGTCCTTTTTTTGTAGAGGTTTCGGACGAGCAGGTCTAAATGGGCCTTTCAATGGACCCGTTGGAATTAAATTGAGTAAAAAGTACAAAAATTGAGGCTTTGCAATATAATTGTGTTGAAAAGCTCCTAATCAATTATTTGAACTCCTAATATTTGAATAAAACATTTTTGCGAACCTTTTTGTAGAGGTTTCGGACGAGCGGGTCGAAATGGGCCTTTCAATGGACCCTTTGGAATTTTAACTGAGAAAAAAGTACAGCAATTGAGGTTTCGCAATATAATTGTGTTGAAAAGCTCCTAATCAATTACATGAACTCCTAAAATTTGATTAAAACTTATTTTGCAGTCCTTTTGTAGAGGTTTCGGACGAGCGGGTCGAAATGGGCCTTTCAATGGACCCGTTGGTATTTTAACTGAGTAAAAAGTACAGAAATTGAGGTTTCGCAATATAATTGTGTTGAAAAGCTCCTAATCAATTATTTGAACTCCTAATATTTGAATAAAACATTTTTGCGGTCATTTTTGTAGAGGTTTTGGACGAGCAGGTCTAAATGGGCCTTTCAATGGACCCTTTGGAATTTTAACTGAGTAAAAAGTACAGAAATTGAGGTTTTGCAATATAATTGTGTTGAAAAGCTCCTAATCAATTATTTGAACTCCTAATATTTGAATAAAACATTTTTGCGGTCCTTTTTGTAGAGGTATCGGACGAGCAGGTCTAAATGGGCCATTCAATGGACCCGTTGGAATTTTAATTGAGTAAAAAGTACAGAAATTAAGGTTTTGCAATATAATTGTGTTGAAAAGCTCCTAATCAATTATTTGAACTCCTAATATTTGAATAATACTTTTTTGCGAACCTTTTTGTAGAGGTTTCGGACGAGCAGGTCTAAATGGGCTTTTCAATGGGCCTGTTTGAATTTTAACTGAGTAAAAAGTATAGAAATTGAGGTTTTGCAATATAATTGTGTTGAAAAGCTCCTAATCTATTACATAAACTCCTAAAATTTGATTAAAACTTATTTTGCAGTCCTTTTGTAGAGGTTTCGGACGAGCGGGTCGAAATGGGCCTTTCAATGGACCCGTTGGTATTTTAACTTAGTAAAAAGTACAGAAATTGAGGTTTCGCATTATAATTGTGTTGAAAAGCTCCTAATAAATTATTTGAACTCCTAATATTTGAATAAAACATTTTTGCGAACCTTTTTGTAGAGGTTTCGGACGAGCATGTCTAAATGGGCCTTTCAATGGGCCCGTTGGAATTTTAACTGAGTAAAAAGTATAAAATTGAGGTTTTTCAATATAATTGTGTTGAAAAGTTCCTAATCAATTATTTGAACTCCTAAAATTTGATTAAAACTATTTTGCAGTCCTTTTTGTCGACGTTTCGGAAGAGCAGGTCTAAATGGGCCTTTCAATGGACCCGTTAGAATTTTAACTGAGTAAAAAGTACAGAAATTGAGGTTTTGCAATATAAATGTGTTGAAAAGCTCATATTCAATTATTTGAACACCTAATATTTGTATAAAACATTTTTGCGGTCATTTTTGTAGAGGTTTCGGACGAGCAGGTCTATGTGGGCCTTTCACTGGACCCGTTGAAATTTTAACTGAGTAAAAAGTATAAAATTGAGGTTTTTCAATATAATTGTGTTGAAAAGCTCCTAATCAATTACATAAACTCCTAAAATTTGATTAAAACCTTTTTTTGCAGTCCTTTTTGATACGTTTCGGACGAGCAGGTCTAAATGGGCCTTACAATGGACCCGTTGGAATTTTAACTGAGTAAAAAGTACAGAAATTGAGCTTTTTCAATATAATTGTGTTTAAAAGCTCCTAATAAATTATTTGAACTCCTAAAATTTGATTAAAACTTGTTTTGCGATCCTTTTTTGTAGAGATTTCGAACGAGCAGGTCTAAATAGGCCTTTCAATGGACCCGTTGGAAGTAAATTGAGTAAAAAGTACAAAAATTGAGGTTTTGCAATATAATTGTGTTGAAAAGCTCCTAATCAATTACATGAACTCCTAAATTTTGATCAAAACTTATTTTGCAGTCCTTTTTGTAGAGGTTTTGGACGAGCGGGTCGAAATGGGCCTTTCAATGGACCCGTTGGTATTTTAACTGAGTAAAAAGTACAGAAATTGAGGTTTCGCATTATAATTGTGTTGAAAAGCTCCTAATCAATTATTTGAACTCCTAATATTTGAATAAAACATTTTTTGCAGTCCTTTTTGTAGAGGTTTCGGACGAGCAGGTCTAAATGGGCCATTCAATGGACCCGTTGGAATTTTAACTAAGTAAAAAGTACAGAAATTGAGGTTTTGCAAAATAATTGTGTTGAAAAGCTCCTAATCAATTATTTGAACTCCTAATATTTGAATAAAACATTTTTTGCGAACTTTTTTGTAGAGGTTTTGGACGAGCAGGTCTAAATGGGCCTTTCAATGGGCCCGTTTGAATTTTAACTGAGTAAAAAGTATAAAATTGAGGTTTTTTAATATAATTGTGTTGAAAAGCTCCTAATCAATTACATAAACTCCTAAGATTTGATTAAAACTTTTTTTTGCAGTCCTTTTTGATACGTTTCGGACGAGAAGGTCTAAATGGGCCTTACAATGGACCCGTTGGAATTTTAACTGAGTAAAAAGTACAGAAATTGAGCTTTTGCAATATAATTGTGTTGAAAAGCTCCTAATCAATTATTTGAACTCCTAAAATTTGATTAAAACTTGTTTTGCAGACCTTTTTTATAGAGGTTTCGGACGAGCAGGTCTAAATGGGCCTTTCAATGGACCCGTTGGAATTTTATCTGAGTAAAAAGTACAAAAATTGAGGTTTTGCAATATAATTGTGTTGAAAAGCTCCTAATCAATTACATGAACTCCTAAAATTTGATTAAAACTTATTTTGCAGTCATTTTTGTAGAGGTTTCGGACGAGCGGGTCGAAATGGGCCTTTCAATGGACCTGTTGGTATTTTAACTGAGTAAAAAGTACAGAAATTGAGGTTTCACATTAAAGTTGTGTTGAAAAGCTCCTAATCAATTATTTGAACTCCTAATATTTGAATAAAACATTTTTTGCGGTCCTTTTCGTAGAGGTTTCGGACGAGCAGGTCTAGATGGGCCATTCAATGGACCCGTTGGAATTTTAACTGAGTAAAAAGTACTGAAATTGAGGTTTTGCAATATAATTGTGTTGAAAAGCTCCTAATCAATTATTTGATCTCCTAATATTTGAATGAAACATTTTTGAGAACTTTTTTGTAGAGGTTTCGGACGAGCAAGTCTAAATGGGCCTTTTAATGGGCCCGTTTGAATTTTAACTGAGTAAAAAGTATAAAATTGATTTTTTTTCAATATAATTGTGTTGAAAAGTTCCTAATCAATTATTTGAACTCCTAAAATTTGATTAAAACTATTTTGCAGTCCTTTTTGTCGAGGTTTCAGACGAGCAGGTCTAAATGGGCCTTTCAATGCACCCGTTAGAATTTTAACTGAGTAAAAAGTACAGAAATTGAGGTTTTGCAATATAAATGTGTTGAAAACCTCCTAATCAATTATTTGAACTCCTAATATTTGAATAAAACATTTTTGCAGTCCTTTTTGTAGAGGTATCGGACGAGCAGGTCTAAATGGGCCATTCAATGGACCCGTTGGAATTTTAACTGAGTAAAAAGTACAGAAATTGAGGTTTTGCAATATAATTGTGTTGAAAAGCTCCTAATCAATTATTTGAACTCCTAATATTTGAATAATACTTTTTTGCGAACCTTTTTGTAGAGGTTTCGGACGAGCAGGTCTAAATGGGCTTTTCAATGGGCCTGTTTGAATTTTAACTGAGTAAAAAGTATAGAAATTGAGGTTTTGCAATATAATTGTGGTGAAAAGCTCCTAATCTATTACATAAACTCCTAAAATTTGATTAAAACTTATTTTGCAGTCCTTTTTGTAGAGGTTTCGGACGAGTGGGTCGAAATGGGCCTTTCAATGGACCCGTTGGTATTTTAACTGAGTAAAAAGTACAGAAATTGAGGTTTCGCATTATAATTGTTTTGAAAAGCTCCTAATAAATTATTTGAACTCCTAATATTTGAATAAAACATTTTTGCGAACCTTTTTGTAGAGGTTTCGGACGAGCAGGTCTAAATGGGCCTTTCAATGGGCCCGTTGGAATTTTAACTGAGTAAAAAGTACAGAAATTGAGGTTTTGCAATATAAATGTGTTGAAAAGCTCATATTCAATTATTTGAACACCTAATATTTGAATAAAACATTTTGCGGTCATTTTTGTAGAGGTTTCGGACGAGCGGGTCTATATGGGCCTTTCACTGGACCCGTTGAAATTTTAACTGAGTAAAAAGTATAAAATTGAGGGTTTTCAATATAATTGTGTTGAAAAGCTCCTAATCAATTACATAAACTCCTAAAATTTGATTAAAACCTTTTTTTGTAGTCCTTTTTGATACGTTTCGGACGAGCAGGTCTAAATGGGCCTTACAATGGACCCGTTGGAATTTTAACTGAGTAAAAAGTATAAAACTGAGGTTTTTCAATATAATTGTGTTGAAAAGCTCCTAATCAATTACATAAACTCCTAAAATTTGATTAAAACCTTTTTTTGCAGTCCTTTTTGATACGTTTCGGACGAGCAGGTCTAAATGGGCCTTACAATGGACCCGTTGGAATTTTAACTGAGTAAAAAGTACAGAAATTGAGCTTTTTCAATATAATTGTGTTGAAAAGCTCCTAATAAATTATTTGAACTCCTAAAATTTGATTAAAACTTGTTTTGCGGTCCTTTTTTGTAGAGATTTCGAACGAGCAGGTCTAAATGGGCCTTTCAATGGACCCGTTGGAAGTAAATTGAGTAAAAAGTACAAAAATTGAGGTTTTGCAATATAATTGTGTTGAAAAGCTCCTAATCAATTACATGAACTTCTAAATTTTGATCAAAACTAATTTTGCAGTCCTTTTGTAGAGGTTTCAGACGAGCGGGTCGAAATGGGCCTTTCAATGGACCCGTTGGTATTTTAACTGAGTAAAAAGTACAGAAATTGAGGTTTCGCATTATAATTGTGTTGAAAAGCTCCTAATCAATTATTTGAACTCCTAATATTTGAATAAAACATTTTTTGCAGTCCTTTTTGTAGAGGTTTCAGACGAGCAGGTCTAAATGGGCCATTCAATGGACCCGTTGGAATTTTAACTAAGTAAAAAGTACAGAAATTGAGGTTTTGCAAAATAATTGTGTTGAAAAGCTCCTAATCAATTATTTGAACTCCTAATATTTGAATAAAACATTTTTGCGAACTTTTTGGTAGAGGTTTCAGACGAGCAGGTCTAAATGGGCCTTTCAATGGGCCCGTTTGAATTTTAACTGAGTAAAAAGTATAAAATTGAGGTTTTTCAATATAATTGTGTTGAAAAGCTCCTAATCAATTACATAAACTCCTAAAATTTGATTAAAACTTTTTTTTGCAGTCCTTTTTGATACGTTTCGGACGAGAAGGTCTAAATGGGCCTTACAATGGACCCATTGGAATTTTAACTGAATAAAAAGTACAGAAATTGGGCTTTTGAATTATAATTGTGTTGAAAAGCTCCTAATCAATTATTTGAACTCCTAAAATTTGATTAAAACTTGTTTTGCGGACCTTTTTTATAGAGGTTTCGGACGAGCAGGTCTAAATGGGCCTTTCAATGGACCCGTTGGAATTTTATCTGAGTAAAAAGTACAAAAATTGAGGTTTTGCAATATAATTGTGTTGAAAAGCTCCTAATCAATTACATGAACTCCTAAAATTTGATTAAAACTTATTTTGCAGTCATTTTTGTAGAGGTTTCGGACGAGCGGGTCGAAATGGGCCTTTCAATGGACCCGTTGGTAATTTAACTGAGTAAAAAGTACAGAAATTGAGGTTTCGCATTATACTTGTGTTGAAAAGCTCCTAATCAAATATTTGAACTCCTAATATTTGAATAAAACATTTTTTGCGGTCCTTTTTGTTGAGGTTTCGGACGAGCAGGTCTAAATGCGCCATTCAATGGACCCGTTGGAATTTTAACTGAGTAAAAAGTACAAAAATTGAGGTTTTGCAATATAATTTTGTTTAAAAGCTCCTAATCAATTATTAGAACTCCTAAAATTTGATTAAAACTTGTTTTGCGGTCTTTTTTTGTAGAGGTTTCGGACGAGCAGGTCTAAATGGGCCTTTCAATGGACCCGTTAGAATTTTAACTGTGTAAAAATTACAGAAATTGAGGTTTTGCAATATAAATGTGTTGATGAGCTCCTAATCAATTATTTGAACTCCTAATATTTGAATAAAACATTTTTGCGGTCCTTTTTGTAGAGGTTTTGCAATATAATTGTGTTGAAAAGCTCCTAATCAATTACATAAACTCCTAAAATTTGATTAAAACATATTTTGCAGTCCTTTTTGTAGTGGTTTCGGACGAGCGGGTCGAAATGGGCCTTTCAATGGACCTGTTGGTATTTTAACTGAGTAAAAAGTACAGAAATTGAGGTTTCGCATTATAGTTGTGTTGAAAAGCTCCTAATCAATTATTTGAACTCCTAATATTTGAATAAAACATTTTTTGCGGTCCTTTTCGTAGAGGTTTCGGACGAGCAGGTCTAGATGGGCCATTCAATGGACCCGTTGGAATTTTAACTGAGTAAAAAGTACTGAAATTGAGGTTTTGCAATATAATTGTGTTGAAAAGCTCCTAATCAATTATTTGATCTCCTAATATTTGAATGAAACATTTTTGAGAACTTTTTTGTAGAGGTTTCGGACGAGCAAGTCTAAATGGGCCTTTTAATGGGCCCGTTTGAATTTTAACTAAGTAAAAAGTATAAAATTGATTTTTTTCAATATAATTGTGTTGAAAAGTTCCTAATCAATTATTTGAACTCCTAAAATTTGATTAAAACTATTTTGCAGTCCTTTTTGTCGAGGTTTCGGACGAGCAGGTCTAAATGGGCCTTTCAATGCACCCGTTAGAATTTTAACTGAGTAAAAAGTACAGAAATTGAGGTTTTGCAATATAAATGTGTTGAAAAGCTCCTAATCAATTATTTGAACTCCTAATATTTGAATAAAACATTTTTGCGGTCCTTTTTGTAGAGGTTTCGGACGAGCGGGTCTAAATGGGCCTTTCAATGGACCCGTTGAAAATTTAAGTGAGTAAAAAGTATAAAATTAAGGTTTTGCAATTAATTGTGTTCAAAAGCTCCTAATAAATTACATAAACTCCTAAAATTTGATTAAAACATTTTTTGCAGTCCTTTTTGATACGTTTCGGACGAGCAGTTCTAAATGGGCCTTACAATGGACCCGTTGGAATTTTAACTGAGTAAAAAGTACAAAAATTGAGCTTTTGCAATATAATTGTATTGAAAAGCTCCTAATCAATTATTTGAACTCCTAAAATTTGATTAAAACTTGTTTTGCGGTCCTTTTTTGTAGATGTTTCGGACGAGCAGGTCTAAATGGGCCTTTCAATGGACCCGTTGGAATTAAATTGAGTAAAAAGTACAAAAACTGAGGTTTTGCAATATAATTGTTTTGAAAAGCTCCTAATTAATTACATGAACTCCTAAAATTTGATTAAAACTTATTTTACAGTCCTTTTTGTAGAGGTTTCGGACGAGCGGGTCGAAATGGGCATTTCAATGGACCCGTTGGTATTTTAACTGAGTAAAAAGTACAGAAATTGAGGTTTCGCATTATAATTGTGTTGAAAAGCTCCTAATCAATTATTTGAATTCCTAATATTTGAATAAAACATTTTTTGCGGTCCTTTTTGTAGAGGTTTCGGACGAGCAGGTCTAAATGGCCTTTCAATGGACCCGTTGGAATTTTAACTGAGTAAAAAGTACAGAAATTGAGGTTTTGCAATATAATTGTGTTGAAAAGCTCCTAATCAATTACATGAACTCCTAAAATTTGATTAAAACTTATTTTACAGTCCTTTTTGTAGAGGTTTCGGACGAGCAGGTCTAAATGGGCCTTTAAGTGGACCTGTTGGTATTTTAACTGATTAAAAAGTACAGAAATTGAGGTTTCGCATTATAATTGCATTGAAAAGCTCCTAATCAATTATTTGAACTCCTAATATTTGAATTAAACATTTTTTGCGGTCCTTTTTGTAGAGGTTTCGGACGAGCAGGTCTAAATGGGCCTTTCAATGGACCCGTTGGAATTTTAACTGAGTAAAAAGTACAGAAATTGAGGTTTTGCAATATAATTGTGTTGAAAAGCTCCTAATCAATTATTTGAACTCCTAATATTTGAATAAAACATTTTTTGCGGTCCTTTTTGTAAAGGGTTTCGGACGAGCAGGTCTAAATGGGCCTTTCAAAGGACCCGTTGGAATTTTAACTGAGTAAAAAGTATAGAAATTGAGGTTTTGCAATATAATTGTGTTGAAAAGCTCCTAATCAATTATTTGAACTCCTAATATTTGAATAAAACATTTTTGTGGTCCTTTTTGTAGAGGTTTCGGACGAGCGAGTCTATATGGGCCTTTCAATGGACCCGTTGAAATTTTAACTGATTAAAAAGTATAAAATTGAGGTTTTTCAATATAATTGTGTTGAAAAGCTCCTAATCAATTACATAAACTCCTAAAATTTGATTAAAACGTTTTTTGTAGTCCTTTTTGATACGTTTCGGACGAGCAGGTCTAAATGGGCCTTACAATGGACCCGTTGTAATTTTAACGGAGTAAAAAGTACAGAAATTGAGATTTTGCAATATAATTGTGTTGAAAAGCTCCTAATAAATTATTTGAACTCCTAAAATTTGATTTAAACTTGTTTTGCGGTCCTTTTTGTAGAGGTTTCGGACGAGCAGGTCTAAATGGGCCTTTCAATGGACCCGTTAGAATTTTATCTGAGTAAAAAGTACAGAAATTGAGGTTTTGCAATATAAATGTGTTGAAAAGCTCCTAATCAATTATTTGAACTCCTAATATTTGAATAAAACATTTTTGCGGTCCTTTTTGTAGAGGTTTCGGACGAGCGGGTCTAAATGGGCCTTTCAATGGACCCGTTAAAATTTTAACTGAGTAAAAAGTATAAAATAGAGGTTTTGCAATATAATTGTGTTGAGAAGCTCCTCATCAATTACATAAACTCCTAAAATTTGATTAAATCTTTTTTTTGCAGTCCTTTTTGATACCTTTCGGACGGGCAGGTCTAAATGGGCCTTACAATGGACCCGTTGGAATTTTGACTGAGTAAAAAGTACAAAAATTGAGCTTTTGCAATATAATTGTGTTTAAGAGCTCCTAGTCAATTATTTGAACTCCTAATATTTGAATAAAACATTTTTGCGAACCTTTTTGTAGAGGTTTCGGACGAGCGGGTCGAAATGGGCCTTTCAATGGGCCCGTTTGAATTTTAACTGAATAAAAAGTACAGAAATTGAGGTTTTGCAATATAATTGTGTTGAAAAGCTCCAAATCAATTATTTGAACTCCTAATATTTGAATAAAACATTTTTTGCGGTCCTTTTTGTAGAGGTTTTGGACGAGCAGGTCTAAATGGGCCATTCAATGGACCCGTTGGAATTTTAACTGAGTAAAAAGTACAGAAATTGAGGTTTTGCAATATAATTGTGTTGAAAAGCTCCTAATCAATTATTTGAACTCCTAATATTTGAATAAAACATTTTTGCGAACCTTTTTGTAGAGGTTTCGGACGAGCAGGTCTAAATGGGACTTTCAATGGGCCCGTTTGAATTTTAACTGAGTAAAAAGTATAAAATTGAGGTTTTTCAATATAATTGTGTTGAAAAGTTCCTAATCAATTATTTGAACTCCTAAAATTTGATTAAAACTATTTTGCAGTCCTTTTTGTCCGTTGAAATTTTAATTGAGTAAAAAGTATAAAATTGAGGTTTTGCAATATAATTGTGTTAAAAAGCTCCTAATCAATTACATAAACTCCTAAAATTTGATTAAAATCTTTTTTGCAGTCCTTTTTGATACGTTTCGGACGAGCATGTCTAAATAGGCCTTACAATGGACCCGTTGGAATTTTAACTGAGTAAAAGTACAGAAATTTAGCTTTTTGCAATATAATTGTGTTGAAAAGCTCCTAATAAATTATTTGAACTCCTAAAATTTGATTAAAACTTGTTTTGCGGTCCTTTTTTGTAGAGGTTTCGGACGAGCAGGTCTAAATGGGCCTTTCAATGGACCCGTTGGAATTAAATTGAGTATAAAGTACAAAAATTGAGGTTTTGCAATATAATTGTGTTGAAAAGCTCCTAATCAATTACATGAACTCCTAAAATTTGATTAAAACTTATTTTGCAGTCCTTTTTGTAGAGGTTTCGGACGAGCGGGTCGAAATGGGCCTTTCAATGGACCCGTTGGAATTAAATTGAGTAAAAAGTACAAAAATTGAGTTTTTGCAATATAATTGTGTTGAAAAGCTCCTAATCAATTACGTGAACTCCTAAAATTTGATTAAAACTTATTTTGCAGTCCTTTTTGTAGAGGTTTCGGACGAGCGGGTCGAAATGGGCCTTTGAATGGACCCGTTGGTATTTTAACTGAGTAAAAAGTACAGAAATTGAGGTTTCGCAATATAATTGTGTTGAAAAGCTCCTAATCAATTATTTGAACTCCTAATATTTGAATAAAACATTTTTGCGGTCCTTTTTGTAGAGGTTTCGGACGAGCAAGTCTAAATGGGCCTTTGAATGGACCCGTTGGTATTTTAACTGAGTAAAAATTACAGAAATTGAGGTTTTGCAATATAATTGTGTTGAAAAGCTCCTAATAAATTATTTGAACTCCTAAAATTTGATTAAAACTATTTTGCAGTCCTTTTTGTCGAGGTTTCGGACGAGCAGGTCTAAATGGGCCTTTCAATGGACCCGTTAGAATTTTAACTGAGTAAAAAGTACAGAAATTGAGGTTTTGCAGTATAAATGTGTTGAAAAGCTCCTAATCAAATATTTGAACTCCTAATATTTGAATAAAACATTTTTGCGGTCCTTTTTGTAGAGGTTTCGGACGAGCGGGTCTAAATGGGCCTTTCAATGGACCCGTTGAAATTTTAACTGAGTAAAAAGTATAAAATTGAGGTTTTGCAATATAAATGTGTTGAAAAGCTCCTAATCAATTACATAAACTCCTAAAATTTGATTAAAACCTTTTTTGCAATTCTTTTTGATATGTTTCGGACGAGTGGTCTAAATGGGCCTTACAATGGACCCGTTGGAATTTTAACTGAGTAAAAAGTACAGAAATTTAGCTTTTGCAATATAATTAAGTTGAAAAGCTCCTAATCAATTATTTGAACTCCTAAAATTTGATTAAAACTTGTTTTGCGGTCCTTTTTTGTATAGGTTTCGGACGAGCAGGTCTAAATGGGCCTTTCAATGGACCCGTTGGAATTAAATTGAGTAAAAAGTACAAAAATTGAGGTTTTGCAATATAATTGTGTTGAAAAGCTCCTAATCAATTACATGAACTCCTAAAATTTGATTAAAACTTATTTTGCAGTCCTTTTTGTAGAGGTTTCGGACGAGCGGGTCGAAATGGGCCTTTCAATGGACCCGTTGGAATTAAATTGAGTAAAAAGTACAAAAATTGAGGTTTTTCAATATAATTGTGTTGAAAAGCTCCTAATCAATTACATGAACTCCTAAAATTTGATTAAAACTTATTTTGCAGTCCTTTTTGTAGAGGTTTCGGACGAGCGGGTCGAAATGGGCCTTTGAATGGACCCGTTGGTATTTTAACTGAGTAAAAAGTACAAAAATTGAGGTTTCGCAATATAATTGTGTTGAAAAGCTCCTAATCAATTATTTGAACTCCTAATTTTTGAATAAAACATTTTTGCGGTCCTTTTTGTAGAGGTTTCGGACGAGCAGGTCTAAATGGGCCTTTCAATGGACCCGTTGGTATTTTAACTGAGTAAAAAGTACAGAAATTGAGGTTTTGCAATATAATTGTGTTTAAAAGCTCTTAATCAATTATTTTAACTCCTAATATTTGAATAAAACATTTTTGCGAACCTTTTTGTAGAGGTTTCGGACGAGCAGGTCTAAATGGGCCTTTCAATGGGCCCGTTTGAATTTTAACTGAGTAAAAAGTATAAAATTGAGGTTTTTCAATATAATTGTGTTGAAAAGCTCCTAATCAATTATTTGAACTCCTAAAATTTGAATAAAACATTTTTGCAGTCCTTTTTGTAGAGGTTTCGGAGGAGCGGGTCTAAATGGGCCTTTCAATGGACCCCTTGAAATTTTAACTGAGTAAAAATTACAGAAATTGAGGTTTTGCAATATAATTGTGTTGAAAAGCTCCTAATAAATTATTTGAACTCCTAAAATTTGATTAAAACTATTTTGCAGTCCTTTTTGTCGAGGTTTCGGACGAGCAGGTCTAAATGGGCCTTTCAATGGACCCGTTAGAATTTTAACTGAGTAAAAAGTACAGAAATTGAGGTTTTGCAGTATAAATGTGTTGAAAAGCTCCTAATCAATTATTTGAACTCCTAATATTTGAATAAAACATTTTTGCGGTCCTTTTTGTAGAGGTTTCGGACGAGCGGGTCTAAATGGGCCTTTCAATGGACCCGTTGAAATTTTAACTGAGTAAAAAGTATAAAATTGAGGTTTTGCAATATAAATGTGTTGATGTAACCCCCTTAACCCGGCCTAGACGGTTGACCCGAATTAAGAAAGTCACACGGGGAAAACCAAAGTCAACCCGAAAGTCAACCTTGATTAACGACCCTTTTTTTTAATCTTGTCTAGATGCATTTTAAACCTTAGATATGATCATACAACATCATACTCAAAGATCATAATCATCAGAGATCAAACAGGGACCCAATTGAACAAATTACAACTTTAAGGACCAAATTGTAATTTCTGATAAATATGAGGACTTAACCCAAATTAAAGTTACCAGCTTGTAATTAGTCAGGTTTCATGCTTCACTGTGAAATTTCAGCTCAAAAGGACATCCCAAACTCATACAATTGCACAAACAAGATTCAGGACCAAAACGCAAACAATTCAAAACATTTAACTGCCAATGTCAGCCCCCAACGGTCGCCCGTTCCGAAACAGGCAGAGCCCGTTTCGAAACGCGGGGCCGTTCCGCAACGCGTACCGAAACACGGGCTGGCAGTAGCCAAACCGTTTCGGAACGGTCCCTCCCGTTTCGGACGCCTGGGCTTGTTTAAGGCACCTGTTCCGAAACGGGTGATACTGTTCCGAAACACCTTGCACATATTGCTCCAAAATGCATTCTTAAACATGCAATTAAACATCCAATCATGCTCCAATTGCCACCAAACTTTACCAGCATGCAATTCAACATATATAAGACATACTTGCATCAACAATTCATCAAAACAACATCATATACGAAAAGCCCCAAATCTATAGGCATGCTTCCTACACAAGCAAGCCATACAAGCATAAACTTCCAATTCAAGCATATAAAGGCCAAACACTAAAACCAGCATTCTCATCAGCATCCAACATACTTAGGGAGTTCCAAACATCTCCCAAAACATACACATTGGTCCCCCATTGCCAAATTACCAAAAGCTAGAAATGTACTTAAGAAACCTTCCATACTTTGAGCTTTACTTTCACTTGAATGCTTGCCCTTCTTGCTGCCCTCAAAGTACTCTAATGTTCTGCATTATTGAATTAAGAAAACGGAAGAGAGCGTAAGCAAAAGCTTAGTGAGGAATGCTCATAAAACCATTCAATAATGCATTTATAAAACATTTATAAATCATGCTTCAAATCAACATTTGCACATGCTCAAAAGCATACTTAAAACAAGCAACTCATGCTTCATATCATAACATGTCATATTGGCCACAAGTGATAAGTTCCATTTCTTTAAAAACAAGTTCATCAACTTTCAACCCAAGGACTTTTAAACACCTTGGCCCCAAGGACTTTTAAACACCTTGGCCCATGGACTTTTAAACACCATGGAAGAGGACCACACAAGGACTTTTAACCACCTTTGTGTCCACATCAAGTTTCACCCCAAGGACTTTTAAACACCTTGGCCCCATGGACTTTTAAACACCATGGAAAGGATCACACAAGGACTTTTAACCACCTTTGTGTCCATAGCAAGAATCATCCAAGGACTTTTAACCACCTTGATGTTCTTAAGTAAACAAGGCTCACTCAAGGACTTTTAACCACCTTAGTGACCTTAACCTTTTCAAAACATCACTTGCCAATATACATCATTATCATCAATTTATCCACTGTTTTAAAGCATTAAACCAAGCCATATACATCATGCATTTAAAAGCATCAAACCACATTTTATCAATGTACAAAAACAAGGAACTCTTACCTTGAGCTTCCTTCAACAAATGGCTTACAACAACAGCAAATACCATGCTAAATCATGCTTTCAAAACAGTATTTAAATCATGCAATAAACCACATTGCATCACAACAAAATCATGGCCACCACTAGAGAGTACTTTCCGAAAACTTACACTTGAGCTTAGCAAAGTTGTTTAGACTTAAACTAAGCTCCCAAGACATTGGTTTCAAAGCCGAAAACCCAATTTCACTCACCGATTCCACTGCGCCTCTTGCCGAAGCACCAAATCAAGCTTCCGGATCAACAACTCTTGGATCCAAAGATGCATCCCCTGTTTTAACACATCAAAGCATAGGATTAATGCATCATCATGCATTAATTGCTTCAATGAAAGCACCTAAACTCGCTGCTCTCATCCACACTCCATTTTCGGCCACCAAACACAACCGAAAATGCATCCAAACCACTTCTCAACAAAGCCCAGCCATAAAACATCAAAACCTAACATCCTTTAACATCATTTAACATCTAAAAAGAGCCTAATAACATCCTTACACCTCAAGCAACACCAGATCCACAAGATCACCTCAAAAACAACCAAGAAACACAAGCTAAACTTAGGAAACTCAACCTATCCGGGATTGCATTAATCAAAACTCAATTCCTTATCAATTTAATGTTCAAATATCATCAAAAACACATCTCAAATCACAGATTAATCAGATCAAACGAAAATTATCAAAAATCACCAAATCTTGCATTATAAGCCAAGATCCATTTCTCATCTTAAAAGCCTTTAATAAAACATCAATTAAGGATTGAAAACTTAGGAATTTCAGTAAAGAACTGATAGTTTAGAGGAGAAGGACGTTCTTACCTCCAAACTTGAGTTTCTCCTCTTTTTGGAATCAAAAACCTTGATGAATCAAGTAGCAAATGATGAGGTCTTATAGATATGATGATTAGGAATCAAAAGAGAGTTGAAAGGAGAGATTTAGGAGAGGAAATCAGAAATAATTCTCTGGAAAGAAGGTGTTTGGGTTGAGAGAAAATGAGAGAAAGAAAATTGGAAAGTTAGTTAACAAAATAGCCAAAATGGCTTTCCCTCCTCTTTTGACATATTTTAAAATCAGAATAAATCTCAAAATATCTTAGAAAAATCTGGAGAAACTACTTTTGGATTAATAGCTCCTTAAAGATTCAAAGTTTCAACCCTTTCGAAAACAGTCACCAAACTTTCAAAAATTACATTTTGGTCACTAGCCAAAATGTCACCCTTCCAAAACTCATTTTCCAAAATTGATTTCACAGTTCACTTAATTATATTAAAAGATGATTTTAGAACATTTTCCCATATTTTTAATGCAACCCGAACTAGGCTTTCCTAATTTCACCTCTTTAGATTCGAACAGCACTTTGACCAAACCGGTCAACGCCCAAAACTACTAAGCCCAAAACTGGGGCGTTACAACTCTCCCCCCTTAAGAAATTTCGTCCTCGAAATTTACCTGAAGGAAAGAGATAAGGAAACTGCTTCATCATGTCTTCCTTCCGCTCCCACGTGGCTTCCTCAACACCTCGATGCTTCCACAGCACCTTCACCAACTCAATGGTCTTGCCACGAAGAACCTTGCTATCCGAATCCAGAACCTTCACCGGTTCCTCATCGTAGGTCAAATCCGGATTCAAAACCACTTCCTCCACAGACATCACATGTGAAGGATCAGATCTATACTTCCGGAGCATAGAAACATGGAACACATCATGAATCTTCTCCAACTCCTGAGGTAACCTCAACCGATACGCAACAGGACCCACACGCTCAACCACCTCATATGGTCCAATGTACCTAGGGCTCAACTTACCCTTCCGGCCAAACCTCATCACCTTCTTCCAAGGCGAAACCTTCAAGAACACACGGTCACCCACCGCATACTCTATCTCCTTACGCTTCAAATCCGCGTAAGACTTTTGCCGATCAGAGGCAGCCTTCAACCGCTCACAGATGAGCTTCACCTTCTCGGTGGTTCCTTTCAACAAAGTCGGCATCGAAACCAACTTTTGACCAGTTTCAGCCCAACAAAGAGGAGTCCTACACTTCCTCCCGTACAAAGCCTCATAAGGTGCCATATGTATACTCGCCTGATAACTATTGTTATAAGCGAACTCAACCAAAGGCAGATGCTTCTCCCAAGAACCTTGAAACTCAATCACGCAACATCTCAACATATCCTCCAAAATCTGAATAACTCGCTCAGACTGACCATCCGACTGAGGATGATAGGATGTACTGAAATGCAACCTTGTACCCAGAGCTTGATGCAAACACTGCCAGAAACGCGATGTGAACCTCGGATCCCTATCCGACACAATCGACTTAGGCACACCATGCAGCCTCACAATCTCAGCAATGTACAGCTCTGCCAGCTTATCCAAAGAAAACGTAGTATGCACAGGCAAGAAATGCGCACACTTCGTCAAGCGATCCACAATCACCCAAACAGAATTCTTCTTCGAAGGAGACAAAGGTAAACCAGATACAAAATCCATGGTAACCCTTTCCCACTTCCATTCAGGGATTTTCAACGGTTGCAACAACCCAGAAGGAACCTGATGTTCAGCCTTAACTCGCTGACACACCAAACACTTGCTCACAAACTCTGCAACATCCTTCTTCAAACCCACCCAATAGTACTCATCACGAAGATCACGATACATCTTAGTACTACCAGGGTGCATAGCAAAAGGAATACTATGGCCTTCAGTCAGAATAGCACGCCTCAACTCAGCATCAGCAGGCACTACTATCCGACTCCTAAAACACAACACACCATCATCATTAAAACAGAAATCCGAAGGTCTACCCTCCGCGATATCCTGAACATGAGACACCAAGGACTCATCTAGCAACTGCTTATCCTTGATCAACTGAACCAACGATGGTTTCACCTGCAACTTAGCAACAAGACCACCATCTCGCGATATGCTCAAGCTAGCAAACATAGCCCTCAGCTCAACAGCTACTTTCCTACTCAAGGCATCCGCAACAACATTAGCCTTTCCAGGATGATACTCAATCGTCAGATCATAATCCTTGAGCAACTCCAACCAACGTTGCTGCCTAAGATTCAACTCCTTCTGTGACATCAAAAACCTCAAGCTCTTGTGATCCATGTACACCGTACACTTCTCACCATACAGATAATGCCTCCAGATCTTTAGAGCAAAAACCACTGCAGCCAGCTCAATATCATGCGTAGGGTAATTGCGCTCATGCACTTTCAACTGCCGCGATGCATAAGCCACCACCTTACCCTCTTGCATCAGCACACATCCCAAACCAACATAGGATGCATCACTATAGACCACAAACTCTTTCCCTGATTCAGGCTGAACCAAGATAGGTGCTTGCGTCAAAGCCGCCTTCAGCTTCTCAAAAGCCTGCTGTCTCGCTTCCGTCCACTCATACTTAACATCCTTCTGCAACAGCTTCGTCAAAGGAGCAGCAATCTTGGAAAAACCATCCACAAACCTTCGGTAGTATCCCGCCAAACCAAGGAAACTACGGACCTCATGAACAGACTTAGGAACCTTCCAGTTCATCACTGCCTCAATCTTCTGAGGATCAACACGAATCCCTTCAGCTGAGACCACATGCCCAAGAAACACCACCTCCTTAAGCCAGAACTCACACTTGCTCAGCTTAGCATAAAGCTGATTCTCCAACAAAGCTTGCAGCACAATCCTCAAATGCTCTTCATGCTCCTCCTCAGTACGCGAGTACACAAGGATATCATCAATGAACACCACAACGAACTTGTCCAGGTATTCATGAAACACACGGTTCATCATGTCCATAAAAGAAGCAGGAGCATTTGTCAAACCAAACGGCATCACAAGGAACTCATAATGCCCATACCTTGTCCTGAAAGCTGTCTTAGGCACATCCACATCCTTCACCTTCAACTGATAATACCCTGACCTCAAGTCAATCTTAGAGAACACAACAGCTCCCCGAAATTGATCAAAGAGATCATCAATCCTCGACAAAGGATACCGATTCTTGATAGTCAACTTATTCAGCTGACGGTAATCAATGCACATTCTCATAGTGCCATCTTTCTTCTTCACAAACAAGACCGGTGCTCCCCAAGGTGACACACTCGGCCGGATGAAACCACGATCAAGCAGCTCTTGCAACTGCGTCTTCAGCTCCTTCAGCTCCTTAGGTGCCATTCTATAGGGAGTAATGGACACAGGAGTTGTATTCTCATACAGCTCAATTCCAAACTCCACCTCGCGATTAGGAGGTAAACCAGGCAACTCCTCAGGAAAAACACCAGGAAACTCCTTCACAACTCTGATATCTTGCACCCTCAACTCCTTAGAACTAGGATTCATCACAAAAGCTAGATAAGCTTCGCAACCCTGCCTCAGCATCCTACTCGCCTCCAAGGTAGACACCACATTGGCAAGAAACTTCACATTCTCACCAACCACAACAACTTCATAATCATCCGCAAGCTTAAGCGAAACTCGCTTATTTTCACAATCCACAACAGCACGATGCTCAGCAAGCCAATCCATACCAAGGATCACATCAAAACCATAAAAGGGCAACTCCATAAGATCAACATGAAAAACATGTTCTTGAACAACCAAGGGACACCTTCTATAAAGCTTTCGAGTCACAACAGTTTCACCAAAAGAACTAGTGACACGAGCACCAACATCCAAAGACTCAACAGGCAAACCAAGCAGTTCAGCATGCTCACGCAAAATGTATGAGTGCGTAGATCCAGAATCAATCAAAGAAAGCAATGACAAGGATTGCAAAGTAAAGGTACCTGCAATCACATCTGCATCATTCCCCCCTTCACGCTGAGCATACACCCTCGCTTGGCCTCCACCTTCAGGCTGAATAGCCACAACATGGGCTACTCCACGACCACCTTCCTCACGCCTCTGGAAATTACCACGGCCGCGCCCACGACCTCTCTGTGGTGCAGCAACAACAAGAGCACGCATCTGATCACCAGCCAACCTAGGACAATCTCGCCTCAAGTGGTCTGCAGAACCACAATTCCAGCATCCATTACCAGCTACCGCAACAGGAGCTTGCACCTCTCTCACAGCACGAGGACAGTCACGCTTCATGTGACCACGTGAACCACATATCCAACAAGCACTAGGGTCAGCTCTAGCATTGCCTCCTCTAGCAGGTGCACCACCACCTCTCTTAGCTGAGGACTGATACTTCTGATCACGTCCCCTCTTGTTCCGTCCACCTCCGGAACTATACTCAGCAGCTCTCTTACCAGAACTTGCTCCAGCACCTTTCGCAGATAAACCCAAGTTCATCTCTATGTCCTTGGCTCGGCCCACCAACACATCAAAATCATCATATTCAGTGGCCAGCACATACATCTTCACCTCCGTCACTAAACCATAACGGAACCTCTCGCACCTTGCCCGCTCATCAGGTATCAGCTCAGGTGCATACTGACTGAGTCGCACAAACTGCACGTCATACTCAGCCACTGTCATACTCCCCTGGGTAAGAGTCATGAACTCACGTTTCTTCTCATCAAGATATCTCACTCCAAGATATCTCCGCTTGAACACATTCTGAAAGAATGTCCAAGTGATGTCAGCTTCAGCCATCCCAGCTGTGGTGGTTGTCCACCACGTATACGCATCGTCCTGCAGCAAGGACACAACACAACCCAGCTTTTGTACATCCGTGCAGCTCATCTGACCCAAGATTCGCTTGGTACTCTCTAGCCAAGCTTCAGAACTCTCAGCAGACATACCCCTGAACTCAGTCCCACCAAGACTGCGCAGACGCTCCAAAGGTAGTCTAACTCCAGCATCTCCCTGATGCCCAGCTCCTTGAGCCCCAACTACTGCTGCTCGAAAAGCACCCGCAATAGCTTGTACCAACATCGTCATATCAGGCATAGCTTGCCCCTGACCAACCTCTGGTCCAGCAGCTCCAACACCAGCTGCAGCTTCAGCTCTCCCTCCCTCAGCACCACCACCACCAGGTGGAGGAGGAGGTAACACCGCACTACCCGCGTTCTCTTCGTTTTCATTCTCATTCTGAGCCGCAGCTCGCACATTACTTCTTAACTCTCTACGTGGTGCCATACTTTTACCATGCAATCACAATGCAAATAAAACAAAGTCAGGCCCAGCAAGGTAAGCAATCCAAGTATTCAAGCTCAATTTCATTCAAAATCAATCATCATTTCATTAGCTTTGATTTGGCAATGGGTACCCACAACATGCTACATCACAGCATACAACTCAATTGCATCCAAATCACAAGCCACTAAACAAGCTTTCAAACAACAAGCATACAAGGCATACATACTTCAATCATGCACACATTCATTCCCAATTACTCGAGAACTCAGCTCTGATACCACCAAATGTAACCCCCTTAACCCGGCCTAGACGGTTGACCCGAATTAAGAAAGTCACACGGGGAAAACCAAAGTCAACCCGAAAGTCAACCTTGATTAACGACCCTTTTTTTTAATCTTGTCTAGATGCATTTTAAACCTTAGATATGATCATACAACATCATACTCAAAGATCATAATCATCAGAGATCAAACAGGGACCCAATTGAACAAATTACAACTTTAAGGACCAAATTGTAATTTCTGATAAATATGAGGACTTAACCCAAATTAAAGTTACCAGCTTGTAATTAGTCAGGTTTCATGCTTCACTGTGAAATTTCAGCTCAAAAGGACATCCCAAACTCATACAATTGCACAAACAAGATTCAGGACCAAAACGCAAACAATTCAAAACATTTAACTGCCAATGTCAGCCCCCAACGGTCGCCCGTTCCGAAACAGGCAGAGCCCGTTTCGAAACGCGGGGCCGTTCCGCAACGCGTACCGAAACACGGGCTGGCAGTAGCCAAACCGTTTCGGAACGGTCCCTCCCGTTTCGGACGCCTGGGCTTGTTTAAGGCACCTGTTCCGAAACGGGTGATACTGTTCCGAAACACCTTGCACATATTGCTCCAAAATGCATTCTTAAACATGCAATTAAACATCCAATCATGCTCCAATTGCCACCAAACTTTACCAGCATGCAATTCAACATATATAAGACATACTTGCATCAACAATTCATCAAAACAACATCATATACGAAAAGCCCCAAATCTATAGGCATGCTTCCTACACAAGCAAGCCATACAAGCATAAACTTCCAATTCAAGCATATAAAGGCCAAACACTAAAACCAGCATTCTCATCAGCATCCAACATACTTAGGGAGTTCCAAACATCTCCCAAAACATACACATTGGTCCCCCATTGCCAAATTACCAAAAGCTAGAAATGTACTTAAGAAACCTTCCATACTTTGAGCTTTACTTTCACTTGAATGCTTGCCCTTCTTGCTGCCCTCAAAGTACTCTAATGTTCTGCATTATTGAATTAAGAAAACGGAAGAGAGCGTAAGCAAAAGCTTAGTGAGGAATGCTCATAAAACCATTCAATAATGCATTTATAAAACATTTATAAATCATGCTTCAAATCAACATTTGCACATGCTCAAAAGCATACTTAAAACAAGCAACTCATGCTTCATATCATAACATGTCATATTGGCCACAAGTGATAAGTTCCATTTCTTTAAAAACAAGTTCATCAACTTTCAACCCAAGGACTTTTAAACACCTTGGCCCCAAGGACTTTTAAACACCTTGGCCCATGGACTTTTAAACACCATGGAAGAGGACCACACAAGGACTTTTAACCACCTTTGTGTCCACATCAAGTTTCACCCCAAGGACTTTTAAACACCTTGGCCCCATGGACTTTTAAACACCATGGAAAGGATCACACAAGGACTTTTAACCACCTTTGTGTCCATAGCAAGAATCATCCAAGGACTTTTAACCACCTTGATGTTCTTAAGTAAACAAGGCTCACTCAAGGACTTTTAACCACCTTAGTGACCTTAACCTTTTCAAAACATCACTTGCCAATATACATCATTATCATCAATTTATCCACTGTTTTAAAGCATTAAACCAAGCCATATACATCATGCATTTAAAAGCATCAAACCACATTTTATCAATGTACAAAAACAAGGAACTCTTACCTTGAGCTTCCTTCAACAAATGGCTTACAACAACAGCAAATACCATGCTAAATCATGCTTTCAAAACAGTATTTAAATCATGCAATAAACCACATTGCATCACAACAAAATCATGGCCACCACTAGAGAGTACTTTCCGAAAACTTACACTTGAGCTTAGCAAAGTTGTTTAGACTTAAACTAAGCTCCCAAGACATTGGTTTCAAAGCCGAAAACCCAATTTCACTCACCGATTCCACTGCGCCTCTTGCCGAAGCACCAAATCAAGCTTCCGGATCAACAACTCTTGGATCCAAAGATGCATCCCCTGTTTTAACACATCAAAGCATAGGATTAATGCATCATCATGCATTAATTGCTTCAATGAAAGCACCTAAACTCGCTGCTCTCATCCATACTCCATTTTCGGCCACCAAACACAACCGAAAATGCATCCAAACCACTTCTCAACAAAGCCCAGCCATAAAACATCAAAACCTAACATCCTTTAACATCATTTAACATCTAAAAAGAGCCTAATAACATCCTTACACCTCAAGCAACACCAGATCCACAAGATCACCTCAAAAACAACCAAGAAACACAAGCTAAACTTAGGAAACTCAACCTATCCGGGATTGCATTAATCAAAACTCAATTCCTTATCAATTTAATGTTCAAATATCATCAAAAACACATCTCAAATCACAGATTAATCAGATCAAACGAAAATTATCAAAAATCACCAAATCTTGCATTATAAGCCAAGATCCATTTCTCATCTTAAAAGCCTTTAATAAAACATCAATTAAGGATTGAAAACTTAGGAATTTCAGTAAAGAACTGATAGTTTAGAGGAGAAGGACGTTCTTACCTCCAAACTTGAGTTTCTCCTCTTTTTGGAATCAAAAACCTTGATGAATCAAGTAGCAAATGATGAGGTCTTATAGATATGATGATTAGGAATCAAAAGAGAGTTGAAAGGAGAGATTTAGGAGAGGAAATCAGAAATAATTCTCTGGAAAGAAGGTGTTTGGGTTGAGAGAAAATGAGAGAAAGAAAATTGGAAAGTTAGTTAACAAAATAGCCAAAATGGCTTTCCCTCCTCTTTTGACATATTTTAAAATCAGAATAAATCTCAAAATATCTTAGAAAAATCTGGAGAAACTACTTTTGGATTAATAGCTCCTTAAAGATTCAAAGTTTCAACCCTTTCGAAAACAGTCACCAAACTTTCAAAAATTACATTTTGGTCACTAGCCAAAATGTCACCCTTCCAAAACTCATTTTCCAAAATTGATTTCACAGTTCACTTAATTATATTAAAAGATGATTTTAGAACATTTTCCCATATTTTTAATGCAACCCGAACTAGGCTTTCCTAATTTCACCTCTTTAGATTCGAACAGCACTTTGACCAAACCGGTCAACGCCCAAAACTACTAAGCCCAAAACTGGGGCGTTACAACTCTCCCCCCTTAAGAAATTTCGTCCTCGAAATTTACCTGAAGGAAAGAGATAAGGAAACTGCTTCATCATGTCTTCCTTCCGCTCCCACGTGGCTTCCTCAACACCTCGATGCTTCCACAGCACCTTCACCAACTCAATGGTCTTGCCACGAAGAACCTTGCTATCCGAATCCAGAACCTTCACCGGTTCCTCATCGTAGGTCAAATCCGGATTCAAAACCACTTCCTCCACAGACATCACATGTGAAGGATCAGATCTATACTTCCGGAGCATAGAAACATGGAACACATCATGAATCTTCTCCAACTCCTGAGGTAACCTCAACCGATACGCAACAGGACCCACACGCTCAACCACCTCATATGGTCCAATGTACCTAGGGCTCAACTTACCCTTCCGGCCAAACCTCATCACCTTCTTCCAAGGCGAAACCTTCAAGAACACACGGTCACCCACCGCATACTCTATCTCCTTACGCTTCAAATCCGCGTAAGACTTTTGCCGATCAGAGGCAGCCTTCAACCGCTCACAGATGAGCTTCACCTTCTCGGTGGTTCCTTTCAACAAAGTCGGCATCGAAACCAACTTTTGACCAGTTTCAGCCCAACAAAGAGGAGTCCTACACTTCCTCCCGTACAAAGCCTCATAAGGTGCCATATGTATACTCGCCTGATAACTATTGTTATAAGCGAACTCAACCAAAGGCAGATGCTTCTCCCAAGAACCTTGAAACTCAATCACGCAACATCTCAACATATCCTCCAAAATCTGAATAACTCGCTCAGACTGACCATCCGACTGAGGATGATAGGATGTACTGAAATGCAACCTTGTACCCAGAGCTTGATGCAAACACTGCCAGAAACGCGATGTGAACCTCGGATCCCTATCCGACACAATCGACTTAGGCACACCATGCAGCCTCACAATCTCAGCAATGTACAGCTCTGCCAGCTTATCCAAAGAAAACGTAGTATGCACAGGCAAGAAATGCGCACACTTCGTCAAGCGATCCACAATCACCCAAACAGAATTCTTCTTCGAAGGAGACAAAGGTAAACCAGATACAAAATCCATGGTAACCCTTTCCCACTTCCATTCAGGGATTTTCAACGGTTGCAACAACCCAGAAGGAACCTGATGTTCAGCCTTAACTCGCTGACACACCAAACACTTGCTCACAAACTCTGCAACATCCTTCTTCAAACCCACCCAATAGTACTCATCACGAAGATCACGATACATCTTAGTACTACCAGGGTGCATAGCAAAAGGAATACTATGGCCTTCAGTCAGAATAGCACGCCTCAACTCAGCATCAGCAGGCACTACTATCCGACTCCTAAAACACAACACACCATCATCATTAAAACAGAAATCCGAAGGTCTACCCTCCGCGATATCCTGAACATGAGACACCAAGGACTCATCTAGCAACTGCTTATCCTTGATCAACTGAACCAACGATGGTTTCACCTGCAACTTAGCAACAAGACCACCATCTCGCGATATGCTCAAGCTAGCAAACATAGCCCTCAGCTCAACAGCTACTTTCCTACTCAAGGCATCCGCAACAACATTAGCCTTTCCAGGATGATACTCAATCGTCAGATCATAATCCTTGAGCAACTCCAACCAACGTTGCTGCCTAAGATTCAACTCCTTCTGTGACATCAAAAACCTCAAGCTCTTGTGATCCATGTACACCGTACACTTCTCACCATACAGATAATGCCTCCAGATCTTTAGAGCAAAAACCACTGCAGCCAGCTCAATATCATGCGTAGGGTAATTGCGCTCATGCACTTTCAACTGCCGCGATGCATAAGCCACCACCTTACCCTCTTGCATCAGCACACATCCCAAACCAACATAGGATGCATCACTATAGACCACAAACTCTTTCCCTGATTCAGGCTGAACCAAGATAGGTGCTTGCGTCAAAGCCGCCTTCAGCTTCTCAAAAGCCTGCTGTCTCGCTTCCGTCCACTCATACTTAACATCCTTCTGCAACAGCTTCGTCAAAGGAGCAGCAATCTTGGAAAAACCATCCACAAACCTTCGGTAGTATCCCGCCAAACCAAGGAAACTACGGACCTCATGAACAGACTTAGGAACCTTCCAGTTCATCACTGCCTCAATCTTCTGAGGATCAACACGAATCCCTTCAGCTGAGACCACATGCCCAAGAAACACCACCTCCTTAAGCCAGAACTCACACTTGCTCAGCTTAGCATAAAGCTGATTCTCCAACAAAGCTTGCAGCACAATCCTCAAATGCTCTTCATGCTCCTCCTCAGTACGCGAGTACACAAGGATATCATCAATGAACACCACAACGAACTTGTCCAGGTATTCATGAAACACACGGTTCATCATGTCCATAAAAGAAGCAGGAGCATTTGTCAAACCAAACGGCATCACAAGGAACTCATAATGCCCATACCTTGTCCTGAAAGCTGTCTTAGGCACATCCACATCCTTCACCTTCAACTGATAATACCCTGACCTCAAGTCAATCTTAGAGAACACAACAGCTCCCCGAAATTGATCAAAGAGATCATCAATCCTCGACAAAGGATACCGATTCTTGATAGTCAACTTATTCAGCTGACGGTAATCAATGCACATTCTCATAGTGCCATCTTTCTTCTTCACAAACAAGACCGGTGCTCCCCAAGGTGACACACTCGGCCGGATGAAACCACGATCAAGCAGCTCTTGCAACTGCGTCTTCAGCTCCTTCAGCTCCTTAGGTGCCATTCTATAGGGAGTAATGGACACAGGAGTTGTATTCTCATACAGCTCAATTCCAAACTCCACCTCGCGATTAGGAGGTAAACCAGGCAACTCCTCAGGAAAAACACCAGGAAACTCCTTCACAACTCTGATATCTTGCACCCTCAACTCCTTAGAACTAGGATTCATCACAAAAGCTAGATAAGCTTCGCAACCCTGCCTCAGCATCCTACTCGCCTCCAAGGTAGACACCACATTGGCAAGAAACTTCACATTCTCACCAACCACAACAACTTCATAATCATCCGCAAGCTTAAGCGAAACTCGCTTATTTTCACAATCCACAACAGCACGATGCTCAGCAAGCCAATCCATACCAAGGATCACATCAAAACCATAAAAGGGCAACTCCATAAGATCAACATGAAAAACATGTTCTTGAACAACCAAGGGACACCTTCTATAAAGCTTTCGAGTCACAACAGTTTCACCAAAAGAACTAGTGACACGAGCACCAACATCCAAAGACTCAACAGGCAAACCAAGCAGTTCAGCATGCTCACGCAAAATGTATGAGTGCGTAGATCCAGAATCAATCAAAGAAAGCAATGACAAGGATTGCAAAGTAAAGGTACCTGCAATCACATCTGCATCATTCCCCCCTTCACGCTGAGCATACACCCTCGCTTGGCCTCCACCTTCAGGCTGAATAGCCACAACATGGGCTACTCCACGACCACCTTCCTCACGCCTCTGGAAATTACCACGGCCGCGCCCACGACCTCTCTGTGGTGCAGCAACAACAAGAGCACGCATCTGATCACCAGCCAACCTAGGACAATCTCGCCTCAAGTGGTCTGCAGAACCACAATTCCAGCATCCATTACCAGCTACCGCAACAGGAGCTTGCACCTCTCTCACAGCACGAGGACAGTCACGCTTCATGTGACCACGTGAACCACATATCCAACAAGCACTAGGGTCAGCTCTAGCATTGCCTCCTCTAGCAGGTGCACCACCACCTCTCTTAGCTGAGGACTGATACTTCTGATCACGTCCCCTCTTGTTCCGTCCACCTCCGGAACTATACTCAGCAGCTCTCTTACCAGAACTTGCTCCAGCACCTTTCGCAGATAAACCCAAGTTCATCTCTATGTCCTTGGCTCGGCCCACCAACACATCAAAATCATCATATTCAGTGGCCAGCACATACATCTTCACCTCCGTCACTAAACCATAACGGAACCTCTCGCACCTTGCCCGCTCATCAGGTATCAGCTCAGGTGCATACTGACTGAGTCGCACAAACTGCACGTCATACTCAGCCACTGTCATACTCCCCTGGGTAAGAGTCATGAACTCACGTTTCTTCTCATCAAGATATCTCACTCCAAGATATCTCCGCTTGAACACATTCTGAAAGAATGTCCAAGTGATGTCAGCTTCAGCCATCCCAGCTGTGGTGGTTGTCCACCACGTATACGCATCGTCCTGCAGCAAGGACACAACACAACCCAGCTTTTGTACATCCGTGCAGCTCATCTGACCCAAGATTCGCTTGGTACTCTCTAGCCAAGCTTCAGAACTCTCAGCAGACATACCCCTGAACTCAGTCCCACCAAGACTGCGCAGACGCTCCAAAGGTAGTCTAACTCCAGCATCTCCCTGATGCCCAGCTCCTTGAGCCCCAACTACTGCTGCTCGAAAAGCACCCGCAATAGCTTGTACCAACATCGTCATATCAGGCATAGCTTGCCCCTGACCAACCTCTGGTCCAGCAGCTCCAACACCAGCTGCAGCTTCAGCTCTCCCTCCCTCAGCACCACCACCACCAGGTGGAGGAGGAGGTAACACCGCACTACCCGCGTTCTCTTCGTTTTCATTCTCATTCTGAGCCGCAGCTCGCACATTACTTCTTAACTCTCTACGTGGTGCCATACTTTTACCATGCAATCACAATGCAAATAAAACAAAGTCAGGCCCAGCAAGGTAAGCAATCCAAGTATTCAAGCTCAATTTCATTCAAAATCAATCATCATTTCATTAGCTTTGATTTGGCAATGGGTACCCACAACATGCTACATCACAGCATACAACTCAATTGCATCCAAATCACAAGCCACTAAACAAGCTTTCAAACAACAAGCATACAAGGCATACATACTTCAATCATGCACACATTCATTCCCAATTACTCGAGAACTCAGCTCTGATACCACCAAATGTAACCCCCTTAACCCGGCCTAGACGGTTGACCCGAATTAAGAAAGTCACACGGGGAAAACCAAAGTCAACCCGAAAGTCAACCTTGATTAACGACCCTTTTTTTTAATCTTGTCTAGATGCATTTTAAACCTTAGATATGATCATACAACATCATACTCAAAGATCATAATCATCAGAGATCAAACAGGGACCCAATTGAACAAATTACAACTTTAAGGACCAAATTGTAATTTCTGATAAATATGAGGACTTAACCCAAATTAAAGTTACCAGCTTGTAATTAGTCAGGTTTCATGCTTCACTGTGAAATTTCAGCTCAAAAGGACATCCCAAACTCATACAATTGCACAAACAAGATTCAGGACCAAAACGCAAACAATTCAAAACATTTAACTGCCAATGTCAGCCCCCAACGGTCGCCCGTTCCGAAACAGGCAGAGCCCGTTTCGAAACGCGGGGCCGTTCCGCAACGCGTACCGAAACACGGGCTGGCAGTAGCCAAACCGTTTCGGAACGGTCCCTCCCGTTTCGGACGCCTGGGCTTGTTTAAGGCACCTGTTCCGAAACGGGTGATACTGTTCCGAAACACCTTGCACAGATTGCTCCAAAATGCATTCTTAAACATGCAATTAAACATCCAATCATGCTCCAATTGCCACCAAACTTTACCAGCATGCAATTCAACATATATAAGACATACTTGCATCAACAATTCATCAAAACAACATCATATACGAAAAGCCCCAAATCTATAGGCATGCTTCCTACACAAGCAAGCCATACAAGCATAAACTTCCAATTCAAGCATACAAAGGCCAAACACTAAAACCAGCATTCTCATCAGCATCCAACATACTTAGGGAGTTCCAAACATCTCCCAAAACATACACATTGGTCCCCCATTGCCAAATTACCAAAAGCTAGAAATGTACTTAAGAAACCTTCCATACTTTAGGCTTTACTTTCACTTGAATGCTTGCCCTTCTTGCTGCCCTCAAAGTACTCTAATGTTCTGCATTATTGAATTAAGAAAACAGAAGAGAGCGTAAGCAAAAGCTTAGTGAGGAATGCTCATAAAACCATTCAATAATGCATTTATAAAACATTTATAAATCATGCTTCAAATCAACATTTGCACATGCTCAAAAGCATACTTAAAACAAGCAACTCATGCTTCATATCATAACATGTCATATTGGCCACAAGTGATAAGTTCCATTTCTTTAAAAACAAGTTCATCAACTTTCACCCCAAGGACTTTTAAACACCTTGGCCCCAAGGACTTTTAAACACCTTGGCCCATGGACTTTTAAACACCATGGAAGAGGACCACACAAGGACTTTTAACCACCTTTGTGTCCACATCAAGTTTCACCCCAAGGACTTTTAAACACCTTGGCCCCATGGACTTTTAAACACCATGGAAAGGATCACACAAGGACTTTTAACCACCTTTGTGTCCATAGCAAGAATCATCCAAGGACTTTTAACCACCTTGATGTTCTTAAGTAAACAAGGCTCACTCAAGGACTTTTAACCACCTTAGTGACCTTAACCTTTTCAAAACATCACTTGCCAATATACATCATTATCATCAATTTATCCACTGTTTTAAAGCATTAAACCAAGCCATATACATCATGCATTTAAAAGCATCAAACCACATTTTATCAATGTACAAAAACAAGGAACTCTTACCTTGAGCTTCCTTCAACAAATGGCTTACAACAACAGCAAATACCATGCTAAATCATGCTTTCAAAACAGTATTTAAATCATGCAATAAACCACATTGCATCACAACAAAATCATGGCCACCACTAGAGAGTACTTTCCGAAAACTTACACTTGAGCTTAGCAAAGTTGTTTAGACTTAAACTAAGCTCCCAAGACATTGGTTTCAAAGCCGAAAACCCAATTTCACTCACCGATTCCACTTCGCCTCTTGCCGAAGCACCAAATCAAGCTTCCGGATCAACAACTCTTGGATCCAAAGATGCCTCCCCTGTTTTAACACATCAAAGCAGAGGATTAATGCATCATCATGCATTAATTGCTTCAATGAAAGCACCTAAACTCGCTGCTCTCATCCACACTCCATTTTCAGCCACCAAACACAACCAAAAATGCATCCAAACCACTTCTCAACAAAGCCCAGCCATAAAACATCAAAACCTAACATCCTTTAACATCTAAAAAGAGCCTAATAACATCCTTATACCTCCAGCAACACCAGATCCACAAGATCACCTCAAAAACAACCAAGAAACACAAGCTAAACTTAGGAAACTCAACCTATCCGGGATTGCATTAATCAAAACTCAATTCCTTATCAATTTAATGTTCAAATATCATCAAAAACACATCTCAAATCACAGATTAATCAGATCAAACGAAAATTATCAAAAATCACCAAATCTTGCATTATAAGCCAAGATCCATTTCTCATCTTAAAAGCCTTTAATAAAACATCAATTAAGGATTGAAAACTTAGGAATTTCAGTAAAGAACTGATAGTTTAGAGGAGAAGGACGTTCTTACCTCCAAACTTGAGTTTCTCCTCTTTTTGGAATCAAAAACCTTGATGAATCAAGTAGCAAATGATGAGGTTTTGTAGATATGATGATTAGGAATCAAAAGAGAGTTGAAAGGAGAGATTTAGGAGAGAAAATCAGAAACAATTCTCTGGAAAGAAGGTGTTTGGGTTGAGAGAAAATGAGAGAAAGAAAATTGGAAAGTTAGTTAACAAAATAGCCAAAATGGCTTTCCCTCCTCTTTTGACATATTTTAAAATCAGAATAAATCTCAAAATATCTTAGAAAAATCTGGAGAAACTACTTTTGGATTAATAGCTCCTTAAAGATTCAAAGTTTCAACCCTTTCGAAAACAGTCACCAAACTTTCAAAAATTACATTTTGGTCACTAGCCAAAATGTCACCCTTCCAAAACTCATTTTCCAAAATTGATTTCACAGTTCACTTAATTATATTAAAAGATGATTTTAGAACATTTTTCCATATTTTTAATGCAACCCGAACTAGGCTTTCCTAATTTCACCTCTTTAGATTCGAACAACACTTTGACCAAACCGGTCAACGCCCAAAACTACTAAGCCCAAAACCGGGGCGTTACAGTTGAAAAGCTCCTAATCAATTACATAAACTCCTAAAATTTGATTAAAACCTTTTTTGCAATTCTTTTTGATACGTTTCGGACGAGCAGGTATAAATGGGCCTTACAATGGACCCGTTGGAATTTTAACTGAGTAAAAAGTATAGAAATTTAGCTTTTGCAATATAATTAAGTTGAAAAGCTCCTAATCAATTATTTGAACTCCTAAAATTTGATTAAAACTTGTTTTGCAGTCCTTTTTTGTATAGGTTTCGGACGAGCAGGTCTAAATGGGCCTTTCAATGGACCCGTTGGAATTAAATTGAGTAAAAAGTACAAAAATTGAGGTTTTGCAATATAATTGTGTTGAAAAGCTCCTAATCAATTACATGAACTCCTAAAATTTGATTAAAACTTATTTTGCAGTCCTTTTTGTAAAGGTTTCGGACGAGCGGGTCGAAATGGGCCTTTCAATGGACCCGTTGGTATTTTAACTGAGTAAAAAGTACAGAAATTGAGGTTTCGCAATATAATTGTGTTGAAAAGCTTCTAATCAATTATTTGAACTCCTAATATTTGAATAAAACATTTTTGCGGTCCTTTTTGTAGAGGTTTCGGACGAGCAGGTCTAAATGGGCCTTTCAATGGACCCGTTAGAATTTTAACTGAGTAAAAAGTACAACAATTGAGGTTTCACAATATAATTGTGTTGAAAAGTTCCTAATCAATTATTTTAACTCCTAATATTTGAATAAAACATTTTTGCGGTCCTTTTTGTAGAGGTTTCGGACGAGCAGGTCTAAAAGGGCCTTTCAATGGACCCGTTGGAATTTTAACTGAGTAAAAAGTACCGAAATTGAGGTTTTGCAATATAATTGTGTTGAAAAGCTCCTAATCAATTATTTGAACTCCTAATATTTGAATAAAACATTTTTGCGAACCTTTTTGTAGAGGTTTCGGACGAGCAGGTCTAAATGGGCCTTTCAATGGGCCCGTTTGAATTTTAACTGAGTAAAAAGTATAAAATTGAGGTTTTTCAATATAATTGTGTTGAAAAGCTCCTAATCAATTATTTGAACTCCTAATATTTGAATAAAACATTTTTGCTGTCCTTTTTGTAGAGGTTTCGGACGAGCGAGTCTAAATGGGCCTTCCAATGGACGCGTTGAAATTTTAACTGAGTAAAAAGTATAAAATTGAGGTTTTGCAATATAATTGTGTTGAAAAGCTCCTAATCAATTACATAAACTCCTTAAATTTGATTAAAACCTTTTTTGCAGTCCTTTTTGATACGTTTCGGACGAGCAGGTCAAAATGGGCCTTTCAATGGACCCGTTGGAATTTTAACTGAGTAAAAATTACAGAAATTGAGGTTTCGCAATATAATTGTGTTGAAAAGCTCCTAATCAATTATTTAACTCCTAATATATGAATAAAACATTTTTGCGAACTTTTTTGTAGAGGTTTCGGACGAGCAGGTCTAAATGGGCCTTTCAATGGGCCCGTTGGAATTTTAACTGAGTAACAAGTATAAAATTGAGGTTTTGCAATATAATTGTGTTGAAAAGCTCCTAATCAATTATTTGAACTCCTAAAATTTGATTAAAACTATTTTGCAGTCCTTTTTGTCGAGGTTTTGGACGAGCAGGTCTAAATGGGCCTTTCAATGGACCCGTTAGAATTTTTTTTTTGAAGAAAAGGCCTCATTAAAAACCCCTACTACTGTCCTTCAAGCAAAGCTAGAGGACCCTAAAAAGGGGAAAAGAGTGCCCAAATATTATTAATCAAAGATGGTTTGTTACAAATTGTTGTATACAATGTGGGATATCCGATTCAAATGACGTAGAAGTCATAGAATTCAGCGAAAAGGTAGCCAAAGTATGGGCTATAATATTTGCCTCACGGCGTACAAAGGAAATAGAAATAAAATCAAAGTCGCAGAGAGCAGCTTGTATCTGAAGAATAGTTGGCCCCATAGTAGAGAGGTCCTGAGCAGGATTGTTGATCCTATTCGCGAGAGAAGCGCAGTCAGTTTCGATCAAGATACGATTCCATCCTTGAGATCGAGCAAAGGTGAGACCAACTAGGATGCTTTCCCCTTCACTGGTGATAGCGTCCTGACAGCTACCAAGAGGGAAAGCAAGACCACCCACGACTGCTCCTGCAGAATCACGAGCAACAACGCCGACGACTGCTGCACGAGTTGAAGGGTTAAAGGCTCCGCCCATATTTATTTTGATATGATTAGGTGGAGGAAATGTTCGGGAAGGATTAGAAAATGTAGATGAAGCTGGGTCAACCGAAATTAAAGATTTACAAAATTCGTCATGTAAGCTAATTGAATTAACAACAATTAGCCATGGAGGTTGTAGATGGTGGTTGTGAACCCAGTCATTTCGTCTGTTCCATATATTCCATAAAACAGTAAGGAAGAGACCAAATTTATCATAGGAAATTGTAGAGGCCGCTTCCTCTAACCATTGCATGGGCGTAGGAGCTAAACTCTTATAGAGAGAGATAGGGATACCACTAATTTGGAGGGCTTCAGATGCCCCAGGGCAGTCACAAAGCGCATGAAGAATCGATTCCGAGTGGCTACCACAGATAGAGCAAGGCCCCGAGCTAGGGGAAAAGGCTTGCATTTTAGATCCAACTGGTAGAGCATCAGAAGCCATACGCCAGCCAAAAGTTTTAACTTTGGGTAAAGCTTTGATTTTGGATAAAAACTTCCAAAAGCGAGTTGATGGCGAATGTTGGGTTATTGAACGTTGTAAGAAAATATATCCAGAACAGACTGAGTAGGTACCCGAGTCGTTGGGAGACCATAATATTGAGTCACGTTGATTATTTATGATGGGAACATGGAGAATGGCATCGGCATCAATTGGATTGAAATAATTGTTTATCTTAACCGTATCCCAAGCAGTTTGGTTACGTATCATAAAATCACGACATCGAATGTGAAATTCTTCGGAGATTTCGTAATCCCCAGTAAGCTCAACCGGGGAAGACCCTCCCCATATATCTTTGTGTATTCTAATATTACTGTTTATACCAGGGCGGTGAAGAAAGCCGGGGAAAAGACGCTGAAGAGCGTTATATATACCTTGCCAAGCAAAGGAGCCCCTGTTGGGTTTTGGTGCGTCCAGAATGTTGCCTGAAGGAAAGTATTTAGACTGATATATTTGTCCTAATAAGGAATCTGGTTCACAGATGAGTTTCCAAATTTGCTTGCCCAAGAGAGCAATGTTAAAGTCGTGTAAATCCTTAAAACCCATGCCGCCAGCAGATTTAGGTAAGCATATACGATTCCAAGGTAACATATGCCAACCTTTTTTGTTGGATTTACCAGTCCACCAATATTGACGGATTGATGTAGTCATGTCGTCGATGATATTTTGTGGTAGAAGATAGCAAGACATAACATATTGTGGGAGAGATTGTAAGACAGCTTTGATGAAAATCTCTCGGCCACTGAAGGATAGTAGATGTTTGTCCCAACTAGAGAGTCGATCATGTACTTTATCACGTACAAAACCTAGTGATTCAGTTTTATTTTTCCCTATTAGAAGCGGGATGCCTAGGTATACTCCAGGGTTAGTTACCTCGCGTACTTGTAAAAGGCTGTTAATTGCATTTCTTGTTGCAGATGGTGTACGCGGGTTATAGAAAATTGTTGACTTCTCAAAATTGACTGCTTGACCGGATGCATTAGCATACGTTTGAAGAGCATTTTTCAGAAGGGACGCTTCAGATCGATTAGTATTTATAAATACCATACAATCATCAGCAAAAAGAAGGTGGTTGACTTTGGGCCCATGTTTACTTGCGCCTAGTCCTGGAAGTATTTTAGTTTGTTGAGCAGCAGCTAAGTAAGCCGAGAGGCCTTGAGTACAGAAGAGAAAGAGGAAAGGGGATAGAGGATCCCCCTGGCGAATACCACGTTGAGGTTAAAAGGTGGGTGAAAACGAATTATTAATTTTAACTGAAAAAGAGACTGTAGTAATACAATGCATTATAAGCTCGATCCATTCGGATGCAAAGCCCATACGTTCCATTATATTTGCGAGAAAAGACCATTCTACTCTATCGAAAGCTTTTTCCATGTCTAGCTTGAGAGCAGCTCCTTGAGAGGATTTAGTAGCTCCTAAGTTAATATTGTGAATGATTTCATGAGCAACAAGGATGTTGTCAGATATGTTGCGTCCCTGGACAAAGGCTGCTTGATTAGGGCTAATGCATAGAGGTATAGCCTGTTTCATTCTGTTGACTATTGTTTTGGCAACTATTTTATAGAGTACAGTGCAAAGGCTAATTGGTCTGAGTTGTTTCATGGATGTTGGGTCCTATTCTTTGGGTATTAGTACCAATATAGTTTTGTTAACTGAGGCCATATCAGTGTTGCCGTTTAATAGGTCAATACAAAGGTTAATAACATCGTCTCCAACTGTATCCCAGTGTTGTCTAAAGAAGCTACTGGGTAGACCATCGGAACTAGGAGCCTTCCTAGGGTCAATATCTTTAAAAGCATGAAGAATTTCCTCTCTGGTGAACGTCTTTAGTAGGTTATCATTCATTGAAGAATTGATGGAAGGGTGAATTTTGTCAAGAATGACGTTCGAGAATTGGGGATTAGATGTTGTGAACAAGTTTTGGAAATAATCCGAAGCGATATTCATAAGGTCCGATTCAGAAGTGCGCCAATTGGAATTGGCATCGTAAAGGCCTATGATTGAATTTTTCTTATTCCTATTAGACGCTCTGGCATGGAAGAACTTGGTGTTTTTGTCCCCTTGGGAAAGCCAAAGAGTTCGGGATCTTTGAGCCCAATAAACTTCTTGCTCTGTTAGAAGTTTATTTAATTCAGTTCTATAGTTTAAGTAAATTTGTTCATTTGTGGTTGTTAAGGGACGGTATAGTAATTTATTTATTTATTTAGTGAGAAACTTAATACGTCCGGTTGATTTAAAGCGTTGTTGGTTTTGCCATTCTTCTAGGTAAGTACCTACCGCTTCAATTTTGTTGATGGTTGTTCCGGGGGTATCGGCCCATGCCCTTTTGATTGTTTGGATATTGTCTATATTATTAGCCCAGCAGCTTTCGAATCTGAAATTCTTGGGAGGTTGTATTTTGGGTGTAGTAGTCGAAGTATCTAATTCGAGAAGAAGGAAATAGTGGTCAGATTTTGCGACATATTCCGTGGTGATACGATGAGAAGGGTAGAGATCTTGCCAAGCGGAATTAGCGATAAATCGATCTAGTCTTTCATGAATTACCGGGGTTAAGGGTCCTACTTTTGTCCATGTAAACCAACCCGAAGTTGGCTTACAATCAAAGAGGTTGTTTCGAGTTAAACAATTACGAAAATTTTTAATTTGGGATCTAGCTCTACGGGGGCCCCTTGTTTTTCCGAATCCGTTAAAATTTCATTGAAATCTCCGCCGAGAAGCCAAGGGTTATCTTTAGTAGAAGGGTGTAAAGAATCGATTAGTTCCCATGTTTTATATTTTTGGCTAGTTTCCGGAAAACCGTGTATACCAGTGAAAAACATTGTGGAGTTATTCTTTATAATTTGAATATGAATGTAACGCGACGAATAAGAAATTAAACTTATATTAATGTTGTTTGCGGCAAATAAAGAAATACCGGAACACCCTTCCGTAGGGGAAATAGAAATAATGTCTAACATACCTAATGAAAGACATAGGCGGTTACAATCCGCATTATTTAATTTAGTCTCACATAAGAAAATGATATCGGGGTTGGTGCGTTGGACATAGGACCGGAAATGTTGAACCGTCGAGGCTTGTCCAAGACCCTGACAGTTCCAACATAGGATCCTCATCTTGCTCGGCGGGGCTGGGAATCAGCCACCGCCGGAGAGTTTTTAGAGCTGCTCATCCCAGCTTTTGGAGTAGATTCTGACTGTTTGGATTTTTTCGGCGGGAGCGATACTTGTATAGGGGAGCGGCGTTTCATGCCTCGGTTTGTTTGAGTTGGAGCAGGTGCAGGTGCGGGTGCTGGTACAGGAACTGGTGCAGGGGCTGCATCATTCGGGTAATTTTTAAGTAACCACTGGTTAAAGTCATTGAATATATTATCATTGGGATTAGAAGGCTTACTCGATTTAGAGTCAAACTTTTTAATCTGCTCGGCAGTCGGGCTAGGGACACCATAATCATCCGTGGTGTCCCAATCATCGTCAGTACCATCTTCCGGAATGGGATAGATGGTGTTCAGGGGTTGGGGTTCAAGAGGAGCTTTTTGCTTCAAATCAGCTGCAGGGGGTCTTTAGCAGAATTGGGTCCATCATCCATGGTCATGTCGACGTTTTGGGCATCTTCAGTTGCTTGTTCCGTAAATGAGGCTGCATCGCCTTCATTTAGAGAGCCTATGTATCGGAGAATAATTGTGATAAGAAACTTATAATTGTTTATGTAAGGGATGAAGAGGGAGTCAAATAATTTACCAATGTTGTTCGGATCGTTAGGAGGAGCTGTAGGATTGGTCGGAGCTGCTGGGATATTCATTGGAGCCACTACGATAAAAACAGTGGTTAAGTATATTGATAGGAAAGGAGGGATGAGAGAATAAGTGAAAATAAAGATTATTATATATATTAGTGTAGAGATACCATTTACTGGAGGGATGTTTGGATTCAGATTCGGTTCCACATTGCGGATACGTCCCCGAATTCCAACTGGGCGACGTCGAGGTGGAAGATAGCGGAGCCATTCTCCGTATTGTAACTTGTTGAGGTCGAGTGAAGATCGGATAGGACAGTTGTCTAAGGTGTGGCTGATAATACCACAACCCGGGCAGAGAGTCGGGAGTCTTTCATATTGAAGGCGGCACATAATTTTGTTTTCACCAGTGCCAATAAACACAAATCGGGTGACAGGTCTTGTGATGTTGAGCATGATTTCAACTCGAAGGAATTCCGTCATATTCCCATCGACTTCGCGGGTATCCATTCGGAGGACATTACCAACCATTGATCCTAGTGCATGTCCCACCAGATGGGATCGATCAACATCAGCAAAGATTGAATCAGGAAGGGAGAAAATTCGGATCCATATTCTCATGGTAGTGAAGCTGTAGTCGCTTAAGGATTTGGCTGGAACATATTCGGTGGCTGCTAGCCATTCATCCTTGTACAGCCACGGTCCGCGGTTGATAATCTCATAACAGTTCTTGATTTCCTTGAACTTGATTTTGAGGAAGTTATCTTGTATCACCGAGATGGATACTACTTCATTAGGTTTCTAGATACCTTCGAAAGCATTGATAACAGCATAAATGTCTAAAGCCTTGGACGATATAAAGCGACCAATAACAAAGAGCTTGGGATCTTCCTTGATGAAGTCAAAATCAGGAGTGTAGAGCAGTTCTGATTCTTCATGGGTGAGATTGATCGAGTTGAGTTGGGGGATGGAAGAGGATGACGCCATTGAGAGATTTAGAGGATATGAGGAATACGAGTGAGATAGAAGTTGTAGTGGGTTGGAGTAATTGTAATGTGAGTATATAAAGAAGACGTACACAGTTAAGGGGTATAAGATATGGAAAGTGGGATGAGAAAGATACAGAGGAATAATTAACGATTGTGAAAGATAGGAATTACTAATATTAAGAGGTAAATTAACTAAGGTACTTTCCTTAAATGAAAAAGAGGACCTAGAAAAGGAAGAAACTCTAGGAGTTATTAAAGGAAAGTATCTTAAATATCTATAAAAGTTTTGGTTGGGATTTGATGGTAATATTAAAAGGATTTGATTGAAATATTGGCTGTATAAAAGAGTTGAAAATAGAAAGAACAGAAAGGCTTTGTTAATAAAAGTGAATCTTTTAAATATCGAGTATTTAAAGCGGAGAATAAAATTTGGTGGTGCTAATAAGGGGAAATAAATTATGTAACTGCTGAAAATTATTTTCAGTAATGGTATTAATGTTACAGAATTAAAGGCAAAGTTTAATGAGGATAATTTTAGCAATAAATTTGATTGTAGTAAGTAGAGTAAAAGCAAAAAACTAAAATTACCGTTGACCGTATTTAAAACTTTTATAAAGGGAGATTTATTAGGAATTAGATAGACATAAAAGCGGAAGGAGGAAGATTTTAATATGTATGATAGAGTTTGAATTTTATAATATTTTGTAAAAGGAAATAAAGCTAGTTTTTTTGGATATAAATATATACCGGCGAAATAAGTGGAAGGCAATAGTGAAATAAAAATTTAGAGAGCTTTGAACAGTAGAATAAATTAAGAGATAACTCATAGAGTTTGAAAAAAGCTGAAGAAATCGGTTGTGGATGAGTTTTGAAATTATTTTTGGAAAAGTAGAGCTAAAGAGTATTAAAAATTTTGAAGAACAAATATGATATATGAATGAGAGTCTCCTATTAGATAGGATTTGATCAGGGTCCCAGAAGTGGGCTTGTGAGATTTCACCTAATAAGGTGTAGTGGGGAGGGATGTCTAACGAGCATAACAAAAAGTAAATTTCGTTGACAGAAATACATACATCTAGTGAGGAATATAAACCATGCATGGCAGTATTAATATAATCTATAAAGCAGATAAAAGCATAGTAAAAATAAAAGGAGAGCAGAAAAGGAAGAAAACAAGAAAAAATAATTACAGACCCAGGGGAATGAAGAAGCAGGGATAAGAAAATAAATACAGACCAAAAGAGCAAAAAAATATAGGGGGAATACTATAAAATTTAAGTAAATTGAAATTAAGTCGTAACCCAGGAGGAGTAAGGGAGATCCAGCATTCCTTGAGTAGCCGCTTAGTAGCTTGTGTCATGGCATCCATTGATGATACATAGTGAGAGACACCAAAGAGAAAAGCAAAAAGAAGACACATACAATGAGTTACAGGGGAGCCTTTGATAATACAAGTAATACAAAAGGAAAGAGGGGATAAAGAAATAGAGTTAAGTAGCAGTATAAACAAATGAAAATCATACAAGAACATAAAAAAGAACATTACTGAATTAGATGGATAGTCTGGAAAATTATTGAGGTAATTGGCAAGAATGAAAGTAATAATGATATTAGAGATATATAAAGCAAAGGAGGGAGAGAGTATGAGTTGTTGCAAGAAAGCAGTTTTGATATCAGAATGGTGGGCATAGATTATACTGATGGACATAGAATGTAAATTCAGCATATGAATATGAGGCATGAAAATTGGAACTGTTAAGAAGGTGACTGTTGTTAAACTGAGCAGGAGAGGTAGATAGTACATGATCAGTATGGGAGGAGCTGTGAATAGTTGTGCAATTCTCAAATCATTCCAAAAATTAATTAATATATGTTTGAACGCATTAAAAGGTTTAGTAAATGCATACATAATTGTGAGTTGTAAAGTGTGTAGAATCAAAATGATAAATCCTATAAAGATATTCTTAAAATGAGAAATTTCAGCATGCTTCTTAAATAGAAGTGAAAACAAGTACATTAGAGTGATGGGTTTAACTGGACAGAATTGAATGGTTAGAATCTCAAGGTTACAAACCATAGCGTGTAAGCAATGTAGGAGATGGAACATAGCAGAATGGGAGTAGTTTTTATTAGAGACTAAGTGATTATGATACTTATAGCGTAAGAAACAGAGTGTATATGAAGATATCCGTTCCAAACCTTGATAAACATAGAAAGGATAGATCAGAGAAATGAACATAGAATATAATAAGTTGCATTGATAGTTGAAATTGGATGTTCCCAGAAGTTGGGCTTGTTGTAGATTCCCTAGAAGGGCTTGATATAGAGATAAGATGACAAAAAAATTATATAACGAAATAACTACCAGAGAATAGGACATTATTACGGGCAAAACAATGTTTGGATTCATCATAGGATGTGCACAAATATTGTATAAAAGTATATCAACATTTAAGGTCAAGCAGGTTAGGAAAAGAGAAATAATCCCTAATATATGTATACAGCATGATTTTGAGATAAGATACAGAAGATGAAATAACACATCAATAAAGAAAGAATAGAAATATAAGCAAAGAAGGAACAGATAGAGAACGTACAATGAGATCTGCCAGATGAAATCATTAAAATCCTTCCTTTTGAAATGGAAGATTAGGCATATCTGGGTAGATGGAAAAAGGAGATGGATTAACAGGGTATTATAAAATGTAAATAAAATAAAAATAAAAAAGAGGGGGGGAGAAAACCCTAGCCGTCGTTGGAACGCCGTTGAGAGCCACCACCAGAACAGATGGAATTGCGACATCGGAGATTGCAGGAGTGTAATTCCTGAGAGACCTATAACAGATTGCCAATAGAAAATATTAGATCTGGAAAAATCAAAGAGAAACAGATTTAATGAAGGGGGAGAAATCCCTAAATCACAATACGATTTGAGGGAACCCTTATGGCGGCGATGGAGAGTGGCCTCCATAAACAACCACATGGTTGTTGACAAATATTCCAGAAACGGCAAGAAGAATTTAGACCAGTCGTCGGGGAGGGAAAAAATCACCATAGACTCTGATCTGCGTATGTGTAGAAAGATGGTTATGTAAAAAGATGAAATGAAAAAACAGAAAAGGGGGTTATGCAAAAAACCATGGATTCGATAAACTCAAAAAGTCCTTCAGATTTGAGAAAAACTAAGAAAAGGGGGATGGATCTGGGGATATAGTGAATCGCCTGGAGAAAGGGTCTGCATGCACAGCGATCCTTGCCGTCGGCATGGAGATGACGGAGATTCGCAACCGGAGGCATCCAAAGGATGAAACCCAAAAATAAAAGAGAGAAGCGGATTAGAATAATATTGAAAAAAATTGAGAAAAGAAAGATTTGAGGGAAATGATAGAGCTTACCAAACAGATCTGTCGATTTCCATGATGAAATATTTAGATATACCCCAGCCAAAAGGAAGGAGATGGAAATAATGAGGAAAAAATCCGAACTCAACCGGCAAACAAAACAAAGAAAAAACCAGAAAGTTAGTATAATAAAACAATAATAAAAAATGATAGAAAAGCAATAAAAAATGATGGGGAAGTTATGTTGGTGTGGGGTGACTCTTCGCATACTCTGCCCGAATTCAAAGGAGAACGTTAACTGAAGATTTACTTGCAAAAGCGGATGAAATGGTAGAGCCGTGAGGGGAAGGGGGACCGGTGGAAGAGAGAGAAAAACCACCAAGAAGATCGGAGCAAGCAAAACCCAAAAAAGAACCCCTGAAAAATTTGAGAGAGAATTGAGAGAGAGAGCCATCACCCCACCCGTTACCCGTTGGAATTTTAACTACCCGTTAGAATTTTAACTGAGTAAAAAGTACAGAAATTGAGGTTTTGCAGTATAAATGTGTTAAAAAGCTCCTAATAAATTATTTGAACTCCTAATATTTGAATAAAACATTTTTGCGGTCCTTTTTGTAGAGGTTTCGGACGAGCATGTCTAAATGGGCCTTTCAATGGACCCGTTGGAATTTTAACTGAGTAAAAAGTACATCAATTGAGGTTTTGCAATATAATTGTGTTGAAAAGCTCCTAATCAATTATTTTAACTCCTAATATTTGAATAAAACATTTTTGCGAACCTTTTTGTAGAGGTTTCGGACGAGCAGGTCTAAATGGGCCTTTCAATGGGCCCGTTTGAATTTTAACTGAGTAAAAAGTATAAAATTGAGGTTTTGCAATATAATTGTGTTGAAAAACTCCTAATAAATTATTTGAAATCCTAAAATTTGATTAAAACTATTTTGCAGTCCTTTTTGTCGAGGTTTCGGACGAGCGGGTCTAAATGGGCCTTTCAATGGACCCGTTAGAATTTTAATTGAGTAAAAAGTACAGAAATTGAGGTTTTGTAGTATAAATGTGTTGAAAAACTCCTAATCAATTATTTGAACTCCTAATATTTGAATAAAACATTTTTGTTGTCCTTTTTGTAGAGGTTTCGGACGAGCGGGTCTAAATGGGCCTTTCAATGGACCCGTTGAAATTTTAACTGAGTAAAAAGTATAAAATTGAGGTTTTGCAATATAATTGTGCTGAAAAGCTCCTAATCAATTACATAAACTCCTAAAATTTGATTAAAACCTTTTTTGTAGTCCTTTTTGATACGTTTCGGACGAGCAGGTCTAAATGGGCCTTACAATGGACCCGTTGGAATTTTAACTGAGTAAAAAGTACAGAAATTTAGCTTTTGCAATATATATGTATTGAAAAGCTCCTAATCAATTATTTTAACTCCTAAAATTTTATTAAAACTTGTTTTGCGGTCCTTTTTTGTAGAGGTTTCGGATGAGCAGGTCTAAATGGGCCTTTCAATGGACCCGTTGGAATTAAATTGAGTAAAAAGTACAAAAATTGAGGTTTTGCAATATAATTGTGTTGAAAAGCTCCTAATCAATTACATGAACACCTAAAATTTGATTAAAACTTATTTTGCAGTCCTTTTTGTAGAGGTTTCGGACGAGCGGGTCGAAATGGGCCTTTCAATGGACTCGTTGGTATTTTAACTGAGTAAAAAGTACAGAAATTGAGGTTTCGCAATATAATTGTGTTGAAAAGCTCCTAATCAATTATTTGAACTCCTAATATTTGAATAAAACATTTTTGCGGTCCTTTTTGTAGAGGTTTCGGACGAGCAGGTCTAAATGGGCCTTACAATGGACCCGTTGGAATTTTAACTAAGTAAAAAGTACAGAAATTTAGCTTTTGCAATATAATTGTGTTGAAAAGCTCCTAACTAATTATTTGAACTCTTAAAATTTGATTAAAAATTGTTTTGCGGTCCTTTTTTGTAGAGGTTTCGGACGAGCAGGTCTAAATGGGCCTTTCAATGGACCCGTTGGAATTAAATTGAGTAAAAAGTACAAAAATTGAGGTTTTGCAATATAATTGTGTTGAAAAGCTCCTAATCAATTACATGAACTCCTAAAATTTGATTAAAACCTATTTTGCAGTCCTTTTTGTAGAGGTTTCAGACGAGCGGGTCGAAATGGGCCTTTCAATGGACCCGTTGGTATTTTAACTGAGTAAAAAGTACAGAAATTGAGGTTTCGCAATATAATTGTGTTGAAAAGCTCCTAATCAATTATTTGAACTCCTAATATTTGAATAAAACATTTTTGCGTCATTTTTGAAGAGGTTTCGGACAAGCAGGTCTAAACGGGCCATTCAATGGACCCGTTGGAATTTTAACTGAGTAAAAAGTACAGCAATTAAGGTTTCGCAATATAATTGTGTTGAAAAGCTCCTAATCAATTATTCTAACTCCTAATATTTGAATAAAACATTTTTGCAGTCCTTTATGTAGAGGTTTCAGACGAGCAGGTCTAAATGGGCCTTTCAATGGACCCGTTTGAATTTTAACAGAGTAAAAAGTATAAAATTGAGGTTTTGCAATATAATTGTGTTGAAAAGCTCCTAATAAATTATTTGAATTCCTAAAATTTGATTAAAACTATTTTGCAGTCCTTTTTGTCGAGGTTTCGGACGAGCAGGTCTAATGGGCCTTTCAATAGACCCGTTAGAATTTTAACTTAGTAAAAAGTAAAGAAATTGAGGTTTTGCAGTATAAATGAGTTGAAAAGCTCCTAATCAATTATTTGAACTCCTAAAATTTTATTAAAACTTGTTTTCCGGTCCTTTTTTGTAGAGGTTTCGGACGAGCAGGTCTAAATGGGCCTTTCAATGGACCCATGGAATTAAATTGAGTAAAAAGTACAAAAATTGAGGTTTTGCAATATAATTGTGTTGAAAAGCTCCTAATAATTTATTTGGCCTCCTAAAATTTGATTAAAACTATTTTGCAGTCCTTTTTGTCGAGGTTTCGGACGAGCATGTCTAAATGGGCCTTTCAATGGACCCGTTAGAATTTTAACTGAGTAAAAAGTACAGAAATTGAGGTTTTGCAGTATAAATGTGTTGAAAAGCTCCTAATCAATTATTTGAACTCCTAATATTTGAATAAAACATTTTTGCGGTCCTTTTTGTAGAGGTTTTGGACGAGTGGGGTCTAAATGGGCCTTTCAATGGACCCGTTGAAATTTTAACTGAGTAAAAAGTATAAAATTGAGGTTTTGCAATATAATTGTGTTGAAAAGCTCCTAATCAATTACATAAACTCCTAAAATTTGATTAAAACCTTTTTTGCAGTCCTTTTTGATACGTTTCGGACGAGCAGGTCTAAATGGGCCTTACAATGGACCCGTTGGAATTTTAACTGAGTAAAAAGTATAGAAATTTAGCTTTTGCAATATAATTGTGTTGAAAAGCTCCTAATCAATTATTTGAACTCGTAAAATTTGATTAAAACTTGTTTTGCGGTCCTTTTTCGTAGAGGTTTCGGACGAGCAGGTCTAAATGGGCCTTTCAATGGACCCGTTGGAATTAAATTGAGTAAAAAGTACAAAAATTGAGGTTTTGCAATATAATTTTGTTGAAAAGCTCCTAATCAATTACATGAACTTCTAAAATTTGATTAAAACTTATTTTGTAGTCCTTTTTGTAGAGGTTTCGGACGAGCGGGTCGAAATGGGCCTTTGAATGGACCCGTTGGTATTTTAACTGAGTAAAAAGTAAAGAAATTGAGGTTTCGCAATATAATTGTGTTGAAAAGCTCCTAATCAATTATTTGAACTCCTAATATTTGAATAAAACATTTTTGCGGTCCTTTTTGTAGAGGTTTCGGACGAGCAGGTCTAAATGGGCCTTTCAATGGACCCGTTGGAATTTTAAGTGAGTAAAAAGTACAGAAATTGAGGTTTCGCAATATAATTGTGTTGATAAGCTCCTAACCAATTATTTTAACTACTAATATTTGAATAAAACATTTTTGCAGTCCTTTTTGTAGAGGTTTCAGACGAGCAGGACTAAATGGGCCTTTCAATGGACCCGTTGGAATTTTAACTAAGTAAAAAGTACAGAAATTGAGGTTTTGCAATATAATTGTGTTGAAAAGCTCCTAATCAATTACTTGAACTCCTAATATTTGAATAAAACATTTTTGCGAACCTTTTTGTAGAGGTTTCGGACGAGCAGGTCTAAATGGGCCTTTCAATGGGCCCGTTTGAATTTTAACTGAGTAAAAAGTATAAAATTGAGGTTTTTCAATATAATTGTGTTGAGAAGCTCCTAATCAATTATTTGAACTCCTAATATTTGAATAAAACATTTTTGTTGTCCTTTTTGTAGAGGTTTCGGACGAGCGGGTCTAAATGGGCCTTTCAATGGACCCGTTGAAATTTTAACTGAGTAAAAAGTATAAAATTGAGGTTTTGCAATATAATTGTGTTGAAAAGCTCCTAATCAATTACATAAACTCCTAAAATTTTATTAAAACCTTTTTTGCAGTCCTTTTTGATACGTTTCGGACGAGCAGGTCTAAATGGGCCTTACAATGGACCCGTTGGAATTTTAACTGAGTAAAAAGTACAGAAATTTAACTTTTGCAATATAATTGTGCTGAAAAGCTCCTAATCAATTATTTGAACCCTTAAAATTTGATTAAAACTATTTTGCAGTCCTTTTTGTCGATGTTTCGGACGAGCAGGTCTAAATGGGCCTTTCAATGTACCCGTTAGTATTTTAACTGAGTAAAAAGTAAAGAAATTGAGGTTTTGCAGTATAAATGTGTTAAAAAGCTCCTAATCAATTATTTGAACTCCTAATATTTGAATAAAACATTTTTGCGGTCCTTTTTGTAGAGGTTTCGGACGAGCGGGTCGAAATGGGCCTTTCAATGGACCCGTTGGTATTTTAACTGAGTAAAAAGTACAGAAATTGAGGTTTCGCAATATAATTGTGTTGAAAAGCTCCTAATCAATTATTTGAACTCCTAATATTTGAATAAAACATTTTTGCGGTCCTTTTTGTAGAGGTTTCGGACGAGCAGGTCTAAATGGGCCTTTCAATGGACCCGTTAGAATTTTAACTGAGTAAAAAGTACAGAAATTGAGGTTTTGCAGTATAAATGTGTTGAAAAGCTCCTAATCAATTATTTGAACTCCTAATATTTGAATAAAACATTTTTGCAAACCTTTTTGTAGAGGTTTCGGACGAGCAGGTCTAAATGGGCCTTTCAATGGACCCGTTGAAATTTTAACTGAGTAAAAAGTATAAAATTGAAGTTTTGCAATATTATTGTGTTGAAAAGCTCCTAATCAATTACATAAACTCCTAAAATTTGATTAAAACTTTTTTTGCAGTCCTTTTTGATACGTTTCGGACGAGCAGGTCTAAATGGGCCTTACAATGGACCCGTTGGAATTTTAACTGAGTAAAAAGTACAGAAATTGAACTTTTGCAATATAATTGTGTTGAATAGCTCCTAATCAATTATTTGAACTCCTAAAACTTGATTAAAACTTGTTTTGCGGTCCTTTTTTGTAGAGGTTTCGGACGAGCAGGTCTAAATGGGCCTTTCAATGGACCCGTTGGAATTAAATTGAGTAAAAAGTACAAAAATTGAATTTTTGCAATATAATTTTGTTGAAAAGCTCCTAATCAATTACATGAACTCCTAAAATTTGATTAAAACTTATTTTGCAGTCCTTTTTGTAGAGGTTTCGGACGAGCGGGTCGAAATGGGCCATTAAATGGACCCGTTGGTATTTTAACTAAGTAAAAAGTACAGAAATCGAGGTTTCGAAGATAATTGTGTTGAAAAGCTCCTATTCAATTATTTGAACTCCTAATATTTGAATAAAACATTTTTGCGGTCCCTTTTTGTAGAGGTTTCGGACGAGCATGTCTAAATGGGCCTTTCAATGGACCCGTTGGAATTTTAACTGAGTAAAAATTACATAAATTGAGGTTTCGCAATATAATTGTGTTGAAAAGCTCCTAATCAATTATTTTAACTCCTAATATATGAATAAAACATTTTTGGGAACTTTTTTTGTAGAGGTTTCGGACGAGTAGGTCTAAATAGGCCTTTCAATGGGCCCGTTGGAATTTTAACTAAGTAAAAAGTATAAAATTGAGGTTTTGCAATATAATTGTGTTGAAAAGCTCCTAATCAATTATTTGAACTCCTAAAATTTGATTAAAACTATTTTGCAGTCCTTTTTGTCGATGTTTCGTACGAGCAGGTCTAAATGGGCCTTTCAATGGACCCGTTAGAATTTTAACTGAGTAAAAAGTACAGAAATTGAGGTTTTGCAGTATAAATGTGTTAAAAAGCTCCTAATCAATTATTTGAACTCCTAATATTTGAATAAAACATTTTTGCGGTCCTTTTTGTAGAGGTTTCGGACGAGCGGGTCTAAATGGGCCTTTCAATGGACCCGTTGAAATTTTAACTGAGTAAAAAGTATAAAATTGAGGTTTTGCAATATAATTGTGTTTAAAAGCTCCTAATCAATTACATAAACTCCTAAAGTTTGATTAAAACCTTTTTTGCATTCCTTTTTGATACGTTTCAGACGAGCAGGTCTAAATGGGCCTTACAATGGACCCGTTGGAATTTTAACTGAGTAAAAAGTACAGAAATTTAGCTTTTGCAATATAATTGTGTTGAAAAGCTCCTAATCAATTATTTTAACTCCTAAAACTTGATTAAAACTTGTTTTGCGATCCTTTTTTGTAGAGGTTTCGGACGAGCAGGTCTAAATGGGCCTTTCAATGGACCCGTTGGAATTAAATTGAGTAAAAAGTAAAAAAATTGAGGTTTTGCAATATAATTGTGTTGAAAAGCTCTTAATCAATTACATGAACTCCTAAAATTTGATTAAAACTTATTTTGCAGTCCTTTTTGTATAGGTTTCGGACGAGCGGGTTGAAATGGGCCTTTCAATGGACCCGTTGGTATTTGAACTGAGTAAAAAGTACAGAAATTGAGGTTTCGCAATATAATTGTGTTGAAAAGCTCCTAATCAATTATTTGAACTCCTAATATTTGAATAAAACATTTTTGCGGTCCTTTTTTGAAGAGATTTCGGACGACCAGGACTAAATGGGCCTTTCAATGGACCCGTTGGAATTTTAACTGAGTTAAAATTACAGAAATTGAGGTTTTGCAATATAATTGTGTTGAAAAGCTCCTAATCAATTATTTTAACTCCTAATATATGAATAAAACATTTTTGCGAACCTTTTTGTAGAGGTTTCAGACGAGCAGGTCTAAATGGGCCTTTCAATGGGCCCATTTGAATTTTAACTGAGTAAAAAGTATAAAATTGAGGTTTTGCAATATAATTGTGTTGAAAAGCTCCTAATAAATTATTTGAACTCCTAAAATTTGATTAAAACTATTTTGCAGACCGCAAAAATGTTTTATTCAAATATTAGGAATTCAAATAATTGATTAGGAGCTTTTCAACACATTTATACTGCAAAACCTCAATTTCTGTACTTTTTACTCAGTTAAAATTCTAACGGGTCCATTGAAAGGCCCATTTAGACCTTCTCGTCCGAAACCTCGACAAAAAGGACTGCAAACTAGTTTTAATCAAATTTTAGGAGTTCAAATAATTTATTAGGAGCTTTTCAACACAATTATATTGCAAAACCTCAATTTTATACTTTTTACTCAGTTAAAATTCAAACGGGCCCATTGAAAGGCCCATTTAGACCTGCTCGTCCGAAACCTCTACAAAAAGGTTCGCAAAAATGTTTTATTCAAATATTAGGAGTTAAAATAATTTATTGGGAGCTTTTCAACACAATTATATTGCAAAACCTCAGTTGATGTACTTTTTACTCAGTTAAAATTCCAATGGGTCCATTGAAAGGCCCATTTAGACCTGCTCGTCCGAAACCTCTACAAAAAGGACCGCAAAAATGTTTTATTCAAATATTAGGAGTTCAAATAACTAATTAGGAGCTTTTCAACACAATTATATTGCGAAACCTCAATTTCTGTATTTTTTACTCAGTTAAAATACCAACGGGTCCATTGAAAGGCCCATTTCGACCCGCTTGTCCGAAACCTCTACAAAAAGGACTGCAAAATAAGTTTTAATCAAATTTTAGGAGTTCATGTAATTGATTAGGAGCTTTTCAACACAATTATATTGCAAAACCTCAATTTTTGTACTTTTTACTCAATTTAATTCCAACTGGTCCATTGAAAGGCCCATTTAGACCTGCTCGTATGAATCCTATACAAAAAAGGATCGCAAAACAAGTTTTAATAAAATTTTAGGAGTTCAAATAATTGATTAGGAGCTTTTCAACACAATTATATTGCAAAAGCTAAATTTCTGTACTTTTTACTCAGTTAAAATTCCAACGGGTCCATTGAAAGGCCCATTTAGACCTGCTCGTCCGAAACCTCGACAAAAAGGACTGCAAAATAGTTTTAATCAAATTTTAGGAGTTCAAATAATTTATTAGGAGCTTTTCAACACAATTATATTGCAAAACCTCAATTTTTTACTTTTTACTCAGTTAAAATTCAAACGGGCCCATTGAAAGGCCCATTTAGACCTGCTCGTCCGAAACGTATCAAAAAGGACTGCAAAAAAGGTTTTAATCAAATTTTATGAGTTTATGTAATTGATTAGGAGCTTTTCAACACAATTATATTGCAAAACCTCAATTTTATACTTTTTACTCAGTTAAAATTTCAACGGGTCCATTGAAAGGCCCATTTAGACCCGCTCGTCCGAAACCTCTACAAAAAGGACCGCAAAAATGTTTTATTCAAATATTAGGAGTTCAAATAATTTATTAGGAGCTTTTCAACATAATTATATTTCGAAACCTCAATTTCTGTACTTTTACTCAGTTAAAATACCAACAGGTCCATTGAAAGGCCCATTTCGACCCGCTCGTCCGAAACCTCTACAAAAAGGACTGCAAAATAAGTTTTAATCAAATTTTAAGAGTTCATGTAATTGATTAGTAGCTTTTCAACACAATTATATTGCAAAACCTTAATTTTTGTTCTTTTTACTTAATTTAATTCCAACGGGTCCATTGAAAGGCCCATTTAGACCTGCTCGTTAGAAACCTCTACAAAAAAAGGACCGCAAAAAGAGTTTTAATCAAATTTTAGGAGTTCAAATAATTGATTAGGAGCTTTTTAACACAATTATATTGCAAAAGCTAAATTTCTGTACTTTTTACTCAGTTAAAATTCCAACGGGTCCATTGTAAGGCCCATTTAGACCTGCTCGTCCGAAACGTTTCAAAAAGGACTTCAAAAGAGGTTTTAATCAAATTTTATGAGTTTATGTAATTGATTAGGAGCTTTTCAACACAATTATATTGCGAAACCTCAATTTCTGTACTTTTTACTCAGTTAAAATACCAACGGGTCCATTGAAAGGCCCATTTCGACCCGCTCGTCCGAAACCTCTACAAAAAGGACATCAAAATAAGTTTTAATCAAATTTTAGGAGTTCATGTAATTGATTAGGAGCTTTTCAGCACAATTATATTGCAAAACCTCAATTTTTGTACTTTTTACTCAATTTAATTCCAACGGGTCCATTGAAAGGCCCATTTAGACCTGCTCGTCCGAAACCTCTACAAAAAAGGACCGCAAAACAAGTTTTAATCAAATTTTAGGAATTCAAATAATTGATTAGGAGCTTTTCAACACAATTATATGGCAAAAGCTAAATTTATGTACTTTTTACTCAGTTAAAATTCCAACGGGTCCATTGTAAGGCCCATTTAGACCTGCTCGTCCGAAACGTATCAAAAAGGACTGCAAAAAAGGTTTTAATCAAATTTTATGAGTTTATGTAATTGATTAGGAGCTTTTCAACACAATTATATAGCAAAACCTCAATTTTATACTTTTTACTCAGTTAAAATTTTAACGGGTCCATTGAAAGGCCCATTTAGACCCGCTCGTCCGAAACCTCTACAAAAAGGACCGCAAAAATGTTTTATTCAAATATTAGGAGTTCAAATAATTGATTAGGAGCTTTTCAACACATTTATACTGCAAAACCTCAATTTCTGTACTTTTTACTCAGTTAAAATTCTAACGGGTCCATTGAAAGGCCCATTTAGACCTGCTCGTCCGAAACCTCGACAAAAAGGACTGCAAAATAGTTTTAATCAAATTTTAGGAGTTCAAATAATTTATTAGGAACTTTTCAACACAATTATATTGAAAAACATCAATTTCAGGATATCGCGGAGGGTAGGCCTTCGGATTTCTGTTTTAATGATGATGGAGTGTTGTGTTTTGGGAGTCGGATAGTAGTGCCCAATGATGCTGAGTTGAGGCGTGCTATTCTGACTGAAGGTCATAGTAGTCCTTTTGCTATGCACCCTGGTAGTACTAAGATGTATCGTGACCTTCGTGATGAGTACTATTGGGTGGGTTTAAAGAAAGATGTTGCTGAGTTTGTGAGCAAGTGCATGGTGTGTCAGCGAGTTAAGGCTGAGCATCAGGTTCCTTCATGGTTGTTGCAACCGTTGAGAATCCCTGAATGGAAGTGGGAAAGGATTACCATGGATTTTGTATCTTGTTTACCTTTGTCGCCATCGAAGAAGAATTCGGTGTGGGTGATTGTGGATCGCCTGACGAAGTGTGCGCATTTCTTGCCTGTGCATACTACGTATTCTTTGGATAAGCTTGCGGAGCTGTACATTGCTGAGATTGTGCGGCTGCATGGTGTGCCTAAGTCGATTGTGTCGGATAGGGATCCGAGGTTTACATCGCGTTTCTGGCAGTGTTTGCATCAAGCTTTGGGTACACGATTGAATTTCAGTACATCTTATCATCCTCAGTCGGATGGTCAGTCCGAGCGTGTTATCCAGATTTTGGAGGATATGTTGAGGTGCTGCGTGATTGAGTTTCAGGGCTCTTGGGAGAAACATTTGCCTTTGGTGGAGTTTGCCTATAACAATAGTTATCAGGCAAGTTTTCAAATGGCACCTTATGAAGCTTTGTACGGGAGGAAGTGTAGGACTCCTTTGTGTTGGGCTGAAACGGGTCAGAAGTTGGTTTCGATGCCGGCTTTGTTGAAAGGAACCACCGAGAAGGTGAAGCTCATTTGTGAGCGTTTGAAGGCAGCTTCTGATCGGCAAAAGTCTTACGCGGATTTGAAGCGTAAGGAGATTGAGTATGCGGTGGGTGACCGTGTGTTTTTGAAGGTTTCGCCTTGGAAAAAGGTGATGAGGTTTGGCCATAAGGGTAAGTTGAGCCCTAGGTACATTGGACCATATGAGGTGATTGAGCGTGTGGGTCCTGTTGCGTACAAGTTGAGGTTACCTCAAGAGCTGGAAAAGATTCATGATGTGTTTCATGTTTCTATGCTTCAGAAGTATAGATCGGATCCTTCACATGTGATGCCTGTGGAAGAAGTGGAATTGAATCCGGATTTGACCTATTATGAGGAACCGGTGAAGATTCTGGATTCAGATAGCAAAGTTCTTCGAGGCAAGACTATTGAGTTGGTAAAGGTGTTGTGGAAGCATCGTGGTGTTGAAGAAGCCACGTGGGAACGGAAGGATGACATGCTGAAGCAGTTTCCGTACCTCTTTCCTTCAGGTAAATTTCGAGGACGAAATTTCTTAAGGGGGGGAGAGTTGTAACGCCCCAATTTTGGGCTTAGAAGTTTTGGGTTTGGACCGGGCCGGTCGGGTTGCGGTTCGAATATAAAAGAGTGAATTTAGGAAAGCCTAGTTCGGGTTGCATTAAAAATATGGAAAAATGTCTTAAAATCCTCTTTTATTATATATAAGAGAATGGTGGAATCAATTTTACAAAATGAGGTTTGGAAGAGTGACATTTTGGTTAGTGACCAAAATGTAATTTTTGAAAACTGTGTGACTGTTTTAAAAAGGATTGAAACTTTGAATCTTTAAGGAGCTATTTACCCAATAGGAGTTTCTCCAGATTTTTCTTAAATACTAAAGGTTTAATTAATGGTTTTTAAATAAAAGTAAAAGGGAGGGAAGATATTTTGGCATTTTCCAACTAACTTTTCCTAAATTCCATTTTCTTTTTCTCTCATCTTTTCTCTCAAACCAAACACATTCTCCAGCACATTTTCCCTCTGGTTTTGACATCCAAATATGAGATTTCAATTCTCTTTTGATCTCTAATCATCTCTTCATCAAAACCTTATCATTTGCTAAGTGGATTTTCAAGAATCTTGGTTCCAAAAAGGGAGAAACTCAAGTTTAGAGGTATGAACGTCCTTCTCCTCTAAATTCTCAGTTCTTTACTGAAATTCCCAAGTTCTCAATCCTTGATTTGTGTTTTATAAAAGGTTTTGTAGATGTGTTCTTGATCTTGGCTTTAAAATGCAAGATTTGGTTGATTTTTGATAAAATTCGTATGATATGTTTGGGCAGTGTTTTGAGGTGTCTTTTTGATGTTAAATGGATGTTTAGTTGATGAGAAATTGAGGTTTAATCAATGCAATCCCGGATAGGCTAATTTTCCTAAGTTTTGCTTAAAAAGGACTGCAAAAAAGGTTTTAATCAAATTTTAGGAGTTTATGTAATTGATTAGGAGCTTTTCAACACAATTATATTGCAAAACCTCAATTTTATACTTTTTACTCAGTTAAAATTTCAACGGGTCCATTGAAAGGCCCATTTAGACCCGCTCGTCCGAAACCTCTACAAAAAGGACCGCAAAAATGTTTTATTCAAATATTAGGAGTTCAAATAATTTATTAGGAACTTTTCAACACAACTATATTGAAAAAGCTAAATTTCTGTACTTTTTACTCAGTTAAAATTCAAACGGGCCCATTGAAAGGCCCATTTAGACCTGCTCGTCCGAAACCTCTACAAAAAGGTTCGCAAAAATGTTTTATTCAAATATTAGGAGTTCAAATAATTGATTAGGAGCTTTTCAACACAATTATATTGCAAAACCTCAATTTCTGTACTTTTTACTCAGTTAAAATTCCAACGGGTCCATTGAAAGGCCCATTTAGACCTGCTCGTCCGAAACCTCTACAAAAAGCACCGCAAAAATGTTTTATTCAAATATTAGGAGTTCAAATAATTGATTAGGAGCTTTTCAACACAATTATATTGCGAAACCTCAATTTCTGTACTTTTTACTGAGTTAAAATTCTAACGGGTCCATTGAAAGGCCCATTTAGACCTGCTCGTCCGAAACCTCGACAAAAAGGACTGCAAAATAGTTTTAATCAAATTTTAGGAGTTCAAATAATTTATTAGGAACTTTTCAACACAATTATATTGAAAAACCTCAATTTTATACTTTTTACTCAGTTAAAATTCAAACGGGCCCATTGAAAGGCCCATTTAGACCTGCTCGTCCGAAACCTCTACAAAAAGGTTCGCAAAAATGTTTTATTCAAATATTAGGAGTTCAAATAATTGATTAGGAGCTTTTCAACACAATTATATTGCAAAACCTCAATTTTTGTACTTTTTACTCAGTTAAAATTCCAACGGGTCCATTGAAAAGCCCATTTAGACATGCTCGTCCGAAACCTCTACAAAAAGGATCGCAAAAATGTTTTATTCAAATATTAGGAGTTCAAATAATTGATTAGGAGCTTTTCAACACAATTATATTGTGAAACCTCAATTTCTGTACTTTTTACTCAGTTAAAATACCAACGGGTCCATTGAAAGGCCCATTTGACAGGCTCGTCCGAAACCTCTACAAAAAGGATTGGAAAATAAGTTTTAATCAAATTTTAGGAGTTCATGTAACTAATTAGGAGCTTTTCAACACAATTATATTGCAAAACCTCAATTTTTGTACTTTTTACTCAATTTAATTCCAACGGGTCCATTGAAAGGCCCATTTAGACCTGCTCGTCCGAAACCTCTACAAAAAAGTACCGCAAAACAAGTTTTAATCAAATTTTAGGAGTTCAAATAATTGATTAGGAGCTTTTCAACACAATTATATTGCAAAAGCTCAATTTCTGTACTTTTTACTCAGTTAAAATTCCAACGTGTCCATTGTAAGGCCCATTTAGACTTGCTCGTCCGAAACGTATCAAAAAGGACTGCAAAAAAGGTTTTAATCAAATTTTAGGAGTTTATGTAATTAACTAGGAGCTTTTCAACACAATTATATTGCAAAACTTCAATTTTATACTTTTTACTCAGTTAAAATTTCAACGGGTCTATTGAAAGGCCCATTTAGACCCGCTTGTCCGAAACCTCTACAAAAAGGACAGCAAAAAAGTTTTATTCAAATATTAGGAGTTCAAATAATTGATTAGGAGCTTTTCAACACAATTATATTGAAAAACCTCAATTTTATACTTTTTACTCAGTTAAAATTCAAACGGGCCCATTGAAAGGCCCATTTAGACCTGCTCGTCCGAAACCTCTACAAAAAGGTTCACAAAAATGTTTTATTCAAATATTAGGAGTTCAAATAATTGATTAGGAGCTTTTCAACACAATTGTATTGTAAAACCTCAATTTCTGTACTTTTTACTCGTTAAAATTCCAACAGGTCCATTCAAAGGCCCATTTAGACATGCTCGTCCGAAACCTCTACAAAAAGGACCGCAAAAATGTTTTATTCAAATATTAGGAGTTAAAATAAGTGATTAGGAGCTTTTCAACACAACTATATTGCCAAACCTCAATTTATGTAGTTTTTACTCAGTTTTAATCAAATTTTAGGTGTTCATGTAATTGATTAGGAGCTTTTCAACACAATTATATTGAAATACCTCAATTTTATACTTTTTACTCAGTTAAAATTTCAACGGGTCCATTGAAAGGCCCATTTAGACCCGCTCGTCCGAAACCTCCACAAAAAGGAACGCAAAAATGTTTTATTCAAATATTAGGAGTTCAAATAATTAATTAGGAGCTTTTCAACACATTTATATTGCAAAACCTCAATTTCTGTACTTTTTACTCAGTTAAAATTCCAACGGGTCCATTGAAAGGCCCATTTAGACATGCTCGTCCGAAACCTCTACAAAAAGGACCGCAAAAATGTTTTATTCAAATATTAGGAGTTCAAATAATTGATTAGGAGCTTTTCAACATAATTATATTGCGTAACCTCAATTTTTGTACTTTTTACTTAGTTAAAATACCAACGGGTCCATTGAAAGGCCCATTTCGACCCGCTCGTCCGAAACCTCTACAAAAAGGACTGCAAAATAAGTTTTAATCAAATTTTAAGAGTTCATGTAATTGATTAGGAGCTTTTCAACACAATTATATTGCAAAACCTCAATTTTTGTACTTTTTACTCAATTTAATTCCAACGGGTCCATTGAAAGGCCCATTTAGACCTGCTCGTCCGAAACCTCTACAAAAAAGGACCGCAAAACAAGTTTTAATCAAATTTTAGGAGTTTAAATAATTGATTAGGAGCTTTTCAACAAAATTATATTGCAAAATCTCAATTTCTGTACTTTTTACTCAGTTAAAATTCCAACGGGTCCATTGTAAGGCCCATTTAGACCTGCTCGTCCGAAACGTATCAAAGAGGACTGCAAAAAAGGTTTTAATCAAATTTTAGGAGTTTATGTAAATGATTAGGAGCTTTTCAACACAATTATATTGAAAAACCTCAATTTTATACTTTTTACTCAGTTAAAATTTCAACGGGTCCATTGAAAGGCCCATTTAGACCCGCTCGTCCGAAACCTCTACAAAAACGACAGCAAAAATGTTTTATTCAGATATTAGGAGTTCAAATAATTGATTAGGAGCTTTTCAACACAATTATATAGAAAAACCTCAATTTTATACTTTTTACTCAGTTAAAATTCAAACAGGCCCATTGAAAGGGTCATTTAGACCTGCTCGTCTAAAACCTCTACAAAAAGGTTCGCAAAAATGTTTTATTCAAATATTAGGAGTTCAAATAATTGATTAGGAGCTTTTCAACACAATTATATAACCTCAATTTCTGTACTTTTTACTCAATTAAAATTCCAACAGGTCCATTGAAAGGCCCATTTAGACCTGCTCGTCCGAAACCTCTACAAAAAGGACCGCAAAAATGTTTTATTCAAATATTAGGAGTTCAAATAATTGATTAGGAGCTTTTCAACACAATTATATTGCGAAACCTCAATTTCTGTACTTTTTACTTAGTTAAAATACCAACGGGTCCATTGAAAGGCCCATTTCGACCCGCTCGTCCGAAACCTCTACAAAAAGGACTGCAAAATAAGTTTTAATCAAATTTTAAGAGTTCATGTAATTGATTAGGAGCTTTTCAACACAATTATATTGCAAAACCTCAATTTTTGTACTTTTTACTCAATTTAATTCCAACGGGTCCATTGAAAGGCCCATTTAGACATGCTCGTCCGAAACCTCTACAAAAAAGGACCGCAAAACAAGTTTTAATCAAATTTTAGGAGTTTAAATAATTGATTAGGAGCTTTTCAACACAATTATATTGCAAAATCTCAATTTCTGTACTTTTTACTCAGTTAAAATTCCAACGGGTCCATTGTAAGGCCCATTTAGACCTGCTCGTCCGAAACGTATCAAAGAGGACTGCAAAAAAGGTTTTAATCAAATTATAGGAGTTTATGTAAATGATTAGGAGCTTTTCAACACAATTATATTGAAAAACCTCAATTTTATACTTTTTACTCAGTTAAAATTTCAACGGGTCCATTGAAAGGCCCATTTAGACCCGCTCGTCCGAAACCTCTACAAAAACGACAGCAAAAATGTTTTATTCAAATATTAGGAGTTCAAATAATTGATTAGGAGCTTTTCAACACAATTATATTGAAAACCCTCAATTTTATACTTTTTACTCAGTTAAAATTCAAACGGGCCCATTGAAAGGGTCATTTAGACCTGCTCGTCTGAAACCTCTACAAAAAGGTTCGCGAAAATGTTTTATTCAAATATTAGGAGTTCAAATAATTGATTAGGAGCTTTTCAACACAATTATATAACCTCAATTTCTGTACTTTTTACTCAATTAAAATTCCAACAGGTCCATTGAAAGGCCCATTTAGACCTGCTCGTCCGAAACCTCTACAAAAAGGACCGCAAAAATGTTTTATTCAAATATTAGGAGTTCAAATAATTGATTAGGAGCTTTTCAACACAATTATATTGCGAAACCTCAATTTCTGTACTTTTTACTTAGTTAAAATACCAACGGGTCCATTGAAAGGCCCATTTCGACCCGCTCGTCCGAAACCTCTACAAAAAGGACTGCAAAATAAGTTTTAATCAAATTTTAAGAGTTCATGTAATTGATTAGGAGCTTTTCAACACAATTATATTGCAAAACCTCAATTTTTGTACTTTTTACTCAATTTAATTCCAACGGGTCCATTGAAAGGCCCATTTAGACATGCTCGTCCGAAACCTCTACAAAAAAGGACCGCAAAACAAGTTTTAATCAAATTTTAGGAGTTCAAATAATTGATTAGGAGCTTTTCAACACAATTATATTGCAAAATCTCAATTTCTTTACTTTTTACTCAGTTAAAATTCCAACGGGTCCATTGTAAGGCCATTTAGACCTGCTCGTCCGAAACCTCTACAAAAAGGTTCGCAAAAATGTTTTATTCAAATATTAGGAGTTCAAATAATTGATTAGGAGATTTTCAACACAATTATATTGCAAAACCTCAATTTCTGTTTATTTTACTCAGTTAAAATTCCAACGGGTCCAACGAAAGGCCCATTTAGACCTGCTCGTCCGAAACCTCTACAAAAAGGACCGCAAAAATGTTTTATTCAAATATTAGGAGTTCAAATAATTGATTAGGAGCTTTTCAACACAATTATATTGTGAAACCTCAATTTCTGTACTTTTTACTTAGTTAAAATACCAACGGGTCTACCCAGTAGCTTTAAAGGCATTCACTAATTCTTCAATGAATAAAAACCTTATAAAGGCATTCACTAGAGAGGAAATTATTCATGCTTTCAAAGATATTGACCCTAGGAAAGCTCCTGGTTTCGATGGTCTACCCAGTAGCTTTTTTAGACAACACTGGGATACAGTGGGAGACGATGTTATTAATCTTTGTATTAACCTTTTAAATGGAAATGCCGATATGGCCTCAGTCAACAAAACTATATTGGTACTAATTCCCAAAGTACAGGACCCAACCTCCATGAAACAACTCAGACCAATTAGCCTCTGCACTGTCCTTTATAAAACAGTTGCCAAAACAATAGTCAATAGAATGAAACAGGCTATACCTCTATGCATTAGCCCTAATCAAGCAGCCTTTGTTCAGGGACGCAATATATCTGACAACATCCTTATTGCTCATGAAATTATCCACAATATTAACTCAGGAGCTACCAAATCCTCTCAAGGAGCTGCACTCAAACTAGACATGGAGAAAGCATTCGATAGAGTAGAATGGTCTTTTCTCGCTAATGTAATGGAACGCATGGGCTTTGCATCCGAATGGATCGAGCTTATAATGCGTTGCATTACTATAGTATCTTTCTCAGTTAAAATTAATAACTCATTCTCACCCACCTTTCAACCTCAACGTGGTCTTCGTCAGGGGGATCCTCTATCACCTTTTCTTTTTTTGTTCTGTACTCAAGGCCTCTCGGCTTACTTAGCTGCCGCTCAACAAACTAATATACTCCCAGGTCTAGGCGCAAGTAAACTTGGGCCCAAAGTTAACCACCTGCTTTTTGCTGACGATTGTATGGTATTTATTAATACTAATCGATCTGAAGCGTCCCTTCTGAAAAATGCTCTTCAAACTTACGCTAATGCTTCCGGTCAAGTAGTCAATTTCGAGAAATCAACAATTTTCTATAATCCGCGTACGCCAAATGCAACAAGAAATGCAATTAACAGCCTTTTACAAGTACGCGAGGTTACTAACCCTGGTGTTTACCTAGGCATCCCGCTCCTTATTGGGAAAAATAAAACTGAATCACTAGGTTTTGTACGTGATAAAGTACATGATCGTCTCTCTAGCTGGGACAAACATCTCCTATCCTTTAGTGGCCGAGAGATTTTCATCAAAGCTGTCTTACAATCTCTCCCACAATATGTTATGTCTTGCTATCTTCTACCACATAATATCATCGACGACATGACTACATCAATCCGCCAATACTGGTGGACTGGTAAATCCAACAAAAAGGCTGGCATATGTTACCGTGGAATCGTATATGTTTACCTAAATCTGCTGGCGGCATGGGTTTTAAGGACTTACACGACTTCAATATCGCTCTCTTGGGAAAGCAAATTTGGAAACTCATCTGTGAACCAGATTCCTTATTAGGACAAATATACCAATCTAAATATTTTCCTTCAGGCAACATCCTGGATGCACCGAAACCAAATAGGGGCTCCTTTGCTTGGCAAGGTATATATAATGCTCTTCAGCGTCTTTTTCCCTGGCTTTCTTCACCGCCCTGGTATAAACAGTAATATTAGAATACACAAAGATATATGGGGAGGGTCTTCCCCGATTGAACTTACTGGGGATTACGAAATTTCTGATGAATTTCACATTCGATGCCGTGATTTTATGATCCGTAACCAAACTGCCTGGGATACAGGTAAGTTAAACAATTATTTCAATCCAATTGATGTCGATGCCATTCTCCGTATTCCCATCATAAATGATCAACGGGATTCAATTCTATGGTCTCCCAACGACTCGGGTATCTACTCAGTCCGTTCTGGATATATTTTCTTACAACGCTCAATAACCCAACCTTCGCCACCAACTCGTTTTTGGAAGTTTTTATCCAAAATCAAAGCTTTCCCAAAGTTAAAACTTTTGGCTGGCGAATGGCATCTGATGCTCTACCAGTTGGTTCTAAAATGCACGCTTTCTCCCCTAGCTCGGGGCTTTGCTCTATCTGTGGTAATCAATCGGAATCGATTCTTCATGCGCTTCGTGACTGCCCTGGGGCATCTGAAGCCCTCCAAATTAGTGGTATACCTATCTCTCTCTATAAGAGTTTAGCTCCTACACCCTTACAATGGTTAGAGGAAGCAGCCTCTACAATTTCCCCTGATAAATTTGGCCTCTTCCTTACCGTTTTATGGAATATTTGGAACAGACGAAATGATTGGGTTCACAACCACCATCTACAACCTCCATGGCTAATTGATGTCAACTCAATTAGCTTACATGATGAATTCTGTAAATCTTCTTTTTCATCTGATCCACCTCCATCTAAATTTTCTAACCCATCCTGTACTCCTCCACCCAATCATATCAAAATTAATGTGGATGGAGCTTTTAACCCTTCAACTCGTGCAGCAGCCGTAGGCGTTGTTGCTCGTGATCCCGCAGGAGCAGTCCTGGGTGGTCTTGCTTTCCCTCTTGGTAGCCGTCAGGACGCTATCACCAGTGAGGGGGAAAGCATCCTTGCTGGTCTCACCTTTGCCCGATCTCAAGGTTGGAGTCGTATCTTGATCGAAACTGACTGCGCCTCTCTCGCGAATAGGATCAACAATCCTGCTCAGGACCTTTCTACTATGGGACCAACTATTCTTCAGATACAAGCTGCTCTTCATGACTTTGACTTTACTGCCATTTCCTTTGTACGCCGTGAGGCAAATGTTATAGCCCATACTTTGGCTTCTTTTTCTCTAAATTCGATGACCTCTATGTCATTTGAATCAGATATCCCTCATTGTATTCAACATCTTGTAACAAATATTCATTGATTAATAATATTTGGGCACTCTTTTCCCCTTTTTAGGGTCCTCTAGCTCTGCTTGAAGGACAGTAGTAGGGGTTTTTAATGAGGCCTTTTCTTCAAAAAAAAAATACCAACGGGTCCATTGAAAGGCCCATTTCGACCCGCTCATCCAAAACCTCAACAAAAAGGACTGCAAAATAAGTTTTAATCAAATTTTAGGAGTTCATGTAATTGATTAGGAGCTTTTCAACACAATTATATTGCAAAACCTAAATTTTTGTACTTTTTACTCAATTTAATTCCAACGGGTCCATTGAAAGGCCCATTTAGACCTGCTCGTCCGAAATCTCTACAAAAAAGGACCGCAAAACAAGTTTTAATCAAATTTTAAGAGTTCAAATAATTGATTAGGAGCTTTTCAACACATTTATACTGCAAAACCTCAATTTTTGTACTTTTTACTCAGTTAAAATTCTAACGGGTCCATTGAAAGGCCCATTTAGACCTGCTCGTCCGAAACCTCGACAAAAAGGACTGCAAAATAGTTTTAATCAAATTTTAGGAGTTCAAATAATTTATTAGGAACTTTTCAACACAATTATATTGAAAAACCTCAATTTTATACTTTTTACTCAGTTAAAATTCAAACGGGCCCATTGAAAGGCCCATTTAGACCTGCTCGTCCGAAACCTCTACAAAAAGGTTCGCAAAAATGTTTTATTCAAATATTAGGAGTTCAAATAATTGATTAGGAGCTTTTCAACACAATTATATTGCAAAACCTCAATTTCTGTACTTTTTACTCAGTTAAAATTCCAATGGGTCCATTGAAAGGCCCATTTAGACCTGCTCGTCCGAAACCTCTAAAAAAAGGACCGCAAAAATGTTTTATTCAAATATTAGGAGTTCAAATAATTGATTAGGAGCTTTTCAACCCAATTATATTGCGAAACCTCAATTTCTGTACTTTTTACTCAGTTAAAATACCAACGGGTCCATTGAAAGGCCCATTTCGACCCGCTCGTCCGAAACCTCTACAAAAAGGACTGCAAAATAAGTTATAATCAAATTTTAGGAGTTCATGTAATTGATTAGGAGCTTTTCAACACAGTTATATTGCAAAACCTCAATTTTTGTACTTTTTACTCAATTTAATTCCAACGGGTCCATTGAAAGGCCTATTTAGACCTGCTCGTCCGAAACCTCTACAAAAAAGAACCGCAAAACAAGTTTTAATCAAAATTTAGGAGTTCAAATAATTGATTAGGAGCTTTTCAACACAACTATATTGCAAAAGCTAAATTTCTGTACTTTTTACTCAGTTAAAATTCCAACGGGTCCATTGTAAGGCCCATTTAGACCTGCTCGTCCAAAACGTATCAAAAAGGACTGCAAAAAAGGTTTTAATCGAATTTTAGGAGTTTATGTAATTGATTAGGAGCTTTTCAACACAATTATATTGCAAAACCTCAATTTTATACTTTTTACTCAGTTAAAATTTCAAAGGGTCCATTGAAAGGCCCATTTAGACCCGCTCGTCCGAAACCTCTACAAAAAGGACCGCAAAAATGTTTTATTCAAATATTAGGAGTTCAAATAATTGATTAGGAGCTTTTCAACACAATTATACTGCAAAACCTCAATTTTATACTTTTTACCTAGTTAAAATTCAAACGGGCCCATTGAAAGGCCCATTTAGACCTGCTCGTCCGAAGCCTCTACAAAAAGGTTCGCAAAATAGTTTTAATCAAATTTTAGGAGTTCAAATAATTTATTAGGAGCTTTTCAACACAATTATATTGCAAAACCTCAATTTTATACTTTTTACTCAGTTAATATTCAAACGGCCCAATTGAAAGGCCCATTTAGACCTGCTCGTCCGAAACCTCTACAAAAAGGTTCGCAAAAATGTTTTATTCAAATATTAGGAGTTCAAATAATTGATTAGGAGCTTTTCAACACAATTATATTGCAAAACCTCAATTTCTGTACATTTTACTCAGTTAAAATTCCAACGGGTCCAATGAAAGGCCCATTTAGACCTACACGTCCGAAACCTCTACTAAAAGGACCGCAAAAATGTTTTATTCAAATATTAGGAGTTCAAATAATTGATTAGGAGCTTTTCAACACAATTATATTGCGAAACCTCAATTTCTGTACTTTTTACTCAGTTAAAATACCAACGGGTCCATTGAAAGGCCCATTTCGACCCGCTCGTCCGAAACCTCTACCAAAAGGACTGCAAAATAAGTTTTAATCAAATTTTAGGAGTTCATGTAATTGATTAGGAGCTTTTCAACACAATTATATTGCAAAACCTCAATTTTTGTACTTTTTACTCAATTTAATTCCAACGGGTCCATTGAAAGGCCCATTTAGACCTGCTCGTCCGAAACCTCTTCAAAAAAGGACCGCAAAACAAGTTTTAATCAAATTTTAGGAGTTCAAATAATTGATTAGGAGCTTCTCAACACAATTATATTGCAAAAGCTCAATTTCTGTACTTTTTACTCAGTTAAAATTCCAACGGGTCCATTGTAAGGCCCATTTAGACATGCTCGTCCGAAACGTATGAAAAAGGACTGCAAAAAAGGTTTTAATCAAATTTTAGGAGTTTATGTAATTGATTAGGAGCTTTTCAACACAATTATATTGCAAAACCTCAATTTTATATTTTTTACTCAGTTAAAATTTCAACGTGTAACCCCCTTAGCCCGGCCTAGACGGTTGACCCGAACTACGAAGATTACACGGGGAAAACCAAAGTCAACCCGAAAGTCAACCTTGATTAACGACCCCTTTTTTTTTTAACTTGTCTAGATGCACATTAAACCTAGGCATACTCTTGAGATAAGCATACTCAAAAATCACAGCAATCGGAAAACAATAAGGGACCCAATTGCACAAAATACGAATTTAGGGACCAATTTGTAAATTCTGAAAATTAAAAGGACTTTACCAATTTTTAAGTTACCATTATGAAATTAGTCATGTTCCATGCCTCTCTGCCAAATTTCATCTCAAACAGACATCTCAAACTCAAGCAATTGCACATACAAGAATCAGGACTAAAACGTAAAGCTTGCAAACCTCAAAACAATTCAAATTTTATGCCCAACGGTCAGGTGTTCCGAAACGGGTCTAGGCTGTTCAGGAACACCCCTTGGCAGTAGCCAAAGTGTTCAGAAATGGGCTAGGCCGTTCAGGAACACCCAAGCCAAAACAAGGGCCTGTTTCGAAACAGGCAAGGGTGTTTCGAAACACCCTGCCCAGAAACAGCAGATTGGCCTGCTTTAACACCTTTAAACCCCATCAAACATGCTCCAAACCATTCCACCATAAATCAACAACATGCCAAACATCATACCTACCAAATTGCATCAAAATCTAGATACAAAACCACCCCTAGGTGCACCAACTCATCCAACACATTTAACACTTAATCAAGCTTTTAAAACAAGAAGCATAACATAGCGACTTAAGAATAAGGAGATTCAAACGTTGCAATCATTAAACCACATGGTTCAAAATCATAAACCAAACTTGTCCAACATACACAATCTCATTAAACATCAACATAAGAGATTCTCCCCCCATTGCCTTTATTATCTATAGCTACTAACCGAGACATACATCTCAAATGGAGCTCTCCTTGAATCCCTTGCTTCTCGCTGACCCAACTTCAAATATCTGCATTGATGGACAAAAAGGAGCGTAAGCACATAATGCTTAGTGAGGAATGCTTAAAACCAAAACACCATCAATGCAGCGAGTCATAAAACCTCTTTTAAAAGCAACATAATTCGATAAACCAAAGCAATATTTGAAAACCCTTTTTAACAACATGCTTTAAATCATGCATTGCTCAAACATGAAAACCAACCCTTAACTTAGAAAAGCTAAGTAATTCACTTCAAAGCACAACCTTGCAAAACCATCAATTTAACCATTCCATGCATGAACATCATATGCAAAGTTAAATACAAGATCCTTGGAAAACACTTCCACTTCACATCATACTTTTCTCATACATTGAAAATCATTTCAAAGCAAGAAACCTTTAAAAACCACTTACTCATTCAATCTAACACGTGCATTAAACAAATGCAACATATGAACCACAAAATCAATATTTGCATCACATGCCTTTAAAAACAAGTTTTCGCAAGACTTCAATGCACTAAAGAGATTTCATGTACACATGCACCATTCTCAATAGATAATAAACACTTGTTCAAGCTAACAAGTAATACATGCATTCATAGAACATTACACACTTCTCATGCAACCATGCATCATTTCAAGCATCTCATGCTTCATCATATTCAAGAACTTTATATTGGCTTCCAAGTGATAATTCACAAACCATCATAACGCAAGACACAATCGGATACGCGGATTACAAGCGTTGTCCCCACGCTTCATACACACTACCAATCTCAAGGTCCCCAAATGGAATTTTAACCACCATTATGACCTTACCATACACAAGGTCCTCATATGGACTTTTAACCACCATATGACCTTAACATTCACAAGGTCCTCAAATGGAATTTTAACCACCATTACGACCTCACCATCACCCATTGGTAGTTGTATAACATCACTAACGAGATCACAGGACATACAACACAAGATCCACACATGGACTTTACACCACCATTGTGATCTTAACAAACACAAGGTCCTCAAATGGAATTTTAACCACCATTATGACCTTAACATACACAAGGTCCTCAAATGGAATTTTAACCACCATTATGACCTTAACACAAGACCCACCCATGGAATTTTAACCACCATGGTGTTCTTAACCATCTCGTTAGTGTACTTGGATGGAGTTACCGGTACAATCACAACCATTCCACATCCAAGGCGACTTTATTCACGGTGCACCCAATCCTATAGCCGGCTAACTATATCCGATTCAAGTAACCAAGAACCACTTACATCACTTGCCAATATAACCATTTTACCACATTAACCCATTGTTTTACAAGCATAACCAAAATGCCAAAACCACCAATTACCATCATCAATCCACTGTTTTTGAAGCATTACACAAAGCCATTAAACAACATGCAACACTATGCAACAATTCCACAATTCCAATGTACAAAACCAAGGATCTCTTACCTTGAGCATCCTTCACACATGGCTTTCAAAACCAGCATTAAACCATGTTAGAATATGCTTTCAAAACAGAATTTAAAACATGCAAATCACATGCATTGCATCCAACAATCACAAGTGCTTTAAAAACCAATTCATACACAAACCAAGAGAGAAATTCCATTTACTTACTCTTGAGCTTAGCTAAGTTGTTTAGACTTAAACTAAGCTCCCAAAACCTTCAAACCTTGGTTTTAAAGCCGAAAACCCAACTTCACTCACCGATACACAAAACAAGGCTAGCCAACAAGCCTTCCAAGCATCCGAAGCCTTCAACGCCACCTCTATCGCTCACGGATCATTCTCCCCTGTTTCAAGCACATAACAACAGAGGATTAATGCATCATAATGCATTAAAAACACCAGCAACACACCTAAACTCGCTGCTCTTTGCAAATCCAACATTTCGGCTACCAAACACAACCGAAATCACATCCAAACACTTCCAAGACTTAACCCAACCAAGATCCATCACTTCTAACCATTTTTAAACATCAATTAACATCCAAAATGATCCCAACCACGTCCTTATACCTCCAACATTAACAAAACACCAAGATCACCCCAAAAACCACCATTTTCACAAGTAAAAACTTAGGAAAATCAACCTATCCGGGATTGCATTGATTAAACCTCAATTTCTCATCAATTATACATTCATTTTACATCAAAATGACATCTCAAAATAATGCCCAATCAGATCATACGAAATTCATCAAAATTAACCAAATCTTGCATTTTAAAGCCAAGATCAAGAACACAATTGTAAAACCTTTAATAAAACACAAATCAAGGATTGAGAACTTGGGAATTTCAGTAAAGAACTGAGAATTTAGAGGAGAAGGACGTTCATACCTCTAAACTTGAGTTTCTCCCTTTTTGGAACCAAGATTCTTGAAAATCCAATAAGCAAATGCCAAGGTTTTGTTGTAGAATTGATTAGAGATCAAATGAGGATTGAAATCTCATCTTTAGTTATCAAAATCAGAGGAATTTTGCTGGAGAAATGTGTTTGGGTTGAGAGAAAAGTTGAGAGAAAAGAAAATGGAAATTTAGAGAAAAGTTAGTTAAAATGCCAAAATATCTTTTCCCTCCTTTTTACACTTAATTAAAACCATTAATTAAATTGATTAATATTCAGAAAAATATGGAGAAACTCTTTTGGGTAAATAGCTCCTTAAAGATTCAAAGTTTCAATCCTTTTTAAAACAGTCACCCAGTTTTCAAAAATTACATTTTGGTCACTAACCCAAAATGTCACTCTTCCAAACCTCATTTTGTAAAATTGATTTCACCTTTCTCTTATATATAATAAAAGAGGATTTTAAGACATTTTTCCATATTTTTAATGCAACCCGAACTAGGCTTTCCTAAAAATCACATTTTATATTCGAACCGCACTCTGACCGGCCCGGTCCAACCCAAAACTTCTAAGCCCAAAATTGGGGTGTTACACAACGGGTCCATTGAAAGGCCCATTTAGACTCGCTCGTCCGAAACCTCTACAAAAAGGACCGCAAAAAATGTTTTATTCAAATATTAGGAGTTCAAATAATTGATTAGGAGCTTTTCAACACAATTCTAATGTGAAACCTCAATTTCTATACTTTTTACTCAATTAAAATACCAACGGGTCCATTGAAAGGCCCATTTCGACCCGCTCGTCCGAAACCTCTACAAAAGGACTGCAAAATAAGTTTTAATCAAAATTTAGGAGTTCATGTAATTGATTAGGAGCTTTTCAACACAATTATATTGCAAAACCTCAATTTTATACTTTTTACTCAATTAAAATTTCAACGGGTCCATTGAAAGGCCCATTTAGACCCGCTCGTCTGAAACCTCTACAAAAAGGACCGCAAAAATGTTTTATTCAAATATTAGGAGTTCAAATAATTGATTAGGAGCTTTTCAACACATTTATACTGCAAAACCTCAATTTCTGTACTTTTTACTCAGTTAAAATTCTAACGGGTCCATTGAAAGGCCCATTTAGACCTGCTCGTCCGAAACCTCGACAAAAAGGACTGCAAAATAGTTTTAATCAAATTTTAGGAGTTCAAATAATTTATTAGGAACTTTTCAACACAATTATATTGCAAAACCTCAATTTTATACTTTTTACTCAGTTAAAATTCAAACGGGCCCATTGAAAGGCCCATTTAGACCTGCTCGTCCGAAACCTCTACAAAAAGGTTCGCAAAAATGTTTTATTCAAATATTAGGAGTTCAAATAATTGATTAGGAGCTTTTCAACACAATTATATTGCAAAACCTCAATTGTTGTACTTTTTACTCAGTTAAAATTCCAACGGGTCCATTGAAAGGCCCATTTAGACATGCTCGTCCGAAACCTCTACAAAAAGGACCGCAAAAATGTTTTATTCAAATATTAGGAGTTCAAATAATTGATTAGGAGCTTTTCAACACAATTATATTGCGAAACCTCAATTTCTGTACTTTTTACTCAGTTAAAATACAAACGGGTCCATTGAAAGGCCCATTTCGACCCACTCGTCCGAAACTTCAACAAAAAGGACTGCAAAATAAGTTTTAATCAAATTTTAGGAGTTCATGTAATTGATTAGGAGCTTTTCAACACAATTATATTGCAAAACCTCAATTTTTGTAGTTTTTACTCAATTTAATTCCAACGGGTCCATTGAAAGGCCCATTTAGACCTGCTCGTCCGAAACCTCTACAAAAAAGGACCGCAAAAATATTTTATTCAAATATTAGGAGTTAAAATAATTGATTAGGAGCTTTTCAACACAATTATATTGCGAAACTTCAATTGCTGTACTTTTTACTCAGTTAAAATTCCAACGGGTCCATTGAAAGGCCCATTTAGACCTGCTCGTCCGAAACCTCTACAAAAAGGACCGCAAAAATGTTTTATTCAAATATTAGGAGTTCAAATAAGTGATTAGGAGCTTTTCAACACAATTATATTGCGAAACCTCAATTTCTGTACTTTTTACTCAGTTAAAATACCAACGGGTCCATTGAAAGGCCCAATTCGACCCGCTCGTCCGAAACCTCTACAAAAAGGACTACAAAATAAGTTTTAATCAAATTTTTTGGAGTTCAAGTAATTGATTAGGAGCTTTTCAACACAAATATATTACAATACCTCAATTTTATACTTTTTACTCAGTTGAAATTTCAACGGGTCCATTGAAAGGCCCATTTAGACCCGCTCGTCCGAAACCTTTACAAAAAGGACCGCAAAAATGTTTTATTCAAATATTAGGAGTTCAAATAATTGATTAGGAGCTTTTCAACACATTTATACTGCAAAACCTGAATTTCTGTACTTTTTACTCAGTTAAAATTCTAACGGATCCATTGAAAGACCCTTTTAGACCTGCTCGTCCGAAACCTCGACAATAAGGACTGCAAAATAGTTTTAATCAAATTTTAGGAGTTCAAATAATTTATTAGGAGCTTTTCAACACAATTATATTGAAAAACCTCAATTTTATACTTTTTACTCAGTTAAAATTCAAACGGGCTCATTGAAAGGCCCATTTAGACTTGCTCGTCCGAAACCTCTACAAAAAGGTTCGCAAAAATGTTTTATTCAAATATTAGGAGTTCAAATAATTGATTAGGAGCTTTTCAACACAATTATATTGCAAAACCTCAATTTCTGTACTTTTTACTCAGTTAAAATTCCAACGGGTCCATTGAAAGGCCCATTTAGACCTGCTCGTCCGAAACCTCTACAAAAAGGACCGCAAAAATGTTTAATTCAAATATTAGGAGTTCAAATAATTGATTAGGAGCTTTTCAACACAATTATATTGCGAAACCTCAATTTATGTACTTTTGACTCAGTTAAAATACCAACGGGTCCATTGAAAGGCCTATTTCGACCCGCTCGTCCGAAACCTCTACAAAAAGGACTGCAAAATAAGTTTTAATCAAATTTTAGGAGTTCATGTAATTGATTAGGAGCTTTTCAACACAATTATATTGCAAAACCTCAATTTTTGTACTTTTTACTCAATTTAATTCCAACGGGTCCATTGGAAGGCCCATTTAGACCTGCTCGTCTGAAACCTCTTCAAAAAAGGACCGCAAAACAAGTTTTAATCAAATTTTAGGAGTTAAAATAATTGATTAGGAGCTTTGCAACACAATTATATTGCAAAAGCTTAATTTCTGTACGTTTTAGTCAGTTAAAATTCCAACGGGTCCATTCTAAGGCCCATTTAGACATGCTCGTCCGAAACGTATCAAAAAGGACTGCAAAAAAGGTTTTAATCACATTTTAGGAGTTTATGTAATTGATTAGGAGCTTTTCAACACAATTATATTGCAAAACCTCAATTTTATACTTTTTACTCAGTTAAAATTTCAACGGGTCCATTGAAAGGCCCATTTAGACCCGCTCGTCCGAAACCTCTACAAAAAGGACCGCAAAAATGTTTTATTCAAATATTAGGAGTTCAAATAATTGATTAGGAGCTTTTCAACACAATTATACTGCAAAACCTCAATTTTATACTTTTTACTCAGTTAAAATTCAAACGGGCCCATTGAAAGGCCCATCTAGACCTGTTCGTCCGAAACCTCTACAAAAAGGTTCGCAAAATAGTTTTAATCAAATTTTAGGAGTTCAAATAATTTATTAGGAGCTTTTCAACACAATTATATTGCAAAACCTCAATTTTATACTTTTTACTCAGTTAAAATTCAAACGGGCCAATTGAAAGGCCCATTTAGACCTGCTCGTCCGAAACCTCTACAAAAAGGTTCGCAAAAATGTTTTATTCAAATATTAGGAGTTCAAATAATTGATTAGGAGCTTTTCAACACAATTATATTGCAAAACCTCAATTTCTGTACATTTTACTCAGTTAAAATTCCAACGGGTCCAATGAAAGGCCCATTTAGACCTGCTCGTCCGAAACCTCTACAAAAAGGACCGCAAAAATGTTTTATTCAAATATTAGGAGTTCAAATAATTGATTAGGAGCTTTTCAACACAATTATATTGCGAAACCTCAATTTCTGTACTTTTTACTCAGTTAAAATACCAACGGGTCCATTGAAAGGCCCATTTCGACCCGCTCGTCCGAAACCTCTACAAAAAGGACTGCAAAATAAGTTTTAATCAAATTTTAGGAGTTCATGTAATTGATTAGGAGCTTTTCAACACAATTATATTGCAAAACCTCATTTTTTGTACTTTTTACTCAATTTAATTCCAACGGGTCCATTGAAAGGCCCATTTAGACCTGCTCGTCCGAAACCTCTTCAAAAAAGGACCGCAAAACAAGTTTTAATCAAATTTTAGGAGTTAAAATAATTGATTAGGAGCTTTTCAACACAATTATATTGCAAAAGCTTAATATCTGTCCTTTTTAGTCAGTTAAAATTCCAACGGGTCCATTGTAAGGCCCATTTAGACATGCTCGACCGAAACGTATCAAAATGGACTACAAAAAAGGTTTTAATCAAATTTTAGGAGTTTATGTAATTGATTAGGAGCTTTTCAACACAATTATATTGCAAAACCTCAATTTTATACTTTTTACTCAGTTAAAATTTCAACGGGTCCATTGAAAGGCCCATTTAGACTCGCTCGTCCGAAACCTCTACAAAAAGGACCGCAAAAATGTTTTATTCAAATATTACGAGTTCAAATAATTGATTAGGAGCTTTTCAACACATTTATACTGCAAAACCTCAATTTCTGTACTTTTTACTCAGTTAAAATTCTAACGGGTCCATTGAAAGGCCCATTTAGACCTGCTCGTCCGAAACCTCAACAAAAAGGACTGCAAAATAGTTTTAATCAAATTTTAGGAGTTCAAATCATTTATTAGGAACTTTTCAACACAATTATATTGCAAAACCTCAATTTTATACTTTTTACTCAGTTAAAATTCAAACGGGCCCATTGAAAGGCCCATTTAGACCTGCTCGTCTGAAACCTCTACAAAAAGGTTCGCAAAAATGTTTTATTCAAATATTAGGAGTTCAAATAATTTATTAGGAGCTTTTCAACACAATTATATTGCAAAACCTCAATTGCTGTACTTTTTACTCAGTTAAAATTCCAACGGGTCCATTGAAAGGCCCATTTAGACATGCTCGTCCGAAACCTCTACAAAAAGGACCGCAAAAATGTTTTATTCAAATATTAGGAGTTCAAATAATTGATTAGGAACTTTTCAACACAATTATATTGCGAAACCTCAATTTCTGTACTTTTTACTCAGTTAAAATACCAACGGGTCTATTGAAAGGCCCATTTCGACCCGCTCGTCCGAAACTTCTACAAAAAGGACTGCAAAATAAGTTTTAATCAAATTTTAGGAGTTCATGTAATTGATTAGGAGCTTTTCAACAAAATTATATTGCAAAACCTCAATTTTTGTAGTTTTTACTCAATTTAATTCCAACGGGTCCATTGAAAGGCCCATTTAGACCTGCTCGTCCGAAACCTCTACAAAAAGGACCGCAAATATGTTTTATTCAAATATTAGGAGTTCAAATAAGTGATTAGGAGCTTTTCAACACAATTATATTGCGAAACCTCAATTTCTGTACTTTTTACTCAGTTAAAATACCAACGGGTCCATTGAAAGGCCCAATTCGACCCGCTCGTCCGAAACCTCTTCAAAAAGGACTACAAAATAAGTTTTAATCAAATTTTAGGAGTTCATGTAATTGATTAGGAGCTTTTCAACACAATTATATTGCAATACCTCAATTTTATACTTTTTACTCAGTTAAAATTTCAACGGGTCCATTGAAAGGCCCATTTAGACCCGCTCCTCCGAAACCTCTACAAAAAGGACCGCAAAAATGTTTTATTCAAATATTAGGAGTTCAGATAATTGATTAGGAGCTTTTCAACACATTTATACTGCAAAACCACAATTTCTGTACTTTTTACTCAGTTAAAATTCTAACAGGTCCATTGAAAGACCCATTTAGACCTGCTCGTCCGAAACCTCGACAAAAAGGACTACAAAATAGTTTTAATCAAATTTTAGGAGTTCAAATAATTTATTAGGAACTTTTCAACACAATTATATTGCAAAACCTCAATTTTATTCTTTTTACTCAGTTAAAATTCAAACGGGCCCATTGAAAGGCCCATTTAGACCTGCTCGTTCGAAACCTCTACAAAAAGGTTCGCAAAAATGATTTATTCAAATATTAGGAGTTCAAATAATTGATTAGGAGCTTTTCAACACAATTATATTGCGAAACCTCAATTTCTGTACTTTTTACTCAGTTAAAATACCAACGGGTCCATTGAAAGGCCCATTTCGACCCGCTCGTCCGAAACCTCTACAAAAAGGACTGCAAAATAAGTTTTAATCAAATTTTAGGAGTTCATGTAATTGATTAGGAGCTTTTCAACACAATTATATTGCAAAACCTCATTTTTTGTACTTTTTACTCAATTTAATTCTAACGGGTCCATTGAAAGGCCCATTTAGACCTGCTCGTCCGAAACCTCTTCAAAAAAGGACCGCAAAACAAGTTTTAATCAAATTTTAGGAGTTAAAATAATTGATTAGGAGCTTTTCAACACAATTATATTGCAAAAGCTTAATATCTGTCCTTTTTAGTCAGTTAAAATTCCAACGGGTCCATTGTAAGGCCCATTTAGACATGCTCGACCGAAACGTATCAAAATGGACTACAAAAAAGGTTTTAATCAAATTTTAGGAGTTTATGTAATTGATTAGGAGCTTTTCAACACAATTATATTGCAAAACCTCAATTTTATACTTTTTACTCAGTTAAAATTTCAACGGGTCCATTGAAAGGCCCATTTAGACTCGCTCGTCCGAAACCTCTACAAAAAGGACCGCAAAAATGTTTTATTCAAATATTACGAGTTCAAATAATTGATTAGGAGCTTTTCAACACATTTATACTGCAAAACCTCAATTTCTGTACTTTTTACTCAGTTAAAATTCTAACGGGTCCATTGAAAGGCCCATTTAGACCTGCTCGTCCGAAACCTCAACAAAAAGGACTGCAAAATAGTTTTAATCAAATTTTAGGAGTTCAAATCATTTATTAGGAACTTTTCAACACAATTATATTGCAAAACCTCAATTTTATACTTTTTACTCAGTTAAAATTCAAACGGGCCCATTGAAAGGCCCATTTAGACCTGCTCGTCTGAAACCTCTACAAAAAGGTTCGCAAAAATGTTTTATTCAAATATTAGGAGTTCAAATAATTTATTAGGAGCTTTTCAACACAATTATATTGCAAAACCTCAATTGCTGTACTTTTTACTCAGTTAAAATTCCAACGGGTCCATTGAAAGGCCCATTTAGACATGCTCGTCCGAAACCTCTACAAAAAGGACCGCAAAAATGTTTTATTCAAATATTAGGAGTTCAAATAATTGATTAGGAACTTTTCAACACAATTATATTGCGAAACCTCAATTTCTGTACTTTTTACTCAGTTAAAATACCAACGGGTCTATTGAAAGGCCCATTTCGACCCGCTCGTCCGAAACTTCTACAAAAAGGACTGCAAAATAAGTTTTAATCAAATTTTAGGAGTTCATGTAATTGATTAGGAGCTTTTCAACAAAATTATATTGCAAAACCTCAATTTTTGTAGTTTTTACTCAATTTAATTCCAACGGGTCCATTGAAAGGCCCATTTAGACCTGCTCGTCCGAAACCTCTACAAAAAGGACCGCAAATATGTTTTATTCAAATATTAGGAGTTCAAATAAGTGATTAGGAGCTTTTCAACACAATTATATTGCGAAACCTCAATTTCTGTACTTTTTACTCAGTTAAAATACCAACGGGTCCATTGAAAGGCCCAATTCGACCCGCTCGTCCGAAACCTCTTCAAAAAGGACTACAAAATAAGTTTTAATCAAATTTTAGGAGTTCATGTAATTGATTAGGAGCTTTTCAACACAATTATATTGCAATACCTCAATTTTATACTTTTTACTCAGTTAAAATTTCAACGGGTCCATTGAAAGGCCCATTTAGACCCGCTCCTCCGAAACCTCTACAAAAAGGACCGCAAAAATGTTTTATTCAAATATTAGGAGTTCAGATAATTGATTAGGAGCTTTTCAACACATTTATACTGCAAAACCACAATTTCTGTACTTTTTACTCAGTTAAAATTCTAACAGGTCCATTGAAAGACCCATTTAGATCTGCTCGTCCGAAACCTCGACAAAAAGGACTAAAAAATAGTTTTAATCAAATTTTAGGAGTTCAAATAATTTATTAGGAACTTTTCAACACAATTATATTGCAAAACCTCAATTTTATTCTTTTTACTCAGTTAAAATTCAAACGGGCCCATTGAAAGGCCCATTTAGACCTGCTCGTTCGAAACCTCTACAAAAAGGTTCGCAAAAATGATTTATTCAAATATTAGGAGTTCAAATAATTGATTAGGAGCTTTTCAACACAATTATATTGCGAAACCTCAATTTCTGTACTTTTTACTCAGTTAAAATACCAACGGGTCCATTAAAAGGCCCATTTGACCCGCTCGTCCGAAACTTCTACAAAAAGGACTGCAAAATAATTTTTAATCAAATTTTAGGAGTTCATGTAATTGATTAGGAGCTTTTCAACACAATTATATTTCAAAACCTCAATTTTTGTAGTTTTTACTCAATTTAATTCCAACGGGTCCATTGAAAGGCCCATTTAGACCTGCTCGTCCGAAACCTCTACAAAAAAGGACCGCAAAACAAGTTTTAATCAAATTTTAGGAGTTCAAATAATTGATTAGGAGATTTTCAACAGAATTATATTGCAAAAGCTAAATTTTTGTACTTTTTACCTAGTTAAAATTCCAACGGGTCCATTGTAAGGCCTATTTTGACCTGCTCGTCCGAAACGTATCAAAAAGGACTGCAAAAAAAGTTTTAATCAAATTTTAGGAGTTGATGTAATTGATTAGGAGCTTTTCAACACAATTATATTGCAAAACCTCAATTTTATACTTTTTACTCAGTTAAAATTTCAACGGGTCCATTGAAAGGCCCATTTACACCCGCTCGTCCGAAACCTCTACAAAAAGGACCGCAAAAATGTTTTATTCAAATATTAGGAGTTCAAATAATTGATTAGGAGCTTTTAAACACATTTATATTGCAAAACCTCAATTTCTGTACTTTTTACTCAGTTAAAATTCTAACGGGTCCATTGAAAGGCCCATTTATACCTGCTCGTCCGAAACCTCGACAAAAAGGACTGCAAAATAGTTTTAATCAAATTTTAGGAGTTCAAATAATTGATTAGGAACTTTTCAACACAATTATATTAAAAAACCTCAATTTTAAACTTTTTACTCAGATAAAATTCAAACGGGCCCATTGAAATGCCCATTTAGACTTGCTCGTCCGAAACCTCTACAAAAAGGTTCGCAAAAATGTTTTATTCAAATATTAGGAGTTCAAATAATTGATTAGGAGCTTTTCAACATAATTATATTGCAAAACCTCAATTTCTGTACTTTTTACTCACTTAAAATTCCAACGGGTCCATTGAATGGCCCATTTAGACCTGCTCGTTAGAAACCTCTACAAAAAGGACCGCAAAAAATGTTTTATTCAAATATTAGGAGTTCAAATAATTGATTAGGAGCTTTTCAACACAATTATAATGTGAAACCTCAATTTCTGTACTTTTTACTCAGTTAAAATACCAACGGGTCCATTGAAAGGCCCATTTCGACCCGCTCGTCCGCAACCTCTACAAAAGGACTGCAAAATAAGTTTTGATCAAATTTTAGGAGTTCATGTAATTGATTAGGAGCTTTTCAACACAATTATATTGCAAAACCTCAATTTTTGTACTTTTTACTCAATTTAATTCCAACGGGTCCATTGAAAGGCCCATTTAGACCTGCTCGTCCGAAACCTCTACAAAAAAGGAACGCAAAACAAGTTTTACTCAAATTTTAGGAGTTCAAATAATTTATTAGGAGCTTTTCAACACAATTATATTTCAAAAGCTCAATTTCTATACTTTTTACTCAGTTAAAATTCCAACGGGTCCATTGTAAGGCCTATTTAGACCTGCTCGTCCGAAACGTATCAAAAAGGACTGCAAAAAAAGTTTTAATCAAATTTTAGGAGTTTATGTAATTGATTAGGAGCTTTTCAACACAATTATATTTCAAAACCTCAATTTTATACATTTTACTCAGTTAAAATTTCAACGGGTTCATTGAAAGGCCCATTTAGACCCGCTCGTCCGAAACCTCTACAAAAAGGACCGCAAAAATGTTTTATTCAAATATTAGGAGTTCAAATAATTGATTAGGAGCTTTTCAACACATTTATATTGCAAAACCTCAATTTCTGTACTTTTTACTCAGTTAAAATTCTAACGGGTCCATTGAAAGGCCCATTTAGACCTGCTCGTCCGAAACCTCGAAAAAAACGACTGTAAAATAGTTTTAATCAAATTTTAGGACTTCAAATAATTGATTAGGAACTTTTTAACACAATTATATTGAAAAACCTCAATTTTATACTTTTTACTCAGTTAAAATTCAAACGGGCCCATTGAAAGGCCCATTTAGACCTGCTCGTCCGAAACCTCTACAAAAAGGTTCGCAAAAATGTATTATTCAAATATTAGGAGTTCAAATATTTGATTAGGAGCTTTTCAACATAATTATATTGCAAAACCTCAATTTCTGTACTTTTTACTCAGTTAAAATTCCAACGGGTCCATTGAATGGCCCATTTAGACCTGCTCGTCCGAAACCTCTACAAAAAGGACCGCAAAAAATGTTTTATTCAAATATTAGGAGTTCAAATAATTGATTAGGAGCTTTTCAACACAATTCTAATGCGAAACCTCAATTTCTGTACTTTTTACTCAGTTAAAATACCAACGGGTCCATTGAAAGGCCCATTTCGACCCGCTCGTCCGAAACCTCTACAAAAGGACTGCAAAATAAGTTTTAATCAAATTTTAGGAGTTCATGTAATTGATTAGGAGCTTTTCAACACAACTATATTGAAAAACCTCAATTTTATACTTTTTACTCAGTTAAAATTTCAACGGGTCCATTGAAAGGCCCATTTAGACCCGCTCGTCTGAAACCTCTACAAAAACGACCGCAAAAATGTTTTAATAAAATATTAGGAGTTCAAATAATTGATTAGGAGCTTTTCAACACATTTATATTGCAAAACCTCAATTTCTATACTTTTTACTCAGTTAAAATTCTAACGGGTCCATTGAAAGGCCCATTTATACCTGCTCGTCTGAAACCTCGACAAAAAGGACTGCAAAATAGTTTTAATCAAATTTTAGGAGTTCAAATAATTGGTTAGGAACTTTTCAACACAATTATATTGAAACACCTCAATTTTATACTTTTTACTCAGTTAAAATTCAAACGGGCCCATTGAAAGGCCCATTTAGACTTGCTCATCCGAAACCTCTACAAAAAGGTTCGCAAAAATGTTTTATTCAAATATTAGGAGTTCAAATAATTGATTAGGAGCTTTTCAACATAATTATATTGCAAAACCTTAATTTCTGTACTTTTTCCTCAGTTAAAATTCCAACGGGTCCATTGAATGGCCCATTTAGACCTGCTCGTCCGAAACCTCATCAAAAAGGACCGCAAAAAATGTTTTATTTAAATATTAGGAGTTCAAATAATTGATTAGGAGCTTTTCAACACAATTATAATGTGAAACCTCAATTTCTGTACTTTTTACTCAGTTAAAATACCAACGGGTCCATTGAAAGGCCCATTTCGACTCGCTCGTCCGAAACCTCTACAAAAAGGACTGCAAAATAAGTTTTGATCAAATTTTAAGAGTTCATGTAATTGATTAGGAGCTTTTCAACACAATTATATTGCAAAACCTCAATTTTTGTACTTTTTACTCAATTTAATTCCAACGGGTCCATTGAAAGGCCCATTTAGACCTGCTCGTCCGAAACCTCTACAAAAAAGGACCGCAAACCAAGTTTTAATCAAATTTTAGGAGTTCAAATAATTGATTAGGAGCTTTTCAAAACAATTATATTTCAAAAGCTCAATTTCTATACTTTTTACTCAGTTAAAATTCCAACGGGTCCATTGTAAGGCCTATTTAGACCTGCTCGTCCGAAACGTATCAAAAAGGACTGCAAAAAAATTTTTAATCAAATTTTAGGAGTTTATGTAATTGATTAGGAGCTTTTCAACACAATTATATTTCAAAACCTCAATATTATACATTTTACTCAGTTAAAATTTCAACGGGTTCATTGAAAGGCCCATTTAGACCCGCTCGTCCGAAACCTATAGAAAAAGGACCGCAAAAATGTTTTATTCAAATATTAGGAGTTCAAATAATTGATTAGGAGCTGTTCAACACATTTATATTGCAAAACCTCAATTTCTGTACTTTTTACTCGGTTAAAATTCTAACGGGTCTATTGAAAGGCCCATTTAGACCTGCTCGTCCGAAACCTCCACAAAAAGGACTTTAAAATAGTTTTAATCAAATTTTAGGACTTCAAATAATTGATTAGGAACTTTTCAACACAATTATATTGAAAAACCTCAATTTTATACTTTTTACTCAGTTAAAATTCAAACGGGCCCATTGAAAGGCCCATTTAGACCTGCTCGTCCGAAACCTCTACAAAAAGGTTCGCAAAAATGTATTATTCAAATATTAGGAGTTCAAATATATGATTAGCAGCTTTTCAACACAATTATATTGCAAAACCTCAATTTTTGTACTTTTTACTCAGTTAAAATTCCAACGGGTCCATTGAATGGCCCATTTAGACCTGCTCGTCTGAAACCTCTACAAAAAGGACCGCAAAAAATGTTTTATTCAAATATTAGGAGTTCAAATAATTGATTAGGAGCTTTTCAACACAATTCTAATGCGAAACCTCAATTTATGTACTTTTTACTCAGTTAAAATACCAACGGGTCCATTGAAAGGCCCATTTCGACACGCTCGTCCGAAACCTCTACAAAAGGACTGCAAAATAAGTTTTAATCAAATTTTAGGAGTTCATGTAATTGATTAGGAGGTTTTCAACACAATTATATTGCAAAACCTCAATTTTATACTTTTTACTCAGTTAAAATTTCAACGGGTCCATTGAAAGGCCCATTTAGACCCGCTCGTCTGAAACCTCTACAAAAAGGACCGCAAAAATGTTTTATTCAAATATTAGGAGTTCAAATTATTGATTAGGAGCTTTTCAACACATTTATATTGCAAAACCTCAATTTCTGTACTTTTTACTCAGTTAAAATTCTAACGGGTCCATTGAAAGGCCCATTTAGACATGCTCGTCCGAAACCTCTACAAAAAAGGACCGCAAAACAAGTTTTAATCAAATTTTAGGAGTTCAAATAATTGATTAGGAGCTTCTAAACACAATTATATTGCAAAAGCTCAATTTCGATACTTTTTACTCAGTTAAAATTCCAACGGGTCCATTGTAAGGCCCATTTAGACCTGCTCGTCCAAAACGTATAAAAAAGGACTGCAAAAAAAGATTTAATCAAATTTTATGAGTTTATGTAATTGATTAGAAGCTTTTCAACACATTTATATTGCAAAACCTCAATTTTTGTACTTTTTACTCAGTTAAAATTCTAACGGGTCCATTGAAAGGCCCATTTAGACCTGCTCGTCCGAAACTTCTACAAAAAGGACCGCAAAAAATGTTTTATTCAAATATTAGGAGTTAAAATAATTGATTAGGAGCTTTCCAACACAATTATATTGCAAAACCTCAATTTCTGTACTTTTTACTCTGTTAAAATATCAACGGGTCCATTGAAAGGCCCATTTCGACCCGCTCGTCCGAAACCTCTAAAAAAGGACTGCAAAATAAGTTTTAATCAAATTTTAGGAGTTCATGTAATTGATTAGGAGCTTTTCAACACAATTATATTTTCAAAACCTCAATTTCTGTTCTTTTTACTAAGTTAAAATTCCAACGGGTCCATTGAATGGCCCATTTAGACCTGCTCGTCCGAAACCTCTACAAAAAGGACCGCAAAAAATATTTTATTCAAATATTAGGAGTTCAAATAATTGATTAGGAGCTTTTCAACACATTTATATTGCAAAACCTCAATTTCTGTACTTTTTACTCGGTTAAAATTCCAACGGGTCCATTGTAAGGCCTATTTAGGTCTGCTCGTCCGAAACGAATCAAAAAGGACTGCAAAAAAGTTTTAATCAAATTTTAGGAGTTTATGTAATTGATTAGGAGCTTTTCAACACAATTATATTGCAAAACCTCAATTTTATACTTTTTACTCAGTTAAAATTTCAACGGGTCCATTGAAAGGCCCATTTAGACCCGCTCGTCCGAAACCTCTACAAAAAGGAACGCAAAAATGTTTTATTCAAATATTAGGAGTTCAAATAATTGATTAGGAGCTTTTCAACACATTTATATTGCAAAACCTCAATTTTTGCACTTTTTACTCAGTTAAAATTGTAACGGGTCCATTGAAAGGCCCATTTAGACCTGCTCGTCCGAAACCTCGACAAAAAGGACTACAAAATAGTTTTAATCAAATTTTAGGAGTTCAAATAATTGATTAGGAACTTTCAACACAATTATATTGAAAAACCTCAATTTTATACTTTTTACTGAGTTAAAATTCAAACGGGCCCATTAAAAGGCCCATTTAGACCTGCTCGTCCGAAACCTCTACAAAAAGGTTCGCAAAAATGTTTTATTCAAATATTAGGAGTTCAAATTATTGATTAGGAGCTTTTCAACACAATTATATTGCAAAACCTCAATTTCTGTACTTTTTTACACAGTCAAAATTCCAACGGGTCCATTGAATGGCCCATTTAGACCTGCTCGTCCGAAACCTCTACAAAAAGGACCGCAAAAATGGTTTATTCAAATATTAGGAGTTCAAATAATTGATTAGGAGATTTTCAACACAATTATAATGTGAAACCTCAATTTCTGTACTTTTTACTCAGTTAAAATACCAACGGGTCCATTGAAAGGCCCATTTCGACCCGCTCGTCCGAAACCTCTACAAAAAGGACTGCAAAATAAGTTTTAATCAAATTTTAGGAGTTCATGTAATTGATTAGGAGCTTTTCAAAAAAATTATATTGCAAAACCTCAATTTTTGTACTTTTTACTCAATTTAATTCCAACGGGTCCATTGAAAGGCCCATTTAGACCTGTTCGTCCGTAACCTCTACAATAAACGACCGCAAAACAAGTTTTAATCAAATTTTAGGAGTTCAAATAATTGATTAGGAGCTTTTCAACAAAATTATATTGCAAAAGCTCAATTTCTGTACTTTTTACTCAGTTAAAATTCCAACAGGTCCATTGTAAGGCCCATTTAGACCTGCTCTTCCGAAACGTATCAAAAAGGACTGCAAAAAAAAGTTTTAATCAAATTTTAGGAGCTTATGTAATTGATTAGAAGCTTTTCAACACAATTATATTGCAAAACCTCAATTTTATACTTTTTACTCAGTTAAAATTTCAACGGGTCCATTGAAAGGCCCATTTAGTCCCGCTCGTCCGAAACCTCTACAAAAAGGATCGCAAAAATGTTATATTCAAATATTAGGAGTTCAAATAATTGATTAGGAGCTTTTCAACACATTTATATTGCAAAACCTCAATTTCTGTACTTTTTATTCAGTTAAAATTCTAACGGGTCCATTGAACGGCCCATTTAGACCTGCTCGTCCAAAACCTCTACAAAAAAAGGACCGCAAAACATGTTTTAATCAAATTTTAGGAGTTCAAATAATTGATTAGGAGCTTTTAAACACAATTATATTGCAAAAGCTCAATTTCGATACTTTTTACTCTATTAAAATTCCAACGGGTCCATTGTAAGGCCCATTTAGACCTGCTCGTCTGAAACCTCTACAAAAAGGACCGAAAAACATGTTTTATTCAAATATTAGGAGTTCAAATAATTGATTAGGAGCTTTACAACACAATTATAATGCGAAACCTCAATTTCTGTACTTTTTACTCAGTTAAAATACCAACGGGTCCATTGAAAGGCCCATTTCGACCCGCTCGTCCGAAACCTCTACAAAAATGACTGCAAAATAAGTTTTAATCAAATTTTAGGAGTTCATGTAATTGATTAGGAGCTTTTCAACACAATTATATTGCAAAACCTCAATTTTTGTACTTTTTACTCAGATAAAATTCCAACGGGTCCATTGAAAGGCCCATTTAGACCTGCTCGTCCGAAACCTCTACAAAAAAGGACCGCAAAACAAGTTTTAATCAAATTTTAGGAGTTCAAATAATTGATTAGGAGATTTTCAACACAATTATATTGCAAAAGCTCAATTTCTGTACTTTTTACTCAGTTAAAATTCCAACGGGTCCATTGTAAGGCCCATTTAGACCTGCTCGTCCGAAACGTATCAAAAAGGACTGCATAAAAAGTTTTAATCAAATTTTAGGAGTTTATGTAATTGATTAGGAGCTTTTCAACACAATTATATTGAAAAACCTCAATTTTTTACTTTTTACTCAGTTAAAATTTCAACGGGTCCATTGAATGGCCCATATAGACCCGCTCGTCCGAAACCTCTACAAAAAGGACCGCAAAAATGTTTTATTCAAATATTAGGAGTTCAAATAATTAATTAGGAGCTTTTCAACACATTTATATTGCAAAACCTCAATTTCTGTACTTTTTACTTAGTTAAAATTCTAACGGGTCCATTGAAAGGCCCATTTAGACCTGCTTGTCTGAAACCTCGACAAAAAGTGCTACAAAATAGTTTTAATCAAATTTTAGGAGTTCAAATAATTGATTAGGAACTTTTCACCACAATTATATTGAAAAACCTCAATTTTATACTTTTTACTCTGTTAAAATTCAAACGGGCCTATTGAAAGGCCCATTTAGACCTTCTCGTCCGAAACCTCTACAAAAAGGTTCGCAAAAATGTTTTATTCAAATATTAGGAGTTTAAATAATTGATTAGGAGCTTTTCAACACAATTATATTGCAAAACCTCAATTTTTGTACTTTTTACTCAGTTAAAATTCCAACGGGTCCATTGAATGACCCATTTAGACCTCGTTGTTCGAAACCTCTACAAAAAGGACCGCAAAAAATGTTTTATTCAAATATTAGGAGTTCAAATAATTGATTAGGAGCTTTTCAACACAATTATAATGCGAAATCTCAATTTCTGTACTTTTTACTCAGTTAAAATACCAACGGGTCCATTGAAAGGCCCATTTCGACCCGCTCGTCCGAAACCTCTACAAAAAGGACTGCAAAATAAGTTTTGATCAAAATTTAGGAGTTCATGTAATTGATTAGGAGCTTTTCAACACAATAATATTGCAAAATCTCAATTTTTGTACTTTTTACTCAATTTAATTCCAACCGGTCCATTGAAAGGTCCATTTAGACCTGCTCGTCCGAAACCTCTACAAAAAAGGACCGCAAAACAAGTTTTAATCAAATTTTAGGAGTTCAAATAATTGATTAGGAGCTTTTCAACACAATTATATTGCAAAAGCTCAATTTCTGTACTTTTTACTCAGTTAAAATTCCAGCGGGTCCATTGTAAGGCCCATTTAGACCTGCTCGTCCGAAACGTATCAAAAAGGACTGCAAAAAAAGTTTTTGTAACCCTCTCGTCCCGGTCTGGCCGGATGACCGATCCGAGTGAGCCACACGGGGAAAACCGAAGCGAAACCCGTTAAGGTTCCCCTTCGGTTAGCAACCCTATATTTTTTTTCATTTTAATATTGTCTAGAGGAGTATTAAATCCTAAGTGATCAAACAGCGGAACAACATACACAAGACAATCAAGCGAACCCAAAACAACATTTAACAGCCCAATCTTAAACTTAAACTGCATGCGGTATCGATACTCCTAAGGAGTGTATCGATACGCCTTGGCTAGGTCAACTGGTCAGAGTCAACCCGTGGAGACCGTATCGATACGCCCAAAGAGTGTATCGATACTCTCCCCAACGGTCAACTTCTTGCGGTCAACGCTAAGATGACTGTATCGATACGCTAGAGGCCCGTTTCGATACCAAAATCGACAGTGGCTCCAGTGACCAAAAAGGTATCGATACGCCCCCTCGCGTATCGAAACGCGAGGCTTGAAACAAGAAGGCCGTATCGATACGGGTCCAATCGTATCGATACCTCTGCTACGAACTTACCAGTTTTAGCTGATTTAAGGCACAAGGGTGCCCCTAAATCCCCCTAAAACCTCAACCAACACACTAGCATCATTCCTAAGGCAAACCAACATAACAAACATGCTTGAAAACTTAAAGCCAAGAGGCACAATTCAACACAAGGAGGTGCACAAACCATTTAAGCAACTTAAGCATTCAAGCATAAAACAAGGCATCCATACATGGCATTCCAACAAAGGCAATTTAGCATTTAAGGTCATCCATGAAAGCTCAAAGGCCCGAATGGCACAAGATAACACATAGGAGGTTTGCACCCACAACAAGGCAACCTAAACATCTAAAGACATGCCACCACACACAAGCATACATCATAACATATCATGCTTTACAATCCAAAGCCAAAACAAATCATCAACATACATGAGTCATACATAGCTCATACAAAAACCCTTGCCACATTGCTAACTAATACAAAATTAATCACCGTACTTGAGCCACAAACTTGGAAAGCCCTTCTTGCCTTGCTCCGAGCTAACACCACGCTAATGATCTGCATTGTTGAACATTGAGAGCGTAAGCTATAAGCTTAGTGAGGGTGCTCTAAGACGAAAAACATCAACAATGCAGGGTTCAAGCATGTAAATCCTAATCTCACATACATCAAACATTGGCATATAATCAAGTAGACCTAGCTAGTCTTTCGAGTGGCATAATATGGCATCTTACATCATACTAAGCACCAAGCATCAATATCAACGATCATATATCAACATCATATATCACCATTATATGAACAAGTTTAATTTGCCACTTTCAATTACCTGGATGTACGGATTTAAACCTCAACAACACTTTACCTCGGTGGGATTACACTCATCACCGGACCTTGCATGTGCGGGATTCCACTCATCGCCACATGCCCTACGGATGGGATTCCACTCATCATCCCGTAGAAATAAATAAAAGCTTCTGGTGGAATATTACATCACCATACTCCTCCTTGATGACTTAACGCCATCAAGGCCACGTACGTTTTGACTCAATTCGTGTGCACACTAATCCTAATGATCGATCATTTACAACCGGTAATTTATTTAGTGCCAATTTTCATTATCACGTCACATATCATCAAGCACAACACATGCTCATCACATATATACATTTCGTGATATACATACATCAATTTAACCACAATTCACAAGAGCATAGATAGGCAAATACGCAATAGCACTTAATGAAATCAATGGCTAGAATTAACAACTTGAAATAAAGAAATGGCCTACCAAGCACACTTCACACACACACACTACACATACTCGAACCAAACTTTAAAACAAGTTTGAAACCACTCACCGCCCTTCCTTAGGAACCAAGCGAAACTCCTACGAACCCGGATTCGGTCCCAAAGCTCCTTCGACGACTCCTCTTGCTTCTAGTCAACCAAAAACGCAACCAACAACCACAATCAATGCTAACATCCGATCAATACCCAACTTTAGAGCTTAAACTAACTTCATCCACATTTTCCAATCAAATAAATCCCCAAATGTATCAAATTCGTACTCCCTCAAACCTTGGCTGAAAACTCCACTTTCAAACATCCAAAAGACTCTCAAATGATCCCAAAACACCCTCCTAACATATATAAACCAACAGCCCTTCAATTTCAACCTTAAACCTCCCAAAAACCCAAGTTTTGACATCCCAAAAATGGCTCCAAGAACCCATTTCGGGTTTTCAATAAAATCCACTCATTTTGACATATAATATATATCTTGATGTGATTAAAACAAAACTTAACTCATTATTTCAAAACAAGGTGAAAATCACCATAAAAACCCAAACTTTAAATCAAACCCTAAATTTCAAAATCTCATATTTTTAAAATCTACAACCATAGATAGATAAAGGATGAAGACGAGAGTGAGAAAATGATTTTACCTTTCAAAAACACCTTGAAATGAAGTTGAAAGCCAATGGAATAGTGTTTTTAGTTTGGGAGGGTTTTGAAAAGGGTTTGGGGTGTTCTAACGTTAGAAAGGGTTTGGGGAGAAGATGACAACTTAAATTTTAAAGTTGTCTTGCTTTTTAAAAACTTTTGGGTTAAATTACAACATTGGTCCCTCCCCTGTTTACTAAAGCTCAATTAGATCCAAATTAAGGTTGAATTGATTTTAATTAAATTTTACCGACTCGAACCGTAACCCCACTAACTCCTAACCCCAAAACACGAACGTTACAACTCTCTCCCACTTAAGGAATTTCATCCCCGAAATTACCTGACTGAAAGAGATATGGAAACTGCTTTTCCATATCCTCCTTCCTCTCCCAAGTGGCCTCGTCCACACCTCGACGTTGCCACCGCACCTTTACTAACTCAATCGATCTACCCATCAACACCTTACTGTCAGAAGCTAAGATCTCAACGGGCTCTTCTTCATAAGTCAAATCCGGATTCAATTCAATCTCTTCTACAGGCATAACATGTGATGGATCAGACCTATACTTACGAAGCATCGAAACATGGAACACATCGTCTATCTTCTCTAGCTCGGATGGAAAACGCAACTGATAAGCAACCGGACCAACCCTCTTCACAATCTCATACGGTCCTATGTACCTCAGACTCAACTTCCCCTTTCAGCCAAATCTCATCACGTTCTTCCACGGAGACACTTTCAAGAACACTTTCTCACCCACTGAGAACTCAAACTCCTTCCTCTTCAAATCGGCATAGGACTTCTGCCTATCCAATGCAGCCTTCAAACGATCACAAATCAATTTTACCTTGTCAGTTGTCCCCTTGAGCAAATCCGGCATAGGTAACAATTTCTGTCCTACCTCGGCCCAACACACTGGAGTTCTACACTTTCGGCCATACAAGGCCTCATACGGAGCCATCTGAATGCTCGACTAAAAGCTATTATTGTACGTAAACTCTACTAGAGGCAAATGCTTCTCCCAAGTACCCTGAAAGTCAATGATACAACATCGCAACATATCCTCTAAGATCTGAATAACTCTCTCTGACTGACCATCTGACTGAGGATGATAAGATGTGCTGAAGTTCAAACGGGTACCCAAAGCCGTATGCAGACACTCCCAAAATCTAGAAGTAAACCGCGGATCTCTATCTGATACAATGGACTTCGGCACACCATGCAGTCTAACAATCTCACCAATATACAAATCGGCCAATCTATCTAAAGTGTAAGTAGTGTTGACTGCCAAGAAGTGAGCACACTTCGTAAAACGATCCACTATCACCCAAACTGAGTTCTTCTTCGTAGGAGTCAAAGGCAAACCCGAAACAAAATCCATGGTGATGTTCTCCCATTTCCATTCCGGAATTCTCAACGGCTGTAACAAACCTGAGGGGACCTGATGTTCCGCCTTCACTCTCTGACACACTAAGCACTTACTCACAAAGTCGGCTACATCTCTCTTCAAGCCAACCCAAAAGTACTCATTCTTCAAGTCACGGTACATCTTCGTACTTCCAAGATGCATAGCAAACGGACTACTGTGGGCTTCGGTCAAGATCGTACGTCTCAAGTCACTATCCTCTGGCACAACTATCCTATCTTTGAAACACAAAACCCCATCAGTACCGAAACTGTAGTATGAAGATCTACCCTCGGCTATATCTTGCACGTGAGGTGCCAAAGAACTATCCAAGAGCTGCTTCTCTCAAATCAACTGACCTAGAGTAGGTCTAACCTGAAGCTCAGCTACCAAGCCACCATCTCCGGACAAACTCAATCTAGCAAACATGGCTCTAAAGTCCACGGCCATCTTCCTACTCAATGCATCGGCCACTACATTGGCCTCACCCAGATGGTACTCAATAGTAAGATCATAGTCTTTTAGCAACTCTAACCACCTACGCTGTCTGAGATTCAAATCTCGCTGAGTCATAATGTATTTCAAACTCTTGTGATCGGTGTACACTGTGCATCTCTCACCGTACAAATAGTGCCTCCAAATCTTCAGAGCAAATACAACTGCAGCTAACTCTATGTCATGGGTCGGATAGTTGCGCTCATGGGTCTTCAACTGTCTTGAGGCATAAGCCACTACTCTCTTGTCTGGCATAAGAACACATCCTAGCCACTACTCTGGCTAACTCTATGTCATGGGTCGGATAGTTGCGCTCATACTTTTTACTCAATTTAATTCCAACGGGTCCATTGAAAGGCCCATTTGGACCTGCTCGTCCGAAACCTCTACAAAAAAGGACCGCAAAACAAGTTTTAATCAAATTTTAGGAGTTCAAATAATTTATTAGGAGCTTTTCAACACAATTATATTGCAAAAGCTCAATTTCTGTACTTTTTACTCAGTTAAAATTCCAACGGGTCCATTGTAAGGCCCATTTAGACCTGCTCGTCCGAAACGTATCAAAAAGGACTGCAAAAAAAGTTTTAATCAAATTTTAGGAGTTTATGTAATTGATTAGGAGCTTTTCAACACAATTATATTGCAAAACCTCAATTTTATACTTTTTACTCAGTTAAAATTTCAACGGGTCCATTGAAAGGCCCATTTAGACCCGCTCGTCCGAAACCTCTACAAAAAGGACCGCAAAAATGTTTTATTCAAATATTAAGAGTTCAAATAATTGATTAGGAGCTTTTCAACACATTTATATTGCAAAACCTCAATTTATGTACTTTTTACTCAGTTAAAATTCTAACGGGTCCATTGAAAGGCCCATTTAGACCTGCTCGTCCGAAACCTCGACAAAAAGGACTGCAAAATAGTTTTAATCAAATTTTAGGAGTTCAAATAATTTATTAGGAACTTTTCAACACAATAATATTGAAAAACCTCAATTTTATACTTTTTACTCAGTTAAAATTCAAACGGGCCCATTGAAAGGCCCATTTAGACCTGCTCATCCGAAACCTCTACAAAAAGGTTCGCAAAAATATTTTATTCAAATATTAGGAGTTCAAATAATTGATTAGGAGCTTTTCAACACAATTATATTGCAAAACCTCAATTTCTGTACTTTTTACTCAGTTAAAATTCCAATGGTTCCATTGAAAGGCCCATTTAGACCTGCTCGTCTGAAACCTCTACAAAAAGGACCGCAAAAATGTTTTATTCAAATATTAGGAGTTCAAATAATTGATTAAGAGCTTTTCAACACAATTATAATGCGAAACCTCAATTTATGTACTTTTTACTCAGTTAAAATACCAACGGGTCCATTGAAAGGTCCATTTCGACCCGCTCGTCCGAAACCTCTACAAAAAGGACTGCAAAATAAGTTTTAATCAAATTTTAGGAGTTCATGTAATTGATTAAGAGCTTTTCAACACAATTATATTGCAAAACCTCAATTTTTGTACTTTTTACTCAATTTAATTCCAACGGGTCCATTGAAAGGCCCATTTAGACCTGCTCGTCCGAAACCACTACAAAAAAGGATCGCAAAACAAGTTTTAATCAAATTTTAGGAGTTCAAATAATTGATTAGAAGCTTTTCAACACAATTATATTGCAAAAGCTCAATTTCTGTACTTTTTACTCAGTTAAAATTCCAACGGGTCCATTGTAAGGCGCATTTAGACCTGCTCGTCCGAAACGTATCAAAAAGGACTGCAAAAAAAGTTTTAATCAAATTTTAGGAGTTTATGTATTTAATTAGGAGCTTTTCAACACAATTATATTTCAAAACCTCAATTTTATACTTTTTACTCAGTTAAAATTTCAACGGGTCCATTGAAAGGCCCATTTAGACCCGCTCGTCCGAAACCTCTACAAAAAGGACCGCAAAAATGTTTTATTCAAATATTAGGAGTTCAAATAATTGATTAGGAGCTTTTCAACACATTTATAGTGCAAAACCTCAATTTATGTACTTTTTACTCAGTTAAAATACTAACGGGTCCATTGAAAAGGCCCATTTAGACCTGCTCGTCCGAAACCCCTACAAAAAAGGACCGCAAAACATGTTTTAATCAAATTTTAGGAGTTCAAATAATTGATTAGGAGCTTTTAAACACAATTATATTGCAAAATCTCAATTTTCTGTACTTTTTACTCAGTTAAGATTCCAACGGGTCTATTGTAAGGCCCATTTAGACCTGCTCGTCCGAAACGTATCAAAAAGGACTGCAAAAAAAGTTTTAATCAAATTTTAGGAGTTTATGTAATTGATTAGGAGCTTTTCAACAAAATTATATTGCAAAACCTTAGATTTATACTTTTTACTCAGTTAAAATTTCAACGGGTCCATTAAAAGGCCCATTTAGACCCGCTCGTCCGAAACCTCTACAAAAAGGACCGCAAAAATGTTTTATTCAAATATTAGGAGTTCAAATAATTGATTAGGAGCTTTTAAAAACATTTATATTGCAAAACCTCAATTTCTGTACTTTTTACTCAGTTAAAATTCTAACGGGTCCAATGAAAGGCCCATTTAGACCTGCTCTTCCGAAACCTAGACAAAAAGGACTGCAAAATAGTTTTAATCAAATTTTAGGAGTTCAAATAATTTATTAGGAACTTTTCAACACAATTATATTGAAAACCTCAATTTTATACTTTTAACTCAGTTAAAATTCAAACGGGCCCATTGAAAGACCCATTTAGACCTGCTCTTCCGAAACCTCTACAAAAAGGTTCGCAAAAATGTTTTATTCAAATATTAGGAGTTCAAATAATTGATTAGGAGCTTTTCAACACATTTATATTGCAAAACCTCAATTTCTGTACTTTTTACTCAGATAAAATTCCAACGGGTCCATTGAAAGGCCCATTTAGACCTGCTCGTCCGAAACCTCTACAAAAAAGGACCGCAAAACAAGTTTTAATCAAATTTTAGGAGTTCAAATAATTGATTAGGAGCTTTTCAACACAATTGTATTGCAAAAGCTCAATTTCTGTACTTTTTACTCAGTTAAAATTCTAACGGGTCCATTGTAAGGCCCATTTAGACATGCTCGTCTGAAACGTATCAAAAAGGACTCCAAAAAAAGTTTTAATCAAATTTTAGGAGTTTATGTATTTAATTAGGAGCTTTTCAACACAATTATATTTCAAAACCTCAATTTTATACTTTTTACTCAGTTAAAATTTCAACGGGTCCATTGAAAGGCCCATTTAGACCCGCTCGTCCGAAACCTCTACAAAAAGGACCGCAAAAATGTTTTATTCAAATATTAGGAGTTCAAATAATTGATTAGGAGCTTTTCAACACATTTATAGTGCAAAACCTCAATTTATGTACTTTTTACTCAGTTAAAATACTAACGGGTCCATTGAAAAGGCCCATTTAGACCTGCTCGTCCGAAACCCCTACAAAAAAGGACCGCAAAACATGTTTTAATCAAATTTTAGGAGTTCAAATAATTGATTAGGAGCTTTTAAACACAATTATATTGCAAAATCTCAATTTTCTGTACTTTTTACTCAGTTAAGATTCCAACGGGTCTATTGTAAGGCCCATTTAGACCTGCTCGTCCGAAACGTATCAAAAAGGACTGCAAAAAAAGTTTTAATCAAATTTTAGGAGTTTATGTAATTGATTAGGAGCTTTTCAACAAAATTATATTGCAAAACCTTAGATTTATACTTTTTGCTCAGTTAAAATTTCAACGGGTCCATTAAAAGGCCCATTTAGACCCGCTCGTCCGAAACCTCTACAAAAAGGACCGCAAAAATGTTTTATTCAAATATTAGGAGTTCAAATAATTGATTAGGAGCTTTTAAAAACATTTATATTGCAAAACCTCAATTTCTGTACTTTTTACTCAGTTAAAATTCTAACGGGTCCAATGAAAGGCCCATTTAGACCTGCTCTTCCGAAACCTAGACAAAAAGGACTGCAAAATAGTTTTAATCAAATTTTAGGAGTTCAAATAATTTATTAGGAACTTTTCAACACAATTATATTGAAAACCTCAATTTTATACTTTTAACTCAGTTAAAATTCAAACGGGCCCATTGAAAGACCCATTTAGACCTGCTCTTCCGAAACCTCTACAAAAAGGTTCGCAAAAATGTTTTATTCAAATATTAGGAGTTCAAATAATTGATTAGGAGCTTTTCAACACATTTATATTGCAAAACCTCAATTTCTGTACTTTTTACTCAGATAAAATTCCAACGGGTCCATTGAAAGGCCCATTTAGACCTGCTCGTCCGAAACCTCTACAAAAAAGGACCGCAAAACAAGTTTTAATCAAATTTTAGGAGTTCAAATAATTGATTAGGAGCTTTTCAACACAATTGTATTGCAAAAGCTCAATTTCTGTACTTTTTACTCAGTTAAAATTCTAACGGGTCCATTGTAAGGCCCATTTAGACATGCTCGTCTGAAACGTATCAAAAAGGACTCCAAAAAAAGTTTTAATCAAAATTTAGGAGTTTATGTAATTGATTAGGAGCTTTTCAACACAATTATATTGCAAAACCTCAATTTTATACTTTTTACTCAGTTATACTTTCAATGGGTCCATTGAAAGGCCAATTTAGACCCGCTCGTCTGAAACCTCTACAAAAAGGACCGCAAAAATGTTTTATTCAAATATTAGGAGTTCAAATAATTGATTAGGAGCTTTTCAACACATTTATATTGCAAAACCTCAATTTCTGTACTTTTTACTCAGTTAAAATTCTAACGGGTCCATTGAAAGGCCCATTTAGACCTGCTCGTCCGAAACCTCGACAAAAAGGACTGCAAAATAGTTTTAATCAAATTTTAGGAGCTCAAATAATTTATTAGGAGCTTTTCAACACAATTATACTGAAAAACCTCAATTTTATACTTTTTACTCAGTTAAAATTCAAACGGGCCCATTGAAAGGCCCATTTAGACCTGCTCGTCCGAAACCTCTACAAAAAGGTTCGCAAAAATGTTTTATTTAAATATTAGGAGTTCAAAAAATTGATTATGAGCTTTTTAACACAATTATATTGCAAAACCTCAATTTCTGTACTTTTTACTCAGTTAAAATTCCAACGGGTCCATTGAAAGGCCCATTTAGACCTGCACGTCCGAAACCTCTAAAAAAAGGACTGTAAAATAAGTTTTAATCAAATTTTAGGAGTTCATGTAATTGATTAGGAGCTTTTCAACACAATTATATTGCAAAACCTCAATTTTTGTACTTTTTGCTGAATTTAATTCCAACGGGTCCATTGAAAGGCCCATTTAGACCTGCTCGTCTGAAACCTCTACAATAGAGGACCGCAAAACAAGTTTTAATCAAATTTTAGGAGTTCAAATAATTGATTACGAGCTTTTCAACACAATTATATTGCAAAAGCTCAATTTCTGTACTTTTTACTCAGTTAAAATTCCAACGGGTCCATTGTAAGGCCCATTTAGACTTGCTCGTCCGAAACGTATAAAAAAGGACTGCAAAAAAGGTTTTAATCAAATTTTAGGAGTTTATGTAATTGATTAGGAGCTTTTCAACACAATTATATTGCAAAACCTCAATTTTATACTTTTTACTCAGTTAAAATTTCAACGGGTCCATTGAAAGGCCCATTTAGACCCGCTCGTCCGAAACCTCTACGAAAAGGACCGCAAAAATGTTTTATTCAAATATTAGGAGTTCTAATATTTGATTAAGAGCTTTTCAACACATTTATATTGCAAAACCTCAATTTCTGTACTTTTTACTCAGTTAAAATTCTAACGGGTCCATTGAAAGGCCCATTTAGACCTGCTCGTTCGAAACCTCGACAAAAAGGACTGCAAAATAGTTTTAATCAAATTTTAGGAGTTCAAATAATTGATTAGGAACTTTTCAACACAATTATATTGAAAAACCTCAATTTTATACTTTTTACTCAGTTAAAATTCAAACGGGCCATTGAAAGGCCCATTTAGACCTGCTCGTCCGAAACCTCTACAAAAAGGTTCGCAAAAATGTTTTATTCAAATATTAGGAGTTCAAATAATTGATTAGGAGCTTTTCAACACAATTATAATGCGAAACCTCAATTTTTGTACTTTTTACTCAGTTAAAATACCAACGGGTCCATTGAAAGGCCCATTTCTACCCGCTCGTCCGAAACCTCTACAAAAAGGACTGCAAAAAAAGTTTTAATCAAATTTTAGGAGTTAAAATAATTGATTAGGAGCTTTTCAACACAATTATATTGCAAAACCTCAATTTCTGTACCTTTTACTCAGTTAAAATTCCAACGGGTCCATTGAAAGGCCCATTTAGACCTGCTCGTCCGAAACCTCTACAAAAAGGACCGCAAAAATGTTTTATTCAAATATTAGGAGTTCAAATAATTGATTAGGAGCTTTTCAACACAATTATATTACGAAACCTCAATTTCTGTACTTTTTACTGAGTTAAAATACCAACGGGTCCATTGAAAGGCCCATTTCGACCCGTTCGTCCAGAACCTCTACAAAAAGGACTGCAAAATAAGTTTTAATCAAATTTTAGGAGTTCATGTAATTGATTAGGAGCTTTTCAACACAATTATATTGCAAAACCTCAATTTTTGAACTTTTTACTCAATTTAATTCCAACGGGTCAATTGAAAGGCCCATTTAGACCTGCTCGTTCGAAACCTCTACAAAAAGGACCGCAAAACAAGTTTTAATCAAATTTTAGGAGTTCAAATAATTGATTAGGAGCTTTTCAACACAATTATATTGCAAAAGCTAATTTTCTGTACTTTTTACTCAGTTAAAATTCCAACGGGTCCATTGTAAGGCCCATTTAGACCTGCTCGTCCGAAACGTATCAAAAAGGACTGCAAAAAAGGTTTTAATCAAATATTAGGAGTTTATGTAATTGATTAGGAGCTTTTCAACACAATTATATTGCAAAACCTCAATTTTATACTTTTTACTAAGTTAAAATTTCAACGGGTCCATTGAAAGGCCCATTTAGACCCGCTCGTCCGAAACCTGTACAAAAAGGACCGCAAAAATGTTTTATTCAAATATTAGGAGTTCAAATAATTGATTAGGAGCTTTTCAACACATTTATACTGCAAAACCTCAATTTATGTACTTTTTACTCAGTTAAAATCCTAACGGGTCCATTGAAAGGCCCATTTAGACCTACTCGTCCGAAACCTCGACAAAAACGACTGCTAAATAGTTTTAATCAAATTTTAGGAGTTCAAATAATTTATTAGGAGTTTTTCAACACAATTATATTGCAAAACCTCAATTTTATACTTTTTACTCAGTTAAAATTCAAACGGGCCCATTGAAAGGCCCATTTAGACCTGCTCGTCCGAAACCTTTACAAAAAGGTTCGCAAAAATGTTTTATTCAAATATTAGGAGTTCAAGTAATTGATTAGGAGCTTTTCAACATAATTATATTGCAAAACCTCAATTTTATACTTTTTACTTAGTTAAAATTTCAACGGGTCCATTGAAAGGCCCATTTAGACCCACTCGTCTGAAACCTCTACAAAAAGGACCGCAAAAATGTTTTATTCAAATATTAGAAGTTCAAATAATTTATTAGGAGCTTTTCAACACATTTATACTGCAAAACCTCAATTTATGTACTTTTTACTCAGTTAAAATCCTAACGGGTCCACTGAAAGGCCTATTTAGACCTGCTCGTCCGAAACTCGACAAAAACGACTGCAAAATAGTTTTAATCAAATTTTAGGAGTTCGAATAATTTATTAGGAGTTTTTCAACACAATTATATTGCAAAACCTCAATTTTATACTTTTTACTCAGTTAAAATTCAAACGGGCCCATTGAAAGGCCCATTTAGACCTGCTCGTCCGAAACCTTTACAAAAATGTTCGCAAAAATGTTTAATTCAAATATTATGAGTTAAAATAATTGATTAGGAGCTTTTCAACACAATTATATTGCAAAACCTCAATTTCTGTACTTTTCACTCAGTTAAAATTCCAACGGGTCCATTTAAAGGCCCATTTAGACCTGCTCGTCCGAAACCTCTACAAAAAGGACCGCAAAAATGTTTTATTCAAATATTAGGAGTTCAAATAATTGATTAGGAGCTTTTCAACACAATTATATTGCGGAACCTCAATTTATGTACTTTTTACTCAGTTAAAATACCAACGGGTCCATTGTAAGGCCCATTTAGACTTGCTCGTCCGAAACGTATCAAAAAGGACTGCAAAAAAGGTTTTAATCAAATTTTAGGAGTTTATGTAATTGATTAGGAGCTTTTCAACACAATTATATTTCAAAACCACAATTTTATACTTTTTACTCAGTTAAAATTCCAACGGGTCCATTGAAAGGCCCATTTAGACTCGCTCGTCCGAAACCTCTACAAAAAGGACCGCAAAACAAGTTTTATTCAAATTTTAGGAGTTCAAATAATTGATTAGGAGCTTTTCAACACAATTATATTGCAAAACCTCAATTTCTGTACTTTTTACTCAGTTAAAATTCTAACGGGTCCATTGAAAGGCCCGTTTAGACCTGCTCGTCCGAAACCTCGACAAAAAGGACTGCAAAATAGTTTTAATCAAATTTTAGGAGTTTATGTAATTGATTAGGAGCTTTTCAACACAATTATATTGCAAAAGCTAAATTTATGTACTTTTTACTCAGTTAAAATTCCAACGGGTCCATTGTAAGGCCCATTTAGACCTGCTCGTCCGAAACGTATCAAAAAGGATTGCAAAAAAAGGTTTTAATCAAATTTTAGGAGTTTATGTAATTGATTAGGAGCTTTTCAACACAATTATATTGCAAAACCTCAATTTTATACTTTTTACTCAGTTAAAATTTCAACGGGTCCATTGAAAGGCCCATTTAGACCTGCTCGTCCGAAACCTCTACAAAAAGGTTCAAAAAATGTTTTATTCAAATATTAGGAGTTCAAATAATTGATTAGGTGATTTTCAACACATTTATACTGCAAAACCTGAATTTCTATATTTTTTACTCAGTTAAAATTCCAACGGGTCCATTGAAAGGCCCATTTAGACCTGCTCATCCGAAACCTCTACTAAAAGGACCGCAAAAATGTTTAATTCAAATATTAGGAGTTCAAATAATTGTTTAGGAGCTTTTCAACACAATTATATTGCGAAACATCAATTTCTGTACTTTTTACTCAGTTAAAATACCAACGGGTTCATTGAAAGGCCCATTTCGACCCGCTCGTCCGGAACCTCTACAAAAAGGACTGCAAAATAAGTTTTAATCAAATTTTAGGAGTTCATGTAATTGATTAGGAGCTTTTCAACACAATTATATTGCAAAACCTCAATTTTTGTACTTTTTACTCAATTTAATTCCAACGGGTCCATTGAATGGACCATTTAGACCTGCTCGTCCGAAACCTCTACAAAAAGGACCGCAAAACAAGTTTTAATCAAATTTTAGGAGTTCAAATAATTGATTAGGAGCTTTTCAACAAAATTATATTTCAAAAGCTAATTTTCTGTACTTTTTACTCAGTTAAAATTCCAACGGGTCCATTGTAAGGCCCATTTAGACCTGCTCGTCCGAAACGTATCAAAAAGGACTGCAAAAAAGGTTTTAATCAAATTTTAGGAGTTTATGTAATTTATTAGGAGCTTTTCAACACAATTATATTGCAAAACCTCAATTTTATACTTTTTACTCAGTTAAAATTTCAACGGGTCCATTGAAAGGCCCATTTAGACCCGCTCGTCCGAAACCTCTACAAAAAGGACCGCAAAAATGGTTTATTCAAATATTAGAAGTTCAAATAATTTATTAGGAGCTTTTCAACACATTTATATTGCAAAACCTCAATTTCTGTACTTTTTACTTAGATAAAATTCTAACGGGTCCATTAAAAAGCCCATTTAGACCTGCTCGTCCGAAACCTCGACAAAAAGGACTGTAAAATAGTTTTAATCAAATTTTAGGAGTTCAAATAATTTATTAGGAACTTTTCAACACAATTATATTGAAAACCTCAATTTTATACTTTTTACTCAGTTAAAATTCAAACGGGCCCATTTAGACCTGCTCGTCCGAAACCTCTACAAAAAGGTTCGCAAAAATGTTTTATTCAAATATTAGGAGTTCAAATAATTGATTAGGAGCTTTTCAACACAATTATATTGCAAAACCTCAATTTCTGTACTTTTTACTTAGTTAAAATTTCAACGGGTCCGTTGAAACGCCCATTTAGACCCGCTCGTCCGAAACCTCTACAAAAAGGACCGCAAAAATGTTTTATTCAAATATTAGAAGTTCAAATAATTTATTAGGAGCTTTTCAACACATTTATATTGCAAAACCTCAATTTCTGTACTTTTTACTTAGTTAAAATTCTAACGGGTCCATTGAAAGGCCCATTTAGACCTGCTCGTCCGAAACCTCGACAAAAAGGACTGCAAAATAGTTTTAATCAAATTTTAGGAGTTCAAGTAATTTATTAGGAACTTTTCGACACAATTATATTGAAAACCTCAATTTTATACTTTTTACTCAGTTAAAATTCAAACGGGCCCATTGAAAGGCCCATTTAGACCTGCTCGTCCGAAACCTCTACAAAAAGGTTCGCAAAAATGTTTTATTCAAATATTAGGAGTTCAAATAATTGATTAGGAGCTTTTCAACACAATTATATTGCAAAACCTCAATTTCTGTACTTTTTACCCAGTTAAAATTCCAACGGGTCCATTGAATGGCCCATTTAGACCTGCTCGTCCGAAACCTCTACAAAAAGGACCGCAAAAATGTTTAATTCAAATATTAGGAGTTCAAATAATTTATTAGGAGCTTTTCAACACAATTATATTGCGAAACCTCAATTTCTGTACTTTTTACTCATTTAAAATACCAACGGGTCCATTGAAAGGCCCATTTCGACCCGCTCGTCCGAAACCTCTACAAAAAGGACTGCAAAATAAGTTTTAATCAAATTTTAGGAGTTCATGTAATTGATTAGGAGCTTTTGAACACAATTATATTGCAAAACCTCAATTTTTGTACTTTTTACTCAATTTAATTCCGACGGGTCCATTGAATGGCCCATTTAGACCTGCTCGTCCGAAACCTCTACAAAAAAAGGACCGCAAAACAAGTTTTAGTCAAATTTTAGGAGTTCAAATAATTGATTAGGAGCTTTTCAACACAATTATATTGCAAAAGCTAATTTTTTGTACTTTTTACTCAGTTAAAATTCCAACGGGCCCATTGAAATGCCCATTTAGACCTACTCGTCCGAAACCTCTACAAAAAGGTTCGCAAAAATGTTTTATTCAAATATTAGGAGTTCAAATAATTGATTAGGAGCTTTTCAACACAATTATATTGCAAAACCTCAATTTCTGTACTTTTTACTCAGTTAAAATTCCAACGGGTCCATTGAAAGGCCCATTTAGACCTGCTCGTCCGAAACCTCTACAAAAAGGACCGCAAAACAAGTTTTAATCAAATTTTAGGAGTTCAAATAATTGATTAGGAGCTTTTCAGCACAATTATATTGCAAAAGCTAATTTTTTGTACTTTTTACTCAGTTAAAATTCCAACGGGTCCATTGTAAGGCGCATTTAGACTTGCTCGTCCGAAACGTATAAAAAAGGACTGCAAAAAAGGATTTAATCAAATTTTAGGAGTTTATGTAATTGATTAGGAGCTTTTCAACACAATTATATTGCAAAACCTCAATTTTATACTTTTTACTCAGTTAAAATTTCAACGGGTCCATTGAAAGGCCCATTTAGACCCGCTCGTCCGAAACCTGTACAAAAAGGACCGCAAAAATGTTTTATTCAAATACTAGGAGTTCAAATAATTGATTAGGAGCTTTTCAACACATTTATACTGCAAAACCTCAATTTATGTACTTTTTACTCAGTTAAAAACCTAACGGGTCCATTGAAAAGCCCATTTAGACCTGCTCGTCCGAAACCTCGACAAAAACGACTGCAAAATAGTTTTAATCAAATTTTAGGAGTTCAAATAATTTATTAGGAGTTTTTCAACACAATTACATTGCAAAACCTCAATTTTATACTTTTTACTCAGTTAAAATTCAAACGGGCCCATTGAAAGGCCCATTTAGACCTGCTCGTCCGAAACCTTTACAAAAAGGTTCGCAAAAATGTTTTATTCAAATAGTAGGAGTTCAAGTAATTGATTAGGAGCTTTTCAACATAATTATATTGCAAAACCTCAATTTTATACTTTTTACTCGGTTAAAATTTCAACGGGTCCATTGAAAGGCCCATTTAGACCCACTCGTCTGAAACCTCTACAAAAAGGACCGCAAAAATGTTTTATTCAAATATTAGAAGTTCAAATAATTTATTAGGAGCTTTTCAACACATTTATATTGCAAAACCTCAATTCTTGTACTTTTTACTTAGATAAAATTCTAACGGGTCCATTGAAAGGCCCATTTAGACCTGCTCGTCCGAAACCTCGACAAAAAGGACTGCAAAATAGTTTTAATCAAATTTTAGGAGTTCAAATAATTTATTAGGAACTTTTCGACACAATTATATTGAAAACCTCAATTTTATACTTTTTACTCAGTTAAAATTCAAACGGGCCCATTGAAAGGCCCATTTAGACCTGCTCGTCCGAAACGTATCAAAAAGGACTGCAAAAAAGGTTTTAATCAAATTTTAGGAGTTTATGTAATTGATTAGGAGCTTTTCAACACAATTATATTGCAAAACCTCAATTTGATACTTTTTACTCAGTTAAAATTTCAACGGATCCATTGAAAGGCCCATTTAGACCCGCTCGTCCGAAACCTGTACAAAAAGGACCGCAAAAATGTTTTATTCAAATACTAGGAGTTCAAATAATTGATTAGGAGCTTTTCAATACATTTATACTGCAAAACCTCAATTTATGTACTTTTTACTCAGTTAAAATCCTAACGGGTCCATTGAAAGGCCCATTTAGACCTGCTCGTCCGAAACCTCGACAAAAACGACTGCAAAATAGTTTTAATCAAATTTTAGGAGTTCAAATAATTTATTAGGAGTTTTTCAACACAATTATATTGCAAAACCTCAATTTTATACTTTTTACTCAGTTAAAATTCAAACGGGCCCATTGAAAGGCCCATTTAGACCTGCTCGTCCGAAACCTTTACAAAAAGGTTCGCAAAAATGTTTAATTCAAATATTATGAGTTAAAATAATTTATTAGGAGCTTTTCAACACAATTATATTGCAAAACCTCAATTTCTGTACTTTTCACTCAGTTAAAATTCCAACGGGTCCATTGAAAGGCCCATTTAGACCTGCTCGTCCGAAACCTCTACAAAAAGGACCGCAAAAATGTTTTATTCAAATATTAGGAGTTCAAATAATTGATTAGGAGCTTTTCAACACAATTATATTGCGGAACCTCAATTTATGTACTTTTTACTCAGTTAAAATACCAACGGGTCCATTGTAAGGCCCATTTAGACCTGCTCGTCCGAAACGTATCAAAAAGGACTACAAAAAAGGTTTTAATCAAATTTTAGGAGTTTATGTAATTGATTAGGATCTTTTCAACACAATTATATTTCAAAACCATATTTTTATACTTTTTACTCAGTTAAAATTCCAACGGGTCCATTGAAAGGCCCATTTAGACCCGCTCGTCCGAAACCTCTACAAAAAGGACCGCAAAACAAGTTTTATTCAAATTTTAGGAGTTCAAATAATTGATTAGGAGCTTTTCAACACAATTATATTGCAAAACCTCAATTTCTGTACTTTTTACTGAGTTAAAATTCTAACGGGTCCATTGAAAGGCCCGTTTAGACCCGCTCGTCCGAAACCTGGACAAAAAGGACTGCAAAATAGTTTTAATCAAATTTTAGGAGTTTATGTAATTGATTAGGAGCTTTTCAACACAATTATATTGCAAAAGCTAAATTTCTGTACTTTTTACTTAGTTAAAATTCCAACGGGTCCATTGTAAGGCCCATTTAGACCTGCTCGTCCGAAACGTATCAAAAAGGATTGCAAAAAAAGGTTTTAATCAAATTTTAGGAGTTTATGTAATTGATTAGGAGCTTTTCAACACAATTATATTGCAAAACCTCAATTTTATACTTTTTACTCAGTTAAAATTTCAACGGGTCCATTGAAAGGCCCATTTAGACCTGCTCGTCCGAAACCTCTACAAAAAGGTTCGCAAAAATGTTTTATTCAAATATTAGGAGTTCAAATAATTGATTAGGTGCTTTTCAACACATTTATACTGCAAAACCTCAATTTCTGTATTTTTTACTCAGTTAAAATTCCAACGGGTCCATTGAAAGGCCCATTTAGACCTGCTCGTCCGAAACCTCTACTAAAAGGACCGCAAAAATGTTTAATTCAAATATTAGGAGTTCAAATAATTGTTTAGGAGCTTTTCAACACAATTATATTGCGAAACATCAATTTCTGTACTTTTTACTCAGTTAAAATACCAACGGGTCCATTGAAAGGCCCATTTCGACCCGCTCGTCCGGAACCTCTACAAAAAGGACTGCAAAATAAGTTTTAATCAAATTTTAGGAGTTCTTGTAATTGATTAGGAGCTTTTCAACACAATTATATTGAAAAACCTCAATTTTTGTACTTTTTACTCAATTTAATTCCAACGGGTCCATTGAATGGACCATTTAGACCTGCTCGTCCGAAACCTCTACAAAAAAGGACCGCAAAACAAGTTTTAATCAAAGTTTAGGAGTTCAAATTTTAGGAGTTTATGTAATTGATTAGGAGTTTTTCAACACAATTATATTGCAAAACCTCAATTTTATACTTTTTACTCAGTTAAAATTTCAACGAGTCCATTGAAAGGCCCATTTAGACCCGCTCGTCCGAAACCTGTACAAAAAGGACCGCAAAAATGTTATATTCAAATATTAGGAGTTCAAATAATTGATTAGGAGCTTTTCAACACAATTATATTGCAAAACCTCAATTTCTGTACTTTTTACTCAGTTAAAATTCCAACGGGTCCATTGAAAGGCCCATTTAGACCTGCTCGTCCGAAACCTCTACAAAAAGGACCGCAAAAAATGTATTATTCAAATATTAGGAGTTCAAATAATTGATTAGGTTCTTTTCAACACAGTTATAATGCGAAACCTCAATTTCTGAACTTTTTACTCAGTTAAAATACCAACGGGTCCATTGAAAGGCCCATTTCGACCCGCTCGTCCGAAACCTCTACAAAAAGGACTGCAAAATAAGTTTTAATCAAATTTTAGGAGTTCATGTAATTGATTAGGAGCTTTTCAAAAAAATTATATTGCAAAACCTCAGTATTTGTACTTTTTACTCAATCTAATTTCAACGGGTCCATTGAAAGGCCCATTTAGACCTGCTCGTCAGAAACCTCTATAAAAAGGACAGCAAAACAAGTTTTAATCAAATTTTAGGAGTTCAAATAATTGATTAGGAGCTTTTCAACACATATATATTTCAAAAACTCAATTTCTGTACTTTTTACTCAGTTAAAATTCCAACGGGTACATTGTAAGGCCCATTTCGACCCGCTCGTCCGAAACCTCTACATTAAGGACTACAAAAAAAGTTTTAATCAAATTTTAAGAGTTTATGTAATAGATTAGGAGCTTTTCAACACAATTATATTGCAAAACCTCAATTTCTATACTTTTTACTCAGTTAAATTTCTAACGGGTGCATTGAAAGGCTCATTTAGACCCGCTCGTCCGAAACCTCGACAAAAAGGACAACAAAATAGTTTTAATCAAATTTTAGGAGTTCAAATAATTGATTAGGAACTTTTCAACACAATTATATTGAAAAACCTCAATTTTATACTTTTTACTCAGATAAAATTCCAACGGTCCCATTGAAAGGCCCATTTAGACCTGGTCGTCCGAAACCTCTACAAAAAGGACCGCAAAAATGTTTTATTCAAATATTAGGAGTTCAAATAATTGATTAGGAGCTTTTCAACACAATTATATTGCAAAACCTAATTTTCTGTACTTTTTACTTAGTTAAAATTCCAACGGGTCCATTAAAAGGCCTATTTCAACCCGCTCGTCCGAAACCTCTACAAAAAGGACTGCAAAATAAGTTTTAATCAAATTTTAGGAGTTTATGTAATTTATTATAAGATTTTCAACACAATTATATTGAAAAACCTCAATTTTATACTTTTTACTCAGTTAAAATTCCAACGGGCCCATTGAAAGGCCCGTTTAGATCAGCTCCTCTGAAACCTCTACAAAAAGGACCGCAAAAATGTTTTATTCAAATATTAGGAGTTCAAATAACTGATTAGGAGCTTTTCAACACAATTGTATTGCAAAAGCTCAATTTTTGTACTTTTTACTCAATTTAATTCCAACGGGTCCATTGAAAGGCCCATTTAGACCTGCTCGTCCGAAACCTCGACAAAAAGGACTGCAAAATAGTTTTATTCAAATTTTAGGAGTTCAAATAATTTATTAGGAACTTTTCAACACAATTATATTGCAAAACCTTAATTTTATACTTTTTACTCAGTTAAAATTCAAACGGCCCCATTGAAAGGCCCATTTAGACCTGCTCGTCCGAAACCTCTACAAAAAGGTTCGCAAAAATGTTTTATTCAAATATTAGGAGTTCAAATAATTGATTAGGAGCTTTTCAACATAATTATATTGCAAAACCTCAATTTCTGTACTTTTTACTCAGTTAAAATTCCAACGGGTCCATTGAAAGGCCCATTTAGACCTGCTCGTCCGAAACCTCTACAAAAAGGACCGCAAAAAATGTATTATTCAAATATTAGGAGTTCAAATAATTGATTAGGTTCTTTTCAACACAATTATAATGCGAAACCACAATTTCTATACTTTTTACTAAGTTAAAATACCAACAGGTCCATTGAAAGGCCCATTTCGACCCGCTCGTCCGAAACCTCTACAAAAAGGACTGCAAAATAAGTTTTAATCAAATTTTAGGAGTTCATGTAATTGATTAGGAGCTTTTCAACACAATTATATTGCAAAACCTCAATTTTTGTACTTTTTACTCAATTTAATTTCAACGGGTCCATTGAAAGGCCCATTTAGACCTGCTCGTCCGAAACCTCTACAAAAGGACAGCAAAACAAGTTTTAATCAAATTTTAGGAGTTCAAATAATTGATTAGGAGCTTTTCAACACAATTATATTGCAAAAGCTCAATTTCTGTACTTTTTACTCAGTTAAAATTCCAAAGGGTCCATTGTAAGGCCCATTTAGACCTGCTCGTCCGAAACATATCAAAAAGGACTGCAAAAAAAGTTTTAATCAAATTTTAGGAGTTCAAATTGATGATTAGGAACTTTTCAACACAATGATATTGAAAAACCTCAATTTTATACTTTTTACTTAGTTAAAATTCAAACGGGCCCATTGAAAGGCCCATTTAGACCTGCTCGTCTGAAACCTCTACAAAAAGGTTCGCAAAAATGTTTTATTCAAATATTAGGAGTTCAAATAATTGATTTGGAGCTTTTCAACACAATTATATTGCAAAACCTCAATTTCTGTACTTTTTACTCAGTTAAAATTCCAACGGGTCCATTGAAAGTGTAACACCCGGGTTTAGGGGTTAGGTGAAAATAATATTTTAAAATTATTTTGGGCTCGGTTTTATAATTAAAATGATCCTTTAAAATTTCGGGTTTCAAAATAAACGATTTGAATGGGACCAAATTGATTTAGACTCAAAATTGAAAAGCTATTTTAAAAACAAGGGAATAGCCATTCATTAATGGCCTTTGTGTAATTTACCCCTTTTCTAATTTAAATCCCCCTTTATACCATAAAACCTCATTTTCCCTATTCATCCTCTTCTTCACCAACGGGAAAGGGGAGAGTCCTCCACCAAGTTACTATTCCATCCCATTTCTCACCCATTCCAACTCCGTTTTGCAAGGTAATGTCATTTTTGACTTCCCCTCATCTTCCTCTCCATAAAAGTACTTTTTATTTTCATTTCCATGAAGGTTTTAGAAAATGTCATTTTGGAAAGTTTGGATTAAAGATGAAAGCTTTATGTTATAAAACTAAATGTTTTGATTTAATATGTTTAGTTATGATGTATGGAGGTCAAATGGTATATCATATGTGAATTTCAAGTGATTTTGGGAAATTTTCGGAATTGGGTTTCAAGGGGGGTTTTTGGAGGGTTTTAAAGTGGTTTTTGGGGTGGTTTAATGTTGGTTTTTGAGGGCTGGTGTTGGTATGATATATGAGGGTCACTTTGGGTGTGTTTGATGGTTGTTTGGATGTTTGAAATGGAAGATTTCAGTGGGTTTTAGGGGCTGCTCAGAAATTCTGTTTTGGGATTGATTTTGAGTGTTGGATGCTTGATAATGTTAATCCGAGTTAGTTCCGATGATGAGTTATTGATTGCGAATGTTTTGTTTGTGTTTGAGATTGATTAGAATCGAGTTTGGGCATCGGTGAAGCATCAGAAGTGAATCCGGGAAATTGAAGACGGTTGCTTGCTTGGTCTTTGAGCTTGGAAGCTTAGGTGAGTGGTTAATTGTTTTAAATGGTTTTAAAATAGTTGGTTCGAGTATATGGACTAGGTTGGGCTTGGTAGACCCGCCTAGAGTTAGGATTAGGGTGGTAGCCTAATCCTAAACTTGATTTAGAGCCTTTGGATGAACTCATGTATGTGGTTGTGTATTTCTCGTATGAAATGTGATATGAATGTTTATGTATATTGTATTATACATGTGGGATGAGATATGACTTGTGATGCTTGAGACATGCATGATGATGGTTGTTGGTGAGTACGTGCTAAGCACGGAATTGATTGAGATGAGTAACGTGAAATGAGTAAATGTTGGCACTAGTATACTTGAATACAAATGATCGATCATTAGGATGTTAGTGTGTACACATGAGTCAAAAGTCGCGCGTTGCCTTGGTGGCGTTGAGTCACCAAGGAGGAGTACGGGTTCGCCCGGAAATTGTATTTAAAATATAGTCGGTGATGAGTGGAATCCCATCGACGGGGCGTGAGGATGAGTGGAATCCCCTCCGCGAGACCGGTGATGAGTGCAATCCCACCGTGAGGTAATGTGGTTGTTGGATGTGAGTTCCAACGTGTCTATCCGCGTATTCGGGTCATAGCTAGGTGCCAATGTTGTTTGATATGTGTATCAATGTGTTGAGGTTCATGATTCTTCGATGGGATGCTTGAATGTGATTACGTGTATTGTGGAGTGGAGCTTATGATCATGGCATTTATATTGTATATTGCTCATGCATCTTTAACTTATGACTCTTGTGGATCCTTGGTATATTTGTGTAGTGCCTTGGCTAGATCGTGCTTGGACCCTGCAATGTTGAGGTTTTTTTTTAGAGCTTACCCTCACTAAGCATCATTGCTTACGCTCTCTTTGTTCAACATTGCAGATCCTTAGTTCGTGGGTTGCTTGAGCAAGTGGAGAGCCTCCAAGTGTGGTTGTTAATCTTGAGTACTTCAAGTATGAGTTTTTAATGTTGAACATGTAATAGTTTGAGCAATGGGACATGTGTTGTGTTGATTGGATGATTGATGGTTGTTTAGGAGCTTGTTTAGACTCCTTGTTATCTTGCTTTTGTATGGCTTGTGATGCCATGTTTGAATTGTATCCCATGCCTAAATTGCTTAGTACGAATGTTGACTATGTGCCTTTGAAGTTGCTTATGTGTTGAATGTTGAAGTATAAACTTTGAGTGCTTGAATGCCATCTTGGGTCTAAATCATGATTTCCTTGATGTTTGTACATGTTGGATGCTTGTATGGCTATATAATGGTATGTAAATGTTGTGTGAATGTTTGGTTGGGGCTAAGGAAGTCTTAAATTGCATCTAGGTTCGAGTCTTGTTCGTTTTGGTTGAGTTTGGTGGAATTGCAGTGCAGGGCGTATCAATACGCCTCAGGCCGTATCGATACGGACTTGCCCAAAAGCCAGAAATTTTGCCTGGCGTACCGATACCCTAAGGGTATCGATACCCTCCGAACTCACTGTAATTTGAAGAGTTGAGTGAGAGTAGAGCGTACCGATACAGGGATCCCGAGTATCGGTACGGGTCTACTCTGTTGACCAAGAAGGGTTGACCGAGAAGGGCGCATCGATACGCTCAAGGGCTGTATCGATACGGACTTCTCGAGGTTGACTTCTTGGGTTGACCTGGTCAGGGCGTATCGATACCCCTAGCTAGAGTACCGATACGGTCTGCCCTGTAAGTTTAAAAATGGACTGTTATGCATGGCTGTGGTTCAAATGTGTTTTTCCCTTTGATTGGTTTCCGCTGTTGTAAATCACTTAGGACTTAAAGTTCATCTAGGCAAGACTAAAATGAAAAAAAATATAGGGTTGCTAACCGAGGGGGAATCCTTTGGGTTTCGCTTCGGTTTTCCCCGTGTGGCCCACTCGGACTGGTCATTCGGCCAGACCGGGACGAGGGGGTTACACTTGTTGGTATCAGAGCCTAAGGTTACCAAGACCTTAGGCAGGTAAGTGAGGTAAGTTCAAGTTTTTGATTGATATGCACGGTGTTTGCTTGCCTTGAAAGAATGGTTGCTTGTTTGACAAGTATGATTGACTGTTTATTCAAAAGTATGTGTGTGTGTGAGTCCCATTGCTACTATTACATTGGAAAAATGTTTTTTAAGTGAGGGAACGTACTTGAACACTTGGAAGCCTTGCCTTGCTAACCCAGCTTGTATGTTTTGTTGTTGTGGTTGTAGTTGATATCTGTGAGAGCGATGTCTAGACCGAGAGGTAGGACGAGAGTGGTTCGTCAGGAACCACGGGTTGCGGCTCCTGTTGAGCCGGCAGTTGGTGTGGAGGCTCATATAGAAGGGCCGGTGGCTGCGGGAGTTGGCGCTCCACCACCACCTCCACCACCACCACCTCCTCCACCTGGAGTTGGGGGCGAGGATGGAGCCGGAAGAGATGGACCTCAAGGTGGCCAAGGTGGCCAAGGTCCAGCTGGAATTGATATGACTCCGCTAGTGCAAGCGATAGCGGGAGCATTTCAGGCCGCAGTTGCGGGAGCTCAGACTGCAGCTCAGCCTAGGTGTGACGATGCTAGTCTACCTTTGGAGAGGCTCCGTAGCTTGGGGGCCGAGGAGTTTAGGGATCTACTCCGGAGAGATCAGAGTTATGGTTGGAGAAGACAGTTCGTATCTTGGCTCAGATGGGTTGTGCGGGCGCACGTAGATTGGGTTGTGTGATCTCGTTGCTTCAGGGTGATGCCTACACCTGGTGGGTCACCATTACTACTGGGGTTCCAGAGGCAGAGATAGATTGGGATTTCTTTGAGTCCGCTTTCAGGAAGAGGTACTTGGGACCGAGGTACCTAGATGAGAAGAAGCGAGAGTTCATGGCTCTTACTCAGGGAGAGGCTTCTGTGACTGATTATGAGGTCCGCTTTGTTCGCTTGAGTCAGTATGCCCTAGAGTTGGTTCCTACTGAAGTGGAACACTGTAACCGATTCCGCTACGGATTGAATGAAGAGGTCAAGAGGTACACGTTGGCTTCTGATTACTCTGACTTTGATGTATTGGTCGCGAGGGCCAAGGATTTAGAGCACAGTTTGGGTTCGGCCAAACGATCTGGTGGTTCCAGTTCTGGTAAGAGGCATAACCACTTTGATGGTAGAGACGCCAAGAGGCACAGAGGTGGCGGACATTAGTTTGATCATAGACGTGGCGGTGGCCACCATGGTAGGGACCATCAGGGCCATAGAGGAGGAGGGCGTTTGCCCGAGTGTACCCGTTGTGGGAGACAGCACGCTGGTGAGTGTTGGGGTAACTTCCATGCTTGTTGGAACTGTGGTTCGAGGGACCACTTTAGGAGGGATTGTCCGCATCAGGCGGCTCAGGCACCGAACATTGCTCAGGCTCCTGCGAGAGCGAATGATTTTCAGAGAGGCCGTGGGCACGGTCGTGGCTACTTCCAGCCTAGATGCACCTAGGGTAGATGCTTAGAGGAATCTTGCTCATGTTGTGGATGTGTAGCCAGAGGCGGGAGGACCAACGAGGGTCTATGCTCAGAGAGAGGCCGGGAACGACACCGATGTGATAGCAGGTAATTTCGAGTTACAGTCTATGTCCTTGCTTTCTTTGGTTGATTCGGGTTCTACGCATTCCTACATTTTGAGTGAACATGCACAGAAGTTAGATATCCCTGTTGAGATCTTATATGTAGGTATGCATGTTACTAGTTCTTTTGGTGAGACAGTTGTGGTTAGACGTGTGTATAGGAGGTGTCCACTGAAGATTCAGGGTCATGTGTTCTCAGTTGATATGATGGAACTTCCTTTCTATGGTTTTGATATTATTCTGGGTATGGACTGGTTGGTTGAGCATCGGGCTAGTGTGGATTTTGAGACAAAGAGAATTTCTTTGAAGCTTTCTGATGACTACGAGGTAGTAGTAGTAGGTGAGAACATTAAGTTCTTGTCTAATGTGGTGTCAGCTTTAGAGGCTCATAGGTTGATGGACTCTGGATGTGGGGCTTATTTAGCTTATGTTATGAAACCGGATATGAGTGAAGCTAGACCGAAAGATATCAGAATAATGTGTGACTTTCCAGATGTGTTTCCTGAAGAGTTGTCGGGTTTGCCTCCGGACAAAGATGTTGAGTTTGTGATTGAGACAGTTTCAGGGTCTAATCCAGTTTCGATAGCTCCGTGTCGTATGGCTCCGAAAGAGTTGAAAGAATTGAAGAGTCAGTTGCAAGAATTATTAGACCGTGGTTTTATTAGGCCTAGTAGTTCTCCGTGGGGTGCTTCCGTGTTGTTTGTGAAAAAGAAAGATGGTAGCATGCGCATGTGTATTGACTATAGACAGTTGAATCAGTTGACTGTGAAGAACAAGTATCCGTTGCCTCGTATAGATGATTTGTTTGATCAGTTGAGAGGTGCTTCAGTGTTCTCGAAGATAGATTTGAGATCTGGGTATTATCAGTTGAAGGTAAAGGAGGGTGATGTTCCGAAGACAGCTTTTAGGACTAGATATGGTCACTATGAGTTTCTTGTGATGCCATTTGGGCTCACGAATGCACCAGCAGCATTCATGGACATGATGAACAGAATTTTTAGAGACTATCTAGACCGGTTTGTAGTTGTCTTCATTGATGACATACTTGTGTACTCGAAGACAGAAGAAGAGCATGATGAGCACTTGAGATTTGTTTTACAGAGATTGTTGAGCAATCAGTTGTATGCGAAGCTTAGTAAATGTGAGTTCTGGATTCGAGAGGTTGTATTTCTTGGCCATGTTGTTTCGGCCGAAGGCATCCGAGTTGATCCCTCGAAGATTAAGGCTATTGTTGAGTGGAAACAACCTAAGTCCGTGACCGAGATTAGGAGTTTCCTAGGATTAGTCGGTTACTATAGGAGATTTGTTGATGGTTTCTCTAGAGTAGCTACTCCTTTGACTAAATTGTTGCAAAAAGGAGTCAAATTTGAATGGTCAGATGCAAGACAGAAGGCCTTTGAGAAATTGAAAGAAGCTTTGACGAATGCTCCAGTGTTAGTGCAACCTGTTTCAGGTAAGGAGTTTGTGATTTACAGTGATGCTTCCTACGTAGGCTTAGGATGTGTTTTGATGCAAGAAAGGAGAGTTGTTGCTTATGCTTATAGACATTTGAAGATTCATGAGAAGAACTATCCTACTCATGACATAGAGCTAGCCGCAGTCGTGTTTGCATTGAAGATTTGGCGTCATTATTTGTATGGTGAGAAGTGTATAGTTTACACCGATCACAAGAGCTTGAAGTACTTGATGACACAGAAAGAGTTGAACTTGAGACAGAGAAGATGGCTAGAGTTGTTAAAAGATTATGATTTGACCATTGAGTACCATCCGGGTAAAGCAAATGTAGTAGCCGATGCTTTGAGTAGAAAAGTGGCCGTTGAGTTGAGAGCTATATTTGCTAGATTGAGTGTGTCCGATGATGGTGGTTTGATCACCGAGTTGCAAGTGAAGCCTTCTTTGATTCAGTTGATTAGAGAGAAGCAGTTGCAAGATACGAGTTTAGTTCCTCATGTTCAGGACATAGCCGAAGGAAGACCGACCGAGTATAGTTTTAGTGGTGAGAGCTTGTTGTGCTTTAGAGATAGAATTGTTGTACCGGAAGATGTCGAGTTGAGACGTCAGATTCTGAGTGAAGCACATTCGAGTCCCTTTTCTATGCATCCGAGTAGTACCAAAATGTACCGAGATTTGAAGAACGATTACTTTTGGGTTGGTCTGAAGAGAGATGTAGCCGAGTATGTGAGCCGTTGTATGGTTTGTCAGAGAGTGAAGGCAGAACATCAGGTTCCTTCAGGTTTGCTACAACCTTTGAAGATTCCGGAATGGAAATGGGAGACGATCACCATGGATTTTGTATCGGGGTTGCCTTTGTCTCCTTCGAAGAAGAACTCTGTTTGGGTGATTGTTGATAGGTTCACTAAGTGTGCTCACTTCTTAGCAGTGAACACTACTGATTCTTTAGACAAGTTGGCAAACTTGTACATTCGTGAGATTGTGAGACTTCATGGAGTTCCGAAGTCTATCGTTTCAGATAGGGATCCTAGATTTACTTCGAGATTCTGGGGTTGCTTGCATAGTGCTCTAGGTAGTCGTTTGCATTTCAGCACGTCTTATCATCCTCAGTCCGATGGGCAGTCAGAGCGAGTGATACAGATTCTTGAGGATATGCTTCGTTGTTGTGTGATTGACTTCCAAGGTTCTTGGGAGAAGCACTTACCGTTAGTTGAGTTTGCTTACAACAACAGTTATGAGTCTAGTATTCAGATGGCACCTTATGAGGCTTTGTATGGTAGACGATGTAGGACTCCGATTTGTTGGGCCGAGACAGGTCAGAGACTGTTACCTATGCCAGACTTGCTTAAAGGGACTACCGAAAAAGTGAAGTTAATTTGTGACCGTTTGAAAGCAGCTTCCGATCGTCAGAAGTCTTATGCGGATTTGAAGAGGAAAGAGATTGAGTACTCAGTGGGTGAGAAAGTGTTTCTGAAAGTATCTCCGTGGAAGAAGGTAATGAGATTTGGCCGGAAGGGCAAGTTGAGTCCGAGGTTCATTGGTCCGTATGAGATAGTTGAGCGGATTGGGCCTGTAGCTTATAGTTTGAGGTTACCTTCCGAGATAGAGAAGATCCATGATGTCTTTCATGTGTCTATGCTTAGGAGATATAGATCAGATCCTTCGCATGTCATGCCCGTTGAGGAGATAGAGTTAAATCCGGATTTGTCCTATAACGAAGAGCCCGTTGAGATACTTGCTTCTGATAGCAAGGTGTTGCGTGGTAAGACCATAGAGTTGGTCAAGGTGTTGTGGAGGCATAGAGGTGTGGAAGAGGCCACGTGGGAGAGAAAAGCGGATATGGTTGAGCAGTTTCCGTATTTGTTTCCACCAGGTAATTTCGGGGACGAAATTCCTTAAGTGGGGGAGAGTTGTAACACCCGGGTTTAGGGGTTAGGTGAAAATAATATTTTAATATTATTTTGGGCTCGGTTTTATAATTAAAATGATCCTTTAAAATTTCGGGTTTCAAAATAAACGATTTGAATGGGACCAAATTGATTTAGACTCAAAATTGAAGAGCTATTTTAAAAACAAGGGAATAGCCATTCATTAATGGCCTTTGTGTAATTTACCCCTTTTCTAATTTAAATCCCCCTTTATACCATAAAACCCCATTTTCCTATTCATCCTCTTCTTCACCAACGGGAAAGGGGAGAGTCCTCCACCAAGTTACTATTCCATCCCATTTCTCACCCATTCCAACTCCGTTTTGCAAGGTAATGGCATTTTTGACTTCCCCTCATCTTCCTCTCCATAAAAGTACTTTTTATTTTCATTTCCATGAAGGTTTTAGAAAATGTCATTTTGGAAAGTTTGGATTAAAGATGAAAGCTTTATGTTATAAAACTAAATGTTTTGATTTAATATGTTTAATTATGATGTATGGAGGTCAAATGGTATATCATATGTGAATTTCAAGTGATTTTGGGAAATTTTCGGAATTGGGTTTCAAGGGGGGTTTTGGAGGGTTTTAAAGTGGTTTTTGGGGTGGTTTAATGTTGGTTTTTGAGGGCTGGTGTTGGTATGATATATGAGGGTCACTTTGGGTGTGTTTGATGGTTGTTTGGATGTTTGAAATGGAAGATTTCAGTGGGTTTTAGGGGCTGCTCGGAAATTCTGTTTTGGGATTGATTTTGAGTGTTGGATGCTTGATAATGTTAATCCAGGTTAGTTCCGATGATGAGTTATTGATTGCGAATGTTTTGTTTGTGTTTGAGATTGATTAGAATCGAGTTTGGGCATCGGTGAAGCATCGGAAGTGAATCCAGGAAATTAAAGACGGTTGCTTGCTTGGTCTTTGAGCTTGGAAGCTTAGGTGAGTGGTTAATTGTTTTAAATGGTTTTAAAATAGTTGGTTCGAGTATATGGACTAGGTTGGGCTTGGTAGACCCACCTAGAGTTAGGATTAGGGTGGTAGCCTAATCCTAAACTTGATTTAGAGCCTTTGGATGAACTCATGTATGTGGTTGTGTATGTCTCGTATGAAATGTGATATGAATGTTTATGTATATTGTATTATACATGTGGGATGAGATATGACTTGTGATGCTTGAGACATGCATGATGATGGTTGCTGGTGAGTACGTGCTAAGCACGGAATTGATTGAGATGAGTAACTTGAAATGAGTAAATGTTGGCACTAGTATACTTGAATACAAATGATCGATCATTAGAATGTTAGTGTGTACACATGAGTCAAAAGTCGCGCGTGGCCCATTTAGACTCGCTCGTCCGAAACCTCTACAAAAAGGACCGCAAAAATGTTTTATTCAAATATTACGAGTTCAAATAATTGATTAGGAGCTTTTCAACACATTTATACTGCAAAACCTCAATTTCTGTACTTTTTACTCAGTCAAAATTCTAACGGGTCCATTGAAAGGCCCATTTAGACCTGCTCGTCCGAAACCTCAACAAAAAGGACTGCAAAATAGTTTTAATCAAATTTTAGGAGTTCAAATCATTTATTAGGAACTTTTCAACACAATTATATTGCAAAACCTCAATTTTATACTTTTTACTCAGTTAAAATTCAAACGGGCCCATTGAAAGGCCCATTTAGACCTGCTCGTCTGAAACCTCTACAAAAAGGTTCGCAAAAATGTTTTATTCAAATATTAGGAGTTCAAATAATTTATTAGGAGCTTTTCAACACAATTATATTGCAAAACCTCAATTGCTGTACTTTTTACTCAGTTAAAATTCCAACGGGTCCATTGAAAGGCCCAATTAGACATGCTCGTCCGAAACCTCTACAAAAAGGACCGCAAAAATGTTTTATTCAAATATTAGGAGTTCAAATAATTGATTAGGAGCTTTTCAACACAATTATATTGCGAAACCTCAATTTCTGTACTTTTTACTCAGTTAAAATACCAACGGGTCCATTGAAAGGCCCATTTCGACCCGCTCGTCCGAAACTTCTACAAAAAGGACTGCAAAATAAGTTTTAATCAAATTTTAGGAGTTCATGTAATTGATTAGGAGCTTTTCAACAAAATTATATTGCAAAACCTCAATTTTTGTAGTTTTTACTCAATTTAATTCCAACGGGTCCATTGAAAGGCCCATTTAGACCTGCTCGTCCGAAACCTCTACAAAAAAGGACCGCAAAAATGTTTTATTCAAATATTAGGAGTTAAAATAATTGATTAGGAGCTTTTCAACACAATTATATTGCGAAACTTCAATTGCTGTACTTTTTACTCAGTTAAAATTCCAACGGGTCCATTGAAAGGCCCATTTAGACTTGCTCGTCTGAAACCTCTACAAAAAGGACCGCAAATATGTTTTATTCAAATATTAGGAGTTCAAATAAGTGATTAGGAGCTTTTCAACACAATTATATTGCGAAACCTCAATTTCTGTACTTTTTACTCAGTTAAAATACCAACGGGTCCATTGAAAGGCCCAATTCGACCCGCTCGTCCGAAACCTCTACAAAAAGGACTACAAAATAAGTTTTAATCAAATTTTAGGAGTTCATGTAATTGATTATGAGCTTTTCAACACAATTATATTGCAATACCTCAATTTTATACTTTTTACTCAGTTAAAATTTCAACGGGTCCATTGAAAGGCCCATTTAGACCCGCTACTCCGAAACCTCTACAAAAAGGACCGCAAAAATGTTTTATTCAAATATTAGGAGTTCAGATAATTGATTAGGAGCTTTTCAACACATTTATACTGCAAAACCACAATTTCTGTACTTTTTACTCAGTTAAAATTCTAACAGGTCCATTGAAGACCCATTTAGACATGCTCGTCCGAAACCTCGACAAAAAGGACTGCAAAATAGTTTTAATCAAATTTTAGGAGTTCAAATAATTTATTAGGAACTTTTCAACACAATTATATTGCAAAACCTCAATTTTATACTTTTTACTCAGTTAAAATTCAAACGGGCCCATTGAAAGGCCCATTTAGACCTGCTCGTTCGAAACCTCTACAAAAAGGTTCGCAAAAATGATTTATTCAAATATTAGGAGTTCAAATAATTTATTAGGAGCTTTTCAACACAATTATATTGCGAAACCTCAATTTCTGTACTTTTTACTCAGTTAAAATACCAACGGATCCATTAAAAGGCCCATTTGACCCGCTCGTCCGAAACTTCTACAAAAAGGACTGCAAAATAAGTTTTAATCAAATTTTAGGAGTTCATGTAATTGATTAGGAGCTTTTCAACACAATTATATTGCAAAACCTCAATTTTTGTAGTTTTTACTCAATTTAATTCCAACGGGTCCATTGAAAGGCCCATTTAGACCTGCTCGTCCGAAACCTCTACAAAAAAGGACCGCAAAACATGTTTTAATCAAATTTTAGGAGTTCAAATAATTGATTAGGAGATTTTCAACAGAATTATATTGCAAAAGCTAAATTTCTGTACTTTTTACCTAGTTAAAATTCCAACGGGTCCATTGTAAGGCCTATTTTGACCTGCTCGTCCGAAACGTATCAAAAAGGACTGCAAAAAAAGTTTTAATCAAATTTTAGGAGTTGATGTAATTGATTAGGAGCTTTTCAACACAATTATATTGCAAAACCTCAATTTTATACTTTTTACTCAGTTAAAATTTCAACGGGTCCATTGAAAGGCCCATTTACACCCGCTCGTCCGAAACCTCTACAAAAAGGACCGCAAAAATGTTTTATTCAAATATTAGGAGTTCAAATAATTGATTAGGAGCTTTTCAACACATTTATATTGCAAAACCTCAATTTCTGTACTTTTTACTCAGTTAAAATTCTAACGGGTCCATTGAAAGGCCCATTTATACCTGCTCGTCCGAAACCTCGACAAAAAGGACTGCAAAATAGTTTTAATCAAATTTTAGGAGTTCAAATAATTGATTAGGAACTTTTCAACACAATTATATTAAAAAACCTCAATTTTATACTTTTTACTCAGATAAAATTCAAACGGGCCCATTGAAATGCCCATTTAGACTTGCTCGTCCGAAACCTCTACAAAAAGGTTCGCAAAAATGTTTTATTCAAATATTAGGAGTTCAAATAATTGATTAGGAGCTTTTCAACATAATTATATTGCAAAACCTCAATTTCTGTACTTTTTACTCAGTTAAAATTCCAACGGGTCCATTGAATGGCCCATTTAGACCTGCTCGTTAGAAACCTCTACAAAAAGGACCGCAAAAAAATGTTTTATTCAAATATTAGAAGTTCAAATAATTGATTAGGAGCTTTTCAACACAATTATAATTTGAAACCTCAATTTCTGTACTTTTTACTCAGTTAAAATACCAACGGGTCCATTGAAAGGCCCATTTCGACCCGCTCGTCCGAAACCTCTACAAAAGGACTGCAAAATAAGTTTTGATCAAATTTTAGGAGTTCATGTAATTGATTAGGAGCTTTTCAACACAATTATATTGCAAAACCTCAATTTTTGTAATTTTTACTCAATTTAATTCCAACGGGTCCATTGAAAGGCCCATTTAGACCTGCTCGTCCGAAACCTCTACAAAAAAGGAACGCAAAACAAGTTTTACTCAAATTTTAGGAGTTCAAATAATTTATTAGGAGCTTTTCAACACAATTATATTTAAAAAGCTCAATTTCTATACTTTTTACTCAGTTAAAATTCCAACGGGTCCATTGTAAGGCCTATTTAGACCTGCTCGTCCGAAACGTATCAAAAAGGACTGCAAAAAAAGTTTTAATCAAATTTTAGGAGTTTATGTAATTGATTAGGAGCTTTTCAACACAATTATATTTCAAAACCTCAATTTTATACATTTTACTCAGTTAAAATTTCAACGGGTTCATTGAAAGGCCCATTTAGACCCGCTCGTCCGAAACCTCTACAAAAAGGACCGAAAAATATTTTATTCAAATATTAGGAGTTCAAATAATTGATTAGGAGCTTTTCAACACATTTATATTGCAAAACCTCAATTTCTGTACTTTTTACTCAGTTAAAATTCTAACGGGTCCATTGAAAGGCCCATTTAGACCTGCTCGTCCGAAACCTCGACAAAAACGACTGTAAAATAGTTTTAATCAAATTTTAGGACTTCAAATAATTGATTAGGAACTTTTTAACACAATTATATTGAAAAACCTCAATTTTATACTTTTTACTCAGTTAAAATTCAAACGGGCCCATTGAAAGGCCCATTTAGACCTGCTCGTCCGAAACCTCTACAAAAAGGTTCGCAAAAATGTATTATTCAAATATTAGGAGTTCAAATATTTGATTAGGAGCTTTTCAACATAATTATATTGCAAAACCTCAATTTCTGTACTTTTTACTCAATTAATATTCCAACGGGTCCATTGAATGGCCCATTTAGACCTGCTCGTCCGAAACCTCTACAAAAAGGACCGCAAAAAATGTTTTATTCAAATATTAGGAGTTCAAATAATTGATTAGGAGCTTTTCAACACAATTCTAATGCGAAACCTCAATTTCTGTACTTTTTACTCAGTTAAAATACCAACAGGTCCATTGAAAGGCCCATTTCGACCCGCTCGTCCGAAACCTCTACAAAAGGACTGCAAAATAAGTTTTAATCAAATTTTAGGAGTTCATGTAATTGATTAGAAGCTTTTCAACACAATTATATTGAAAAACCTCAATTTTATACTTTTTACTCAGTTAAAACTTCAACGGGTCCATTGAAAGGCCCATTTAGACCCGCTCGTCTTAAACCTCTACAAAAACGACCGCAAAAATGTTTTAATAAAATATTAGGAGTTCAAATAATTGATTAGGAGCTTTTCAACACATTTATATTGCAAAACCTCAATTTCTATACTTTTTACTCAGTTAAAATTCTAACGGGTCCATTGAAAGGCCCATTTATACCTGCTCGTCTGAAACCTCGACAAAAAGGACTGCAAAATAGTTTTAATCAAATTTTAGGAGTTCAAATAATTGATTAGGAACTTTTCAACACAATTATATTGAAAAACCTCAATTTTATACTTTTTACTCAGTTAAAATTCAAACGGGCCCATTGAAAGGCCCATTTAGACTTGCTCGTCCGAAACCTCTACAAAAAGGTTCGCAAAAATGTTTTATTCAAATATTAGGAGTTCAAATAATTGATTAGGATCTTTTCAACATAATTATATTGCAAAACCTCAATTTCTGTACTTTTTCCTCAGTTAAAATTCCAACGGGTCCATTGAATGGCCCATTTAGACCTGCTCGTCCGAAACCTCATCAAAAAGGACCGCAAAAAATGTTTTATTTAAATATTAGGAGTTCAAATAATTTATTAGGAGCTTTTCAACAGAATTATAATGTGAAACCTCAATTTCTGTACTTTTTACTCAGTTAAAATACCAACGGGTCCATTGAAAGGCCCATTTCGACCCGCTCGTCCGAAACCTCTACAAAAAGGACTGCAAAATAAGTTTTGATCAAATTTTAGGAGTTCATGTAATTGATTAGGAGCTTTTCAACACAATTATATTGCAAAACCTCAATTTTTGTACTTTTTACTCAATTTAATTCCAACGGGTCCATTTAAAGGCCCATTTAGACCTGCTCTTCCGAAACCTCTACAAAAAAGGACCGCAAACCAAGTTTTAATCAAATTTTAGGAGTTCAAATAATTGATTAGGAGCTTTTCAAAACAATTATATTTCAAAAGCTCAATTTCTATACTTTTTACTCAGTTAAAATTCCAACGGGTCCATTGTAAGGCCTATTTAGACCTGCTCGTCCGAAACGTATCAAAAAGGACTGCAAAAAAAGTTTTAATCAAATTTTAGGAGTTTATGTAATTGGTTAGGAGCTTTTCAACACAATTATATTTCAAAACCTCAATATTATACATTTTACTCAGTTAAAATTTCAACGGGTTCATTGAAAGGCCCATTTAGACCCGCTCGTCCGAAACCTCTACAAAAAGGACCGCAAAAATGTTTTATTCAAATATTAGGAGTTCAAATAATTGATTAGGAGCTGTTCAACACATTTATATTGCAAAACCTCAATTTCTGTACTTTTTACTCAGTTAAAATTCTAACGGGTCCATTGAAAGGCCCATTTAGACCTGCTCATCCGAAACCTCCACAAAAAGGACTGTAAAATAGTTTTAATCAAATTTTAGGACTTCAAATAATTGATTAGGAACTTTTCAACACAATTATATTGAAAAACCTCAATTTTATACTTTTTTCTCAGTTAAAATTCAAACGGGCCCCTTGAAAGGCCCATTTAGACCTGCTCGTCCGAAACCAATACAAAAAGGTTCGCAAAAATAAATTATTCAAATATTAGGAGTTCAAATATATGATTAGCAGCTTTTCAACACAATTATATTGCAAAACCTCAATTTTTGTACTTTTTACTCAGTTAAAATTCCAACGGGTCCATTGAATGGCCCATTTAGACCAGCTCGTCTGAAACCTCTACAAAAAGGACCGCAAAAAAATGTTTTATTCAAATATTAGGAGTTCAAATAATTGATTAGGAGCTTTTCAACACAATTCTAATGCGAAACCTCAATTTCTGCACTTTTTACTCAGTTAAAATACCAACGGGTCCATTGAAAGACCCATTTCGACACGCTCGTCCGAAACCTCTACAAAAGGACTGCAAAATAAGTTTTAATCAAATTCTAGGAGTTCATGTAATTGATTGGGAGCTTTTCAACGCAATTATATTGCAAAACCTCAATTTTATACTTTTTACTCAGTTAAAATTTCAACGGGTCCATTGAAAGGCCCATTTAGACCCGCTCGTCTGAAACCTCTACAAAAAGGACCGCAAAAATGTTTTATTCAAATATTAGGAGTTCAAATAATTGATTATTAGCTTTTCAACACATTTATATTGCAAAACCTCAATTTCTGTACTTTTTACTCAGTTAAAATTCTAACGGGTCCATTGAAAGGCCCATTTAGACATGCTCGTCCGAAACCTCTACAAAAAAGGACCGCAAAACAAGTTTTAATCAAATTTTAGGAGTTCAAATAATTGATTAGGAGCTTCTAAACACAATTATATTGCAAAAGCTCAATTTCGATACTTTTTACTCAGTTAAAATTCCAACGGGTCCATTGTAAGGCCCATTTAGACCTGCTCGTCCAAAACGTATAAAAAAGGACTGCAAAAAAAGATTTAATCAAATTTTAGGAGTTTATGTAATTGATTAGAAGCTTTTAAACACATTTATATTGCAAAACCTCAATTTTTGTACTTTTTACTCAGTTAAAATTCTAACGGGTCCATTGAAAGGCCCACTTAGACCTGCTCGTCCGAAACCTCGACAAAAAGGACTGCAAAATAGTTTTAATCAAATTTTAGGAGTTCAAATAATTGATTAGGAACTTTTAAACACAATTATATTGAAAAACCTCAATTTTATACTTTTTACTCAGTTAAAATTCAAACGGGCCCATTGAAAGGCCCATTTAGACCTGCTCGTCTGAAACCTCTACAAAAAGGTACGCAAAAATGTTTTATTCAAATATTAGGAGTTAAAATAATTGATTAGGAGCTTTTCAACACAATTATATTGCAAAACCTCAATTTCTGTACTTTTTACTCTGTTAAAATATTAACGGGTCCATTGAAAGGCCCATTTCGACCCGCTCGTCCGAAACCTCTAAAAAAGGACTGCAAAATACGTTTTAATCAAATTTTAGGAGTTCATGTAATTGATTAGGAGCTTTTCAACACAATTATATTGCAAAACCTCAATTTCTGTTCTTTTTACTAAGTTAAAATTCCAACGGGTCCATTGAATGGCCCATTTAGACCTGCTCGTCCGAAACCTCGACAAAAAGGACCGCAAAAAATGTTTTATTCAAATATTAGGAGTTCAAATAATTGATTAGGAGCTTTTCAACACATTTATATTGCAAAACCTCAATTTCTGTACTTTTTACTCAGTTAAAATTCCAACGGGTCCATTGTAAGGCCTATTTAGACCTGCTCGTCCGAAACGAATCAAAAAGGACTGCAAAAATGTTTTAATTAAATTTTAGGAGTTTATGTAATTGATCAGGAGCTTTTCAACACAATTATATTGCAAAACCTCAATTTTATACTTTTTACTCAGTTAAAATTTCAACGGGTCCATTGAAAGGCCCATTTAGACCCGCTCGTCCGAAACCTCTACAAAAAGGACCGAAAAGCATGTTTTATTCAAATATTAGGAGTTCAAATAATTGATTAGGAGCTTTACAACACAATTATAATGCGAAACCTCAATTTCTGTACTTTTTACTCAGTTAAAATACCAACGGGTCCATTGAAAGGCCCATTTCGACCCGCTCGTCCGAAACCTCTACAAAAATGACTGCAAAATAAGTTTTAATCAAATTTTAGGAGTTCATGTAATTGATTAGGAGCTTTTCAACACAATTATATTGCAAAACCTCAATTTTTGTACTTTTTACTCAGATAAAATTCCAACGGGTCCATTGAAAGGCCCATTTAGACCTGCTCGTCCGAAACCTCTACAAAAAAGGACCGCAAAACAAGTTTTAATCAAATTTTAGGAGTTCAAATAATTGATTAGGAGATTTTCAACACAATTATATTGCAAAAGCTCAATTTCTGTACTTTTTACTCAGTTAAAATTCCAACGAGTCCATTGTAAGGCCCATTTAGACCTGCTCGTCCGAAACGTATCAAAAAGGACTGCATAAAAAGTTTTAATCAAATTTTAGGAGTTTATGTAATTGATTAGGAGCTTTTCAACACAATTATATTGAAAAACCTCAATTTTTTACTTTTTACTCAGTTAAAATTTCAACGGGTCCATTGAATGGCCCATATAGACCCGCTCGTCCGAAACCTCTACAAAAAGGACCGCAAAAATGTTTTATTCAAATATTAGGAGTTCAAATAATTGATTAGGAGCTTTTCAACACATTTATATTGCAAAACCTCAATTTCTGTACTTTTTACTTAGTTAAAATTCTAACGGGTCCATTGAAAGGCCCATTTAGACCTGCTCGTCTGAAACCTCGACAAAAAGTACTACAAAATAGTTTTAATCAAATTTTAGGAGTTCAAATAATTGATTAGAAACTTTTCAACACAATTATATTGAAAAACCTCAATTTTATACTTTTTACTCAGTTAAAATTCAAACGGGCCTATTGAAAGGCCCATTTAGACCTGCTCGTCCGAAACCTCTACAAAAATGTTCGCAAAAATGTTTTATTCAAATATTAGGAGTTCAAATAATTGATTAGGAGCTTTTCAACACAATTATATTGCAAAACCTCAATTTTTGTACTTTTTACTCTGTTAAAATTCCAACGGGTCCATTGAATGGCCCATTTAGACCTCGTCGTTCGAAACCTCTACAAAAAGGACCGCAAAAAATGTTTTATTCAAATATTAGGAGTTCAAATAATTGATTAGGAGCTTTTCAACACAATTGTAATGCGAAATCTCAATTTCTGTACTTTTTACTCAGTTAAAATACCAACGGGTCCATTGAAAGGCCCATTTCGACCCGCTCGTCCGAAACCTCTACAAAAAGGACTGCAAAATAAGTTTTGATCAAATTTTAGGAGTTCATGTAATTTATTAGGAGCTTTTCAACACAATTATATTGCAAAACCTCAATTTTTGTACTTTTTACTCAATTTAATTCCAATCGGTCCATTGAAAGGTCCATTTAGACATGCTCGTCCGAAACCTCTACAAAAAAGGACAGCAAAACAAGTTTTAATCAAATTTTAGGAGTTCAAATAATTGATTAGGAGCTTTTCAACACAATTATATTGCAAAAGCTCAATTTCTGTACTTTTTACTCAGTTAAAATTCCAGCGGGTCCATTGTAAGGCCCATTTAGACCTGCTCGTCCGAAACGTATCAAAAAGGACTGCAAAAAAAGTTTTTGTAACCCTCTCGTCCCGGTCTGGCCGGATGACCGATCCGAGTGAGCCACACGGGGAAAACCGAAGCGAAACCCGTTAAGGTTCCCCCTCGGTTAGCAACCCTATATTTTTTTTCATTTTAATATTGTCTAGAGGAGTATTAAATCCTAAGTGATCAAACAGCGGAACAACATACACAAGACAATCAAGCGAACCCAAAACAACATTTAACAGCCCAATCTTAAACTTAAACTGCATGCGGTATCGATACTCCTAAGAAGTGTATCGATACGCCTTGGCTAGGTCAACTGGTCAGAGTCAACCCGTGGAGACCGTATCGATACGCCCAAAGAGTGTATCGATACTCTCCCCAACGGTCAACTTCTTGCGGTCAACGCTAAGATGACTGTATCGATACGCTAGAGGCTCGTTTCGATACCAAAATCGACAGTGGCTCCAGTGACCAAAAAGGTATCGATACGCCCCCTCGCGTATCGAAACGCGAGGCTTGAAACAAGAAGGCCGTATCGATACGGGTCCAATCGTATCGATACCCCTGCTACGAACTTACCAGTTTTAGCTGATTTAAGGCACAAGGGTGCCCCTAAATCCCCCTAAAACCTCAACCAACACACTAGCATCATTCCTAAGGCAAACCAACATAACAAACATGCTTGAAAACTTAAAGCCAAGAGGCACAATTCAACACAAGGAGGTGCACAAACCATTTAAGCAACTTAAGCATTCAAGCATAAAACAAGGCATCCATACATGGCATTCCAACAAAGGCAATTTAGCATTTAAGGTCATCCATGAAAGCTCAAAGGCCCGAATGGCACAAGATAACACATAGGAGGTTTGCACCCACAACAAGGCAACCTAAACATCTAAAGACATGCCACCACACACAAGCATACATCATAACATATCATGCTTTACAATCCAAAGCCAAAACAAATCATCAACATACATGAGTCATACATAGCTCATACAAAAACCCTTGCCACATTGCTAACTAATACAAAATTAATCACCGTACTTGAGCCACAAACTTGGAAAGCCTTTCTTGCCTTGCTCCGAGCTAACACCACGCTAATGATCTGCATTGTTGAACATTGAGAGCGTAAGCTATAAGCTTAGTGAGGGTGCTCTAAGACGAAAAACATCAACAATGCAGGGTTCAAGCATGTAAATCCTAATCTCACATACATCAAACATTGGCATATAATCAAGTAGACCTAGCTAGTCTTTCGAGTGGCATAATATGGCATCTTACATCATACTAAGCACCAAGCATCAATATCAACGATCATATATCAACATCATATATCACCATTATATGAACAAGTTTAATTTGCCACTTTCAATTACCCGGATGTACGGATTTAAACCTCAACAACACTTTACCTCGGTGGGATTACACTCATCACCGGACCTTGCATGTGCGGGATTCCACTCATCGCCACATGCCCTACGGATGGGATTCCACTCATCATCCCGTAGAAATAAATAAAAGCTTCTGGTGGAATATTACATCACCATACTCCTCCTTGATGACTTAACGCCATCAAGGCCACGTACGTTTTGACTCAATTCGTGTGCACACTAATCCTAATGATCGATCATTTACAACCGGTAATTTATTTAGTGCCAATTTTCATTATCACGTCACATATCATCAAGCACAACACATGCTCATCACATATATACATTTCGTGATATACATACATCAATTTAACCACAATTCAAAAGAGCATAGATAGGCAAATACGCAATAGCACTTAATGAAATCAATGGCTAGAATTAACAACTTGAAATAAAGAAATGGCCTACCAAGCACACTTCACACACACACACTACACATACTCGAACCAAACTTTAAAACAAGTTTGAAACCACTCACCGCCCTTCCTTAGGAACCAAGCGAAACTCCTACGAACCCGGATTCGGTCCCAAAGCTCCTTCGACGACTCCTCTTGCTTCTAGTCAACCAAAAACGCAACCAACAACCACAATCAATGCTAACATCCGATCAATACCCAACTTTAGAGCTTAAACTAACTTCATCCACATTTTCCAATCAAATAAATCCCCAAATGTATCAAATTCGTACTCCCTCAAACCTTGGCTGAAAACTCAACTTTCAAACATCCAAAAGACTCTCAAATGATCCCAAAACACCCTCCTAACATATATAAACCAACAGCCCTTCAATTTCAACCTTAAACCTCCCAAAAACCCAAGTTTTGACATCCCAAAAATGGCTCCAAGAACCCATTTCGGGTTTTCAATAAAATCCACTCATTTTGACATATAATATATATCTTGATGTGATTAAAACAAAACTTAACTCATTATTTCAAAACAAGGTGAAAATCACCATAAAAACCCAAACTTTAAATCAAACCCTAAATTTCAAAATCTCATATTTTTAAAATCTACAACCATAGATAGATAAAGGATGAAGACGAGAGTGAGAAAATGATTTTACCTTTCAAAAACACCTTGAAATGAAGTTGAAAGCCAATGGAATAGTGTTTTTAGTTTGGGAGGGTTTTGAAAAGGGTTTGGGGTGTTCTAACGTTAGAAAGGGTTTGGGGAGAAGATGACAACTTAAATTTTAAAGTTGTCTTGCTTTTTAAAAACTTTTGGGTTAAATTACAACATTGGTCCCTCCCCTGTTTACTAAAGCTCAATTAGATCCAAATTAAGGTTGAATTGATTTTAATTAAATTTTACCGACTCGAACCGTAACCCCACTAACTCCTAACCCCAAAACACGAACGTTACAACTCTCTCCCACTTAAGGAATTTCATCCCCGAAATTACCTGACTGAAAGAGATACGGAAACTGCTTTTCCATATCCTCCTTCCTCTTCCAAGTGGCCTCGTCCACACCTCGACGTTGCCACCGCACCTTTACTAACTCAATCGATCTACCCCTCAACACCTTACTGTCAGAAGCTAAGATCTCAACGGGCTCTTCTTCATAAGTCAAATCCGGATTCAATTCAATCTCTTCTACAGGCATAACATGTGATGGATCAGACCTATACTTACGAAGCATCGAAACATGGAACACATCGTGTATCTTCTCTAGCTCGGATGGAAAACGCAACTGATAAGCAACCAGACCAACCCTCTTCACAATCTCATACGGTCCTATGTACCTCAGACTCAACTTCCCCTTTCAGCCAAATCTCATCACGTTCTTCCACGGAGACACTTTCAAGAACACTTTCTCACCCACTGAGAACTCAAACTCCTTCCTCTTCAAATCGGCATAGGACTTCTGCCTATCCGATGCAGCCTTCAAACGATCACAAATCAATTTTACCTTGTCAGTTGTCCCCTTGAGCAAATCCGGCATAGTTAACAATTTCTGTCCTACCTCGGCCCAACACACTGGAGTTCTACACTTTCGGCCATACAAGGCCTCATACGGAGCCATCTGAATGCTCGACTGAAAGCTATTATTGTACGTAAACTCTACTAGAGGCAAATGCTTCTCCCAAGTACCCTGAAAGTCAATGATACAACATCGCAACATATCCTCTAAGATCTGAATAACTCTCTCTGACTGACCATCTGACTGAGGATGATAAGACGTGCTGAAGTTCAAACGGGTACCCAAAGCCGTATGCAGACACTCCCAAAATCTAGAAGTAAACTGCGGATCTCTATCTGATACAATGGACTTCGGCACACCATGCAGTCTAACAATCTCACCAATATACAAATCGGCCAATCTATCTAAAGTGTAAGTAGTGTTGACTGCCAAGAAGTGAGCACACTTCGTAAAACGATCCACTATCACCCAAACTGAGTTCTTCTTCGTAGGAGTCAAAGGCAAACCCGAAACAAAATCCATGGTGATCTTCTCCCATTTCCATTCCGGAATTCTCAACGGCTGTAACAAACCTGAGGGGACCTGATGTTCCGCCTTCACTCTCTGACACACTAAGCACTTACTCACAAAGTCGGCTACATCTCTCTTCAAGCCAACCCAAAAGTACTCATTCTTCAAGTCACGGTACATCTTCGTACTTCCAAGATGCATAACAAATGGACTACTGTGGGCTTCGGTCAAGATCGTACGTCTCAAGTCACTGTCCTCTGGCACAACTATCCTATCTTTGAAACACAAAACCCCATCAGTACCGAAACTGTAGTCTGAAGATCTACCCTCGGCTATATCTTGCACGTGAGGTGCCAAAGATCTATCCAAGAGCTGCTTCTCTCGAATCAACTGACCTAGAGTAGGTCTAACCTGAAGCTCAGCTACCAAGCCACCATCTCCGGACAAACTCAATCTAGCAAACATGGCTCTAAAGTCCACGACCATCTTCCTACTCAATGCATCGGCCACTACATTGGCCTCACCCAGATGGTACTCAATAGTAAGATCATAGTCTTTTAGCAACTCTAACCACCTACGCTGTCTGAGATTCAAATCTCGCTGAGCCATAATGTATTTCAAACTCTTGTGATCGGTGTACACTGTGCATCTCTCACCGTACAAATAGTGCCTCCAAATCTTCAGAGCAAATACAACTACAGCTAACTCTATGTCATGGGTCGGATAGTTGCGCTCATGGGTCTTCAACTGTCTTGAGGCATAAGCCACTACTCTCTTGTCTGGCATAAGAACACATCCTAGCCACTACTCTGGCTAACTCTATGTCATGGGTCGGATAGTTGCGCTCATACTTTTTACTCAATTTAATTCCAACGGGTCCATTGAAAGGCCCATTTAGACCTGCTCGTCCGAAACCTCTACAAAAAAGGACCGCAAAACAAGTTTTAATCAAATTTTAGGAGTTCAAATAATTTATTAGGAGCTTTTTAACACAATTATATTGCAAAAGCTCAATTTCTGTACTTTTTACTCAGTTAAAATTCCAACGGGTCCATTGTAAGGCCTATTTAGACCTGCTCGTTCGAAACGTATCAAAAAGGACTGCAAAAAAAGTTTTAATCAAATTTTAGGAGTTTATGTAATTGATTAGGAGCTTTTCAACACAATTATATTGCAAAACCTCAATTTTATACTTTTTACTTAGTTAAAATTTCAACGGGTCCATTGAAAGGCCCATTTAGACCCGCTCGTCCGAAACCTCTACAAAAAGGACCGCAAAAATGTTTTATTCAAATATTAAGAGTTCAAATAATTGATTAGAAGCTTTTCAACACATTTATATTGCAAAACCTAAATTTATGTACTTTTTACTCAGTTAAAATTCTAACGGGTCCATTGAAAGGCCCATTTAGACCTGCTCGTCCGAAACCTCGACAAAAAGGACTGCAAAATAGTTTTAATCAAATTTTAGGAGTTCAAATAATTGATTAGGAACTTTTCAACACAATAATATTGAAAAACCTCAATTTTATACTTTTTACTCAGTTAAAATTCAAACGGGCCCATTGAAAGGCCCATTTAGACCTGCTCGTCCGAAACCTCTACAAAAAGGTTCGCAAAAATATTTTATTCAAATATTAGGAGTTCAAATAATTGATTAGGAGCTTTTCAACACAATTATATTGCAAAACCTCAATTTCTGTACTTTTTACTCAGTTAAAATTCCAATGGTTCCATTGAAAGGCCCATTTAGACCTGCTCGTCCGAAACCTCTACAAAAAGGACCGCAAAAATGTTTTATTCAAATATTAGGAGTTCAAATAATTGATTAGGAGCTTTTCAACACAATTATAATGCGAAACCTCAATTTATGTACTTTTTACTCAGTTAAAATACCAACGGGTCCATTGAAAGGTCCATTTCGACCCGCTCGTCCGAAACCTCTACAAAAAGGACTGCAAAATAAGTTTTAATCAAATTTTAGGAGTTCATGTAATTGATTAAGAGCTTTTCAACACAATTATATTGCAAAACCTCAATTTTTGTACTTTTTACTCAATTTAATTCCAACGGGTCCATTGAAAGGCCCATTTAGACCTGCTCGTCCGAAACCTCTACAAAAAAGGATCGCAAAACAAGTTTTAATCAAATTTTAGGAGTTCAAATAATTGATTAGAAGCTTTTCAAAACAATTATATTGCAAAAGCTCAATTTCTGTACTTTTTACTCAGTTAAAATTCCAACGGGTCCATTGTAAGGCGCATTTAGACCTGCTCGTCCGAAACGTATCAAAAAGGACTGCAAAAAAAGTTTTAATCAAATTTTAGGAGTTTATGTATTTGATTAGGAGCTTTTCAACACAATTATATTTCAAAACCTCAATTTTATACTTTTTACTCAGTTAAAATTTCAACGGGTCCATTGAAAGGCCCATTTAGACCCGCTCGTCCGAAACCTCTACAAAAAGGAACGCAAAAATGTTTTATTCAAATATTAGGAGTTCAAATAATTGATTAGGAGCTTTTCAACACATTAATATTGCAAAACCTCAATTTATGTACTTTTTACTCAGTTAAAATTCTAACGGGTCCATTGAAAAGGCCCATTTAGACCTGCTCGTCCGAAACCCCTACAAAAAGGTTCGCAAAAATGTTTTATTTAAATATTAGGAGTTCAAAAAATTGATTATGAGCTTTTTAACACAATTATATTGCAAAACCTCAATTTCTGTACTTTTTACTCAGTTAAAATTCTAACGGGTCCATTGAAAGGCCCATTTAGACCTGCTCGTCCGAAACCTCGACAAAAAGGACTGCAAAATAGTTTTAATCAAATTTTAGGAGCTCAAATAATTTATTAGGAGCTTTTCAACACAATTATACTGAAAAACCTCAATTTTATACTTTTTACTCAGTTAAAATTCAAACGAGCCCATTGAAAGGCCCATTTAGACCTGCTCGTCCGAAACCTCTACAAAAAGGTTCGCAAAAATGTTTTATTTAAATATTAGGAGTTCAAAAAATTGATTATGAGCTTTTTAACACAATTATATTGCAAAACCTCAATTTCTGTACTTTTTACTCAGTTAAAATTCCAACGGGTCCATTGAAAGGCCCATTTAGACCTGCACGTCCGAAACCTCTACAAAAAGGACCGCAAAAATGTTTTTTTCAAATATTAGGAGTTCAAATAATTTATTAGGAACTTTTCAACACAATTATATTGCGAAACCTCAATTTCTGTACTTTTTACTCAGTTAAAATACCAACGGGTCCATTGAAAGGCCCATTTCGACCCGCTCGTCCGAAACCTCTACAAAAAGGACTGTAAAATAAGTTTTAATCAAATTTTAGGAGTTCATGTAATTGATTAGGAGCTTTTCAACACAATTATATTGCAAAACCTCAATTTTTGTACTTTTTACTCAGTTTAATTCCAACGGGTCCATTGAAAGGCCCATTTAGACCTGCTCGTCCAAAACCTCTACAATAGAGGACCGCAAAACAAGTTTTAATCAAATTTTAGGAGTTCAAATAATTGATTACGAGCTTTTCAACACAATTATATTGCAAAAGCTCAATTTCTGTACTTTTTACTCAGTTAAAATTCCAACGGGTCCATTGTAAGGCCCATTTAGACCTGCTCGTCCGAAACGTATCAAAAAGGACTGTAAAAAATGTTATAATCAAATTTTAGGAGTTGATGTAATTGATTAGGAGCTTTTGAACACAATTATATTGCAAAACCTCAATTTTATACTTTTTACTCAGTTAAAATTTCAACGGGTCCATTGAAAGGCCCATTTAGACCCGCTCGTCCGAAACCTCTACGAAAAGGACTGCAAAAATGTTTTTTTCAAATATTAGGAGTTCAAATATTTGATTAAGAGCTTTTCAACACATTTATATTGCAAAACCTCAATTTCTGTACTTTTTACTCAGTTAAAATTCTAATGGGTCCATTGAAAGGCCCATTTAGACCTGCTCGTTCGAAACCTCGACAAAAAGGACTGCAAAATAGTTTTAATCAAATTTTAGGAGTTCAAATAATTGATTAGGAACTTTTCAACACAATTATATTGAAAAACCTCAATTTTATACTTTTTACTCAGTTAAAATTCAAACGGGCCATTGAAAGGCCCATTTAGACCTGCTCGTCCGAAACCTCTACAAAAAGGTTCGCAAAAATGTTTTATTCAAATATTAGGAGTTCAAATAATTGATTAGGAGCTTTTCAACACAATTATATTGCAAAACCTCAATTTCTGTACTTTTTACTCAGTTAAAATTCAACGGGCCCATTGAAATGCCCATTTAGACCTACTCGTCTGAAACCTCTTCAAAATGGTTCGCAAAAATGTTTTATTCAAATATTAGGAGTTCAAATAATTGATTAGGAGCTTTTCAACACAATTATATTTCAAAACCTCAATTTCTGTACTTTTTACTCAGTTAAAATTCCAACGGGTCCATTGAAAGGCCCATTTAGACCTACTCGTCCGAAACCTCTACAAAAAGGACCGCAAAACAAGTTTTAATCAAATTTTAGGAGTTGAAATAATTGATTAGGAGCTTTTCAACACAATTATATTGCAAAAGCTAAATTTCTGAACTTTTTACTTAGTTAAAATTCCAACGGGTCCATTGTAAGGCCCATTTAGACTTGCTCGTCCGAAACGTATAAAAAAGGACTGCAAAAAAGGTTTTAATCAAATTTTAGGAGTTTATGTAATTGATTAGGAGCTTTTCAACACAATTATATTGCAAAACCTCAATTTTATACTTTTTACTCAGTTAAAATTTCAACGGGTCCATTGAAAGGCCCATTTAGACCCGCTCGTCCGAAATCTCTACGAAAAGGACCGCAAAAATGTTTTATTCAAATATTAGGAGTTCAAATAATTGATTAGGAGCTTTTCAACACAATTATATTGCAAAAGCTAATTTTCTATACTTTTTACTCAGTTAAAATTCCAACGGGCCCATTGAAATGCCCATTTAGACCTACTCGTCCGAAACCTCTACAAAAAGGACCGCAAAAATGTTTTATTCAAATATTAGGAGTTCAAATAATTGATTAGGAGCTTTTCAACACAATTATATTGCAAAACCTCAATTTCTGTACTTTTTACTCAGTTAAAATTCCAACGGGTCCATTGAAAGGCCCATTTAGACCTGCTCGTCCGAAACCTCTACAAAAAGGACCGCAAATCAAGTTTTAATCAAATTTTAGGAGTTCAAATAATTGATTAGGAGCTTTTCAACACAATTATTTTGCAAAAGCTAAATTTCTGTACTTATTACTCAGTTAAAATTCCAACGGGTCCATTGTAAGGCCCATTTAGACCTGCTCGTTCGAAACCTCGACAAAAAGGACTGCAAAAAAGGTTTTAATCAAATTTTAGGAGTTTATGTAATTGATTAGGAGCTTTTCAACACAATTATATTGCAAAACCTCAATTTTATACTTTTTACTCAGTTAAAATTTCAACGGGTCCATTGAAAGGCCCATTTAGACTCGCTCGTCCGAAACCTCTACGAAACCTCAATTTCTATTGCAAAACCTCAATTTCTGTACTTTTTACTCAGTTAAAATTCTAACGGGTCCATTGAAAGCCCCATTTAGACCTGCTCGTTCGAAACCTCGACAAAAAGGACTGCAAAATAGTTTTAATCAAATTTTAGGAGTTCAAATAATTGATTAGGAACTTTTCAACACAATTATATTGAAAAACCTCAATTTTATACTTTTTACTCAGTTAAAATTCAAACGGGCCATTGAAAGGCCCATTTAGACCTGCTCGTCCGAAACCTCTACAAAAAGGTGCGCAAAAATGTTTTATTAAAATATTAGGAGTTCAAATAATTGATTAGGAGCTTTTCAACACAATTATATTGCAAAACCTCAATTTTTGTACTTTTTACTCAGTTAAAATTCCAACGGGTCCATTGTAAGGCCCATTTAGACCTGCTCGTCCGAAACGTATCAAAAAGGACTGTAAAAAAAGTTATAATCAAATTTTAGGAGTTGATGTAATTGATTAGGAGCTTTTCAACACAATTATATTGCAAAAGCTCAATTTCTGTACTTTTTACTCAATTAAAATTCCAACGGGTCCATTGTAAGGCCCGTTTAGACCTGCTCGTCCGAAATGTATCAAAAAGGACTACAAAAAAAGTTCTAATCAAATTTTAGGAGTTTATGTAATTGATTAGGAGCTTTTCAACACAATTATATTGCAAAACCTCAATTTTATACTTTTTACTCAGTTAAAATTTCAACGGGTCCATTGAAAGGCCCATTTAGACCCGCTCGTCCGAAACCTCTACAAAAAGGACCGCAAAAATGTTTTATTCAAATATTAGGAGTTCAAATATTTGATTAAGAGCTTTTCAACACATTTATATTGCAAAACCTCAATTTCTGTACTTTTTACTCAGTTAAAATTCTAACGGGTCCATTGAAAGGCCCATTTAGACCTGCTCGTTCGAAACCTCGTCAAAAAGGACTGCAAAATAGTTTTAATCAAATTTTAGGAGTTCAAATAATTGATTAGGAAGTTTTCAACACAATTATATTGAAAAACCTCAATTTTATACTTTTTACTCAGTTAAAATTCAAACGGGCCATTGAAAGGCCCGTTTAGACCTGCTCGTCCGAAACCTCTAAAAAAAGGTTCGCAAAAATGTTTTGTTCAAATATTAGGAGTTCAAATAATTGATTAGGAGCTTTTCAACACAATTATATTGCAAAGCCTCAATTTCTGTACTTTTTACTCAATTAATATTCCAACGGGTCCATTGAAAGGCCCTTTTAGACCTGCTCGTCCGAAACCTCTACAAAAAGGACCACAAAAATGTTTTATTCAAATATTAGGAGTTCAAATAATTGAATAGGAGCTTTTCAACACATTTATTTTGCAAAACCTCAGTTTTTGTACTTTTTACTCAGTTAAAATTCTAACAGGTCCATTGAAAGACCCATTTAGACCTGCTCGTCCGAAACCTCGACAAAAAGGACTGCAAAATAGTTTTAATCAAATTTTAGGAGTTAAAATAATTGATTAGGAACTTTTCAACACAATTATATTGAAAAACCTCAATTTTATACTTTTTACTCAGTTAAAATTCAAACGGGCCCATTGAAAGGCCCATTTTGACCTCCTCGTCTGAAACCTCTACAAAGAGGTTCGCAAAAATGTTTTATTCAAATATTAGGAGTTCAAATAATTGATTAGGAGCTTTTCAACACAATTATATTGCAAAACCTCAATTTCTGTACTTTTTACTCAGTTAAAATTCGAACGGGTCCTTTGAATGGCCCATTTAGACCTGCTCATCCGAAACCTCTACAAAAAGGACCGCAAAAAATGTTTTATTCAAATATTAGGAGTTCAAATAATTTATTAGGAGCTTTTCACAACAATTATAATGCGAAACCTCAATTTCTGTACTTTTTACTCAGTTAAAATACCAACGGGTCCATTGAAAGGCCCATTTCGACCCGCTCGTCCGAAACCTCTACAAAAAGGACTGCAAAAAAAGTTTTAATCAAATTTTAGGAGTTAAAATAATTGATTAGGAGCTTTTCAACACAATTATATTACAAAACCTCAATTTCTGTACTTTTTACTCAGTTAAAATTCCAACGGGTCCATTGAAAGGCCCATTTAGACCTACTCGTCCGAAACCTCTACAAAAAGGACCGCAAAAATGTTTTATTCAAATATTAGGAGTTCAAATAATTGATTAGGAGCTTTTCAACACAATTATATTGCGAAACCTCAATTTCTGTACTTTTTACTCAGTTAAAATACCAACGGGTCCATTGAAAGGCCCATTTCGACCCGCTCGTCTGAAACCTCTACAAAAAGGACTGCAAAATAAGTTTTAATCAAATTGTAGGAGTTCATGTAATTTATTAAGAGCTTTTCAACACATTTATATGGCAAAACATCAATTTTGTACTTTTTACTCAATTTAATTCCAAGGGGTCCATTGAAAGACCCATTTAGACCTGCTCGTCCGAAACCTCTACAAAAAAGGATCGCAAAACAAGTTTTAATCAAATTTTAGGAGTTCAAATAATTGATTAGGAGCTTTTCAACACATTTATATTGCAAAACCTCAATTTCTGTACTTTTTACTCAGTTCAAATTCCAACGGGTCCATTGAATGGCCCATTTAGACCTGCTCGTCCGAAACCTCTACAAAGAGGACCGCAAAAAATGTTTTATTCAAATATTAGGAGTTCAAATAATTGATTAGAAGCTTTTCAACACAATTATAATGCGAAATCTCAATTTTTGTACTTTTTACTCAGTTAAAATACCAACGGGTCCATTGAAAGGCCCATTTCGACCCGCTCGTCCGAAACCTCTACAAAAAGGACTACAAAATAAGTTTTAATCAAATTTAAGGAGTTGATGTAATTGATTAGGAGCTTTTCAACACAATTATATTGCAAAACCTCAATTTTTGTACTTTTTACTCAGATAAAATTCCAACGGGTCCATTGAAAGGCCCATTTAGACCTGCTCGTCCGAAACCTCTACAAAAAAGGACCGCAAAACAAGTTTTAATCAAATTTTAGGAGTTCAAATGATTTATTAGGAACTTTTCAACACAATTATACTGAAAAACCTCAACTTTATACTTTTTACTCAGTTAAAATTCAAACGGGCCCATTGAAAGGCCCATTTAGACTTGCTGGTCTAAAACCTCTACAAAAAGGACCGCAAAAATGTTTTATTCAAATATTACGAGTTCAAATTATTGATTAGGAGCTTTTTAATACAATTATATTGCGAAACCTCAATTTATGTACTTTTTACTCAGTTAAAATACTAACGGGTCCATTGAAAGGCCCATTTTGACCCGCTCGTCCGAAACCTCTACAAAAAGGACTGCAAAATAAGTTTTAATCAAATTTTAGGAGTTCATGTAATTGATTAGGAGCTTTTCAACACAATTATATTGCAAAACCTCAATTATTGTACTTTTTACTCAATTTAATTCCAACGGGTCCATTGAAAGGCCCATTTAGACCTGCTCGTTCGAAACCTCTATAAAAACGGACCGCAAAAATGTTTTATTCAAATATTAAGAGTTTAAACAATTGATTAGGAGCTTTTCAACACATTTATTTTGCAAAACCTCAATTTCTGTACTTTTTACTCAGTTAAAATTCTAACGGGTCCATTAAAAGGCCCATTTAGACCTGCTCGTCCGAAACCTCGACAAAAAGGACGCAAAAATAGTTTTAATCAAATTTTAGGAGTTAAAATAATTGATTAGGAACTTTTCAACACAATGATATTGAAAAACCTCAATTTTATACTTTTTACTCAGTTAAAATTCCAACGGGTCCATTCAAAGGCCCATTTAGACCTGCTCGCCCGAAACCTCTACAAAAAGGACCGCAAAAATGTTTTATTCAAATATTAGGAGTTCAAATAATTGATTAGGAGCTTTTCAACACATTTATTTTGCAAAACCTCAATTTCTGTACTTTTTACTCAGTTAAAATTCTAACGGGTCCATTGAAAGGCCCATTTAGACCTGCTCGTCCGAAACCTCGACAAAAAGGACTGCAAAATAGTTTTAATCAAATTTTAGGAGCTAAAATAATTGATTAGGAACTTTTCAACACAATGATATTGAAAAACCACAATTTTATACTTTTTACTCAGTTAAAATTCAAACGGTCCTATTGAAAGGCCCATTTAGACCTGCTCGTCCGAAACCTCTACAAAAAGGTTCGCAAAAATGTTTTATTCAAATATTAGGAGTTCAAATAATTTATTAGGAGCTTTTCAACACAACTACATTGCAAAACCTCAATTTCTGTAGTTTTTACTCAGTTAAAATTCCAACGGGTCCATTGAATGGCTCATTTAGACCTGCTCGTCCGAAACCTCTACAAAAAGGACCGCAAAAAATGTTTTATTCAAATATTAGGAGTTCAAATCATTGATTAGGAGCTTTTCACAACAATTACAATGCGAAACCTCAATTTCTCTACTTTTTACTCAGCTAAAATACCAACGGGTCCATTGAAAGGCCCATTTCGACCCGCTCGTCCGAAACCTCTACAAAAAGGACTGCAAAAAAGTTTTAATCAAATTTTAGGAGATAAAATAATTGATTAGGAGCTTTTCAACACAATTATATTGCAAAACCTCAATTTTTGTACTTTTTACTCAGTTAAAATTCCAACGGGTCCATTGAAAGGCCCATTTAGACCTGCTCGTCCGAAACCTCAACAAAAAGGACCGCAAAAATGTTTTATTCAAATATTAGGAGTTCAAATAATTGATTAGGAGCTTTTCAACACAAATATATTACGAAACCTCAATTTCTGTACTTTTTACTTAGTTAAAATACCAACGGGTCCATTGAAAGGCCCATTTCGACCCGTTCGTCCAAAACCTCTACAAAAAGGACTGCAAAATAAGTTTTAATCAAATTTTAGGAGTTCATGTAATTGATTAGGAGCTTTTCAACACAATTATATTGCAAAACCTCAATTTTTGAACTTTTTACTCAATTTAATTCCAACGGGTCAATTGAAAGGCCCATTTAGACCTGCTCGTTCGAAACCTCTACAAAAAGGACCGCAAAACAAGTTTTAATCAAATTTTAGGAGTTCAAATAATTGATTAGGAGCTTTTCAACACAATTATATTGCAAAAGCTAAATTTCTGTACTTTTTACTCAGTTAAAATTACAACGGGTCCATTGTAAGGCCCATTTAGACCTGCTCGTCCGAAACGTATCAAAAAGGACTGCAAAAAAGGTTTTAATCAAATTTTAGGAGTTCAAATGATTTATTAGGAACTTTTCAACACAATTATACTGAAAAACCTCAACTTTATACTTTTTACTCAGTTAAAATTCAAACGGGCCCATTGAAAGGCCCATTTAGACTTGCTGGTCTAAAACCTCTACAAAAAGGACCGCAAAAATGTTTTATTCAAATATTACGAGTTCAAATTATTGATTAGGAGCTTTTTAATACAATTATATTGCGAAACCTCAATTTATGTACTTTTTACTCAGTTAAAATACTAACGGGTCCATTGAAAGGCCCATTTTGACCCGCTCGTCCGAAACCTCTACAAAAAGGACTGCAAAATAAGTTTTAATCAAATTTTAGGAGTTCATGTAATTGATTAGGAGCTTTTCAACACAATTATATTGCAAAACCTCAATTATTGTACTTTTTACTCAGATAAAATTCCAACGGGTCCATTGAAAGGCCCATTTAGACCTGCTCGTCCGAAACCTCTACAAAAAAGGACCGCAAAACAAGTTTTAATCAAATTTTAGGAGTTCAAATGATTTATTAGGAACTTTTCAACACAATTATACTGAAAAACCTCAACTTTATACTTTTTACTCAGTTAAAATTCAAACGGGCCCATTGAAAGGCCCATTTAGACTTGCTGGTCTAAAACCTCTACAAAAAGGACCGCAAAAATGTTTTATTCAAATATTACGAGTTCAAATTATTGATTAGGAGCTTTTTAATACAATTATATTGCGAAACCTCAATTTATGTACTTTTTACTCAGTTAAAATACTAACGGGTCCATTGAAAGGCCCATTTTGACCCGCTCGTCCGAAACCTCTACAAAAAGGACTGCAAAATAAGTTTTAATCAAATTTTAGGAGTTCATGTAATTTATTAGGAGCTTTTCAACACAATTATATTGCAAAACCTCAATTATTGTACTTTTTACTCAATTTAATTCCAACGGGTCCATTGAAAGGCCCATTTAGACCTGCTCGTCCGAAACCTCTATAAAAACGGACCGCAAAAATGTTTTATTCAAATATTAAGAGTTTAAACAATTGATTAGGAGCTTTTCAACACATTTATTTTGCAAAACCTCAATTTCTGTACTTTTTACTCAGTTAAAATTCTAACGGGTCCATTAAAAGGCCCATTTAGACCTGCTCGTCCGAAACCTCGACAAAAAGGACGCAAAAATAGTTTTAATCAAATTTTAGGAGTTAAAATAATTGATTAGGAACTTTTCAACACAATGATATTGAAAAACCTCAATTTTATACTTTTTACTCAGTTAAAATTCCAACGGGTCCATTCAAAGGCCCATTTAGACCTGCTCGCCCGAAACCTCTACAAAAAGGACCGCAAAAATGTTTTATTCAAATATTAGGAGTTCAAATAATTGATTAGGAGCTTTTCAACACATTTATTTTGCAAAACCTCAATTTCTGTACTTTTTACTCAGTTAAAATTCTAACGGGTCCATTGAAAGGCCCATTTAGACCTGCTCGTCCGAAACCTCGACAAAAAGGACTGCAAAATAGTTTTAATCAAATTTTAGGAGCTAAAATAATTGATTAGGAACTTTTCAACACAATGATATTGAAAAACCACAATTTTATACTTTTTACTCAGTTAAAATTCAAACGGTCCTATTGAAAGGCCCATTTAGACCTGCTCGTCCGAAACCTCTACAAAAAGGTTCGCAAAAATGTTTTATTCAAATATTAGGAGTTCAAATAATTTATTAGGAGCTTTTCAACACAACTACATTGCAAAACCTCAATTTCTGTAGTTTTTACTCAGTTAAAATTCCAACGGGTCCATTGAATGGCTCATTTAGACCTGCTCGTCCGAAACCTCTACAAAAAGGACCGCAAAAAATGTTTTATTCAAATATTAGGAGTTCAAATCATTGATTAGGAGCTTTTCACAACAATTACAATGCGAAACCTCAATTTCTCTACTTTTTACTCAGCTAAAATACCAACGGGTCCATTGAAAGGCCCATTTCGACCCGCTCGTCCGAAACCTCTACAAAAAGGACTGCAAAAAAGTTTTAATCAAATTTTAGGAGATAAAATAATTGATTAGGAGCTTTTCAACACAATTATATTGCAAAACCTCAATTTTTGTACTTTTTACTCAGTTAAAATTCCAACGGGTCCATTGAAAGGCCCATTTAGACCTGCTCGTCCGAAACCTCAACAAAAAGGACCGCAAAAATGTTTTATTCAAATATTAGGAGTTCAAATAATTGATTAGGAGATTTTCAACACAAATATATTACGAAACCTCAATTTCTGTACTTTTTACTTAGTTAAAATACCAACGGGTCCATTGAAAGGCCCATTTCGACCCGTTCGTCCAAAACCTCTACAAAAAGGACTGCAAAATAAGTTTTAATCAAATTTTAGGAGTTCATGTAATTGATTAGGAGCTTTTCAACACAATTATATTGCAAAACCTCAATTTTTGAACTTTTTACTCAATTTAATTCCAACGGGTCAATTGAAAGGCCCATTTAGACCTGCTCGTTCGAAACCTCTACAAAAAGGACCGCAAAACAAGTTTTAATCAAATTTTAGGAGTTCAAATAATTGATTAGGAGCTTTTCAACACAATTATATTGCAAAAGCTAAATTTCTGTACTTTTTACTCAGTTAAAATTACAACGGGTCCATTGTAAGGCCCATTTAGACCTGCTCGTCCGAAACGTATCAAAAAGGACTGCAAAAAAGGTTTTAATCAAATTTTAGGAGTTTATGTAATTGATTAGGAGCTTTTCAACACAATTATATTGCAAAACCTCAATTTTATACTTTTTACTCAGTTAAAATTTCAACGGGTCCATTGAAAGGCCCATTTAGACCCCACTCGTCTGAAACCTCTACAAAAAGGACCGCAAAAATGTTTTATTTAAATATTAGAAGTTCAAATAATTTATTAGGAGCTTTTCAACACATTTATATTGCAAAACCTCAATTTCTGTACTTTTTACTTAGTTAAAATTCTAACGGGTCCATTGAAAGGCCCATTTAGACCTGCTCGTCCGAAACCTCGACAAAAAGGACTGCAAAATAGTTTTAATCAAATTTTAGGAGTTCAAATAAGTTATTAGGAACTTTTCGACACAATTATATTGAAAACCTCAATTTTATACTTTTTACTCAGTTAAAATTCAAACGGGACCATTGAAAGGCCTATTTAGACCTGCTCGTCCGAAACCTCTACAAAAAGGTTCGCAAAAATATTTTATTCAAATATTAGGAGTTCAAATAATTGATTAGGAACTTTTCAACACAATTATATTGCAAAACTTCAATTTCTGTACTTTTTACCCAGTTAAAATTCCAACGGGTCCATTGAAAGGCCCATTTAGACCTGCTCGTCCGAAACCTCTACAAAAAGGACCGCAAAAATGTTTAATTCAAATATTAGGAGTTCAAATAATTGATTAGGAGCTTTTCAACACAATTTTATTGCGAAACCTCAATTTCTGTACTTTTTATTCAGTTACAATACCAACGGGTCCATTGAAAGTCCCATTTCGACCCGCTCGTCCGAAACCTCTACAAAAAGGACTACAAAATAAGTTTTAATCAAATTTTAGGAGTTCATGTAATTGATTAGGAGCTTTTCATCACAATTATATTGCAAAACCTCAATTTTTGTACTTTTTACTCAATTTAATTCCAACGGGTCCATTGAATGGCCCATTTAGACCTGCTCGTCCGAAACCTCTACAAAAAAGGACCGCAAAACAAGTTTTAATCAAATTTTAGGAGTTCAAATAATTGATTAGGAGCTTTTCAACACAATTATATTGCAAAAGCTAATTTTCTGTACTTTTTACTCTGTTAAAATTACAACGGGTCCATTGTAAGGCCCATTTAGACCTGCTCGTCCGAAACGTATCAAAAAGGACTGCAAAAAAGGTTTTAATCAAATATTAGGAGTTTATGTAATTGATTAGGAGCTTTCCAACACAATTATATTGGAAAACCTCAATTTTATACTTTTTACTCAGTTAAAATTTCAACGGGTCCATTGAAAGGCCCATTTAGACCCGCTCGTCCGAAACCTGTACAAAAAAGACCGCAAAAATGTTTTATTCAAATATTAGGAGTTCAAATAATTGATTAGGAGCTTTTCAACACATTTATACTGCAAAAGCTAAATTTCTGTACTTTTTACTCAGTTAAAATTCCAACGGGTCCATTGTAAGGCCCATTTAGACTTGCTCGTCCGAAACGTATAAAAAAGGACTGCAAAAAAGGTTTTAATCAAATTTTAGGAGTTTATGTAATTGATTAGGAGCTTTTCAACACAATTATATTGCAAAACCTCAATTTTATACTTTTTACTCAGTTAAAATTTCAACGGGTCCATTGAAAGGCCCATTTAGACCCGCTCGTCCGAAATCTCTACGAAAAGGACCGCAAAAATGTTTTATTCAAATATTAGGAGTTCAAATAATTGATTAGGAGCTTTTCAACACAATTATATTGCAAAAGCTAATTTTCTATACTTTTTACTCAGTTAAAATTCCAACGGGCCCATTGAAATGCCCATTTAGACCTACTCGTCCGAAACCTCTACAAAAAGGACCGCAAAAATGTTTTATTCAAATATTAGGAGTTCAAATAATTGATTAGGAGCTTTTCAACACAATTATATTGCAAAACCTCAATTTCTGTACTTTTTACTCAGTTAAAATTCCAACGGGTCCATTGAAAGGCCCATTTAGACCTGCTCGTCCGAAACCTCTACAAAAAGGACCGCAAATCAAGTTTTAATCAAATTTTAGGAGTTCAAATAATTGATTAGGAGCTTTTCAACACAATTATTTTGCAAAACCTCAATTTCTGTACTTTTTACTCAGTTAAAATCCTAACGGGTCCATTGAAAGGCCCATTTAGACCTGCTCGTCCGAAACCTCGACAAAAACGACTACAAAATAGTTTTAATCAAATTTTAGGTGTTCAAATAATTTATTAGGAGTTTTTGAACACAATTATATTGCAAAACCTCAATTTTATACTTTTTACTCAGTTAAAATTCAAACGAGCCCATTGAAAGGCCCATTTAGACCTGCTCGTCCGAAACCTTTACAAAAAGGTTCGCAAAAATGTTTTATTCAAATATTAGGAGTTAAAATAATTGATTAGGATCTTTTCAACACAATTATATTGCAAAACCTCAATTTCTGTACTTTTTACTCAGTTAAAATTCGAACGGGTCCATTGAAAGGCCCATTTAGACCTGCTCGTCCGAAACCTCTACAAAAATGTCTTCAAAAATGTTTTATTCAAATATTAGGAGTTCAAATAATTGATTAGGAGCTTTTCAACACAATTATATTGCGGAACCTCAATTTATGTACTTTTTACTCAGTTAAAATACCAACGGGTCCATTGAAAGGCCCATTTCGACCCGCTCGTCCGAAACCTTTACAAAAAGGACTGTAAAATAAGTTTTAATCAAATTTTAGGAGTTCATGTAATTGATTAGGAGCTTTTCAACATAATTATATTGCAAAACCTCAATTTTTGTACTTTTTACTTAGTTTAATTCCAACGGGTCCATTGAAAGGCCCATTTAGACCCGCTCGTCCGAAACCTCTACAAAAAAGGACCGCAAAACAAGTTTTAATCAAATTTTAGGAGTTCAAATAATTGATTAGGAGCTTTTCAACACAATTATATTTCAAAATCTATATTTCTGTACTTTTTACTCAGTTAAAATTCCAACGGGTCCATTGTAAGGCCCATTTAGACTTGCTCGTCCAAAACGTATCAAAAAGGACTGCAAAAAAGGTTTTAATCAAATTTTAGGAGTTTATGTAATTGATTAGGAGCTTTTCAACACAATTATATCGCAAAACCTCAATTTTATAATTTTTACTCAGTTAAAATTTCAACGGGTCCATTGAAAGGCCCATTTAGACCCACTCGTCTGAAACCTCTACAAAAAGGACCGCAAAAATGTTTTATTCAAATATTAGAAGTTCAAATAATTTATTAGGAGCTTTTCAACACATTTATATTGCAAAACCTCAATTCTTGTACTTTTTACTTAGATAAAATTCTAACGGGTCCATTGAAAGGCCCATTTAGACCTGCTCGTCCGAAACCTCGACAAAAAGGACTGCAAAATAGTTTTAATCAAATTTTAGGAGTTCAAATAATTTATTAGGAACTTTTCAACACAATTATATTGAAAACCTCAATTTTATACTTTTTACTCAGTTAAAATTCAAACGGGCCCATTGAAAGGCCCATTTAGACCTGCTCGTCCGAAACCTCTACAAAAAGGTTTGCAAAAATGTTTTATTCAAATATTAGGAGTTCAAATAATTGATTTGGAGCTTTTCAACACAATTATATTGCAAAACCTCAATTTCTGTACTTTTTACCCAGTTAAAATTCCAACGGGTCCATTGAAAGGCCCATTTAGACCAGCTCGTCCGAAACCTCTACAAAAAGGACCGCAAAAATGTTTAATTCAAATATTATAAGTTCAAATAATTTATTAGGAGCTTTTCAACACAATTATATTGCGAAACCTCAATTTCTGTACTTTTTACTCAGTTAAAATACCAACGGGTCCATTGAAAGGCCCATTTCGACCCGCTCGTCCGAAACCTCTACAAAAAGGACTGCAAAATAAGTTTTAATCAAATTTTAGAAGTTCATGTAATTGATTAGGAGCTTTTCAACACAATTATATTGCAAAAGCTAATTTTTTGTACTTTTTACTCAGTTAAAATTCCAACGGGCCCATTGAAATGCCCATTTAGACCTACTCGTCCGAAACCTCTACAAAAAGGTTCGCAAAAATGTTTTATTCAAATATTAGGAGTTCAGATAATTGATTAGGAGCTTTTCAACACAATTATATTGCAAAACCTCAATTTCTGTACTTTTTACTCAGTTAAAATTCCAACGGGTCCATTGAAAGGCCCATTTAGACCTGCTCGTCCGAAACCTCTACAAAAAGGACCGCAAAACAAGTTTTAATCAAATTTTAGGTGTTCAAATAATTGATTAGGAGCTTTTCAACACAATTATATTGCAAAAGCTAAATTTCTGTACTTTTTACTCAGTTAAAATTCCAACGGGTCCATTGTAAGGCCCATTTAGACTTGCTCGTCCGAAACGTATAAAAAAGGACTGCAAAAAAGGATTTAATCAAATTTTAGGAGTTTATGTAATTGATTAGGAGCTTTTCAACACAATTATATTGCAAAACCTCAATTTTATACTTTTTACTCAGTTAAAATTTCAACGGGTCCATTGAAAGGCCCATTTAGACCCGCTCGTCCGAAACCTGTACAAAAAGGACCGCAAAAATGTTTTATTGAAATACTAGGAGTTCAAATAATTGATTAGGAGCTTTTCAACACATTTATACTGCAAAACCTCAATTTATGTACTTTTTACTCAGTTAAAATCCTAACGGGTCCATTGAAAGGCCCATTTAGACCTGCTCGTCCGAAACCTCGACAAAAACGACTGCAAAATAGTTTTAATCAAATTTTAGGAGTTCAAATAATTTATTAGGAGATTTTCAACACAATTATATTGCAAAACCTCAATTTTATACTTTTTACTCAGTTAAAATTCAAACGGGCCCATTGAAAGGCTCATTTAGACCTGCTCGTCCGAAACCTTTACAAAAAGGTTCGCAAAAATGTTTAATTCAAATATTATGAGTTAAAATAATTGATTAGGAGCTTTTCAACACAATTATATTGCAAAACCTCAATTTCTGTACTTTTCACTCAGTTAAAATTCCAACGGGTCCATTGAAAGGCCCATTTAGACATGCTCGTCCGAAACCTCTAAAAAAAGGACCACAAAAATGTTTTATTCAAATATTAGGAGTTCAAATAATTGATTAGGAGCTTTTCAACACAATTATATTGCGAAACCTCAAGTTATGTACTTTTTACTCAGTTAAAATACCAACGGGTCCATTGTGAGGCCCATTTAGACCTGCTCGTCCGAAACGTATCAAAAAGGACTGCAAAAAAGGTTTTAATCAAATTTTAGGAGTTTATGTAATTGATTAGGAGCTTTTCAACACAATTATATTTCAAAACCACAATTTTATACTTTTTACTCAGTTAAAATTCCAACGGGTCCATTGAAAGGCCCATTTAGACCCGCTCGTCCGAAACCTCTACAAAAAGGACCGCAAAACAAGTTTTATTCAAATTTTAGGAGTTCAAATAATTGATTAGGAGCTTTTCAACACAATTATATTGCAAAACCTCAATTTCTGTACTTTTTAATCAGTTAAAATTCTAACGGGTCCATTGAAAGGCCCGTTTAGACCTGCTCGTCCGAAACCTCGACAAAAAGGACTGCAAAAATAGTTTTAATCAAATTTTAGGAGTTTATGTAATTGATTAGGAGCTTTTCAACACAATTATATTGCAAAAGCTAAATTTCTGTACTTTTTACTCAGTTAAAATTCCAACGGGTCCATTGTAAGGTCCATTTAGACCTGCTCGTCCGAAACGTATCAAAAAGGATTGCAAAAAAAGGTTTTAATCAAATTTTAGGAGTTTATGTAATTGATTAGGAGCTTTTCAACACAATTATATTGCAAAACCTCAATTTTATACTTTTTACTCAATTAAAATTTCAACGGGTCCATTGAAAGGCCCATTTAGACCTGCTCGTCCGAAACCTCTACAAAAAGGTTCGCAAAAATGTTTTATTCAAATATTAGGAGTTTAAATAATTGATTAGGTGCTTTTCAACACATTTATACTGCAAAACCTCAATTTCTGTACTTTTTACTCAGTTAAAATTCCAACGGGTCCATTGAAAGGCCCATTTAGACCTGCTCGTCCGAAACCTCTACTAAAAGGACCGCAAAAATGTTTAATTCAAATATTAGGAGTTCAAATAATTTTTTAGGAGCTTTTCAACACAATTATATTGCGAAACCTCAATTTCTGTACTTTTTACTCAGTTAAAATACCAACGGGTCCATTGAAAGGCCCATTTCGACCCGCTCGTCCGAAACCTCTACAAAAAGGATTGGAAAATAAGTTTTAATCAAATTTTAGGAGTTCATGTAATTGATTAGGAGCTTTTGAACACAATTATATTGCAAAACCTCAATTTTTGTACTTTTTACTCAATTTAATTCCGACGGGTCCATTGAATGGCCCATTTAGACCTGCTCGTCTGAAACCTCTACAAAAAAGGACCGCAAAACAAGTTTTAATCAAATTTTAGGAGTTCAAATAATTGATTAGGAGCTTTTCAACACAATTATATTGCAAAAGCTAATTTTTTGTACTTTTTACTCAGTTAAAATTCCAACGGGCCCATTGAAATGCCCATTTAGACCTAGTCATCCGAAACCTCTACAAAAAGGTTCGCAAAAATGTTTTATTCAAATATTAGGAGTTCAAATAATTGATTAGGAGCTTTTCAACACAATTATATTGCAAAACCTCAATTTCTGTACTTTTTACTCAGTTAAAATTCCAACGGGTCCATTGAAAGGCCCATTTAGACCTGCTCGTCCGAAACCTCTACAAAAAGGACCGCAAAACAAGTTTTAATCAAATTTTAGGAGTTCAAATAATTTATTAGGAGCTTTTCAACACAATTATATTGAAAAAGCTAAATTTCTGTACTTTTTACTCAGTTAAAATTCCAACGGGTCCATTGTAAGGCCCATTTAGACTTGCTCGTCCGAAACGTATAAAAAAGGACTTCAAAAAAGGTTTTAATCAAATTTTAGGAGTTTATGTAATTGATTAGGAGCTTTTCAACACAATTATATTGAAAAACCTCAATTTTATACTTTTTACTCAGTTAAAATTCAAACGGGCCCATTGAAAGGCCCATTTAGACCTGCTCGTCCGAAACCTCTACAAAAAGGACCGCAAAAATGTTTTATTCAAATATTAGAAGTTCAAATAATTTATTAGGAGCTTTTCAACACATTTATACTGCAAAACCTCAATTTATGTACTTTTTACTCAGTTAAAATCCTAACGGGTCCATTGAAAGGCCCATTTAGACCTGCTCGTCCAAAACCTCGACAAAAACGACTGCAAAATAGTTTTAATCAAATTTTAGGAGTTCAAATAATTGATTAGGAACTTTTCAACACAATTATATTGAAAACCTCAATTTTATACTTTTTACTCAGTTAAAATTCAAACGGGCCCATTGAAAGGCCCATTTAGACCTGCTCGTCTGAAACCTCTACAAAAAGGTTCGCAAAAATGTTTTATTCAAATATTAGGAGTTCAAGTAATTGATTATGAGCTTTTCAACACAATTATATTGCAAAACCTCAATTTCTGTACTTTTTACTCAGTTAAAATTCCAACGGGTCCATTGAAAGGCCCATTTCGACCCGCTCGTCCGAAACCTCTAAAAAAAGGACTGCAAAATAAGTTTAATCAAATTTTAGGAGTTCATGTAATTGATTAGGAGCTTTTCAACACAATTATATTGCAAAACCTCAATTTTTGTAATTTTTACTCAATTTAATTCCAACGGGTCCATTGAAAAGCCCATTTAGACCTGCTCGTCCGAAACCTCTAAAAAAAGGACCGCAAAACAAGTTTTAATCAAATTTTAGGAGTTCAAATAATTGATTAGGAGATTTTCAACACAATTATATTGCAAAAGCTAAATTTCTATACTTTTTACTCAGTTAAAATTCCAACAGGTCCATTGTAAGGCCCATTTAGACCTGCTCGTCCGAAACGTATCAAAAAGGACTGCAAAAAAGGTTTTAATCAAATTTTAGGAGTTTATGTAATTGATTAGGAGCTTTTCAACACAATTATATTGCAAAACCTCAATTTTAAACTTTTTACTCAATTAAAATTTCAACGGGTCCATTGAAAGGCCCATTTAGACCCGCTCGTCCGAAACTTGAACAAAAAGGACCGCAAAACAAGTTTTAATCAAATTTTAGGAGTTCAAATAATTGATTAGGAGCTTTTCAACACAATTACATTGCAAAAGCTAAATTTCTGTACTTTTTACTCAGTTAAAATTCCAACGGGTCCATTGAAAGGCCCATTTAGACCTGCTCGTCCGAAACCTCTACAAAAAAGGACCGCAAAACAAGTTTTAATCAAATTTTAGGAGTTCAATTATTGATTATGAGCTTTTCAACACAATTATATTGCAAAAGCTAAATTTCTATACTTTTTACTCAGTTAAAATTCTAACAGGTCCACTGTAAGGCCCTTTTAGACCTGCTCGTCCGAAACGTATCAAAAAGGACTGCAAAAAAGGTTTTAATCAAATTTTAGGAGTTTATGTAATTGATTAGGAGCTTTTCAACACAATTATATTGCAAAACCTCAATTTTAAACTTTTTACTCAGTTAAAATTTCAACGGGTCCATTGAAAGGCCCATTTAGACCCGCTCGTCCGAAACTTGTACAAAAAGGACCGCAAAAATGTTTTATTCAAATATTAGGAGTTCAAGTAATTGATTAAGAGCTTTTCAAAACATTTATATTGCAAACCTCAATTTCTATACTTTTTACTTAGTTAAAATTCTAACGGGTCCATTAAAAGGCCCATTTAGACTTGCTCGTCCGAAACCTCGACAAAAACGACTGCAAAATAGTTTTAATCAAATTTTAGGAGTTCAAATAATTTATTAGGAACTTTTCAACACAATTATATTGAAAACCTCAATTTTATACTTTTTACTCAGTTAAAATTCAAACGGGCCCATTGAAAGGCCCATTTAGACCTGCTCGTCCGAAACCTCTACAAAAAGGTTCGCAAAAATGTTTAATTCAAATATTATGAGTTAAAATAATTGATTAGGAGCTTTTCAACACAATTATATTGCAAAACCTCAATTTCTGTACTTTTCACTCAGTTAAAATTCCAACGGGTCCATTGAAAGGCCCATTTAGACCTGCTCGTCCGAAACCTCTACAAAAAGGACCGCAAAAATGTTTTATTCAAATATTAGGAGTTCAAATAATTGATTAGGAGCTTTTCAACACAATTATATTGCGGAACCTCAATTTATGTACTTTTTACTCAGTTAAAATACCAACGGGTCCATTGTAAGGCCCATTTAGACCTGCTCGTCCGAAACGTATCAAAAAGGACTGCAAAAAAGGTTTTAATCAAATTTTAGGAGTTTATGTAATTGCTTAGGAGCTTTTCAACACAATTATATTTCAAAACCACAATTTTATGCTTTTTACTCAGTTAAAACGGGTCCATTGAAAGGCCCATTTAGACCCGGTCGTCCGAAACCTCTACAAAAAGGACCGCAAAACAAGTTTTATTCAAATTTTAGGAGTTCAAATAATTGATTAGGAGCTTTTCAACACAATTATATTGCAAAACCTCAATTTCTGTACTTTTTACTCAGTTAAAATTCTAACGGGTCCATTGAAAGGCCCGTTTAGACCTGCTCGTCCGAAACCTCGACAAAAAGGACTGCAAAATAGTTTTAATCAAATTTTAGGAGTTTATGCAATTGATTAGGAGCTTTTCAACACAATTATATTGCAAAAGCTAAATTTCTGTACTTTTTACTCAGTTAAAATTCCAACGGGTCCATTGTAAGGCCCATTTAGACCTGCTCGTCCGAAACGTATCAAAAAGGATTGCAAAAAAAAGTTTTAATCAAATTTTAGGAGTTTATGTAATTGATTAGGAGCTTTTCAACAGAATTATATTGCAAAACCTCAATTTTATACTTTTTACTCAGTTAAAATTTCAACGGGTCCATTGAAAGGCCCATTTAGACCTGCTCGTCCGAAACCTCTACAAAAAGGTTCGCAAAAATGTTTTATTCAAATATTAGCAGTTCAAATAATTGATTAGGTGCTCTTCAACACATTTATACTGCAAAACCTCAATTTCTGTACTTTTTACTCAGTTAAAATTCCAACGGGTCCATTGAAAGGCCCATTTAGACCTGCTCGTTCGAAACCTCTACTAAAAGGACCGCAAAAATGTTTAATTCAAATATTAGGAGTTCAAATAATTGTTTAGGAGCTTTTCAACACAATTATATTGCGAAACATCAATTTCTGTACTTTTTACTCAGTTAAAATACCAACGGGTCCATTGAAAGGCCCATTTCGACCCGCTCGTCCGGAACCTCGACAAAAAGGACTGCAAAATAGTTTTAATCAAATTTTAGGAGTTCAAATAATTGATTAGGAGCTTTTCAACAAAATTATATTTCAAAAGCTAATTTTCTGTAATTTTTACTCAGTTAAAATTCCAACAGGTCCATTGTAAGGCCCATTTAGACCTGCTCGTCTGAAACATATAAAAAAGGACTTCAAAAAAGGTTTTAATCAAATTTTAGGAGTTTATGTAATTGATTAGGAGCTTTTCAACACAATTATATTGAAAAACCTCAATTTTATACTTTTTACTCAGTTAAAATTCAAACGGGCCCATTGAAAGGCTCATTTAGACCTGCTCGTCCGAAACCTCTACAAAAAGGACCGCAAAAATGTTTTATTCAAATATTAGAAGTTCAAATAATTTATTAGGAGCTTTTCAACACATTTATATAGCAAAACCTCAATTTCTGTACTTTTTACTTTGTTAAAATTCTAACGGGTCCATTGAAAGGCCCATTTAGACCTGCTCGTCCGAAACCTCGACAAAAAGGACTGCAAAATAGTTTTAATCAAATTTTAGGAGTTCAAATAATTGATTAGGAACTTTTCAACACAATTATATTGAAAACCTCAATTTTATACTTTTTACTCAGTTAAAATTCAAACGGGCCCATTGAAAGGCCCATTTAGACCTGCTCGTCTGAAACCTCTACAAATAGGTTCGCAAAAATGTTTTATTCAAATATTAGGAGTTCAAGTAATTGATTAGGAGCTTTTCAACACAATTATATTGCAAAACCTCAATTTCTGTACTTTTTACTCAGTTAAAATTCCAACGGGTCCATTGAAAGGCCCATTTCGACCCGCTCGTCCGAAACCTCTAAAAAAAGGACTGCAAAATAAGTTTAATCAAATTTTAGGAGTTCATGTAATTGATTAGGAGCTTTTCAACACAATTATATTGCAAAACCTCAATTTTTGTAATTTTTACTCAATTTAATTCCAACGGGTCCATTGAAAGGCCCATTTAGACCTGCTCGTCCGAAACCTCTAAAAAAAAGGACCGCAAAACAAGTTTTAATCAAATTTTAGGAGTTCAAATAATTGATTAGGAGCTTTTCAACACAATTATATTGCAAAAGCTAAATTTCTATACTTTTTACTCAGTTAAAATTCCAACAGGTCCATTGTAAGGCCCATTTAGACCTGCTCGTCCGAAACGTATCAAAAAGGACTGCAAAAAAGGTTTTAATCAAATTTTAGGAGTTTATGTAATTGATTAGGAGCTTTTCAACACAATTATATTGCAAAACCTCAATTTTAAACTTTTTACTCAGATAAAATTTCAACGAGTCCATTGAAAGGCCCATTTAGACCCGCTCGTCCGAAACTTGTACAAAAAGGACCGCAAAACAAGTTTTAATCAAATTTTAGGAGTTCAAATAATTGATTAGGAGCTTTTCAACACAATTACATTGCAAAAGCTAAATTTCTGTACTTTTTACTCAGTTAAAATTCCAACGGGTCCATTGTAAGGCCCATTTAGACCTGCTCGTCCAAAACGTATCAAAAAGGACTGCAAAAAAGGTTTTAATCAAATTTTAGGAGTTTGTGTAATTGATTAGGAGCTTTTCAACACAATTATATTGCAAAACCTCAATTTCATACTTTTTACTTAGTTAAAATTTCAACGGGTCCATTGAAAGGCCCATTTAGACCCGCTCATCCGAAACCTCTACAAAAAGGACCGCAAAAATGTTATATTCAAATATTAGGAGTTCAAATAATTGATTAGGAGCTTTTCAACGCAATTGTATTGCAAAACCTCAATTTTATACTTTTTACTCATTTAAAATTTCAACGGGTCCATTGAAAGGCCAATTTAGACCCGCTCGTCTGAAACCTCTACAAAAAGGACCACAAAAATGTTTTATTCAAATATTAGGAGTTCAAATAATTGGTTAGGAGCTTTTCAACACATTTATATTGCAAAACCTCAATTTCTGTACTTTTTACTCAGTTAAAATTCTAACGGGTCCATTGAAAGGCCCATTTAGACCTACTCGTCTGAAACCTCGACAAAAAGGACTACAAAATAGTTTTAATCAAATTTTAGGAGATCAAATCATTTATTAGGAACTTTTCAAAACAATTATATTGAAAAACCTCAATTTTATACTTTTTACTTAGTTAAAATTCAAACGGGCCCTTTGAAAGGCCCATTTAGACCTGCTCGTCCGAAACCTCTATAAAAAGGTTCGCAAAAATGTTTTATTCAAATATTAGGAGTTAAAATAATTGATTAGGAGCTTTTCAACACAATTACATTGCAAAACCTCAATTTCTGTACTTTTTACTCAGTTAAAATTCCAACGGATCCATTGAAAGGCCCATTTAGACCTGCTCGTCCGAAACCTCTACAAAAAGGACCGCAAATATGTTTTATTCAAATATTAGGAGTTCAAATAATTGATTAGGAGCTTTTCAACACAATTATAATGCGAAACCTCAATTTCTGTACTTTTAACTCAGGTAAAATACCAACGGGTCCATTGAAAGGCCCATTTCGACTCGCTCGTCCGAAACCTCTACAAAAAGGACTGCAAAATAAGTTTTAATCAAATTTTAGCAGTTCATGTAATTGATTAGGAGCTTTTCAACACAATTATATTGTAAAACCTCAATTTTTGTACATTTTACTTAATTTAATTCCAACGGGTCCATTGAAAGGCCCATTTAGACCTGCTCGTCCGAAACCTCTACAAAAAAGGACCGCAAAACAAGTTTTAATCAAATTTTAGGAGTTCAAATAATTGATTAGGAGCTTTTCAACACAATTATATTGAAAAAGCTAAATTTCTATACTTTTTACTCAGTTAAAATTCCAACAGGTCCACTGTAAGGCCCATTTAGACCTGCTCGTCCGAAACGTATCAAAAAGGACTGCAAAAAAGGTTTTAATCAAATTTTAGGAGTTTATGTAATTGATTAGGAGCTTTTCAACACAATTATATTGCAAAACCTCAATTTTAAACTTTTTACTCAGTTAAAATTTCAACGGGTCCATTGAAAGGCCCATTTAGACCCGCTCGTCCGAAACTTGTACAAAAAGGACCGCAAAAATGTTTTATTCAAATATTAGGAGTTCAAGTAATTGATTAAGAGCTTTTCAAAACATTTATATTGCAAACCTCAATTTCTATACTTTTTACTTAATTAAAATTCTAACGGGTCCATTAAAAGGCCCATTTAGACTTGCTCGTCCGAAACCTCGACAAAAACGACTTCAAAATAGTTTTTATCAAATTTTAGGATTTCAAATAATTTATTAGGAACTTTTCAACACAATTATATTGAAAACCTCAATTTTATACTTTTTACTCAGTTAAAATTCAAACGGGCCCATTGAAAGGCCCATTTAGACCTGCTCGTCCGAAACCTCTACAAAAAGGTTCGCAAAAATGTTTTATTCAAATATTAGGAGTTCAAATAATTGATTAGGAGCTTTTCAACACAATTATATTGCAAAACCTCAATTTCTGTACTTTTTACTCAGTTAAAATTCCAACGGGTCCATTGAAAGGCCCATTTAGACCTGCTCGTCCGAAACCTCTACAAAAAGGACCGCAAAAATGTTTAATTCAAATATTAGGAGTCAAATAATTTATTAGGAGCTTTTCAACATAATTATATTGCGAAACCTCAATTTCTGTACTTTTTACTCAGTTAAAATACCAACGGGTCCATTGAAAGGCCCATTTCGACCCGCTCGTCCGAAACCTCTATAAAAAGGACTGCAAAATAAGTTTTAATCAAATTTTAGGAGTTCATGTAATTTATTAGGAGCTTTTCAACACAATTATATTGCAAAACCTCAATTTTTGTACTTTTTACTCAATTTAATTCCAACGGGTCCATTGAAAGGCCCATTTAGACCTGCTCGTTTGAAACCTCTACAAAAAAGGACCGCAAAACAAGTTTATTCAAATTTTAGGAGTTCAAATAATTTATTAGGAGCTTTTCAACACAATTATATTGCAAAAGCTAAATTTCTGTACTTTTTACTCAGTTAAAATTCCAACGGGCCCATTGAAATGCCCATTTAGACCTACTCGTCCGAAACGTATCAAAAAGGACTGCAAAAAAAGGTTTTAATCAAATTTTAGGAGTTTATGTAATTGATTAGGAGCTTTTCAACACAATTATATTGCAAAACCACAATTTTTGTACTTTTTAGTCAATTTAATTCCAACGGGTCCATTGAAAGGCCCATTTAGACCTGCTCGTTCGAAACCTCTACAAAAAGGTTCGCAAAAATGTTTTATTCAAATATTAGGAGTTAAAATAATTGATTAGGAGCTTTTCAACACAATTATATTGCAAAACCTCAATTTCTGTACTTTTTACTCAGTTAAAATTCCAACGGGTCCATTGAAAGGCCCATTTAGACCTGCTCGTCCGAAACCTCTACAAAAGGACCGCAAAAATGTTATATTCAAATATTAGGTGTTCAAATAATTGATTAGGATCTTTTCAACACAATTATATTGCGAAACCTCAATTTCTGTACTTTTTACTCTGTTAAAATACCAACGGGTCCATTGAAAGGCCCATTTCGACCCGCTCGTCCGAAACCTCTACAAAAAGGACTACAAAATAAGTTTTAATCAAATTTAAGGAGTTCATGTAATTGATTAGGAGCTTTTAAACACAATTATATTGCAAAACCTCAATTTTTGTACTTTTTACTCAATTTAATTCCAACGGGTCCATTGAAAGGCCAATTTAGACCTGCTCGTCCGAAACCTCTACAAAAAAGGACCGCAAAACAAGTTTTAATCAAATTTTAGGAGTTCAAATAATTGATTAGGAGCTTTTAAACACAATTATATTGCAAAAGCTAAATTTCTGTACTTTTTACTCAGTTAAAATTCCAACGGGTCCATTGTAAGGCCCATTTAGACCTGCTCGTCCGAAACGTATCAAAAAGGACTGCAAAAAAGGTTTTAATCAAATTTTAGGAGTTTATGTAATTGATTAGGAGCTTTTCAACACAATTATATTGCAAAACCTCAATTTTATACTTTTTACACAGTTAAAATTTCAACGGGTCCATTGAAAGGCCCATTTAGACCTGCTCGTCCGAAACCTCTACAAAAAGGACCGCAAATATGTTTTATTCAAATATTAGGAGTTCAAATAATTGATTAGGAGCTTTTCAACACAATTATATTGCAAAACCCCAATTTCTGTACTTTTTACTCAGTTAAAATTCCAACGGGTCCATTGAAAGGCCCATTTAGACCTGCTCGTCCGAAACCTCTACAACGGGTCCATTAAAATATTAGGAGTTCAAACTTTGAATCTTTAAGGAGCTATTTACCCAAAGGGAGTTTCTCCAGATTTTTCTAAGATATTTTGAGTTATAATTCTGATTTTTAAAGTAAAACAAAAGGAGGGAAATCTCATTTAGCCATTTTCATAACTAACTCTCTATTTTCTTTCTCTCTTTTTCTCTCAACCCAAACACTCCATTTCCAGAGATTTGTTTCTGATTTTCTCACCTAAATTCCTCCTTTCAACTCTCATTTTATTCCAAATCATTGTTTCTTCAAAACCTCTTCAATTGCTACAAGTTTCATCAAGGTTTTTCATTCCAAAAAGAGGAGAAACTCAAGTTTGGAGGTAAGAACGTCCTTCTCCTCTGAACTTCAAGTTCTTTAATGAAATTCCTAAGTTTTCAATCCTAAATTGATGTTTAATTAAAGGCTTTTAAGTTGATTTATGGATCTTGGCTAATTATGCAAGATTTTGATGATTTCACATGATTTTCGTTAGATCTGTTAGATCTGTGATTTGAGAGGTGTTTTTGATGTTAAATGATCTCTAAATTGATGAGGAAATGAGTTTTGATTGATGCAATCCCGGATAGGTTGAGTTTCCTAAGTTTAGCTTGTGTTTCAAGGTAGTTTTTGAGGTGATCTTGGTGATCTGATGTTGCTGGAGGTATAAGGTTGTTAATAGATTGTTTTTAGATGTTTAATGATGTTAATGGAAGTGTGGATTTGCTGGTTTATGGTTGGGCTTTGGTTAGAAGTGTTTTGGATGCATTTTCGGTTGTGTTTGGTGGCCGAAAATGGAGGTTTTGTGAGAGCAGCGAGTTTAGGTGCTTTCATTGAAGCAATTAATGCATGATGATGCATTAATCCTCTGCTTTAATGTGTTGAAACAGGGGAGGCATCCTTGGATCCAAGAATTGTTGATCCGGAGGCTTGATTTGGTGCTTTGGCTTGAAGCAAAGTGGAAATCGGTGAGTGCATTTGTGAAAATGGATTTTCAGCTTTAAAACCAAGGTTTGAAGGTTTTGGGAGCTTAGTTTAAGTCTAAACAACTTTGCTAAGCTCAAGTGTAAGTTTTCGGATTTACTCTCTAGTGGTGGCCATGATTTTGATGTAATGCAAGATGATGATTTGCATGTTTTAATTACTGTTTTGAAAGCATGTTTTAGCATGATATTTGCTGATGTTTTAAGCCATGTGTTGAAGGTAACTCTAGGTAGGAGTACCTTGTTTTTATGCATTGATTAAATGTGGATTTGATGCTTTGAAATGCATGATGAAATGGCTTGGTTTAATGCTTTAAAACAATGGATTATATGATGTATAAGATGTATATTGGCAAGTGATGTTTTGTAAAAGTGAAGGTCACTAAGGTGGTTAAAAGTCCTTGAGTGAGCCTTGTTACTTAAGAACATCAAGGTGGTTAAAAGTCCTTGGATGGTTCTTGTTGCGGACACTAAGGTGGTTAAAAGTCCTTAGGTGCTCCTTTCCATGGTGGTTAAAAGTCCATGGGGCCAAGGTGTTTAAAAGTCCTTGGGGCCAAGGTGTTTAAAAGTCCTTGGGGTGATTCAAGCATTGGACACAAAGGTGGTTAAAAGTCCTTGTGTGGTCCTCATTCATGGTGTTTAAAAGTCCATGGCCAAGGTGTTTAAAAGTCCTTGGGGCCAAGGTGTTTAAAAGTCCTTGGGGAAAGTTGTTGAACTTGTTTTAATAAATGAAATGTATCACTTGAGCCAATATGACATGTAAAGTATATTGTGAAGCATGAGATGCTTGTTTTAATGATTATGTTGAAGCATGAGATGCTTGTTTAAATGTATTTTGAAGCATGGAATTGCTTGTCTTAAAGTATGCTTTGAGCATGTGCAAAGGTTGATTATAAACATGTTTTGTAAAATGTTTACATTGCATTATTGAATGGTTTTTAAAGAGCACTCCTCACTAAGCTTTTGCTTACGCTCTCTCGTTTTCTTAATTCAATAATGCAGAGCACTAGAGTACCTTGAGGGGCAGCAAGAAGGGGCAAGCAATCAAGTTCAAGTAAAGCTCAATGTATGAAGGTTTTATAAGTACTTTTAGCTTTTGGGGTGATTTGGCAATGGGGGACCTATGAGTGTGTTTTTGGGAGATGTTGGAACTCCCTAAGTATATTGAATGTTGATTTGAATTGCTGGTTTTTGGATTGGATTCTTATTGCTTGGCTATGAAGGTTTATGCATGAATGGTTAGCTTAAGTAGGAAGCATGCCATTAAAATTGGGGTTTTTCATATGTGTTGATTAAATGTTGAATTGGTGATGCAATTATGGTCCCTGCATGTTGATTGATCATGTGGTATGATTTGGTGATGTTTAACTGAAGTTCGAAGCATGTATTTTGTTGATTTTGAGTCGATTTCAGGCAGGGGTATCGGTACTCGGGCTTGCGTATCGATACGCCTGAGCCAAATATGCTCATTTCTGCCCAGGCGTATCGGTACGGTTGTGTGGGTATCGATACCGTATGAATGCCGTATCGATACACGGGATCTCGTATCGATACCGTCTCTGGAGTTTGGTTACTGCCTTCCCCGCGTATCGATACGACACCAGGCGTATCGATACCTGACCGTTAATTCGGTTAAAAGTATCTTAATATGTTTTGTTTTGTTTACGTTTTGGTCCTGAATCTTGTTTGTTCAATTGAATGAGTTTGAGAAGTCCTTTTGAGCTGAAATTTCACAGGGAAGCATGAAACCTGACTAATTTCAAGATGGTAACTTTAATTTGGACTAAGTCCTCATATTTGTCAGAAATTACAATTTGGTCCCTAAAGTTGTAATTTGTTCAATTGGGTCCCTGTTTGATCTCTGATGTTTGTGATCTTTGAGTATGTTGTTTGTGTGATCACAATTAGGGATAATGTGCATTTAGATAAGATTAAAAAGAAAAAAAAGGGTCGTTAATCAAGGTTGACTTTCGGGTTGACTTTCATTTTCCCCGTGTGACTTACTTAATTCGGGTCAACCGTCTAGGCCGGGTTGATTAGGACCGCAAAACAAGTTTTAATCAAATTTTAGGAGTTCAAATAATTGATTAGGAGCTTTTCAACACAATTGTATTGCAAAACCTCAATTCTTGTACTTTTTACTTAGATAAAATTCTAACGGGTCCATTGAAAGGCCCATTTAGACATGCTCGTCCGAAACCTCGACAAAAAGGACTGCAAAATAGTTTTAATCAAATTTTAGGAGTTCAAATAATTTATTAGGAACTTTTCGACACAATTATATTGAAAACCTCAATTTTATACTTTTTACTCAGTTAAAATTCAAACGGGCCCATTGAAAGGCCCATTTAGACCTGCTCGTCCGAAACCTCTACAAAAGGACCGCAAAAATGTTTTATTCAAATATTAGGTGTTCAAATAATTGATTAGGATCTTTTCAACACAATTATATTGCGAAACCTCAATTTCTGTACTTTTTACTCAGTTAAAATACCAACGGGTCCATTGAAAGGCCCATTTCGACCCGCTCGTCCGAAACCTCTACAAAAAGGACTGCAAAATAAGTTTTAATCAAATTTAAGGAGTTCATGTAATTGATTAGGAGCTTTTCAACACAATTATATTGCAAAACCTCAATTTTTGTACTTTTTACTCAATTTAATTCCAACGGGTCCATTGAAAGGCCAATTTAGACCTGCTCGTCCGAAACCTCTACAAAAAAGGACCGCAAAACAAGTTTTAATCAAATTTTAGGAGTTCAAATAATTGATTAGGAGCTTTTCAACACAATTGTATTGCAAAACCTCAATTCTTGTACTTTTTACTTAGATAAAATTCTAACGGGTCCATTGAAAGGCCCATTTAGACATGCTCGTCCGAAACCTCGACAAAAAGGACTGCAAAATAGTTTTAATGAAATTTTAGGAGTTCAAATAATTTATTAGGAACTTTTCGACACAATTATATTGAAAACCTCAATTTTATACTTTTTACTCAGTTAAAATTCAAACGGGCCCATTGAAAGGCCCATTTAGACCTGCTCGTCCGAAACCTCTACAAAAAGGTTCGCAAAAATGTTTTATTCAAATATTAGGAGTTCAAATAATTGATTAGGAGCTTTTCAACACAATTATATTGCAAAACCTCAATTTCTGTACTTTTTACCCAGTTAAAATTCCAACGGGTCCATTGAAAGGCCCATTTAGACCTGCTCGTCCGAAACCTCTACAAAAAGGACCGCAAAAATGTTTAATTCAAATATTAGGAGTTCAAATAATTTATTAGGAGCTTTTCAAAACAATTATATTGTGAAACCTCAATTTCTATACTTTTTACTCAGTTAAAATACCAATGGGTCCATTGAAAGGCCCATTTCGACCCGCTCATCCGAAACCTCTACAAAAAGAACTGCAAAATAAGTTTTAATCAAATTTTAGGAGTTCATGTAATTGATTAGGAGCTTTTGAACACAATTATATTGCAAAACCTCAATTTTTGTACTTTTTACTCAATTTAATTCCAACGGGTTCATTGAATGGCCCATTTAGACTTGCTCGTCCGAAACCTCTACAAAAAAGGACCGCAAAACAAGTTTTAATCAAATTTTAGGAGTTCAAATAATTGATTTGGAGCTTTTCAACAAAATTATATTGCAAAAGCTAATTTTCTGTACTTTTTACTCAGTTAAAATTCCAACGGGCCCATTGAAATGCCCATTTAGACCTACTCGTCCGAAACCTCTACAAAAGGTTCGCAAAAATGATTTATTCAAATATTAGGAGTTCAAGTAATTGATTAGGAGCTTTTCAACACAATTATATTGCAAAACCACAATTTCTGTACTTTTTACTCAGTTAAAATTCCAACGGGTCCATTGAAAGGCCCATTTAGACCTGCTCGTCCGAAACCTCTACAAAAAGGACCGCAAAACAAGTTTTAATCAAATTTTAGGAGTTCAAATAATTGATTAGGAGCTTTTCAACACAATTATATTGCAAAAGCTAAATTTCTGTACTTTTTACTCAGTTAAAATTCCAACGGGTCCATTGTAAGGCCCATTTAGACTTGCTCGTCCGAAACGTATAAAAAAGGACTACAAAAAAGGTTTTAATCAAATTTTAGGAGTTTATGTAATTGATTAGGAGCTTTTCAACACAATTATATTGCAAAACCTCAATTTTATACTTTTTACTCAGTTAAAATTTCAACGGGTCCATTGAAAGGCCCATTTAGACCCGCTCGTCCGAAATCTGTACAAAAAGGACCGCAAAAATGTTTTATTCAAATATTAGGAGTTCAAATAATTGATTAGGAGCTTTTCAACACAATTATATTGTGGAACCTCAATTTATGTACTTTTTACTCAGTTAAAATACCAACGGGTCCATTGTAAGGCCCATTTAGACCTGCTCGTCCGAAACGTATCAAAGAGGACTGCAAAAAAGGTTTAATCAAATTTTAGGAGTTTATGTAATTGATTAGGAGCTTTTCAACACAATTATATTTCAAAACCACAATTTTATACTTTTTACTCAGTTAAAATTCCAACGGGTCCATTGAAAGGCCCATTTAGACCCGCTCGTCCGAAACCTCTACAAAAAGGATCGCAAAACAGGTTTTATTCAAATTTTAGGAGTTCAAATAATTGATTAGGAACTTTTCAACACAATTATATTGCAAAACCTCAATTTCTGTACTTTTTACTCAGTTAAAATTCTAACGGGTCCATTCAAAGGCCCGTTTAGACCTGCTCGTCCGAAACCTCTACAAAAAGGACCGCAAAAATGTTTTATTCAAATATTAGGAGTTCAAATAATTGATTAGGAGCTTTTCAACACAATTATATTGCGGAACCTCAATTTATGTACTTTTTACTCAGTTAAAATTCCAACGGGTCCATTGTAAGGCCCATTTAGACCTGCTCGTCCGAAACGTATCAAAAAGGACTGCAAAAAAGGTTTTAATCAAATTTTAGGAGTTTATGTAATTGATTAGGAGCTTTTCAACACAATTATATTGCAAAACCTCAATTTTATACTTTTTACTCAGTTAAAATTTCAACGGGTCCATTGAAAGGCCCATTTAGACCTGTTCGTCCGAAACCTCTACAAAAAGGTTCGCAAAAATGTTTTATTCAAATATTAGGAGTTAAAATAATTGATTAGGAGCTTTTCAACACAATTATATTGCAAAACCTCAATTTCTGTACTTTTTACCCAGTTAAAATTCCAACGGGTCCATTGAAAGGCCCATTTAGACCTGCTCGTCCGAAACCTCTACTAAAAGGACCGAAAAAAATGTTTAATTCAAATATTAGGAGTTCAAATAATTGTTTAGGAGCTTTTCAACACAATTATATTGCGAAACATCAATTTCTGTACTTTTTACTCAGTTAAAATACCAACGGGTCCATTGAAAGGCCCATTTCGACCCGCTCGTCCGGAACCTCTACAAAAAGGACTGCAAAATAAGTTTTAATCAAATTTTAGGAGTTCATGTAATTGATTAGGGGCTTTTCAACACAATTATATTGCAAAACCTAAATTTTTGTACTTTTTACTCAATTTAATTCCAACGGGTCCATTGAATGGACCATTTAGACCTGCTCGTCCGAAACCTCTACAAAAAAGTACCGCAAAACAAGTTTTAATCAAATTTTAGGAGTTCAAATAATTGATTAGGAGCTTTTCAACAAAATTATATTTCAAAAGCTAATTTTCTGTACTTTTTACTCAGTTAAAATTCCAACGGGTCCATTGTAAGGCCCATTTAGACCTGCTCGTCCGAAACGTATCAAAAAGGACTGCAAAAAAGGTTTTAATCAAATTTTAGGAGTTTATGTAATTGATTAGGAGCTTTTCAACACAATTATATTGCAAAACCTCAATTTTATACTTTTTACTCAGTTAAAATTTCAACGGGTCCATTGAAAGGCCCATTTAGACCTGTTCGTCCGAAACCTCTACAAAAAGGTTCGCAAAAATGTTTTATTCAAATATTAGGAGTTAAAATAATTGATTAGGAGATTTTCAACACAATTATATTGCAAAACCTCAATTTCTGTACTTTTTACCCAGTTAAAATTCCAACGGGTCCATTGAAAGGCCATTTAGACCTGCTCGTCCGAAACCTCGACAAAAAGGACTGCAAAATAGTTTTAATCAAATTTTAGGAGTTCAAATAATTTATTAGGAACTTTTCAACACAATTATATTGAAAACCTCAATTTTATACTTTTTACTCAGTTAAAATTCAAACGGGCCCATTGAAAGGCCCATTTAGACCTGCTCGTCCGAAACCTCTACAAAAAGGTTCGCAAAAATGTTTTATTCAAATATTAGGAGTTCAAATAATTGATTAGGAGCTTTTCAACACAATTATATTGCGAAACCTCAATTTCTGTACTTTTTACTCAGTTAAAATACCAACGGGTCCATTGAAAGGCCCATTTCGACCCGCTCGTCCGAAACCTCTACAAAAAGGACTGCAAAATAAGTTTTGATCAAATTTTAGGAGTTCATGTAATTGATTAGGAGCTTTTCAACACAATTATATTGCAAAACCTTAATTTTTGTACTTTTTACTCAATTTAATTCCAACGGGTCCATTGAAAGGCCCATTTAGACCTGCTCGTCCGAAACCTCTACAAAAAGGACTGCAAAATAAGTTTCAATCAAATTTTAGGAGTTTATGTAATTGATTAGGAGCTTTTCAACACAATTATAATTGCAAAACCTCAATTTTATACTTTTTACTCAGTTAAAATTTCAACGGGTCCGTTGAAAGGCCCATTTAGACCCGCTCGTCCGAAACCTCTACAAAAAGGACCGCAAAAATGTTTTATTCAAATATTAGAAGTTCAAATAATTTATTAGGGAGCTTTTCAACACATTTATATTGCAAAACCTCAATTTCTGTACTTTTTACTTAGTTAAAAATTCTAACGGGTCCATTGAAAGGCCATTTAGACCTGCTCGTCCGAAACCTCGACAAAAAGGACTGCAAAATAGTTTTAATCAAATTTTAGGAGTTCAAATAATTTATTAGGAACTTTTCAACACAATTATATTGAAACCTCAATTTTATACTTTTACTCAGTTAAAATTTAGACGGGCCCATTGAAAGGCCCCATTTAGACCTGCTCGTCTAAAACCTCTACAAATAGGTTCGCAAAAATGTTTTATTCAAATATTAGGAGTTCAAATAATTGATTAGGAGCTTTTCAACACAATTATATTGCAAAACCGCAATTTCTGTACCTTTTACTCAGTTAAAATTCCAACGGGTCCATTGAAAGGCCCATTTAGACCTGCTAGTCCGAAACCTCTACAAAAAGGACCGCAAAAATGTTTAATCAAATATTAGGAGTTCAAATAATTGATTAGGAGCTTTTCAACACAATAATTTGCGAAACCTCAATTTCTGTACTTTTTACTCAGTTAAAATACCAACGGGTCCATTTAAAGGCCCATTTCGACGCCGCTCGTCCAAAACCTCTACAAAAGGACTGCAAAATGAAGTTTTAATCAAATTTTAGGAGTTCATGTAATTGATTAGGAGCTTTTCAACACAATTATATTGCAAAACCTCAATTTTTGTACTTTTTTACTCAATTTAATTCCGACGGGTCCATTGAAAGGCCCATTTAGACCTGCCTCGTCCTGAAACCTCTACAAAAAAGGACCGCAAAACAAGTTTTTAATCAAATTTTAGGAGTTCAAATAATTGATTAGGAGCTTTTCAACACAATTATATTGCAAAATCTAAATTCTGTACTTTTTTCTCAGTTAAAATTCCAACGGGTCCATTGTAAGGCCCATTTAGACCTGCTCGTCCGAAAACGTATCAAAAAGGATTGCAAAAAAGGTTTTAATCAAATTTTAGGAGTTTATGTAATTGATTAGGAGCTTTTCAACACAATTATATTGCAAAACCTCAATTTATACTTTTTACTCAGTTAAATTTCAACGGGTCCATGAAAGGCCCATTTAGACCTGTTCGTCCGAAACCTCTACAAAAAGGTTCGCAAAAATGTTTTATTCAAATATTAGGAGTTAAAATAATTGATTAGGAGCTTTTCAACACAATTATATTGCAAAACCTCAATTTCTGTACTTTTTACCCAGTTAAAATTCCAACGGGTCCATTGAAAGGCCCATTTAGACCTGCTCGTCCGAAACCTCTACTAAAAGGACCGAAAAAAATGTTTAATTCAAATATTAGGAGTTCAAATAATTGTTTAGGAGCTTTTCAACACAATTATATTGCGAAACATCAATTTCTGTACTTTTTACTCAGTTAAAATACCAACGGGTCCATTGAAAGGCCCATTTCGACCCGCTCGTCCGGAACCTCTACAAAAAGGACTGCAAAATAAGTTTTAATCAAATTTTAGGAGTTCATGTAATTGATTAGGGGCTTTTCAACACAATTATATTGCAAAACCTAAATTTTTGTACTTTTTACTCAATTTAATTCCAACGGGTCCATTGAATGGACCATTTAGACCTGCTCGTCCGAAACCTCTACAAAAAAGTACCGCAAAACAAGTTTTAATCAAATTTTAGGAGTTCAAATAATTGATTAGGAGCTTTTCAACAAAATTATATTTCAAAAGCTAATTTTCTGTACTTTTTACTCAGTTAAAATTCCAACGGGTCCATTGTAAGGCCCATTTAGACCTGCTCGTCCGAAACGTATCAAAAAGGACTGCAAAAAAGGTTTTAATCAAATTTTAGGAGTTTATGTAATTGATTAGGAGCTTTTCAACACAATTATATTGCAAAACCTCAATTTTATACTTTTTACTCAGTTAAAATTTCAACGGGTCCATTGAAAGGCCCATTTAGACCTGTTCGTCCGAAACCTCTACAAAAAGGTTCGCAAAAATGTTTTATTCAAATATTAGGAGTTAAAATAATTGATTAGGAGATTTTCAACACAATTATATTGCAAAACCTCAATTTCTGTACTTTTTACCCAGTTAAAATTCCAACGGGTCCATTGAAAGGCCCATTTAGACCTGCTCGTCCGAAACCTCGACAAAAAGGACTGCAAAATAGTTTTAATCAAATTTTAGGAGTTCAAATAATTTATTAGGAACTTTTCAACACAATTATATTGAAAACCTCAATTTTATACTTTTTACTCAGTTAAAATTCAAACGGGCCCATTGAAAGGCCCATTTAGACCTGCTCGTCCGAAACCTCTACAAAAAGGTTCGCAAAAATGTTTTATTCAAATATTAGGAGTTCAAATAATTGATTAGGAGCTTTTCAACACAATTATATTGCGAAACCTCAATTTCTGTACTTTTTACTCAGTTAAAATACCAACGGGTCCATTGAAAGGCCCATTTCGACCCGCTCGTCCGAAACCTCTACAAAAAGGACTGCAAAATAAGTTTTGATCAAATTTTAGGAGTTCATGTAATTGATTAGGAGCTTTTCAACACAATTATATTGCAAAACCTTAATTTTTGTACTTTTTACTCAATTTAATTCCAACGGGTCCATTGAAAGGCCCATTTAGACCTGCTCGTCCGAAACCTCTACAAAAAGGACTGCAAAATAAGTTTCAATCAAATTTTAGGAGTTTATGTAATTGATTAGGAGCTTTTCAACACAATTATATTGCAAAACCTCAATTTTATACTTTTTACTCAGTTAAAATTTCAACGGGTCCGTTGAAAGGCCCATTTAGACCCGCTCGTCCGAAACCTCTACAAAAAGGACCGCAAAAATGTTTTATTCAAATATTAGAAGTTCAAATAATTTATTAGGAGCTTTTCAACACATTTATATTGCAAAACCTCAATTTCTGTACTTTTTACTTAGTTAAAATTCTAACGGGTCCATTGAAAGGCCCATTTAGACCTGCTCGTCCGAAACCTCGACAAAAAGGACTGCAAAATAGTTTTAATCAAATTTTAGGAGTTCAAATAATTTATTAGGAACTTTTCAACACAATTATATTGAAAACCTCAATTTTATACTTTTTACTCAGTTAAAATTTAGACGGGCCCATTGAAAGGCCCATTTAGACCTGCTCGTCTAAAACCTCTACAAATAGGTTCGCAAAAATGTTTTATTCAAATATTAGGAGTTCAAATAATTGATTAGGAGCTTTTCAACACAATTATATTGCAAAACCGCAATTTCTGTACCTTTTACTCAGTTAAAATTCCAACGGGTCCATTGAAAGGCCCATTTAGACCTGCTAGTCCGAAACCTCTACAAAAAGGACCGCAAAAATGTTTAATTCAAATATTAGGAGTTCAAATAATTGATTAGGAGCTTTTCAACACAATTATATTGCGAAACCTCAATTTCTGTACTTTTTACTCAGTTAAAATACCAACGGGTCCATTAAAGGCCCATTTCGACCCGCTCGTCCAAAACCTCTACAAAAAGGACTGCAAAATAAGTTTTAATCAAATTTTAGGAGTTCATGTAATTGATTAGGAGCTTTTCAACACAATTATATTGCAAAACCTCAATTTTTGTACTTTTTACTCAATTTAATTCCGACGGGTCCATTGAAAGGCCCATTTAGACCTGCTCGTCCGAAACCTCTACAAAAAAGGACCGCAAAACAAGTTTTAATCAAATTTTAGGAGTTCAAATAATTGATTAGGAGCTTTTCAACACAATTATATTGCAAAATCTAAATTTCTGTACTTTTTACTCAGTTAAAATTCCAACGGGTCCATTGTAAGGCCCATTTAGACTTGCTCGTCTGAAACGTATAAAAAAGGACTGCAAAAAAGGTTTTAATCAAATTTTAGGAGTTTATGTAATTGATTAGGAGCTTTTCAACACAATTATATTGCAAAACCTCAATTTTTGTACTTTTTACTCAATTTAATTCCAACGGGTCCATTGAAAGGCCCATTTAGACCTGCTCGTTCGAAACCTCTACAAAAAAGGACTGCAAAACAAGTTTTAATCAAATTTTAGGAGTTCAAATAATTGATTAGGAGCTTTTCAACACAATTATATTGCAAAATCTAAATTTCTGTACTTTTTTCTCAGTTAAAATTCCAACGGGTCCATTGTAAGGCCCATTTAGACCTGCTCGTCCGAAACGTATCAAAAAGGATTGCAAAAAAGGTTTTAATCAAATTTTAGGAGTTTATGTAATTGATTAGGAGCTTTGCAACACAATTATATTGTAAAACCTCAATTTTATACTTTTTACTCAGTTAAAATTTCAACGGGTCCATTAAAAGGCCCATTTAGACCTGCTCGTCCGACACCTCTACAAAAAGGTTCGCAAAAATGTTTTATTCAAATATTAGGAGTTAAAATAATTGATTAGGAGGTTTTCAACACAATTATATTGCAAAACCTCAATTTCTGTACTTTTTACCCAGTTAAAATTCCAACGGGTCCATTGAAAGGCCCATTTAGACCTGCTCGTCCGAAACCTCTACTAAAAGGACCGCAAAAATGTTTAATTCAAATATTAGGAGTTCAAATAATTGTTTAGGAGCTTTTCAACACAATTATATTGCGAAACATCAATTTCTGTACTTTTTACTCAGTTAAAATACCAACGGGTCCATTGAAAGGCCCATTTCGACCCGCTCGTCCGAAACCTCTAAAAAAGGACTGCAAAATAAGTTTTAATCAAATTTAAGGAGTTCATGTAATTGATTAGGAGCTTTTCAACACAATTATATTGCAAAACCTCAATTTTTGTAATTTTTACTCAATTTAATTCCAACGGGTCCATTGAAAGGCCAATTTAGACCTGCTCGTCCGAAACCTCTACAAAAAAGGACCGCAAAACAAGTTTTAATCAAATTTTAGGAGTTCAAATAATTGATTAGGAGCTTTTAAACACAATTATATTGCAAAAGCTAAATTTCTGTACTTCTTACTCAGTTAAAATTCCAACGGGTCCATTGTAAGGCCCATTTAGACCTGCTCGTCCGAAACGTAACAAAAAGGACTGCAAAAAAGGTTTTAATCAAATTTTAGGAGTTTATGTAATTGATTAGGAGCTTTTCAACACAATTATATTGCAAAACCTCAATTTTATACTTTTTACTCAGTTAAAATTTCAACGGGTCCATTGAAAGGCCCATTTAGACCTGCTCGTCCGAAACCTCTACAAAAAGGTTCGCAAAAATGTTTTATTCAAATATTAGGAGTTAAAATAATTGATTAGGAGCTTTTCAATACAATTATATTGCAAAACCTCAATTTTTGTACTTTTTACTCGATCTAATTTCAACGGGTCCATTGAAAGGCCCATTTAGACCTGCTCGTCCGAAACGTTATATTGCGAAACCTCAATTTTATACTTTTTACTCATTTAAAATTTCAACAGGTCCTTTGAAAGGCCAATTTAGACCCGCTCGTCCGAAACCTCTACAAAAAGGACCGCAAAAATGTTTTATTCAAATATTAGGAGTTCAAATAATTGGTTAGGAGCTTTTCAACACATTTATATTGCAAAACCTCAATTTCTGTACTTTTTACTCAGTTAAAATTCTAACGGGTCCATTGAAAGGCCCATTTAGACCTGCTCGTCTGAAACCTCGACAAAAAGGACTACAAAATAGTTTTAATCAAATTTTAGGAGATCAAATAATTTATTAGGAACTTTTCAAAACAATTATATTGAAAAACCTCAATTTTATACTTTTTACTGAGTTAAAATTCAAACGGGCCCATTGAAAGGCCCATTTAGACCTGCTCGTCCGAAACCTCTATAAAAAGGTTCGCAAAAATGTTTTATTCAAATATTAGGAGTTAAAATAATTGATTAGGAGCTTTTCAACACAATTACATTGCAAAACCTCCATTTCTGTACTTTTTACTCAGTTAAAATTCCAACGGATCCATTGAAAGGCCCATTTAGACCTGCTCGTCCGAAACCTCTACAAAAAGGACCGCAAATATGTTTTATTCAAATATTAGGAGTTCAAATAATTGATTAGGAGCTTCTCAACACAATTATAATGCGAAACCTCAATTTCTGTACTTTTTACTCAGGTAAATTACCAACGGGTCCATTGAAAGGCCCATTTCGACTCGCTCGTCCGAAACCTCTACAAAAAGGACTGCAAAATAAGTTTTAATCAAATTTTAGCAGTTCATGTAATTGATTAGGAGCTTTTCAACACAATTATATTGTAAAACCTCAATTTTTGTACTTTTTACTTAATTTAATTCCAACGGGTCCATTGAAAGGCCCATTTAGACCCGCTCGTCCAAACCTCTACAAAAAAGGACCGCAAAACAAGTTTTAATCAAATTTTAGGAGTTCAAATAATTGATTAGGAGCTTTTCAACACAATTATATTGCAAAAGCTAAATTTCTATACTTTTCACTCAGTTAAAATTCCAACAGGTCCATTGTAAGGCCCATTTAGACCTGCTCGTCCAAAACGTATCAAAAAGGACTGCAAAAAAGGTTTTAATCAAATTTTAGGAGTTTATGTAATTGATTAGGAGCTTTTCAACACAATTATATTGCAAAACCACAATTTCATACTTTTTACTCAGTTAAAATTTCAACGGGTCCATTGAAAGGCCCATTTAGACCCGCTCGTCCGAAACCTCTACAAAAAGGACCGCAAAAATGTTATATTCAAATATTAGGAGTTCAAATAATTGATTAGGAGCTTTTCAACGCAATTGTGTTGCAAAACCTCAATTTTATACTTTTTACTCATTTAAAATTTCAACGGGTCCATTGAAAGGCCAATTTAGACCCGCTCGTCCGAAACCTCTACAAAAAGGACCGCAAAAATCTTTTATTCAAATATTAGGAGTTCAAATAATTGATTAGGAGCTTTTCAACACATTTATATTGCAAAACCTCAATTTCTGTACTTTTTACTCAGTTAAAATTCCAACAGGTCATTTGTAAGGCCCATTTCGACCCGCTCGTCCGAAACCTCTACATTAAGGATTGCAAAAAAAGTTTTAATCAAATTTTAGGAGTTTATGTAATAGATTATGAGCTTTTGAACACAATTATATTGCAAAACCTCAATTTCTATACTTTTTACTCAGTTAAAATTCTAACGGGTGCATTGAAAGTCCCATTTAGACCTGCTCGTCCTAAACCTCGACAAAAAGGACCGCAAAATAGTTTTAATCAAATTTTAGGAGTTCAAATAATTGATTAGGAACTTTTCAACACAATTATATTGAAAAACCACAATTTTATACTTTTTACTCAGTTAAAATTCCAACGGGCCCATTGAAAGGCCCATTTAGACCTGCTCGTCCAAAACCTCTACAAAAAGGACCGCAAAAATGTTTTATTCAAATATTAGGAGTTCAAATAATTGATTAGGAGCTTTTCTACACAATTATATTGCAAAGCCTAAATTTCTGTACTTTTTACTCAGTTAAAATTCCAACGGGTCCATTGAAAGGCCTATTTCGACCCGCTCGTCCGAAACCTTTACAAAAAGGACTGCAAAATAAGTTTTAATCAAATTTTAGGAGTTTATGTAATTGATTAGGTGCTTTTCAACACAATTATATTGCAAAACCTCAATTTTATACTTTTTACTCAGTAAAAATTCCAACGAGCCCATTGGAAGGCCCGTTTAGACCAGCTCCTCTGAAACCTCTACAAAAAGGACCGCAAAAATGTTTTATTCAAATATTAGGAGTTCGAATAACTGATTAGGAGCTTTTCAACTCAATTGTATTGCAAAAGCTCAATTTTTGTACTTTTTACTCAATTTAATTCCAACGGGTCCATTGAAAGGACCATTTAGACCTGCTCGTCCGAAACCTCGACAAAAAGGACTGCAAAATAGTTTTATTCAAATTTTAGGAGTTCAAATAATTTATTAGGAACTTTTCAACACAATTATATTGCAAAACCTTAATTTTATACTTTTTACTCAGTTAAAATTCAAACAGGCCCATTGAAAGGCCCATTTAGACCTGCTCGTCCGAAACCTCTACAAAAAGGTTCGCAAAAATAAATTATTCAAATATTAGGAGTTCAAATATATGATTAGCAGCTTTTCAACACAATTATATTGCAAAACCTCAATTTTTGTACTTTTTACTCGATCTAATTTCAACGGGTCCATTGAAAGGCCCATTTAGACCTGCTCGTCCGAAACCTCTATAAAAAGGACAGCAAAACAAGTTTTAATCAAATTTTAGGAGTTCAAATAATTGATTAGGAGCTTTTCAACACATATATATTTCAAAAACTCAATTTCTGTACTTTTTACTCAGTTAAAATTCCAACGGGTACATTGTAAGGCCCATTTCGACCCGCTCGTCCGAAACCTCTACATTAAGGACTACAAAAAAGTTTTAATCAAATTTTAGGAGTTTATGTAATAGATTAGGAGCTTTTCAACACAATTATATTGCAAAACCTCAATTTCTATACTTTTTACTCAGTTAAATTTCTAACGGGTGCATTGAAAGGCCCATTTAGACCCGCTCGTCCGAAACCTCGACAAAAAGGACAACAAAATAGTTTTAATCAAATTTTAGGAGTTCAAATAATTGATTAGGAACTTTTCAACACAATTATATTGTAAAACCTCAATTTTATACTTTTTACTCAGATAAAATTCCAACGGGCCCATTGAAAGGCCCATTTAGACCTGCTCGTCCGAAACCTCTACAAAAAGGACCGCAAAAATGTTTTATTCAAATATTAGGAGTTCAAATAATTGATTAGGAGCTTTTCAACACAATTATATTGCAAAACCTAATTTTCTGTACTTTTTACTTAGTTAAAATTCCAACGGGTCCATTGAAAGGCCTATTTCGACCCGCTCGTCCGAAACCTCTACAAAAAGGACTGCAAAATAAGTTTTAATCAAATTTTAGGAGTTTATGTAATTTATTAGGAGCTTTTCAACACAATTATATTGCAAAACCTCAAATTTTCTACTTTTTACTCAATTTAATTCCAACGGGTCCATTAAAAGGCCCATTTAGACCTGCTCGTTCGAAACCTCTACAAAAAAGGACCGCAAAACAAGTTTTAATCAAATTTTAGGAGTTCAAATAACTGATTAGGAGCTTTTCAACACAATTGTATTGCAAAAGCTCAATTTTTGTACTTTTTACTCAATTTAATTCCAACGGGTCCATTGAAAGGCCCATTTAGACCTGCTTGTCCGAAACCTCGACAAAAAGGACTGCAAAATAGTTTTATTCAAATTTTAGGAGTTCAAATAATTTATTAGGAACTTTTCAACACAATTATATTGCAAAACCTTAATTTTATACTTTTTACTCAGTTAAAATTCAAACGGCCCCATTGAAAGGCCCATTTAGACCTGCTCGTCCGAAACCTCTACAAAAAGGTTCGCAAAAATGTTTTATTCAAATATTAGGAGTTCAAATAATTGATTAGGAGCTTTTCAACATAATTATATTGCAAAACCTCAATTTCTGTACTTTTTACTCAGTTAAAATTCCAACGGGTCCATTGAAAGGCCCATTTAGACCTGCTCGTCCGAAACCTCTACAAAAAGGACCGCAAAAAATGTATTATTCAAATATTAGGAGTTCAAATAATTGATTAGGTTCTTTTCAACATAATTATAATGCGAAACCACAATTTCTGTACTTTTTACTAAGTTAAAATACCAACGGGTCCATTGAAAGGCCCATTTCGACCCGCTCGTCCGAAACCTCTACAAAAAGGACTGCAAAATAAGTTTTAATCAAATTTTAGGAGTTCATGTAATTGATTAGGAGCTTTTCAACACAATTATATTGCAAAACCTCAATTTTTGTACTTTTTACTCAATTTAATTTCAACGGGTCCATTGAAAGGCCCATTTAGACCTGCTCGTCCGAAACCTCTACAAAAAGGACAGCAAAACAAGTTTTAATCAAATTTTAGGAGTTCAAATAATTGATTAGGAGCTTTTCAACACAATTATATTGCAAAAGCTCAATTTCTGTACTTTTTACTCAGTTAAAATTCCAAAGGGTCCATTGTAAGGCCCATTTAGACCTGCTCGTCCGAAACGTATCAAAAAGGACTGCAAAAAAAGTTTTAATCAAATTTTAGGAGTTCAAATTGATGATTAGGAACTTTTCAACACAATGATATTGAAAAACCTCAATTTTATACTTTTTACTTAGTTAAAATTCAAACGGGCCCATTGAAAGGCCCATTTAGACCTGCTCGTCTGAAACCTCTACAAAAAGGTTCGCAGAAATGTTTTATTCAAATATTAGGAGTTCAAATAATTGATTTGGAGCTTTTCAACACAATTATATTGCAAAACCTCAATTTCTGTACTTTTTACTCAATTAAAATTCTAACGGGTCCATTGAAAGTGTAACACCCGGGTTTAGGGGTTAGGTGAAAATAATATTTTAATATTATTTTGGGCTCGGTTTTATAATTAAAATGATCCTTTAAAATTTCGGGTTTCAAAATAAACGATTTGAATGGGACCAAATTGATTTAGACTCAAAATTGAAGAGCTATTTTAAAAACAAGGGAATAGCCATTCATTAATGGCCTTTGTGTAATTTACCCCTTTTCTAATTTAAATCCCCCTTTATACCATAAAACCCCATTTTTCCCTGTTCATCCTCTTCTTCACCAACGGGAAAAGGGAGAGTCCTCCACCAAGTTACTATTCCATCCCATTTCTCACCCATTCCAACTCCGTTTTGCAAGGTAATGGCATTTTTGACTTCCCCTCATCTTCCTCTCCATAAAAGTACTTTTTATTTTCATTTCCATGAAGGTTTTAGAAAATGTCATTTTGGAAAGTTTGGATTAGAGATGAAAGCTTTATATTATAAAACTAAATGTTTTGATTTAATATGTTTAGTTATGATGTATGGAGGTCAAATGGTATATCATATGTGAATTTCAAGTGATTTTGGGAAATTTTCGGAATTGGGTTTCAAGGGGGGTTTTTTGGAGGGTTTTAAAGTGGTTTTTGGGGTGGTTTAATGTTGGTTTTTGAGGGCTGGTGTTGGTATGATATATGAGGGTCACTTTGGGTGTGTTTGATGGTTGTTTGGATGTTTGAAATGGAAGATTTCAGTGGGTTTTAGGGGCTGCTCGGAAATTCTGTTTTGGGATTGATTTTGAGTGTTGGATGCTTGATAATGTTAATCCGAGTTAGTTCCGATGATGAGTTATTGATTGCGAATGTTTTGTATGTGTTTGAGATTGATTAGAATCGAGTTTGGGCATCGGTGAAGCATCAGAAGTGAATCCGGGAAATTGAAGACGGTTGCTTGCTTGGTCTTTGAGCTTGGAAGCTTAGGTGAGTGGTTAATTGTTTTAAATGGTTTTAAAATAGTTGGTTCGAGTATATGGACTAGGTTGGGCTTGGTAGACCCGCCTAGAGTTAGGATTAGGGTGGTAGCCTAATCCTAAACTTGATTTAGAGCCTTTGGATGAACTCATGTATGTGGTTGTGTATTTCTCGTATGAAATGTGATATGAATGTTTATGTATATTGTATTATACATGTGGGATGAGATATGACTTGTGATGCTTGAGACATGCATGATGATGGTTGTTGGTGAGTACGTGTTAAGCACGGAATTGATTGAGATGAGTAACGTGAAATGAGTAAATGTTGGCACTAGTATACTTGAATACAAATGATCGATCATTAGGATGTTAGTGTGTACACATGAGTCAAAAGTCGCGCGTTGCCTTGGTGGCGTTGAGTCACCAAGGAGGAGTACGGGTTCGCCCGGAAATTGTATTTAAATATAGTCGGTGATGAGTGGAATCCCATCGACGGGGCGTGAGGATGAGTGGAATCCCCTCCGCGAGACCGGTGATGAGTGCAATCCCACCGTGAGGTAATGTGGTTGTTGGATGTGAGTTCCAACGTGTCTATCCGCGTATTCGGGTCATAGCTAGGTGCCAATGTTGTTTGATATGTGTATCAATGTGTTGAGGTTCATGATTCTTCGATGGGATGCTTGAATGTGATTACGTGTATTGTGGAGTGGAGCTTATGATCATGGCATTTATATTGTATATTGCTCATGCATCTTTAACTTATGACTCTTGTGGATCCTTGGTATATTTGTGTAATGCCTTGGCTAGATCGTGCTCGGACCCTGCAATGTTGAGGTTTGTTTTTAGAGCTTACCCTCACTAAGCATCATTGCTTACGCTCTCTTTGTTCAACATTGCAGATCCTTAGTTCGTGGGTTGCTTGAGCAAGTGGAGAGCCTCCAAGTGTGGTTGTTAATCTTGAGTACTTCAAGTATGAGTTTTTAATGTTGAACATGTAATAGTTTGAGCAATGGGACATGTGTTGTGTTGATTGGATGATTGATGGTTGTTTAGGAGCTTGTTTAGACTCCTTGTTATCTTGCTTTTGTATGGCTTGTGATGCCATGTTTGAATTGTATCCCATGCCTAAATTGCTTAGTACGAATGTTGACTATGTGCCTTTGAAGTTGCTTATGTGTTGAATGTTGAAGTATAAACTTTGAGTGCTTGAATGCCATCTTGGGTCTAAATCATGATTTCCTTGATGTTTGTACATGTTGGATGCTTGTATGGCTATATAGTGGTATGTAAATGTTGTGTGAATGTTTGGTTGGGGCTAAGGAAGTCTTAAATTGCATCTAGGTTCGAGTCTTGTTCGTTTTGGTTGAGTTTGGTGGAATTGCAGTGCAGGGTGTATCAATACGCCTCAGGCCGTATCGATATAGACTTGCCCAAAAGCCAGAAATTTTGCCTGGCGTACCGATACCCTAAGGGTATCGATACCCTCCGAACTCACTGTAATTTGAAGAGTTGAGTGAGAGTAGAGCGTACCGATACAGGGATCCCGAGTATCGGTACGGGTCTACTCTGTTGACCAAGAAGGGTTGACCAAGAAGGGCGCATCGATACGCTCAAGGGCTGTATCGATACGGACTTCTCGAGGTTGACTTCTTGGGTTGACCTGGTCAGGGCGTATCGATACCCCTAGCTAAGTACCGATACGGTCTGCCCTGTAAGTTTAAAAATGGACTGTTATGCATGGTTGTGGTTCAAATGTGTTTTTCCCTTTGATTGGTTTCCGCTGTTGTAAATCACTTAGGACTTAAAGTTCATCTAGGCAAGACTAAAATGAAAAAAAATATAGGGTTGCTAACCGAGGGGGAATCCTTTGGGTTTCGCTTCGTTTTCCCCGTGTGGCCCACTCGGACCGGTCATTCGGCCAGACCGGGATGAGGGGGTTACACTTGTTGGTATCAGAGCCTAAGGTTACCAAGACCTTAGGCAGGTAAGTGAGGTAAGTTCAAGTTTTTGATTGATATGCACGGTGTTTGCTTGCCTTGAAAGAATGGTTGCTTGTTTGACAAGTATGATTGACTGTTTATTCAAAAGTATGTGTGTGTGTGAGTCCCATTGCTACTATTACATTGGAAAAATGATTTTTAAGTGAGGGAACGTACTTGAACACTTGGAAGCCTTGCCTTGCTAACCCAGCTTGTATGTTTTGTTGTTGTGGTTGTAGTTGATATCTGTGAGAGCGATGTCTAGACCGAGAGGTAGGACGAGAGTGGTTCGTCAGGAACCACGGGTTGCGGCTCCTGTTGAGCCGGCAGTTGGTGTGGAGGCTCACATAGAAGGGCCGGTGGCTGCGGGAGTTGGCGCTCCACCACCACCTCCACCACCACCACCTCCTCCACCTGGAGTTGGGGGCGAGGATGGAGCCGGAGGAGATGGACCTCAAGGTGGCCAAGGTGGCCAAGGTCCAGCTGGAATTGATATGACTCCGCTAGTGCAAGCGATAGCGGGAGCATTTCAGGCCGCAGTTGCGGGAGCTCAGACTGCAGCTCAGCCTAGGTGTGACGATGCTAGTCTACCTTTGGAGAGGCTCCGTAGCTTGGGGGCCGAGGAGTTTAGGGATCTACTCCGGAGAGATCAGAGTTATGGTTGGAGAAGACAGTTCGTATCTTGGCTCAGATGGGTTGTGCGGGCGCACGTAGATTGGGTTGTGTGATCTCGTTGCTTCAGGGTGATGCCTACATCTGGTGGGTCACCATTACTACTGGGGTTCCAGAGGCAGAGATAGATTGGGATTTCTTTGAGTCCGCTTTTAGGAAGAGGTACTTGGGACCGAGGTACCTAGATGAGAAGAAGCGAGAGTTCATGGCTCTTACTCAGGGAGAGGCTTCTGTGACTGATTATGAGGTCCGCTTTGTTCGCTTGAGTCAGTATGCCCCAGAGTTGGTTCCTACTGAAGTGGAACACTGTAACCGATTTTGCTACGGATTGAATGAAGAGGTCAAGAGGTACACGTTAGCTTCTGATTACTCAGACTTTGATGTATTGGTCGCGAGGGCCAAGGATTTAGAGCACAGTTTGGGTTCGGCCAAACGATCTGGTGGTTCCAGTTCTGGTAAGAGGCATAACCACTTTGATGGTAGAGACGCCAAGAGGCACAGAGGTGGCGGACATTAGTTTGATCATAGACATGGCGGTGGCCACCATGGTAGGGGCCATCAGGGCCATAGAGGAGGAGGGCGTTTGCCCGAGTGTACCCGTTGTGGGAGACAGCACGCTGGTGAGTGTTGGGGTAACTTCCATGCTTGTTGGAACTGTGGTTCGAGGGACCACTTTAGGAGGGATTGTCCGCATCAGGCGGCTCAGGCACCAAACATTGCTCAGGCTCCTGCGAGAGCGAATGATTTTCAGAGAGGCCGTGGGCACGGTCGTGGCTACTTCCAGCCTAGGGCTGATGCACCTAGGGTAGATGCTCAGAGGAATCTTGCTCATGTTGTGGATGTGTAGCCAGAGGCGGGAGGACCAACGAGGGTCTATGCTCAGAGAGAGGCCGGGAACGACACCGATGTGATAGCAGGTAATTTCGAGTTACAGTCTATGTCCTTGCTTTCTTTGGTTGATTCGGGTTCTACGCATTCCTACATTTTGAGTGAACATGCACAGAAGTTAGATATCCCTGTTGAGATCTTATATGTAGGTATGCATGTTACTAGTTCTTTTGGTGAGACAGTTGTGGTTAGACGTATGTATAGGAGGTGTCCACTGAAGATTCAGGGTCATGTGTTCTCAGTTGATATGATGGAACTTCCTTTCTATGGTTTTGATATTATTCTGGGTATGGACTGGTTGGTTGAGCATCGGGCTAGTGTGGATTTTGAGACAAAGAGAATTTCTTTGAAGCTTTCTGATGACTACGAGGTAGTAGTAGTAGGTGAGAACATTAAGTTCTTGTCTAATGTGGTGTCAGCTTTAGAGGCTCATAGGTTGATGGACTCTGGATGTGGGGCTTATTTAGCTTATGTTATGAATCCGGATATGAGTGAAGCTAGACCGAAAGATATCAGAACAATGTGTGACTTTCCAGATGTGTTTCCTGAAGAGTTGTCGGGTTTGCCTCCGGACAAAGATGTTGAGTTTGTGATTGAGACAGTTTCAGGGTCTAATCCAGTTTCGATAGCTCCGTATCGTATGGCTCCAAAAGAGTTGAAAGAATTGAAGAGTCAGTTGCAAGAATTATTAGACCGTGGTTTTATTAGGCCTAGTAGTTCTCCGTGGGGTGCTCCCGTGTTGTTTGTGAAAAAGAAAGATGGTAGCATGCGCATGTGTATTGACTATAGACAGTTGAATCAGTTGACTGTGAAGAACAAGTATCCGTTGCCTCGTATAGATGATTTGTTTGATCAGTTGAGAGGTGCTTCAGTGTTCTCGAAGATAGATTTGAGATCCGGGTATTATCAGTTGAAGGTAAAGGAGGGTGATGTTCCGAAGACAACTTTTAGGACTAGATATGGTCACTATGAGTTTCTTGTGATGCCATTTGGGCTCACGAATGCACCAGCAACATTCATGGACATGATGAACAGAATTTTTAGAGACTATCTAGACCGGTTTGTAGTTGTCTTCATTGATGACATACTTGTGTACTCGAAGACAGAAGAAGAGCATGATGAGCACTTGAGATTTGTTTTACAGAGATTGTTGAGCAATCAGTTGTATGCGAAGCTTAGTAAATGTGAGTTCTGGATTCGAGAGGTTGTATTTCTTGGCCATGTTGTTTCGGCCGAAGGCATCCGAGTTGATCCCTCGAAGATTGATGCTATTGTTGAGTGGAAACAACTTAAGTCCGTGACCGAGATTAGGAGTTTCCTAGGATTAGTCGGTTACTATAGGAGATTTGTTGATGGTTTCTCTAGAGTAGCTGCTCCTTTGACTAAATTGTTGCAAAAAGAAGTCAAATTTGAATGGTCAGATGCAAGACAGAAGGCCTTTGAGAAATTGAAAGAAGCTTTGACGAATGCTCCAGTGTTAGTGCAACCTGTTTCAGGTAAGGAGTTTGTGATTTACAGTGATGCTTCCTACGTAGGCTTAGGATGTGTTTTGATGCAAGAAAGGAGAGTTGTTGCTTATGCTTCTAGACATTTGAAGATTCATGAGAAGAACTATCCTACTCATGACATAGAGCTAGCCACAGTCGTGTTTGCATTGAAGATTTGGCGTCATTATTTGTATGGTGAGAAGTGATGTGAGCACGTTTATGCCACCCAACGATGCAACTTCAAACTTTCAGGGAAGTTTGCTTTTTTCATTTGTTACATACTGATGTGTTACATTTGTATACTTATATTATTTATATTAGTGTGTTTACTATGTATTTAGTATGTTTGGTGTGTTTTGACTCAGTTTGATATAACTTATGGTGTGTTTATATTTGTTTGTGAGCTAATGAATAAGGTTGCAAGTGTTTACGACTTGTATTAGTGTTTCCATTAAGTTTACAATACTTTGATGGAAGTTTATTACCTTTTGACGTAGGTACGTAGGAGGACACTAGCTCAAATGAGTATATGCAGCTCAACTCCAGCTCAAGTGAGTGTATGCAGCTCATCTCCAGCTCACCAGAGTGTATGCAGCTCGATCCCAGCTCAGGAGAGTGTAACCAGCTCACTTTCAGCTCATCACAATTTCAGCTAGTTCGTTTCAGCTCAACTCATTCCCAGCCAGCTCAACTTTAGCTCCACTAGCTCAACTTCAGCTGACAAGTCCAGAAGTAGCTGAAAAGCGTCTTGCATATCGGGGAGTGTGCTAGTGCACATGTGGCAGCCTAGGTGGCATCCGGTCATCTCCAGCACCCACGTGGCAGCTTGACACATGTGTGTGAATGTGCAGCCGAATCAACCCGTTTTCTCCTTCATTATGTGCCATTTGCAAGAAAGGATAAGCCCGAGTGGTTATGTTTGAATTTCAAACATAAAAATCACATGTTAAATGTGATTTTCATGTGTTTTGGGCGCCTAAACTTGTGGCTGCCAATTGAGTCCGCCCAAAAGGAGTTATTTTCACTCAAATTTAATTTTTAAACTCCTTTTAATATCAGCCACACAACTTAAACGAATTTGGCAGCCCTTGTACCTATATATATGTGTTTAAACATTGTAATTTGGGAAGATATTTTGGAAATAAAATTTTTGAGAGAGTTTCTCTTGTTCGGTTCATTTTAGAACTATCTTTTGACATTTCAGACTTTGTTTTGATTTGTCAAATTTACTTGATACTTCGGGTTCCTAGATCGCTATCTAGTGGGTCCAAGTCCTCCGACGTAAAGCATATTCGATTCGGGTTTGCTCAGTAGATTGTGCAGGTTCTTTCGAGCTTTTCGTCTTTGACGTTAGACAGATTCGATTCGGGTTCGTTCAGCAGATTGTTCGAGTTCTTTCGAGTTTAACGTTGCCAAACTTTCGCTGATTTTTCCAGCAACGTTTCTGCCATTTTATGACACCGAAACAGCCATGAACGCTACTTGAAGCATTCGTCCTTTTTCGTCGTCCAAATCTGCCCAGAAATTCCTACACCCTTTTTCTTTGTTTCATTTTTATTTCTTTATATTTATCTTGTTATTTTAACTATCTAAAAACGTCCAATCTTGTGTTTTATTGCAGAGAAATGTTTGCTACGATCCTAGATCCGTTTACGAACAAGGAGCGTTGTTTTTGAAGCAACGTACACCCTTTATCATATGGTAATCAGAGCTTTGGTCGGATTATTGCACTTTCTGCACTACGAGAAATAAAAAAATAATAATACAAAAGTAAAAAAAAATTCGAAATTCTGAAAAAAAAAGAAAAAAAGTCAAAGTCAAAGTTTGACAAAAAAGTCAAAGTCAACAAAAAAATCGAAAAAAATTCAAAAAAAAATTCAAAAAAATCAGATCCGAATATTTGGTGTATTTTTACGTTCATATGTGTTGTTGGTTCGTGAAAATGATGAAGGATGTTCAAATTTGCTATGGAATGCTTCGAAATCACCCGAAACAACTTCTTCTTGTTTGTTCGGTGATAGGGTCGTTGTAAGCATTTCTTTTGCAGTAAGTTGTTTCTTTTTCCTTCATTTTTATCAGCCTTTATTTTCTGTTGTTTCATCTCCAATTTCCAGCCTTCTTATTTTTTTTCTTTTTCAGCCTTTTTTTTTATTTCACCTAACATTCCCTATTTGTCCTTTAACCATTTGTTTGTTTACCTATTATATTATCTTGTAAGTTTGACACAGTTAACAAGTCCGAAAGATCGAGTTAGTTCCTTAAAGAACTGATTGCGAGAGATCGAGTGGAAAAGGCAATTGAGCGTGTGAGAACAGAAGGGGAGACAAAAAGAGCCATTCAAGTATTCTCCCGAGTGAAACACGAGTGTTTGAGTGCAATTGTTGAGCGATCTTTCCTTGGAGCGATCTGTGAGATTTTGTTGAGTGTGCAGTGAGGTCCATTTTTTTTATTTTATTTCACTAACATATATATATTGTGTGTTCTTGTTTGTTGTTTTGGTTTTTCAACATGGCAGGTTCTGATGATAATTCAGGTGAACAACAACCACTGAATCTCCAGATGCAAGCCTTAGAGCGGATGATGCAACAAGTGATTGTTAATGCATTGAAACCTATACATTCTCAATTGGATAGATTAGATGGGGGTGGTTCCCATTCTTTCCAAGAGATAAATGATGACAATGTGCAGATATTGGCTACCAGTGAAGCACTTGTTGACAAGAGAAGTCTGAATGATCAACCATCACAGGATGAACCACAACGAAACAACCTCTTCCATACGAGATGCAACGTGAACGACAAGGTATGTATTGTGATTATTGATAGTGGTAGTTGTGCTAACGTTGCTAGTACTCTCATGGTTGACAAGTTAGGACTGAAGACGACCACGCATCACAATCCGTACAAGTTACAATGGTTGAATGATGGTGTTGAAATCAAAGTTACCGAACAAGTTGTTATACCATTTTTCATTGGCAAATACAAGGATGAGGTAACTTGTGATGTTTGTTCTATGGATACTTGTGATTTGTTGTTAGGAAGACCGTGGCAGTATGATAAGAGAGTTTTGCACGATTGTTACACCAATCGATACTCTTTTACTCATGAGGGCAAAAAGGTAACTTTGGCACCTATGACTCCAAGTGAAGTATATGAAGAGGAAGTTCGTTTGAAAGCGAGTACTGCAGCTTGGAAAGCCAGCAAAGAGAAGAATGACTGTGACAAAGAAGAAGTGAACTCAAAGGTTTTATTTGATCCTATGTTTTCTTCTATTTCTTCTTTTAACTTGCAGGTTAATAAGGTGATGCCATGTGAAGTTCCCAAGGTTGCTACTGTTGGTATGTCTAGTGCATCTATGTCCTTTCTAGAAATTCGGCAACCATCTATACCACGGTTTGACGTTCCTTTCCATTGTGCTATTGATTTTTCCTTTTTATATACTGATTTCTTTGGTTGTACATTGGATTGTGAACAACCTTGTGTTGTGATTCTGGATGATCATCGTGAAATTTGTTGTTCTTTGGATTTGCCTTTGTATGTCATTGTTTACAGGATTTCGAATGTGCAAAGAGCATTGTCTGACTTTATGTTGTGCATTATTCGGAAAGGTACACGAAAGAAGGCATTTCCATTTGTGTTCTTTTTAAGAGAACTTGATTCGAGAGGATGGCATATGTGCCGAGCAAGAAGGATGAAGAAGTTCCCTGCCAAGCGAAAGTCGAAATTGTTCCCTTTTGTAATGACGGTCGATTTGGGGACAAATCGCATTAAAGAAGGGGGGGATGATGTGAGCACGTTTATGCCACCCAACGATGCAACTTCAAACTTTCAGGGAAGTTTGCTTTTTTCATTTGTTACATACTGATGTGTTACATTTGTATACTTATATTATTTATATTAGTGTGTTTACTATGTATTTAGTATGTTTGGTGTGTTTTGACTCAGTTTGATATAACTTATGGTGTGTTTATATTTGTTTGTGAGCTAATGAATAAGGTTGCAAGTGTTTACGACTTGTATTAGTGTTTCCATTAAGTTTACAATACTTTGATGGAAGTTTATTACCTTTTGACGTAGGTACGTAGGAGGACACTAGCTCAAATGAGTATATGCAGCTCAACTCCAGCTCAAGTGAGTGTATGCAGCTCATCTCCAGCTCACCAGAGTGTATGCAGCTCGATCCCAGCTCAGGAGAGTGTAACCAGCTCACTTTCAGCTCATCACAATTTCAGCTAGTTCGTTTCAGCTCAACTCATTCCCAGCCAGCTCAACTTTAGCTCCACTAGCTCAACTTCAGCTGACAAGTCCAGAAGTAGCTGAAAAGCGTCTTGCATATCGGGGAGTGTGCTAGTGCACATGTGGCAGCCTAGGTGGCATCCGGTCATCTCCAGCACCCACGTGGCAGCTTGACACATGTGTGTGAATGTGCAGCCGAATCAACCCGTTTTCTCCTTCATTATGTGCCATTTGCAAGAAAGGATAAGCCCGAGTGGTTATGTTTGAATTTCAAACATAAAAATCACATGTTAAATGTGATTTTCATGTGTTTTGGGCGCCTAAACTTGTGGCTGCCAATTGAGTCCGCCCAAAAGGAGTTATTTTCACTCAAATTTAATTTTTAAACTCCTTTTAATATCAGCCACACAACTTAAACGAATTTGGCAGACCTTGTACCTATATATATGTGTTTAAACATTGTAATTTGGGAAGATATTTTGGAAATAAAATTTTTGAGAGAGTTTCTCTTGTTCGGTTCATTTTAGAACTATCTTTTGACATTTCAGACTTTGTTTTGATTTGTCAAATTTACTTGATACTTCGGGTTCCTAGATCGCTATCTAGTGGGTCCAAGTCCTCCGACGTAAAGCATATTCGATTCGGGTTTGCTCAGTAGATTGTGCAGGTTCTTTCGAGCTTTTCGTCTTTGACGTTAGACAGATTCGATTCGGGTTCGTTCAGCAGATTGTTCGAGTTCTTTCGAGTTTAACGTTGCCAAACTTTCGCTGATTTTTCCAGCAACGTTTCTGCCATTTTATGACACCGAAACAGCCATGAACGCTACTTGAAGCATTCGTCCTTTTTCGTCGTCCAAATCTGCCCAGAAATTCCTACACCCTTTTTCTTTGTTTCATTTTTATTTCTTTATATTTATCTTGTTATTTTAACTATCTAAAAACGTCCAATCTTGTGTTTTATTGCAGAGAAATGTTTGCTACGATCCTAGATCCGTTTACGAACAAGGAGCGTTGTTTTTGAAGCAACGTACACCCTTTATCAAGAAGTGTATAGTTTACACCGATCACAAGAGCTTGAAGTACTTGATGACACAGAAAGAGTTGAACTTGAGACAGAGAAGATGGCTAGAGTTGTTAAAATATTATGATTTGACCATTGAGTACCATCCGGGTAAAGCAAATGTAGTAGCCGATGCTTTGAGTAGAAAAGTGGTCGTTGAGTTGAGAGCTATATTTGCTAGATTGAGTGTGTCCGATGATGGTGGTTTGATCACCGAGTTGCAAGTGAAGCCTTCTTTGATTCAGTTGATTAGAGAGAAGCAGTTGCAAGATACGAGTTTAGTTCCTCATGTTCAGGACATAGCCAAAGGAAGACCGACCGAGTATAGTTTTAGTGGTGAGAGCTTGTTGTGCTTTAGAGATAGAATTGTTGTACCGGAAGATGTCGAGTTGAGACGTCAGATTCTGAGTGAAGCACATTCGAGTCCCTTTTCTATGCATCCGAGTAGTACCAAAATGTACCGAGATTTGAAGAACGATTACTTTTGGGTTGGTCTAAAGAGAGATGTAGCCGAGTATGTGAGCCGTTGTATGGTTTGTCAGAGAGTGAAGGCAGAACATCAGGTTCCTTCAGGTTTGCTACAACCTTTGAAGATTCCGGAATGGAAATGGGAGAGGATCACCATGGATTTTGTATCGGGGTTGCCTTTGTCTCCTTCGAAGAAGAATTCTGTTTGGGTGATTGTTGATAGGTTCACTAAGTGTGCTCACTTCTTAGCAGTGAACACTACTGATTCTTTAGACAAGTTGGCAAACTTGTACATTCATGAGATTGTGAGACTTCATGGAGTTCCGAAGTCTATCGTTTCAGATAGGGATCCTAGATTTACTTCGAGATTCTGGGGTTGCTTGCATAGTGCTCTAGGTAGTCGTTTGCATTTCAGCACATCTTATCATCCTCAGTCCGATGGGCAGTCAGAGCGAGTGATACAGATTCTTGAGGATATGCTTCGTTGTTGTGTGATTGACTTCCAAGGTTCTTGGGAGAAGCACTTACCGTTAGTTGAGTTTGCTTACAACAACAGTTATCAGTCTAGTATTCAGATGGCACCTTATGAGGCTTTGTATGGTAGACGATGTAGGACTCCGATTTGTTGGGCCGAGACAGGTCAGAGACTGTTACCTATGCCAGACTTGCTTAAAGGGACTACCGAAAAAGTGAAGTTGATTTGTGACCGTTTGAAAGCAGCTTCCGATCGTCAGAAGTCTTATGCGGATTTGAAGAGGAAAGAGATTGAGTACTCAGTGGGTGAGAAAGTGTTTCTGAAAGTATCTCCGTGGAAGAAGGTAATGAGATTTGGCTGGAAGGGCAAGTTGAGTCCGAGGTTCATTGGTCCGTATGAGATAGTTGAGCGGATTGGGCCTGTAGCTTATAGTTTGAGGTTACCTTCCGAGTTAGAGAAGATCCATGATGTCTTTCATGTGTCTATGCTTAGGAGATATAGATCAGATCCTTCGCATGTCATGCCCGTTGAAGAGATAGAGTTAAATCCGGATTTGTCCTATAACGAAGAGCCCGTTGAGATACTTGCTTCTGATAGCAAGGTGTTGCGTGGTAAGACCATAGAGTTGGTCAAGGTGTTGTGGAGGCATATAGGTGTGGAAGAGGCCACGTGGGAGAGAAAAGCGGATATGGTTGAGCAGTTTCCGTATTTGTTTCCACCAAGTAATTTCGGGGACGAAATTCCTTAAGTGGGGGAGAGTTGTAACACCCGGGTTTAGGGGTTAGGTGAAAATAATATTTTAATATTATTTTGGGCTCAGTTTTATAATTAAAATGATCCTTTAAAATTTCGGGTTTCAAAATAAACGATTTGAATGGGACCAAATTGATTTAGACTCAAAATTGAAGAGCTATTTTAAAAACAAGGGAATAGCCATTCATTAATGGCCTTTGTGTAATTTACCCCTTTTCTAATTTAAATCCCCCTTTATACCATAAAACCTCATTTTCCTATTAATCCTCTTCTTCACCAACGGGAAAGGGGAGAGTCCTCCACCAAGTTACTATTCCATCCCATTTCTCACCCATTCCAACTCCGTTTTGCAAGGTAATGGCATTTTTGACTTCCCCTCATCTTCCTCTCCATAAAAGTACTTTTTATTTTCATTTCCATGAAAGTTTTAGAAAATGTCATTTTGGAAAGTTTGGATTAAAGATGAAAGCTTTATGTTATAAAACTAAATGTTTTGATTTAATATGTTTAATTATGATGTATGGAGGTCAAATGGTATATCATATGTGAATTTCAAGTGATTTTGGGAAATTTTCGGAATTGGGTTTCAAGGGGGTTTTTGGAGGGTTTTAAAGTGGTTTTTGGGGTGGTTTAATGTTGGTTTTTGAGGGCTGGTGTTGGTATGATATATGAGGGTCACTTTGGGTGTGTTTGATGGTTGTTTGGATGTTTGAAATGGAAGATTTCAGTGGGTTTTAGGGGCTGCTCGGAAATTCTGTTTTGGGATTGATTTTGAGTGTTGGATGCTTGATAATGTTAATCCAGGTTAGTTCCGATGATGAGTTATTGATTGCGAATGTTTTGTTTGTGTTTGAGATTGATTAGAATCGAGTTTGGGCATCGGTGAAGCATCGGAAGTGAATCCGGGAAATTGAAGACGGTTGCTTGCTTGGTCTTTGAGCTTGGAAGCTTAGGTGAGTGGTTAATTGTTTTAAATGGTTTTAAAATAGTTGGTTCGAGTATATGGACTAGGTTGGGCTTGGTAGACCCACCTAGAGTTAGGATTAGGGTGGTAGCCTAATCCTAAACTTGATTTAGAGCCTTTGGATGAACTCATGTATGTGGTTGTGTATGTCTCGTATGAAATGTGATATGAATGTTTATGTATATTGTATTATACATGTGGGATGAAATAAGACTTGTGATGCTTGAGACATGCATGATGATGGTTGTTGGTGAGTACGTGCTAAGCACGGAAATGATTGAGATGAGTAACTTGAAATGAGTAAATGTTGGCACTAGTATACTTGAATACAAATGATCGATCATTAGGATGTTAGTGTGTACACATGAGTCAAAAGTCGCGCGTGGCCTTGGTGGCGTTGAGTCACCAAGGAGGAGTACGAAAACCCTTTTGAGCGAACTTTTTTGTAGAGGTTTTGGACGAGCAGGTCTAAATGGGCCATTCAATGGACCCGTTGGAATTTTAACTGAGTAAAAAGTACAGAAATTTAGGTTTTGCAATATAATTATGTTGAAAAGCTCCTAATCAATTATTCGAACTCCTAATATTTGAATAAAACATTTTTGCGAACCTTTTTGTAGAGGTTTCGGACGAGCAGGTCTAAATGGGCCTTTCAATGGGCCCGTTTCAATTTTAACTGAGTAAAAAGTATAAAATTGAGGTTTTTCAATATAATTGTGTTGAAAAGTTCCTAATCAATTACTTGAACTCCTAAAATTTGATTAAAACTATTTTGCAGTCCTTTTTGTCGAGGTTTCGGACGAGCAGGTCTAAATAGGCCTTTCAATGGACCCGTTAGAATTTTAACTGAGTAAAAAGTACAGAAATTGAGGTTTTGCAATATAAATGTGTTGAAAAGCTCCTAATCAATTATTTGAACTCCTAATATTTGAATAAAACATTTTTGCGGTCCTTTTTGTAGAGGTTTCGGACGAGCGTGCCTAAATGGGCCTTTCAATGGACCCGTTGAAATTTTAACTGAGTAAAAAGCATAAATTTGAGGTTTTGCAATATAATTGTGCTGAAAAGCTCCTAATCAATTACATAAACCCCTAAAATTTGATTAAATCTTTTTTTGCAGTCCTTTTTGATACGTTTCGGATGAGCAGGTCTAAATGGGCCTTACAATGGACTCGTTGGAATTTTAACTGAGTAAAAAGTACAGAAATTGAGCTTTTGCAATATAATTGTGTTTAAAAGCTCCTAATCAATTATTTGAACTCCTAAAATTTGATTAAAACTTGTTTTGCGGTCCTTTTTTGTAGAGGTTTCGGACGAGCAGGTCTAAATGGGCCTTTCAATGGACCCGTTAGAATTTTATCTGAGTAAAAAGTACAGAAATTGAGGTTTTGTAATATAATTGTGTTGAAAAGCTCCTAATCAATTATTTGAACTCTTAATATTTGAATAAAACATTCTTGCGGTTCTTTTTGTAGAGGTTTCGGATGAGCGGGTCTAAATGGGCCTTTCAATGGACCCATTGAAATTTTAACTGAGTAAAAAGTATAAAATTGAGGTTTTGCAATATAATTGTGTTGAAAAGCTCCTAATCAATTACATAAACTCCTAAATTTTGATTAAAACTTTTTTGCAGTCCTTTTTGATACGTTTCGGACGAGCAGGTCAAAATAGGCCTTATAATGGACCCGTTGGAATTTTAACTGAGTAAAAAGTACAGAAATTGAGCTTTTGCAATATAATTGTGTTGAAAATCTCCTAATCAATTATTTGAACTCCTAAAATTTGATTAAAACTTGTTTTGCGGACCTTTTTTATAGAGGTTTCGGACGAGCAGGTCTAAATGGGCCTTTCAATGGACCCGTTGGAATTTTATCTGAGTAAAAAGTACAAAAATTGAGGTTTTGCAATATAATTGTGTTGAAAAGCTCCTAATCAATTACATGAACTCCTAAAATTTGATTAAAACTTATTTTGCAGTCATTTTTGTAGAGGTTTCGGACGAGCGGGTCGAAATGGGCCTTTCAATGGACCCGTTGGTATTTTAACTGAGTAAAAAGTACAGAAATTGAGGTTTCGCATTATACTTGTGTTGAAAAGCTCCTAATCAATTATTTGAACTCCTAATATTTGAATAAAACATTTTTTGCGGTCCTTTTTGTTGAGGTCTCGGACGAGCAGGTCTAAATGCGCCATTCAATGGACCCGTTAGAATTTTAACTAAGTAAAAAGTACAGAAATTGAGGTTTTGCAAAATAATTGTGTTGAAAAGCTCCTAATCAATTATTTGAACTCCTAATATTTGAATAAAACATTTTTGCGAACTTTTTTGTAGAGGTTTCGGACGAGCAGGTCTAAATGGGCCTTTCAATGGGCCCGTTTGAATTTTAACATAGTAAAAAGTATAAAATTGAGGTTTTTCAATATAATTGTGTTGAAAAGCTCCTAATCAATTACATAAACTCCTAAAATTTGATTAAAACTTTTTTTTTGCAGTCCTTTTTGATACGTTTCGGACGAGAAGGTCTAAATGGGCCTTACAATGGACCCGTTGGAATTTTAACTGAGTAAAAAGTACAGAAATTGAGCTTTTGCAATATAATTGTGTTGAAAAGCTCCTAATCAATTATTTGAACTCCTAAAATTTGATTAAAACTTGTTTTGCGGACCTTTTTTATAGAGGTTTCGGACGAGCAGGTCTAAATGGGCCTTTCAATGGACCCGTTGGAATTTTATCTGAGTAAAAAGTACAAAAATTGAGGTTTTGCAATATAATTGTGTTGAAAAGCTCCTAATCAATTTCATGAACTCCTAAAATTTGATTAAAACTTATTTTGCAGTCATTTTTGTAGAGGTTTCGGACGAGCGGGTCGAAATGGGCCTTTCAATGGACCCGTTGGTAATTTAACAGAGTAAAAAGTACAGAAATTGAGGTTTCGCATTATATTGTGTTGAAAAGCTCCTAATCAATTACATAAACTCCTAATATTTGAATAAAACATTTTTTGCGGTCCTTTTTGTTGAGGTTTCGGACGAGCAGGTCTAAATGGGCCTTACAATGGACCCGTTGTAATTTTAACGGAGTAAAAAGTACAGAAATTGAGATTTTGCAATATAATTGTGTTGAAAAGCTCCTAATCAATTATTTGAACTCCTAAAATTTGATTTAAACTTGTTTTGCGGTCCTTTTTTGTAGAGGTTTCGGACGAGCAGGTCTAAATGGGCCCTTCAATGGACCCGTTAGAATTTTATCTAAGTAAAAAGTACAGAAATTGAGGTTTTGCAATATAAATGTGTTGAAAAGCTCCTAATCAATTATTTGAACTCCTAATATTTGAATAAAACATTTTTGCGGTCCTTTTTGTAGTGGTTTCGGACGAGCGAGTCTATATGGGCCTTTCAATGGACCCGTTGAAATTTTAACTGATTAAAAAGTATAAAATAGAGGTTTTGCAATATAATTGTGTTGAAAAGCTCCTAATCAATTACATAAACTCCTAAAATTTGATTAAAACTTTTTTGTAGTCCTTTTTGATACGTTTCGGACGAGCATGTCTAAATGGGCCTTACAATGGACCCGTTGGAATTTTAACTGAGTAAGAAGTAAAGAAATTTAGCTTTTGCAATATAATTGTGCTAAAAAGCTCCTAATCAATTATTTGAACTCCTAAAATTTGATTAAAACTTGTTTTGCGGTCCTTTTTTGTAGAGGTTTCGGACGAGCAGGTCTAAGTGGGCCTTTCAATGGACCCGTTGGAATTAAATTGAGTAAAAAGTACAACAATTGAGGTTTTGCAATATAATTGTGTTGAAAAGCTCCTAATCAATTACATGAACTCCTCAAATTTGATTAAAACATATTTTGCAGTCCTTTTTGTAGTGGTTTCGGACGAGCGGGTCGAAATGGGCCTTTCAATGGACCTGTTGGTATTTTAACTGAGTAAAAAGTACAGAAATTGAGGTTTCGCATTATAATTGTGTTGAAAAGCTCCTAATCAATTATTTGAACTCCTAATATTTGAATAAAACATTTTTTGCGGTCCTTTTTGTAGAGGTTTCGGACGAGCAGGTCTAGATGGGCCATTCAATGGACCCGTTGGAATTTTAACTGAGTAAAAAGTACTGAAATTGAGGTTTTGCAATATAATTGTGTTGAAAAGCTCCTAATCAATTATTTGATCTCCTAATATTTGAATAAAACATTTTTGAGAACTTTTTTGTAGAGGTTTCGGACGAGCAAGTCTAAATGGGCCTTTTAATGGGCCCATTTGAATTTTAACTGAGTAAAAAGTATAAAATTGAATTTTTTTCAATATAATTGTGTTGAAAAGTTCCTAATCAATTATTTGAACTCCTAAAATTTGATTAAAACTATTTTGCAGTCCTTTTTGTCGAGGTTTCGAACGAGCAGGTCTAAATGGGCCTTTCAATGCACCCGTTAGAATTTTAACTGAGTAAAAAGTACAGAAATTGAGGTTTTGCAATATAAATGTGTTGAAAAGCTCCTAATCAATTATTTGAACTCCTAATATTTGAATAAAACATTTTTGCGGTCCTTTTTGTAGAGGTTTCGGACGAGCGGGTCTAAATGGGCCTTTCAATGGACCCGTTGAAAATTTAAGTGAGTAAAAAGTATAAAATTAAGGTTTTGCAATTAATTGTGTTCAAAAGCTCCTAATCAATTACATAAACTCCTAAAATTTGATTAAAACTTTTTTTGCAGTCCTTTTTGATACGTTTCGGACGAGCAGTTCTAAATGGGCCTTACAATGGACCCGTTGGAATTTTAACTGAGTAAAAAGTACAAAAATTGAGCTTTTGCAATATAATTGTATTGAAAAGCTCCTAATCAATTATTTGAACTCCTAAAATTTGATTAAAACTTGTTTTGCGGTCCTTTTTTGTAGAGGTTTCGGACGAGCAGGTCTAAATGGGCCTTTCAATGGACCCGTTGGAATTAAATTGAGTAAAAAGTACAAAAACTGAGGTTTTGCAATATAATTGTGTTGAAAAGCTCCTAATTAATTACATGAACTCCTAAAATTTGATTAAAACTTATTTTACAGTCCTTTTTGTAGAGGTTTCGGACGAGCGGGTCGAAATGGGCATTTCAATGGACCCGTTGGTATTTTAACTGAGTAAAAAGTACAGAAATTGAGGTTTCGCATTATAATTGTGTTGAAATGCTCCTAATCAATTATTTGAATTCCTAATATTTGAATAAAACATTTTTGCGGTCCTTTTTGTAGAGGTTTCGGACGAGCAGGTCTAAATGGGCCTTTCAATGGACCCGTTGGAATTTTAACTGAGTAAAAAGTACAGAAATTGAGGTTTTGAAATATAATTGTGTTGAAAAGCTTTAAATCAATTACATGAACTCCTAAAATTTGTTTAAAACTTATTTTACAGTCCTTTTTGTAGAGGTTTCGGACGAGCGGGTCGAAAGGGGCCTTTCAATGGACCCGTTGGAATTTTAACTGAGTAAAAAGTACAGAAATTGAGGTTTCGCATTATAATTGTGTTGAAAAGCTCCTAATCAATTACATGAACTCCTAAAATTTGAATAAAACTTATTTTACAGTCCTTTTTGTAGAGGTTTCGGACGAGCAGGTCTAAATGGGCCTTTCAGTGGACCCGTTGGTATTTTAACTGAGTAAAAAGTACAGAAATTGAGGTTTCGCATTATAATTGCGTTGAAAAGCTCCTAATCAATTATTTGAACTCCTAATATTTGAATAAAACATTTTTTGCGGTCCTTTTTGTAGAGGTTTCGGACGAGCAGGTCTAAATGGGCCTTTCAATGGACCCGTTGGAATTTTAACTGAGTAAAAAGTACAGAAATTGAGGTTTTGCAATATAATTGTGTTGAAAAGCTCCTAATCAATTATTTGAACTCCTAATATTTGAATAAAACATTTTTTGCGGTCCTTTTTGTAGAGGTTTCGGACGAGCAGGTCTAAATGGGCCTTTCAAAGGACCCGTTGGAATTTTAACTGAGTAAAAAGTACAGAAATTGAGGTTTTGCAATATAATTGTGTTGAAAAGCTCCTAATCAATTATTTGAACTCCTAATATTTGAATAAAACATTTTTGCGGTCCTTTTTGTAGTGGTTTCGGACGAGCGAGTCTATATGGGCCTTTCAATGGACCCGTTGAAATTTTAACTGATTAAAAAGTATAAAATTGAGGTTTTTCAATATAATTGTGTTGAAAAGCTCCTAATCAATTACATAAACTCCTAAAATTTGATTAAAACGTTTTTTGTAGTCCTTTTTGATACGTTTCGGACGAGCAGGTCTAAATGGGCCTTGCAATGGACCCGTTGTAATTTTAACGGAGTAAAAAGTACAGAAATTGAGATTTTGCAATATAATTGTGTTGAAAAGCTCCTAATAAATTATTGGAACTCCTAATCAATTATTTGAACTCCTAAAATTTGATTAAAACTTGTTTTGCGGTCCTTTTTTGTAGAGGTTTCGGACGAGCAGGTCTAAATGGGACCTTCAATGGACCCGTTAGAATTTTATCTGAGTAAAAAGTACAGAAATTGAGGTTTTGCAATATAAATGTGTTGAAAAGCTCCTAATCAATTATTTGAACTCCTAATATTTGAATAAAACATTTTTGCGGTCCTTTTTGTAGAGGTTTCGGACGAGCGGGTCTAAATGGGCCTTTCAATGGACCCGTTAAAATTTTAACTGAGTAAAAAGTATAAAATTGAGGTTTTGCAATATAATTGTGTTGAGAAGCTCCTCATCAATTACATAAACTCCTAAAATTTGATTAAATCTTTTTTTTGCAGTCCTTTTTGATACCTTTCGGACGGGCAGGTCTAAATGGGCCTTACAATGGACCCATTGGAATTTTGACTGAGTAAAAAGTACAGAAATTGAGCTTTTGCAATATAATTGTGTTTAAGAGCTCCTAGTCAATTATTTGAACTCCTAATATTTGAATAAAACATTTTTGCGAACCTTTTTGTAGAGGTTTCGGACGAGCGGGTCGAAATGGGCCTTTCAATGGGCCCGTTTGAATTTTAACTGAGTAAAAAGTACAGAAATTGAGGTTTTGCAATATAATTGTGTTGAAAAGCTCCAAATCAATTATTTGAACTCCTAATATTTGAATAAAACATTTTTTGCGGTCCTTTTTGTAGAGGTTTTGGACGAGCAGGTCTAAATGGGCCATTCAATCGACCCGTTGGAATTTTAACTGAGTAAAAAGTACAGAAATTGAGGTTTTGCAATATAATTGTGTTGAAAAGCTCCTAATCAATTATTTGAACTCCTAATATTTGAATAAAACATTTTTGCGAACCTTTTTGTAGAGGTTTCGGACGAGCAGGTCTAAATGGGACTTTCAATGGGCCCGTTTGAATTTTAACTGAGTAAAAAGTATAAAATTGAGGTTTTTCAATATAATTGTGTTGAAAAGTTCCTAATCAATTATTTGAACTCCTAAAATTTGATTAAAATTATTTTGCAGTCCTTTTTGTCCGTTGAAATTTTAATTGAGTAAAAAGTATAAAATTGAGGTTTTGCAATATAATTGTGTTAAAAAGCTCCTAATCAATTACATAAACTCCTAAAATTTGATTAAAATCTTTTTTGCAGTCCTTTTTGATACGTTTCGGACGAGCATGTCTAAATAGGCCTTACAATGGACCCGTTGGAATTTTAACTGAGTAAAAGTACAGAAATTTAGCTTTTTGCAATATAATTGTGTTGAAAAGCTCCTAATAAATTATTTGAACTCCTAAAATTTGATTAAAACTTGTTTTGCGGTCCTTTTTTGTAGAGGTTTCGGACGAGCAGGTCTAAATGGGCCTTTCAATGGACCCGTTGGAATTAAATTGAGTAAAAAGTACAAAAATTGAGGTTTTGCAATATAATTGTGTTGAAAAGCTCCTAATCAATTACATGAACTCCTAAAATTTGATTAAAACTTATTTTGCAGTCCTTTTTGTAGAGGTTTCGGACGAGCGGGTCGAAATGGGCCTTTCAATGGACCCGTTGGAATTAAATTGAGTAAAAAGTACAAAAATTGAGGTTTTGCAATATAATTGTGTTGAAAAGCTCCTAATCAATTACATAAACTCCTAAAATTTGATTAAAACCTTTTTTGCAATTCTTTTTGATACGTTTCGGACGAGCAGGTCTAAATGGGCCTTACAATGGACCCGTTGGAATTTTAACTGAGTAAAAAGTACAGAAATTTAGCTTTTGAAATATAATTAAGTTGAAAAGCTCCTAATCAATTATTTGAACTCCTAAAATTTGATTAAAACTTGTTTTGCGGTCCTTTTTTGTATAGGTTTCGGACGAGCAGGTCTAAATGGGCCTTTCAATGGACCCGTTGGAATTAAATTGAGTAAAAAGTACAAAAGATGAGGTTTTGCAATATAATTGTGTTGAAAAGCTCCTAATCAATTACATGAACTCTTAAAATTTGATTAAAACTTATTTTGCAGTCCTTTTTGTAGAGGTTTCGGACGAGCGGGTTGAAATGGGCCTTTGAATGGACCCGTTGATATTTTAACTGAGTAAGAAGTACAGAAATTGAGGTTTCGCAATATAATTGTGTTGAAAAGCTCCTAATCAATTATTTGAACTCCTAATATTTGAATAAAACATTTTTGCGGTCCTTTTTGTAGAGGTTTCGGACGAGCAAGTCTAAATGGGCCTTTGAATGGACCCGTTGGTATTTTAACTGAGTAAAAATTACAGAAATTGAGGTTTTGCAATATAATTGTGTTGAAAAGCTCCTAATAAATTATTTGAACTCCTAAAATTTGATTAAAACTATTTTGCAGTCCTTTTTGTCGAGGTTTCGGACGAGCAGGTCTAAATGGGCCTTTCAATGGACCCGTTAGAATTTTAACTGAGTAAAAAGTACATAAATTGAGGTTTTGCAGTATAAATGTGTTGAAAAGCTCCTAATCAATTATTGAACTCCTAATATTTGAATAAAACATTCTTGCGGTCCTTTTTGTAGACGTTTCGGACGAGCGGGTCTAAATGGGCCTTTCAATGGACCCGTTGAAATTTTAACTGAGTAAAAAGTATAAAATTGAGGTTTTGCAATATAAATGTGTTGAAAAGCTCCTAATCAATTACATAAACTCCTAAAATTTGATTAAAACCTTTTTTGCAATTCTTTTTGATACGTTTCGGACGAGCAGGTCTAAATGGGCCTTACAATGGACCCGTTGGAATTTTAACTGAGTAAAAAGTACAGAAATTTAGCTTTTGCAATATAATTAAGTTGAAAAGCTCCTAATCAATTATTTGAACTCCTAAAATTTGATTAAAACTTGTTTTGCGGTCCTTTTTTGCATAGGTTTCGGACGAGCAGGTCTAAATGGGCCTTTCAATGGACCCGTTGGAATTAAATTGAGTAAAAAGTACAAAAATTGAGGTTTTGCAATATAATTGTGTTGAAAGCTCCTAATCAATTACATGAACTCCTAAAATTTGATTAAAACTTATTTTGCAGTCCTTTTTGTAGAGGTTTCGGACGAGCAGGTCGAAATGGGCCTTTCAATGGACCCGTTGGAATTAAATTGAGTAAAAAGTACAAAAATTGAGGTTTTGCAATATAATTGTGTTGAAAAGCTCCTAATCAATTACATGAACTCCTAAAATTTGATTAAAACTTATTTTGCAGTCCTTTTTGTAGAGGTTTCGGACGAGCGGGTCGAAATGGGCCTTTGAATGGACCCGTTGGTATTTTAACTGAGTAAAAAGTACAAAAATTGAGGTTTCGCAATATAATTGTGTTGAAAAGCTCCTAATCAATTATTTGAACTCCTAATATTTGAATAAAACATTTTTGCAGTCCTTTTTGTAGAGGTTTCGGACGAGCAGGTCTAAATGGGCCTTTCAATGGACCCGTTGGTATTTTAACTGAGTAAAAAGTACAGAAATTGAGGTTTTGCAATATAATTGTGTTTAAAAGCTCCTAATCAATTATTTTAACTCCTAATATTTGAATAAAACATTTTTGCGAACCTTTTTGTAGAGGTTTCGGACGAGCGGGTCTAAATGGGCCTTTCAATGGGCCCGTTTGAATTTTAACTGAGTAAAAAGTATAAAATTGAGGTTTTTCAATATAATTGTGTTGAAAAGCTCCTAATCAATTATTTGAACTCCTAAAATTTGAATAAAACATTTTTGCAGTCCTTTTTGTAGAGGTTTCGGACGAGCGGGTCTAAATGGGCCTTTCAATGGACCCCTTGAAATTTTAACTGAGTAAAAATTACAGAAATTGAGGTTTTGCAATATAATTGTGTTGAAAAGCTCCTAATAAATTATTTGAACTCCTAAAATTTGATTAAAACTATTTTGCAGTCCTTTTTGTCGAGGTTTCGGACGAGCAGGTCTAAATGGGCCTTTCAATGGACCCGTTAGAATTTTAACTGAGTAAAAAGTACAGAAATTGAGGTTTTGCAGTATAAATGTGTTGAAAAGCTCCTAATCAATTATTTGAACTCCTAATATTTGAATAAAACATTTTTGCGGTCCTTTTTGTAGAGGTTTCGGACGAGCGGGTCTAAATGGGCCTTTCAATGGACCCGTTGAAATTTTAACTGAGTAAAAAGTATAAAATTGAGGTTTTGCAATATAAATGTGTTGATGTAACCCCCTTAACCCGGCCTAGACGGTTGACCCGAATTAAGAAAGTCACACGGGGAAAACCAAAGTCAACCCGAAAGTCAACCTTGATTAACGACCCTTTTTTTTAATCTTGTCTAGATGCATTTTAAACCTTAGATATGATCATACAACAACATACTCAAAGATCATAATCATCAGAGATCAAACAGGGACCCAATTGAACAAATTACAACTTTAAGGACCAAATTGTAATTTCTGATAAATATGAGGACTTAACCCAAATTAAAGTTACCAGCTTGTAATTAGTCAGGTTTCATGCTTCACTGTGAAATTTCAGCTCAAAAGGACATCCCAAACTCATACAATTGCACAAACAAGATTCAGGACCAAAACGCAAACAATTCAAAACATTTAACTGCCAATGTCAGCCCCCAACGGTCACCCGTTCCGAAACAGGCAGAGCCCGTTTCGAAACGCGGGGCCGTTCCGCAACGCGTACCGAAACACGGGCTGGCAGTAGCCAAACCGTTTCGGAACGGTCCCTCCCGTTTCGGACACCTGAGCTTGTTTAAGGCACCTGTTCCGAAACGGGTGATACTGTTCCGAAACACCTTGCACAGATTGCTCCAAAATGCATTCTTAAACATGCAATTAAACATCCAATCATGCTCCAATTGCCACCAAACTTTACCAGCATGCAATTCAACATATATAAGACATACTTGCATCAACAATTCATCAAAACAACATCATATACGAAAAGCCCCAAATCTATAGGCATGCTTCCTACACAAGCAAGCCATACAAGCATAAACTTCCAATTCAAGCATATAAAGGCCAAACACTAAAACCAGCATTCTCATCAGCATCCAACATACTTAGGGAGTTCCAAACATCTCCCAAAACATACACATTGGTCCCCCATTGCCAAATTACCAAAAGCTAGAAATGTACTTAAGAAACCTTCCATACTTTGAGCTTTACTTTCACTTGAATGCTTGCCCTTCTTGCTGCCCTCAAAGTACTCTAATGTTCTGCATTATTGAATTAAGAAAACGGAAGAGAGCGTAAGCAAAAGCTTAGTGAGGAATGCTCATAAAACCATTCAATAATGCATTTATAAAACATTTATAAATCATGCTTCAAATCAACATTTGCACATGCTCAAAAGCATACTTAAAACAAGCAACTCATGCTTCATATCATAACATGTCATATTGGCCACAAGTGATAAGTTCCATTTCTTTAAAAACAAGTTCATCAACTTTCACCCCAAGGACTTTTAAACACCTTGGCCCCAAGGACTTTTAAACACCTTGGCCCATGGACTTTTAAACACCATGGAAGAGGACCACACAAGGACTTTTAACCACCTTTGTGTCCACATCAAGTTTCACCCCAAGGACTTTTAAACACCTTGGCCCCAAGGACTTTTAAACACCTTGGCCCCATGGACTTTTAAACACCATGGAAAGGATCACACAAGGACTTTTAACCACCTTTGTGTCCATAGCAAGAATCATCCAAGGACTTTTAACCACCTTGATGTTCTTAAGTAAACAAGGCTCACTCAAGGACTTTTAACCACCTTAGTGACCTTAACCTTTTCAAAACATCACTTGCCAATATACATCATTATCATCAATTTATCCACTGTTTTAAAGCATTAAACCAAGCCATATACATCATGCATTTAAAAGCATCAAACCACATTTTATCAATGTACAAAAACAAGGAACTCTTACATTGAGCTTCCTTCAACAAATGGCTTACAACAACAGCAAATACCATGCTAAATCATGCTTTCAAAACAGTATTTAAATCATGCAATAAACCACATTGCATCACAACAAAATCATGGCCACCACTAGAGAGTACTTTCCGAAAACTTACACTTGATCTTAGCAAAGTTGTTTAGACTTAAACTAAGCTCCCAAGACATTGGTTTCAAAGCCGAAAACCCAATTTCACTCACCGATTCCACTTCGCCTCTTGCCGAAGCACCAAATCAAGCTTCCGGATCAACAACTCTTGGATCCAAAGATGCCTCCCCTGTTTTAACACATCAAAGCAGAGGATTAATGCATCATCATGCATTAATTGCTTCAATGAAAGCACCTAAACTCGCTGCTCTCATCCACACTCCATTTTCGGCCACCAAACACAACCGAAAATGCATCCAAACCACTTCTCAACAAAGCCCAGCCATAAAACATCAAAACCTAACATCCTTTAACATCATTTAACATCTAAAAAGAGCCTAATAACATCCTTATACCTCCAGCAACACCAGATCCACAAGATCACCTCAAAAACAACCAAGAAACACAAGCTAAACTTAGGAAACTCAACCTATCCGGGATTGCATTAATCAAAACTCAATTCCTTATCAATTTAATGTTCAAATATCATCAAAAACACATCTCAAATCACAGATTAATCAGATCAAACGAAAATTATCAAAAATCACCAAATCTTGCATTATAAGCCAAGATCCATTTCTCATCTTAAAAGCCTTTAATAAAACATCAATTAAGGATTGAAAACTTAGGAATTTCAGTAAAGAACTGATAGTTTAGAGGAGAAGGACGTTCTTACCTCCAAACTTGAGTTTCTCCTCTTTTTGGAATCAAAAACCTTGATGAATCAAGTAGCAAATGATGAGGTTTTGTAGATATGATGATTAGGAATCAAAAGAGAGTTGAAAGGAGAGATTTAGGAGAGAAAATCAGAAACAATTCTCTGGAAAGAAGGTGTTTGGGTTGAGAGAAAATGAGAGAAAGAAAATTGGAAAGTTAGTTAACAAAATAGCCAAAATGGCTTTCCCTCCTCTTTTGACATATTTTAAAATCAGAATAAATCTCAAAATATCTTAGAAAAATCTGGAGAAACTACTTTTGGATTAATAGCTCCTTAAAGATTTAAAGTTTCAACCCTTTCGAAAACAGTCACCAAACTTTCAAAAATTACATTTTGGTCACTAGCCAAAATGTCACCCTTCCAAAACTCATTTTCCAAAATTGATTTCACAGTTCACTTAATTATATTAAAAGATGATTTTAGAACATTTTTCCATATTTTTAATGCAACCCGAACTAGGCTTTCCTAATTTCACCTCTTTAGATTCGAACAACACTTTGACCAAACCGGTCAACGCCCAAAACTACTAAGCCCAAAACCGGGGAGTTCAAATAATTGATTAGGAGCTTTTCAACACAATTATATTGCGAAACCTCAATTTCTGTACTTTTTACTCAGTTAAAATACCAACGGGTCCATTGAAAGGCCCATTTCGACTCGCTCGTCCGAAACCTCTACAAAAAGGACTGCAAAATAAGTTTTAATCAAATTTTAGGAGTTCATGTAATTGATTAGGAGCTTTTCAACACAATTATATTGCAAAACTTCAATTTTTGTACTTTTTACTCAATTTAATTCCAACGGGTCCATTGAAAGGCCCATTTAGACTTGCTCGTCCGAAACCTATACAAAAAAGGACCGCAAAACAAATTTTAATCAAATTTTAGGATTTCAAATAATTGATTAGGAGCTTTTCAACTTAATTATATTGCAAAAGCTAAATTTCTGTACTTTTTACTCAGTTAAAATTCCAACGAGTCCATTGTAAGGCCCATTTAGACCTGCTCGTCCCAAACGTGTCAAAAAGGACTGCAAAAAAGGTTTTAATCAAATTTTAGGAGTTTATGTAATTGATTAGGAGCTTTTCAACACAATTATATTGCAAAACCTCAATTTTATACTTTTTACTCAGTTAAAATTTCAACAGGTCCATTGAAAGGCCCATTTAGACCCGCTCGTCCGAAACTTCTACAAAAAGGACCGCAAAAAATGTTTTATTCAAATATTAGGAGTTCAAATAATTGATTAGGAGCTTTTCAACACATTTATACTGCAAAACCTCAATTTCTGTACTTTTTACTCAGTTAAAATTCTAACGGGTCCATTGAAAGGCCCATTTAGACCTGCTCGTCTGAAACCTCTACAAAAAGGACCGCAAAAATGTTTTATTCAAATATTAGGAGTTCAAATAATTGATTAGGAGCTTTTTAACACATTTATACTGCAAAACCTCAATTTCTGTACTTTTTACTCAGTTAAAATTCTAACGGGTCCATTGAAAGGCCCATTTAGACCTGCTCGTCCGAAACCTCGACAAAAAGGACTGCAAAATAGTTTTAATCAAATTTTAGGAGTTAAAATAATTGATTAGGAGCTTTTCAACACAATTACATTGAAATACCTCAATTTTATACTTTTTACTCAGTTAAAATTCAAACGGGCCCATTGAAAGGCCCATTTAGACCTGCTCGTCCGAAACCTCTACAAAAAGGTTCGCAAAAATGTTTTATTAAAATATTAGGGGTACAAATAATTGATTAGGAGCTTTTCAACACAATTATATTGCAAAACCTCAATTTATGTACTTTTTACTCAGTTAAAATTCCAACGGGTCCATTGAAAGGCCCATTTAGACCTGCTCGTCCGAAACCTCTACAAAAAGGACCGCAAAAATGTTTTATTCTAATATTAGGAGTTAAAATAATTGATTAGGAGCTTTTCAACATAATTATATTGCGAAACCTCAATTGTTGTACGTTTTACTCAGTTAAAATTTCAACGGATCCATTGAAAGGCCCATTTAGACCCGCTCGTCCGAAACCTCTACAAAAAGGACCGCAAAAATGTTTTATTCAAATATTAGGAGTTCAAATAATTTATTAGAAGCTTTTCAACACAATTATATTGCGAAACCTCAATTTCTGTACTTTTTACTCAGTTAAAATACCAACGGGTCCATTGAAAGGCCCATTTCGACCCGCTCGTCCGAAACCTTTACAAAAAGGACTGCAAAATAAGTTTTAATCAAATTTTAGGAGTTCATGTAATTGATTAGGAGCTTTTCAACACAATTATATTGCAAAACCTCAATTTTTGTACTTTTTACTCAATTTAATTCCAACGGGTCCATTGAAAGGCCCATTTAGACCTGCTCGTCCGAAACCTATACAAAAAAGGACCGCAAAACAAGTTTTAATCAAATTTTAGGAGTTCAATTAATTGATTAGGAGCTTTTCAACTTAATTATATTGCAAAAGCTAAATTTCTGTACTTTTTACTCAGTTAAAATTCCAACGGGTCCATTGTAAGGCCCATTTAGACCTGCTCGTCCGAAACGTATCAAAAAGAATTGCAAAAAAGGTTTTAATCAAATTTTAGGAGTTTATATAATTGATTAGGAGCTTTTCAACACAATTATATTGCAAAACCTCAATTTCATACTTTTTGCTCAGTTAAAATTTCAACGGGTCCATTGAAAGGCCCATTTAGACCCGCTCGTCCGAAACCCCTACAAAAAGGACTGCAAAAATGTTTTATTCAAATATTAGGAGTTCAAATAATTGATTAGGAGCTTTTCAACATATTTATACTGCAAAACCTCAATTTCTGTACTTTTTACTCAGTTAAAATTCTAACGGGTCCATTGAAAGGCCCATTTAGACCTGCTCGTCGGAAACCTCGACAAAAGGACTGCAAAATAGTTTTAAATAAAATTTTAGGAGTTCAAATAATTTATTAGGAACCTTTCAACACAATTGTAACGCCCCAGTTTTGGGCTTGGAAGTCTTGGGCGTTGACCGGTTGGTCAAAGTGTTGTTCGAATCGAAAGAGGTTAAATTAGGAAAGCCTAGTTCGGGTTGCATTAAAAATATGGAAAAATGTTCTAAAATCATCTTTTAATATAAATTGATGAACTGTGGAAACAATTTTGGAAAATGATTTTTGGAAGGTTGACATTTTGGCTAGTGACCAAAATGTGATTTTCGCAAATTTGGTGGCTGTTTTAAAAAGGATTGAAACTTTGAATCTTTAAGGAGCTATTTGCCCAAAAGTGAATTCTCCAGATTTTTTCTAAGATATTTTAATCCTAAAATCTGATTTTAAAGGTTTGATAAAAGGAGGGAAACTCATTTTACTATTTTTCTTTTCTAACTTCCTATTTTCTCTTCTCCTTTTCTCTCCAACCAAACATCACCATTTTCAGAGATTTTGATCTGATTTCTTCACCTAAATTCATCTTTTCAACTCACAATTGTTAGCAAATCATTGTGTAATCAAAACCTACTCAATCGCTACAAGTTTCAACAAGGTTTTCATTCCAAAAAGTGGAGAAATCACAAGTTTGGAGGTATGAACGATTCTCCTCTGAACTTTAAGTTCTTTAATGAAATTCCTAAAGTTTTCAATCCTAAATGTATGTTTAATTAAAGGTTTTCAAGTAGATTTATGGATCTTGGCTAATTATGCAAGATTTTGATGATTTCACTTGATTTTCGTTTGATCTGTTAAATCTGAGTTTTTAGAAGTGTTTTTGGTGTTAAATGATCATTAAATTGATGTGGAAGTGAGTCTTGATTAATGCAATCCCGGATAGGCTGTGTTTCCTAATTTTAGCTTGTGTTTTAAGGTAGTTTTTGTGGTGATTTTGTGGATCTGGTGTTGCTGGAGGTATAAGGATGGTTGTAGGTTGTTTTTGGATGTTAAATGATGTTAATGGAAGTGAGGTTTTGCTGGTTTGTGGCTGGGCTTTGTTTAGAAGTGTTTCGGATGCATTTTCGGTTGTGTTTGGAGGCCGAAAATGGAGGTTTAGTGAGAGCAGCGAGTTTAGATGCTTTCATTGAAGCAATTAATGCATGATGATGCATTAATCCTCTGCTTTAATGTGTTGAAACAGGGGAGGCATCCTAGGATCCAAGATTTGTTGATCCGGAGGCTTGTTTTGGTGCTTTGGCTTGAAGCGAAGTGGTAATCGGTGAGTGAAAATGGATTTTCAGCTTTTTAACCAAGGGTTGAAGGTTTTGGGAGCTTAGTATAAGTCTAAACAACTTTGCTAAGCTCAAGTGTAAGTTTTCGGATTACTCTCTTTAAGTGGTGGCCATGTTTTGATGAAATGTGAAATGATGATTTTGCATGATTTGCTACTGTTTTGGAAAGCATGTTTTAGCATGTTAATTGCTGATGTTTTAGCATGATTTATGCTGATGATTTAAGCCATGTGTTGAAGGTGTCTCTAGGTAAGAGTGCCTTGTTTTTATGCATTGTTAAATGATGATTTAATGCTTTGAAATGCATGATGAAATGGCTTGGTTTAAATGCTTTAAAACAGTGGATTATATGATGTATAAAGTGTGTATTGGCAAGTGATGGTTTGTAAAAGTGAAGGTCACTAAGGTGGTTAAAAGTCCTTGAGTGAGCCTTGTTATCTAAGATCATCAAGGTGGTTAAAAGTCCTTGGATGAATCTTGTTGCGGACACTAAGGTGGTTAAAAGTCCTTAGGTGCTCCTTTCCATGGTGGTTAAAAGTCCATGGGGCCAAGGTGTTTAAAAGTCCTTGGGGCCAAGGTGTTTAAAAGTCCTTGGGGCCAAGGTGTTTAAAAGTCCTTGGGGTAATTCAAGCTACGGACACAAAGGTGGTTAAAAGTCCTTGTGTGGTCCATTCATGGTGTTTAAAAGTCCATGGCCAAGGTGTTTAAAAGTCCTTGGGGTCCAAGGTGTTTAAAAGTCCTTGGGGAAAGTTGTTGAACTTGATTTCTAAATGAAATGTATCACTTGAGCCAATATGACATGTATAGTACATGAGATGCATGAGATGCATGATTTAATGTTTATGTTGAAGCATGTGATGCTTGTTAAAATGAAATGTGGAAGCATGATATTGCTTGATTTAGAGTGTGCTTTGAGCATGTGTAAAGGTTGTTTACAAGCATGATTTACAAATGGTTTTAAATGCATTATTGAATGGCTTTTAAAGAGCACTCCTCACTAAGCTTTGGCTTACGCTCTCTCGTTTTCTTGATTCAATAATGCAGAGCATTAAAGTGCTTTGAGGGCAGCAAGAGGTGGCAAGCAAACAAGTACAAGCAAAGCTCAATGTATGAAGGTTTTATAAGTGTTTTAGCTTTTGTATGTTTTGGCAATGGGGGACCAATGTATTTGTTTTGGGAGGTGTTTAAGACTCCCTAAATATGTTGTATGTGGTTGTTGATGCTGGTTTTAGATTGAATTTCTATTGCTTGCTTTTGAAGGTTTAAGGCTTGAATGTTAGCTTGTGTAGGAAGCATGACCTTGAATTTGGGGCTTTTTGCATGAGATGTTATCTTGCTGAATTGATGATGCTTATATGTGTTATATATGTTTAATTACATGCTGATAAAGTTTGGTGATGTTTGGAGCATGTTTGAGTGTCCAATTGCATGATCTAGTATGCTTGTTTGCTGGTTTTTGTGCAGGCGTTTCGGAACAGGGGTGTACCGTTTCGGAACAGGTGCCTTGCATGAACCCAGGCGTCCGAAACGGTATGCACCGTTTCGAAACGGTTTAGCCTCTGCCGAGGCCATGTTCCGGAACCCGTTTCGGAACGGCCCGTGTTTCGGAACAGGGCTAGCCTGTTTCGGAACGGTCGACCGTTAAGGGGCTGACATGGTAGTTATATGTTTTGGAATGTTTGCGTTTTGGTCCTGAATCTTGAATGATCAATTGCATGAGCTGTGGATGTCCTTTTGAGCTGAAATTTCACAGAGAAGCATGTAACATGACTAATTCCAAGTTGGTAACTCTAATTTGGGTTAAGTCCCTTAAATAAACAGAATTTACAATTTGGTCCCTAAAGTTGTAATTTGTTCAATTGGGTCCCCAATTGATCTCTGATGTTTGTGATCTTTTGATTCGTTGTTTGTATGGTCACACTCAAGGTTAATGTGCATCTAGACAAGATTAAAAAGAAAAAAAAAGGGTCGTTAATCAAGGTTGACTTCCGGGTTGACTTTGGTTTTCCCCGTGTAATCTTCGTAGTTCGGGTCAACCGTCTAGACCGGGCTACGGGGGTTACATTTGGTGGTATCAGAGCTGAGTTCTCGAGTAATTGGGAATGTGTGTGTATGCATGATTGAAGCATGGTTTGGTTTGTATGCTTGTTGAGTGAAAGCATGTTCAGTGATATGATATGATGATATATATGTGATGCATGTTGTGATGATGCATGATGAGGGTACCCATTGCCAAACAAAAGCTAAAGAGATGATGTAGTTTTTGAAAGAAATTGAGCTTGAATACTTGGAATTTGCTTACCTTGCTGGTCCTGATTTGTTTTATTTTGTATTGTTATGCATGGTAAAGTATGGCACCACGTAGAGAGTTAAGGAGTAGCGCAAGAGCTACGACCCCGGAAGGGAATGTGAATGATGAGCACACTGGTAGTGCTGTGATACCTCCTCCTCCACCCGGTGGTGGTGGTGCGGAGAGGGAAAGAGCTGGAGTTGGAGCTGAGGCAGCTGGTGCTGGAGCTGCAGGACCTGAAGCTGGTCAGGGGCAAGCGATGCCTGACATGTCTGTACTTGTACAAGCTATTGCGGGTGCGTTTCGAGCAGCAGTAGCTGGAGCTCAAGGAGCTGGGCATCAGGGAGATGCTGGTGCTAGACTACCCTTGGAACGTTTGCGCAGTCTTGGTGGGACTGAGTTTAGGGGTATGTCGGCTGAGAGGTCAGAAGCATGGTTGGAAAGTACCAAGCGTGTCTTGGGGCAGATGAGTTGCACTGATGTGCAGAAGCTGGGATGTGTGGTGTCACTGCTGCAAGGTGATGCTTATACGTGGTGGACGACCACAATCTCTGGGATGGCTGATGCTGATGTTACTTGGACGTTCTTTCAGCATGCGTTCAAGAGGAGATATCTGGGAGTTAGATATCTGGATGAAAAGAAGCGTGAATTAATGTCTCTGACCCAAGGGAACATGAGTGTGGCTGAGTATGAGGTACAGTTTGTACGTCTTAGCCAGTATGCACCTGAGTTGGTACCTGATGAGCGCGAAAGGTGCGAAAGGTTCCATTATGGTTTGGTAACGGAGGTTAAGACCTATATGTTGGCAGCTGAGTACAATGATTTCGATGTGCTGGTTAGTCGGTCCAAGGACATCGAGATGAACCTGAGTTTGTCTGCTAAGGGTGCTGGAGCTAGTTCTGGGAAGAGAGCTGCTGAGTATAGTTCCGGTGGTCGGAACAAGAGAGGGCGCGATCAGAGGTTTTAGTCCTCGTCTAAGAGAGGTGGAGGTGCACCTGCTAGGGGTGGCAATGCTAGAGCTGACCCTAGTGCTTGTTGGATCTGCGGATCGCGTGGTCACTTGAAGCGTGACTGTCCCCGTGCTGGGAGGGAGGTGCAAGCTCCTGTGGTGGCGGCTGGTTATGAGTGCTGGAGCTGTGGTTCAGCTGATCATCTGAGGCGTGATTGTCCAAGGATGGCTGGTGGTCAAGAGCGTGCTCCTGTTGTTGCAGCATCGCAGAGAGGTCGTGGGCGCGGCCGTGGTAATTTTCAGAGACGAGAGGAAGGTGGGCGCGGTGTAGCTCATGTTGTGGCTATTCAACCTGAGGGTGGAGGCCAAGCGAGGGTGTATGCTCAGCGCGAAGGAAGGAATGATGCGGATGTGATTGCAGGTACCTTTACTTTGCAATCCTTGTCATTGCTTTCTTTGATTGATTCTGGATCTACGCATTCATACATTCTTCGTGAGCATGCTGAGTTGCTTGGTTTGCCTGTTGAGTCTTTGGATGTTGGTGTTAGAGTCACTAGTTCTTTTGGTGAAACTGTTGTGACTCGTAAGCTTTATAAAAGGTGTCCTTTGGTTGTTCAAGAGCATGTCTTTCTTGTTGATCTTATGGAGTTGCCCTTTTATGGTTTTGATGTGATCCTTGGTATGGATTGGCTTGCTGAGCATCGTGCTGTTGTGGATTGTGAGAATAAGCGGGTTTCGCTTAGGCTTGCGGATGATTATGAAGTGGTGGTGGTTGGTGAAAATGTGAAGTTTCTTGCCAATGTTGTTTCTACCTTGGAGGCGAGCAGGATGTTGAGGCAAGGTTGTGAAGCTTTTCTGGCTTTTGTGATGAATCCTAGTTCGAAGGAGCTGAGGGTGCAGGATATCAGGGTTGTGAAGGAGTTTCCTGATGTTTTTCCTGAGGAGTTGCCTGGTTTACCTCCTAATCGCGAGGTGGAGTTTGGTATTGAGCTGTATGAGAATACCACTCCTGTGTCCATTACTCCCTATAGAATGGCACCTAAGGAGCTGAAGGAGCTGAAGACGCAGTTGCAAGAGTTGCTTGATCGTGGTTTCATCCGGCCGAGTGTTTCGCCTTGGGGTGCTCCTGTCTTGTTTGTGAAGAAGAAAGATGGCACGATAAGGATGTGCATTGATTACCGTCAGCTGAACAAGTTGACTATCAAGAATCGGTATCCTTTGCCGAGGATTGATGATCTCTTTGATCAATTTCGGGGAGTTGCTGTGTTCTCCAAGATTGACTTGAGGTCAGGGTATTATCAGTTGAAGGTGAAGGATGTGGATGTGCCTAAGACAGCTTTCAGGACAAGGTATGGGCATTATGAGTTCCTTGTGATGCCGTTTGGTTTGACAAATGCTCCTGCTGCTTTCATGGACATGATGAATCGTGTTTTTCATGAATACCTGGACAAGTTTGTTGTGGTGTTCATTGATGATATCCTTGTGTACTCGCGTACTGAGGAAGAGCACGAAGAGCATTTGAGGATTGTGTTGCAAGCTTTGTTGGAGAATCAGCTTTATGCTAAGTTGAGCAAGTGTGAGTTTTGGCTTAGAGAGGTTGTTTTTCTTGGGCATGTGGTCTCAGCTGAGGGGATTCGTGTTGATCCTCAGAAGATTGAAGCGGTGATGAACTGGAAAGTTCCTAAGTCTGTTCAGGAGGTTCGTAGTTTCCTTGGTTTGGCAGGATACTACCGAAGGTTTGTGGATGGTTTTTCCAAGATTGCTGCTCCTTTGACGAAGTTGCTGCAGAAAGATGTTAAGTATGAATGGACAGAAGCGAGGCAGCAAGCTTTTGAGAAGCTGAAGTTGGCTTTGACGCAAGCTCCTATCTTGATTCAGCCTGAATCAGGGAAAGAGTTTGTAGTCTATAGTGATGCATCCTATGTTGGTTTGGGGTGTGTGCTAATGCAAGAGGGTAAGGTTGTGGCTTATGCGTCGCGGCAGTTGAAGGTGCATGAGCGCAATTATCCTACGCATGATATTGAGCTAGCTGCAGTGGTTTTTGCTCTGAAGATCTGGAGGCATTATCTGTATGGTGAGAAGTGTACGGTGTACACGGATCACAAGAGTTTGAGGTATCTGATGTCTCAGAAGGAGTTGAATCTCAGGCAGCGACGTTGGTTGGAGTTGTTCAAGGATTATGATCTGACGATAGAGTATCATCCTGGAAAGGCCAATGTTGTTGCGGATGCCTTGAGTAGAAAGGTAGCTGTTGAGCTGAGAGCAATATTTGCTAGCTTGAGCATATCGCAGGATGGTGGTCTTGTTGCTGAGTTGCAGGTGAAACCTTCGTTGGTTCAGTTGATCAAGGATAAGCAGTTGTTGGATGATTCCTTGGTGTCTCATGTTCAGGATATCGCGGAGGGTAGACCTTCGGATTTCTGCTTTAATGAGGATGGAGTGTTGTGTTTTGGTAATCGGATAGTAGTGCCTGTAGATGCTGAGTTGAGGCATGCTATTCTAGCTGAAGGTCATAGTAGTCCTTTTGCTATGCATCCTGGTAGTACAAAGATGTATCGCGATCTTCGTGATGAGTACTATTGGGTGGGCTTGAAGAAGGATGTGGCAGAGTTCGTGAGCAAGTGTTTGGTGTGTCAGCGAGTTAAGGCTGAACATCAAGTTCCTTCTGGTTTGTTGCAACCGTTGAAAATCCCTGAATGGAAGTGGGAGAGGGTTACCATGGATTTTGTATCTGGTTTGCCTTTGTCTCCGTCGAAGAAGAATTCTGTTTGGGTGATTGTGGATCGCCTGACGAAATGTGCACATTTCTTGCCTGTGCATACTACGTTTTCCTTGGATAAGCTGGCAGAGCTGTACGTTGCTGAGGTTGTGAGGTTGCATGGTGTGCCTAAGTCGATCGTGTCGGATAGGGATCCGAGGTTCACGTCGCGTTTTTGGCAGTGTTTGCATCAAGCTCTGGGTACAAGGTTGCATTTCAGTACATCCTATCATCCTCAGTCGGATGGCCAGTCTGAGCGTGTTATTCAGATTTTGGAGGATATGTTGAGATGTTGCGTGATAGAGTTCCAAGGTTCTTGGGAGAAGCATCTACCTTTGGTTGAGTTCGCCTACAACAACAGTTTTCAGGCGAGTATACAGATGGCACCTTATGAGGCTCTGTATGGGAGGAAGTGTAGGACTCCTCTGTGTTGGGCTGAAACTGGTCAAAAGTTGGTTTCGATGCCTGCTTTGTTGAAAGGTACCACCGAGAAAGTGAAGCTCATATGTGAGCGGTTGAAGGCTGCTTCTGATCGGCAGAAATCTTACGCGGATTTGAGGCGTAAGGAGATAGAGTTTGCGGTGGGTGATCGCGTGTTTTTGAAGGTTTCGCCTTGGAAGAAGGTGATGAGGTTTGGGCGGAAGGGTAAGCTGAGCCCTAGATACATTGGACCGTATGAGGTTGTTGAGCGTGTTGGTCCTGTTGCGTATCGGTTGAGGTTACCTCAGGAGCTGGAGAAGATTCATGATGTGTTCCATGTTTCTATGCTCCAGAAGTATAGATCTGATCCTTCGCATGTGTTGCCTGTGGAGGAAGTGGAATTGAATCCGGATTTGACCTATGATGAGGAACCGGTGAAGATTCTGGATTCAGATAGCAAGGTTCTTCGTGGCAAGACCATTGAGTTGGTGAAGGTGCTGTGGAAGCATCGCGGTGTTGAGGAAGCCACGTGGGAGCGGAAGGAAGATATGCTGAAGCAGTTTCCTTATCTCTTTCCTTCAGGTAAATTTCGAGGACGAAATTTCTTAAGGGGGGGAGAGTTGTAACGCCCCGGTTTTGGGCTTGGAAGTCTTGGGCGTTGACCGGTTGGTCAAAGTGTTGTTCGAATCGAAAGAGGTTAAATTAGGAAAGCCTAGTTCGGGTTGCATTAAAAATATGGAAAAATGTTCTAAAATCATCTTTTAATATAAATTGATGAACTGTGGAAACAATTTTGGAAAATGAGTTTTGGAAGGTTGACATTTTGGCTAGTGACCAAAATGTGATTTTCGCAAATTTGGTGGCTGTTTTAAAAAGGATTGAAACTTTGAATCTTTAAGGAGCTATTTGCCCAAAAGTGAATTCTCCAGATTTTTTCTAAGATATTTTAATCCTAAAATCTGATTTTAAAGGTTTGATAAAAGGAGGGAAACTCATTTTACTATTTTTCTTTTCTAACTTCCTATTTTCTCTTCTCCTTTTCTCTCCAACCAAACATCACCATTTTCAGAGATTTTGATCTGATTTCTTCACCTAAATTCATCTTTTCAACTCACAATTGTTAGCAAATCATTGTGTAATCAAAACCTACTCAATCGCTACAAGTTTCAACAAGGTTTTCATTCCAAAAAGTGGAGAAATCACAAGTTTGGAGGTATGAACGATTCTCCTCTGAACTTTAAGTTCTTTAATGAAATTCCTAAAGTTTTCAATCCTAAATGTATGTTTAATTAAAGGTTTTCAAGTAGATTTATGGATCTTGGCTAATTATGCAAGATTTTGATGATTTCACTTGATTTTCGTTTGATCTGTTAAATCTGAGTTTTTAGAAGTGTTTTTGGTGTTAAATGATCATTAAATTGATGTGGAAGTGAGTCTTGATTAATGCAATCCCGGATAGGCTGTGTTTCCTAATTTTAGCTTGTGTTTTAAGGTAGTTTTTGTGGTGATTTTGTGGATCTGGTGTTGCTGGAGGTATAAGGATGGTTGTAGGTTGTTTTTGGATGTTAAATGATGTTAATGGAAGTGAGGTTTTGCTGGTTTGTGGCTGGGCTTTGTTTAGAAGTGTTTCGGATGCATTTTCGGTTGTGTTTGGAGGCCGAAAATGGAGGTTTAGTGAGAGCAGCGAGTTTAGATGCTTTCATTGAAGCAATTAATGCATGATGATGCATTAATCCTCTGCTTTAATGTGTTGAAACAGGGGAGGCATCCTAGGATCCAAGATTTGTTGATCCGGAGGCTTGTTTTGGTGCTTTGGCTTGAAGCGAAGTGGTAATCGGTGAGTGAAAATGGATTTTCAGCTTTTTAACCAAGGGTTGAAGGTTTTGGGAGCTTAGTATAAGTCTAAACAACTTTGCTAAGCTCAAGTGTAAGTTTTCGGATTACTCTCTTTAAGTGGTGGCCATGTTTTGATGAAATGTGAAATGATGATTTTGCATGATTTGCTACTGTTTTGGAAAGCATGTTTTAGCATGTTAATTGCTGATGTTTTAGCATGATTTATGCTGATGATTTAAGCCATGTGTTGAAGGTGTCTCTAGGTAAGAGTGCCTTGTTTTTATGCATTGTTAAATGATGATTTAATGCTTTGAAATGCATGATGAAATGGCTTGGTTTAAATGCTTTAAAACAGTGGATTATATGATGTATAAAGTGTGTATTGGCAAGTGATGGTTTGTAAAAGTGAAGGTCACTAAGGTGGTTAAAAGTCCTTGAGTGAGCCTTGTTATCTAAGATCATCAAGGTGGTTAAAAGTCCTTGGATGAATCTTGTTGCGGACACTAAGGTGGTTAAAAGTCCTTAGGTGCTCCTTTCCATGGTGGTTAAAAGTCCATGGGGCCAAGGTGTTTAAAAGTCCTTGGGGCCAAGGTGTTTAAAAGTCCTTGGGGTAATTCAAGCTACGGACACAAAGGTGGTTAAAAGTCCTTGTGTGGTCCATTCATGGTGTTTAAAAGTCCATGGCCAAGGTGTTTAAAAGTCCTTGGGGTCCAAGGTGTTTAAAAGTCCTTGGGGAAAGTTGTTGAACTTGATTTCTAAATGAAATGTATCACTTGAGCCAATATGACATGTATAGTACATGAGATGCATGAGATGCATGATTTAATGTTTATGTTGAAGCATGTGATGCTTGTTAAAATGAAATGTGGAAGCATGATATTGCTTGATTTAGAGTGTGCTTTGAGCATGTGTAAAGGTTGTTTACAAGCATGATTTACAAATGGTTTTAAATGCATTATTGAATGGCTTTTAAAGAGCACTCCTCACTAAGCTTTGGCTTACGCTCTCTCGTTTTCTTGATTCAATAATGCAGAGCATTAAAGTGCTTTGAGGGCAGCAAGAGGTGGCAAGCAAACAAGTACAAGCAAAGCTCAATGTATGAAGGTTTTATAAGTGTTTTAGCTTTTGTATGTTTTGGCAATGGGGGACCAATGTATTTGTTTTGGGAGGTGTTTAAGACTCCCTAAATATGTTGTATGTGGTTGTTGATGCTGGTTTTAGATTGAATTTCTATTGCTTGCTTTTGAAGGTTTAAGGCTTGAATGTTAGCTTGTGTAGGAAGCATGACCTTGAATTTGGGGCTTTTTGCATGAGATGTTATCTTGCTGAATTGATGATGCTTATATGTGTTATATATGTTTAATTACATGCTGATAAAGTTTGGTGATGTTTGGAGCATGTTTGAGTGTCCAATTGCATGATCTAGTATGCTTGTTTGCTGGTTTTTGTGCAGGCGTTTCGGAACAGGGGTGTACCGTTTCGGAACAGGTGCCTTGCATGAACCCAGGCGTCCGAAACGGTATGCACCGTTTCGAAACGGTTTAGCCTCTGCCGAGGCCATGTTCCGGAACCCGTTTCGGAACGGCCCGTGTTTCGGAACAGGGCTAGCCTGTTTCGGAACGGTCGACCGTTAAGGGGCTGACATGGTAGTTATATGTTTTGGAATGTTTGCGTTTTGGTCCTGAATCTTGAATGATCAATTGCATGAGCTGTGGATGTCCTTTTGAGCTGAAATTTCACAGAGAAGCATGTAACATGACTAATTCTAAGTTGGTAACTCTAATTTGGGTTAAGTCCCTTAAATAAACAGAATTTACAATTTGGTCCCTAAAGTTGTAATTTGTTCAATTGGGTCCCCGATTGATCTCTGATGTTTGTGATCTTTTGATTCGTTGTTTGTATGGTCACACTCAAGGTTAATGTGCATCTAGACAAGATTAAAAAGAAAAAAAAAGGGTCGTTAATCAAGGTTGACTTCCGGGTTGACTTTGGTTTTCCCCGTGTAATCTTCGTAGTTCGGGTCAACCGTCTAGACCGGGCTACGGGGGTTACAACAATTATATTGAAAAACCTCAATTTTATACTTTTTACTCAGTTAAAATTCAAACGGGCCCATTGAAAGGCCCATTTAGACCTGCTCGTCCGAAACCTCTACAAAAAGGTTCGCAAAAATGTTTTATTCAAATATTAGGAGTTCAAATAATTGATTAGGAGCTTTTCAACACAATTAAATTGCAAAATCTCAATTTCTGTAATTTTTACTCAGTTAAAATTCCAACGGGTCCATTAAAAGGCCCATTTAGACCTGCTCGTCCAAAACCTCTACAAAAAGAACCGCAAAAATGTTTTATTCAAATATTAGGAGTTCAAATAATTGATTAGGAGCTTTTCAACACAATCATATTGCGAAACCTCAATTTCTCTACTTTTTACTCAGTTAAAATACCAACGGGTCCATTGAAAGGCCCATTTCGACCCGCTCGTCTGAAACCTCTACAAAAAGGACTGCAAAATAAGTTTTAATCAAATTTTAGGAGTTCATGTAATTGATTAGGACCTTTTCAACACAATTATATTGCAAAACCTCAATTTTTGTACTTTTTACTCAATTTAATTCCAACGGGTCCTTTGAAAGGCCCATTTAGACCTGCTCGTCCGAAACCTCTACAAAAAAGGACCGCAAAACAGGTTTTTATCAAATTTTAGGAGTTCAAATAATTGATTAGGAGCTTTTCAACACAATTATATTGCAAAAGCTAAATTTCTGTACTTTTTACTCAGTTAAAATTCCAACGGGTCCATTGTAAGGCCCTTTTAGACCTGCTCAACCGAAATGTATCGAAAAGGACTGCAAAAAAGGTTTTAATCAAATTTTAGGAGTTTATGTAATTGATTAAGAGCTTTTCAACACAATTATATTGCAAAACCTCAATTTTATACTTTTTACTCAGTTAAAATTCCAACGGGTCCATTGTAAGGCCCATTTAGACCTGCTCGACCGAAACGTATCAAAAAGGACTACAAAAAAGGTTTTAATCAAATTTTAGGAGTTTATGTAATTGCTTAGGAGCTTTTCAACACAATTATATTGCAAAACATCAATTTTATACTTTTTACTCAGTAAAAATTTCAACGGGTCCATTGAAAGGCCCATTTAGACCCGCTCGTCCGAAACCTCTACAAAAAGGACCGCAAAAATGTTTTATTCAAATATTAGGAGTTCAAATAATTGATTAGGAGCTTTTCAACACAATTATATTGCAAAACCTCAATTTCTGTACTTTTTACTCAATTAAAATTCCAACGGGTCCATTGAAAGGCCCATTTAGACCTGCACGTCCGAAACCTCTACAAAAAGGACTGCAAAAATGTTTTATTCAAATATTAGGAGTTCAAATAATTGATTAGGAGCTTTTCAACACAATTATATTGCGAAACCTCAATTTTTGTACTTTTTCTCAGTTAAAATACCAACGGGTCCATTGAAAGGCCCATTTGGACCCGCTCGTCCGAAACCTCTACAAAAAGGACTGCAAAATAAGTTTTAATCAAATTTTAGGAGTTCATGTAATTGATTAGGAGCTTTTCAACACAATTATATTGCAAAACCTCAATTTTTGTACTTTTTACTCAATTTAATTCCAACGGATCCATTGAAAGGCCCATTTAGACCTGCTCGTCCGAAACCTCTACAAAAAAGGACCGCAAAACAAGTTTTAATCAAATTTTAGGAGTTCAAATAATTGATTAGGAGCTTTTCAACACAATTATATCGCAAAAGATAAATTTCTTTACTTTTTACTCAGTTAAAATTCCAACGGGTCCATTGTAAGTCCCATTTACACATGCTCGTCTGAAACGTATCAAAAAGGACTGCAAAAAAGGTTTTAATCAAATTTTAGGAGTTTATGTAATTGATTAGGAGCTTTTCAACACAATTATATCGCTAAACCTCAATTTTATACTTTTTACTCAGTTAAAATTTCAATGGGTCCATTGAAAGGCCCATTTAGACCCGCTCGTCCGAAACCTCTACAAAAAGGACCGCAAAACAAGTTTTAATCAAATTTTAGGAGTTCTAATAATTGATTAGGAGCTTTTCAACACAAATATATTGCAAAAGCTAAATTTCTGTACTTTTTACTCAGTTAAAATTCCAACGGGTCCATTGAAAGGCCCATTTAGACCTGCTCGTCCGAAACCTCTACAAAAAGGACCGCAAAAATGTTTTATTAAAATATTAAGAGTTCAAATAATTTATTAGGAGCTTTTCAACACAATTATATTGCGAAACCTCAATTTCTGTACTTTTTATTCAATTAAAATACCAACGGGTCCATTGAAAGGCCCATTTCGACCCGCTCGTCCGAAACCTCTACAAAAAGGACTGCAAAATAAGTTTTAATCAAATTTTAGGAGTTCATGTAATTGATTAGGAGCTTTTCAACACAATTATATTGCAAAACCACAATTTTTGTACTTTTTACTCAATTTAATTCCAACGGGTCCATTGAAAGGCCCATTTAGACCTGCTCGTCCGAAACCTCTACAAAAAAGGACCGGAAAACAAGTTTTTATCAAATTTTAGGAGTTCAAATAATTGATTAGGAGCTTTTCAACACAATTATATAGCAAAAGCTAAATTTCTGTACTTTTTACTCAGTTAAAATTCCAACGGGTCCATTGTAAGGCTCATTTAGACCTGCTCGTCCGAAACGTATAAAAAAGGACTGCAAAAAAAGGTTTTAATCAAATTTTAGGAGTTTATGTAATTGATTAGGAGCTTTTGAACACAATTATATTGCAAAACCTCAATTTTATACTTTTTACTCAGTTAAAATTTCAACGGGTCCATTGAAAGGCCCATTTAGACCCGCTCGTCCGAAACCTCTACAAAAAGGACCGCAAAAATGTTTTATTCAAATATTAGGAGTTCAAATAATTGATTACGAGCTTTTCAACACATTTATACTGCAAAACCTCAATTTTTGTACTTTTTACTTAGTTAAAATTCTAACGGGTCCATTGAAAGGCCCATTTAGACCAGCTCGTCCGAAACCTCTACAAAAAGGTTCGCAAAAATGTTTTATTCAAATATTAGGAGTTCAAATAATTGATTAGGATCTTTTCAACACAATTATATTGCAAAACCTCAATTTCTGTACTTTTTACTCAGTTAAAATTCCAACGGGTCCATTGAAAGGCCCATTTAGACCTGCTCGTCCGAAACCTCTACAAAAAAGGACCGCAAAACAAGTTTTAATCATATTTTAGGAGTTCAAATAATTGATTAGGAGCTTTTCAACACAATTATATCGCAAAAGATAAATTTCTTTACTTTTTACTCAGTTAAAATTCCAACGGGTCCATTGTAAGGCCCATTTAGACATGCTCGTCCGAAACGTATCAAAAAGGACTGCAAAAAAGGTTTTAATCAAATTTTAGGAGTTTATGCATTTGATTAGGAGCTTTTCAACACAATTATATTGCTAAACCTCAATTTTATACTTTTTACTCAGTTAAAATTTCAATGGGTCCATTGAAAGGCCCATTTAGACCCGCTCGTCCGAAACCTCTACAAAAAGGACCGCAAAACAAGTTTTAATCAAATTTTAGGAGTTCAAATAATTGATTTGGAGCTTTTCAACACAATTATATTGCAAAAGCTAAATTTCTGTACTTTTTACTCAGTTAAAATTCCAACGGGTCCATTGAAAGGCCCATTTAGACCTGCTCGTCCGAAACCTCTACAAAAAGGACCGCAAAAATGTTTTATTAAAATATTAAGAGTTCAAATAATTTATTAGGAGCTTTTCAACACAATTATATTGCGAAACCTCAATTTCTGTACTTTTTACTCAGTTAAAATACCAACGGGTCCATTGAAAGGCCCATTTCGACCCGCTCGTCCGAAACCTCTACAAAAAGGACTACAAAATAAGTTTTAATCAAATTTTAGGAGTTCATGTAATTGATTAGGAGCTTTTCAACACAATTATATTGCAAAACCTCAATTTTTGTACTTTTTACTCAATTTAATTCCAACGGGTCCATTGAAAGGCCCATTTAGACCTGCTCGTCCGAAACCTCTACAAAAAAGGACCGCAAAACAAGTTTTTATCAAATTTTAGGAGTTCAAATAATTGATTAGGAGCTTTTCAACACAATTATATTGCAAAAGCTAAATTTCTGTACTTTTTACTCAGTTAAAATTCCAACGGGTCCATTGTAAGGCCCATTTAGACCTGCTCGTCCGAAACGTATCAAAAAGGACTGTAAAAAATGTTTTAATCAAATTTTAGGAGTTTATGTAATTGATTAGGAGCTTTTGAACACAATTATATTGCAAAACCTCAATTTTATACTTTTTACTCAGTTAAAATTTCAACGTGTCCATTGAAAGGCCCATTTAGACCCGCTCGTCCGAAACCTCTACAAAAAGGACCGCAAAAATGTTTTATTCAAATATTAGGAGTTCAAATAATTGATTAGGAGCTTTTCAACACATTTATACTGCAAAACCTCAATTTCTGTACTTTTTACTTAGTTAAAATTCTAATGGGTCCATTGAAAGGCCCATTTAGACCTGCTCGTCCGAAACCTCGACAAAAAGGACTGCAAAATAGTTTTAATCAAATTTTAGGAGTTCAAATAATTTATTAGGAGCTTTTCAACACAATTATATTGCAAAACCTCAATTTTATAATTTTTACTCAGTTAAAATTCAAACAGGCCCATTGAAAGGCCAAATTAGATCTGCTCGTCCGAAACCTCTACAAAGAGGTTCGCAAAAACGTTTTATTCAAATATTAGGTGTTAAAATAATTGATTAGGAGCTTTTCAACACAATTATATTGCAAAACCTCAATTGATGTACTTTTTACTCAGTTAAAATACCAACGGGTCCATTGAAAGGCCCATTTCGTCCCGCTCGTCTGAAACCTCTACAAAAAGGACTGCAAAATAAGTTTTAATCAAATTTTAGGAGTTCATGTAATTGATTAGGAGCTTTTCAACACAATTATATTGCAAAACCTCAATTTTTGTACTTTTTACTCAATTTAATTCCAACGGGTCCATTGAAAGGCCCATTTGGACCTTCTCGTCCGAAACCTCTACAAAAAGGACCGCAAAACTAGTTTTAATCAAATTTTAGGAGTTCAAATAATTGATTAGGAGCTTTTCAACACAATTATATTGCAAAAGCTAAATTTTCTGTAATTTTTACTCAGTTAAAATTCCAACGGGTCCATTGTAAGGCCCATTTAGACCTGCTTGTCCGAAACGTATCAAAAAGGACTGCAAAAAAGGTTTTAATCAAATTTTAGGAGTTTATGTAATTGATTAGGAGCTTTTCAACACAGTTATATTGCAAAACCTCAATTTTATACTTTTTACTCAGTTAAAATTTCAACGGGTCCAATGAAAGGCCCATTTAGACCTGCTCGTCCGAAACCTCTACAAAAAGGACCGCAAAAATGTTTTATTCAAATATTAGGAGTTCAAATAATTGATTAGGTGCTTTTCAACACATTCATACTGCAAAACATCAATTTCTGTACTTTTTACTCAGTTAAAATTCTAACGGGTCCATGGAAAGCCCCATTTAAACCTGCTCGTCTGAAACCTCGACAAAAAGGACTGCAAAATAGTTTTAATCAAATATTAGGAGTTAAAATAATTGATTAGGAGCTTTTCAACACAATTATATTGCGAAACCTCAATTTCTGTAGTTTTTACTAAGTTAAAATACCAACGGGTCCATTGAAAGGCCCATTTCGACCCGCTCGTCCGAAACCTCTACAAAAAGGACTGCAAAATAAGTTTTAATCAAATTTTAGGAGTTCATGTAATTGATTAGGAGCTTTTCAACACAATTATATTGCAAAACCTCAATTTTTGTACTTTTTACTCAATTTAATTCCAACGGGTCCATTGAAAGGCCCATTTAGACCTGCTTGTCCGAAACCTCTACAAAAAAGGACCGCAAAACAAGTTTTAATAAAATTTTAGGAGTTCAAATAATTGATTAGGAGCTTTTAAACACAATTATATTGCAAAAGCAAAATTTTTGTACTTTTTACTCAGTTAAAATTCCAACGGGTCCATTGTAAGGCCCATTTAGACCTACTCGTCCGAAACGTATCAAAAAGGACTGCAAAAAAGGTTTTAATCAAATTTTAGGAGTTTATGTAATTGATTAGGAGCTTTTCAACACAATTATATTGCAAAACCTCAATTTTATACTTTTTACTCAGTTAAAATTTCAACGGGTCCATTGAAAGGCCCATTTAGACCTGCTCGTCCGAAACCTCTACAAAAAGGACCCCAAAAATGATTTATTCAAATATTAGGAGTTCAAGTAATTGATTAGGAGCTTTTCAACACAATTATATTGCAAAACCTCAATTTATGTACTTTTTACTCAGTTAAAATTCCAACGGGTCCATTGAAAGGCCCATTTAGAATTGCTCGTCCGAAACCTATACAAAAAAGACCGCAAAAAATGTATTATTCAAATATTAGGAGTTCAAATAATTGATTAGGAGCTTTTCAACACAATTATATTGCAAAAACTCAATTTCATACTTTTTACTCAGTTAAAATTCAAACGGGCCCATTGAAAGGCCCATTTCGACCTGCTCGTTCGAAACCTCGACAAAAAGGTTCACAAAAATGTTTTCTTCAAATATTAGGAGTTAAAATAATTGATTAGGAGATTTTCAACACAATTATATTGCAAAACCTCAATTGCTGTACTTTTTACTAAGTTAAAATTCCAACGGGTCCATTGAGAGGCCCATTTAGACCTGCTCGTCCGAAACTTCTACAAAAAGGACCGCAAAAATGTTATATTCAAATATTAGGAGTTCAAATAACTGATTAGGAGCTTTTCAACACATTTATATTGCAAAACCTCAATTTCTGTACTTTTTACTCAGTTAAAATTCTAATGAATCCATTGAAAGGCCCATTTAGACCTGCTCGTCCGAAACCTCGACAAAAAGGACTGCAAAAATGTTTTATTCAAATATTAGGAGTTTAAATAATTGATTAGGAGCTTTTCAACACAATTATATTGCGAAACCTCAATTTCTGTAGTTTTTACTAAGTTAAAATACCAACGGGTCCATTGAAAGGCCCATTTCGACCCGCTCGTCCGAAACCTCTACAAAAAGGACTGCAAAATAAGTTTTAATCAAATTTTAGGAGTTCATGTAATTGATTAGGAGCTTTTCAACACAATTATATTGCAAAACCTCAATTTTTGTACTTTTTACTCAATTTAATTCCAACGGGTCCATTGAAAGGCCCATTTAGACCTGCTTGTCCGAAACCTCTACAAAAAAGGACCGCAAAACAAGTTTTAATAAAATTTTAGGAGTTCAAATAATTGATTAGGAGCTTTTAAACACAATTATATTGCAAAAGCAAAATTTTTGTACTTTTTACTCAGTTAAAATTCCAACGGGTCCATTGTAAGGCCCATTTAGACCTACTCGTCCGAAACGTATCAAAAAGGACTGCAAAAAAGGTTTTAATCAAATTTTAGGAGTTTATGTAATTGATTAGGAGCTTTTCAACACAATTATATTGCAAAACCTCAATTTTATACTTTTTACTCAGTTAAAATTTCAACGGGTCCATTGAAAGGCCCATTTAGACCTGCTCGTCCGAAACCTCTACAAAAAGGACCGCAAAAATGTTTTATTCAAATATTAGGAGTTCAAGTAATTGATTAGGAGCTTTTCAACACAATTATATTGCAAAACCTCAATTTATGTACTTTTTACTCAGTTAAAATTCCAACGGGTCCATTGAAAGGCCCATTTAGAATTGCTCGTCCGAAACCTATACAAAAAAGACCGCAAAAAATGTATTATTCAAATATTAGGAGTTCAAATAATTGATTAGGAGCTTTTCAACACAATTATATTGCAAAAACTCAATTTCATACTTTTTACTCAGTTAAAATTCAAACGGGCCCATTGAAAGGCCCATTTCGACCTGCTCGTTCGAAACCTCGACAAAAAGGTTCACAAAAATGTTTTCTTCAAATATTAGGAGTTAAAATAATTGATTAGGAGATTTTCAACACAATTATATTGCAAAACCTCAATTGCTGTACTTTTTACTAAGTTAAAATTCCAACGGGTCCATTGAGAGGCCCATTTAGACCTGCTCGTCCGAAACTTCTACAAAAAGGACCGCAAAAATGTTATATTCAAATATTAGGAGTTCAAATAACTGATTAGGAGCTTTTCAACACATTTATATTGCAAAACCTCAATTTCTGTACTTTTTACTCAGTTAAAATTCTAACGAATCCATTGAAAGGCCCATTTAGACCTGCTCGTCCGAAACCTCGACAAAAAGGACTACAAAATAGTTTTAATCAAATTTTAGGAGTTCAAATAATTGATTAGGAACTTTTCAATACAATTATATTGAAAACCTCAATTTTATACTTTTTACTCAGTTAAAATTCAAACGGGTTCATTGAAAGGCCCATTTAGACCTGCTCGTCCGAAACCTCTACAAAAAGGTTCGCAAAAATGTTTTATTCAAATATTAGGAGTTCAAATAATTGATTAGGAGCTTTTCAACACAATTATATTGCAGAACCTCAATTTCTGTACTTTTTACTCAGTTAAAATTCCAACGGGTCCAATGAAAGGCCCATTTAGACCTGCTCGTCCGAAACCTCAACAAAAAGGACCGCAAAAATGTTTTATTCAAATATTAGGAGTTCAAATAAATGATTAGGAGCTTTCAACGCAATTATATTGCGAAACCTCAATTTCTGTACTTTTTACTCAGTTAAAATACCAACGGGTCCATTGAAAGGCCCATTTCGACCCGCTCGTCCGAAACCTCTACAAAAAGGACTGCAAAATAAATTTTAATCAAATTTTAGGAGTTCATGTAATTGATTAGGAGCTTTTCAACACAATTATATTGCAAAAGCTAAATTTCTGTACTTTTTACTCAGTTAAAATTCCAACGGGTTCATTGAAAGGCCCATTTAGACATGCTCGTCCGAAACCTCTACAAAAAAGGACTGCAAAACAAGTTTTAATCAAATTTTAGGAGTTCAAATAATTGATTAGGAGCTTTTCAACACAATTATATTGCAAAAGCTAAATTTATGTACTTTTTACTCAGTTAAAATTCCAACGGGTCCATTGAAAGGCCCATTTAGACCCGCTCGTCCGAAACCTCTACAAAAAGGACCACAAAAATGTTTTATTAAAATATTAGGAGTTCAAATAATTGATTAGGAGCTTTTCAACACAATTATATTGCGAAACCTCAATTTCTGTACTTTTTACTCAGTTAAAATACCAATGGGTCCATTGAAAGGCCCATTTCGACCCGCTCGTCCGAAACCTCTACAAAAAGGACTGAAAAATAAGTTTTAATCAAATTTTAGGAGTTCATGTAATTGATTAGGAGCTTTTCAACACAATTATATTACAAAACCTCAATTTTTTTACTTTTTACTCAAATTAATTCCAACGGGTCCATTGAAAGGCCCATTTACACCTGCTCGTCAGAAACCTCTACAAAAAAGGACCGCAAAACAAGTTTTAATCAAATTTTAGGAGTTCAAATAATTGATTAGGAGCTTTTCAACACAATTATATTGCAAAAGCTAAATTTCTGTACTTTTTACTCAGTTAAAATTCCAACGGGTCCATTGTAAGGCCCATTTAGACCTGCTCGACCGAAACGTATCAAAAAGGACTGCAAAAAAGGTTTTAATCAAATTTTAGGAGTTTATGTAATTGATTAGGAGCTTTTCAACACAATTATATTGCAAAACCTCAATTTTATACTTTTTACTCAGTTAAAATTTCAACGGGTCCATTGAAAGGCCCATTTAGACCCGCTCGTCCGAAACCTCTACAAAAAGGACCGCAAAAATGTTTTATTCAAATATTAGGAGTTCAAATAATTGATTAGGAGCTTTTCAACATATTTATTCTGCAAAACCTCAATTTCTGTACTTTTTACTCAGTTAAAATTCTAACGGGTCCATTAAAAGGCCTATTTAGACCTGCTCGTCCGAAACCTCGACAAAAAGGACTGCAAAATAGTTTTAATCAAATTTTAGGAGTTCAAATAATTTATTAGGAGCTTTTCAACACAATTATATAGCAAAACCTCAATTTTTGTACTTTTTACTCAGTTAAAATTTCAACGGGTCCATTGAAAGGCCCATTTAGACCCGCTCGTCCGAAACCTCTACAAAAAGGACTACAAAAATGTTTTATTCAAATATTAGGAGTTCAAATAATTTATTAGGAGGTTTTCAACACATTTATACTGCAAACCCTCAATTTCTGTACTTTTTACTCAGTTAAAATTCTAACGGGTCCATTGAAAGGCCCATTTAGACCTGCTCGTCTGAAACCTCGACAAAAAGGACTGCAAACTAGTTTTAATCAAATTTTAGGAGTTCAAATAATTTATTAGGAGCTTTTCAACACAATTATATTGCAAAACCTCAATTTTATACTTTTTTCTCAGTTAAAATTTAAACGGGCCCATTGAAAGGCCCATTTAGACCTGCTCGTCCGAAACCTCTACAAAAAGGTTCGCAAAAATGTTTTATTCAAATATTAGGAGTTAAAATAATTGATTAGGAGCTTTTCAACACAATTATATTGCAAAACCTCAATGGATGTACTTTTTACTCAGTTAAAATTCCAACGGGTCCATTGAAAGGCCCATTTAGACATGCTCGTTCGAAACCTCTACAAAAAGGACCGCAAAAATGTTTTATTCAAATATTAGGAGTTCAAATAATTGATTAGGAGCTTTTCAACACAATTATATTGCGAAACCTCAATTTATGTACTTTTTACTCAGTTAAAATACCAACGGGTCCATTGAAAGGCCCATTTCGACCCGCTCGTCCGAAACCTCTACAAAAAGGACTGCAAAATATGTTTTAATCAAATTTTAGGAGTTCATGTAATTGATTAGGAGCTTTTCAGCAAAATTATATTGCAAAACCTCAATTTTTGTACTTTTTACTCAATTTAATTACAACGGATCCATTGAAAGGCCCATTTAGACCTGCTCGTCCGAAATATCTACAAAAAAGGATCGCAAAACAATATTTAATCAAATTTTAGGAATTCAAATAATTGATTAGGATCTTTTCAACACAATTATATTGCAAAAGCTAAATTTCTGTACTATTTACTCAGTTAAAATTCCAACGGGTCCATTGTAAGGCCCATTTAGACCTGCTCGTCCAAAACGTATCAAAAATGACTGCAAAAAAGGTTTTAATCAAATTTTATGAGTTTATATAATGGATTAGGAGCTTTTCAACACAATTATATTGCAAAACCTCAATTTTATACTTTTTACACAGTTAAAATTTCAACGGGTCCATTGAAAGGCCCATTTAGACCCGCTCGTCCGAAACCTCTACAAAAAGGACCGCAAAAATGTTTTATTCAAATATTAGGAGTTCAAATTATTGATTAGGAGCTTTTCAACACATTTATACTGCAAAACCTCAATTTCTGTACTTTTTACTAAGTTAAAATTCTAACGGGTCCATTGAAAGGCCCATTTAGACCTGCTCGTCCGAAACCTCGACAAAAAGGACTGCAAAATAATTTTAATCAAATTTTAGGAGTTCAAATAATTTATTAGGAGCTTTTCAACACAATTATATTGCAAAACCTCAATTTTATACTTTTTACTTTGTTAAAATTCAAACGGGCCCATTGAAAGGCCCATTTAGACCTACTCGTCCAAAACCTCTACAAAAAGGTTCGCAAAAATGTGTTATTCAAATATTAGGAGTTAAAATAATTGATTAGGAACTTTTCAACACAATTATATTGCAAAACCTCAATTGTTGTACTTTTTACTCAGTTAAAATTCCAACGGGTCCATTGAAAGGCCCATTTAGACCTGCTCGTCCAAAACCTCTACAAAAAGGACCGCAAAAATGTTTTATTCAAATATTAGGAGTTCAAATAATTGATTAGGAGCTTTTCAACACAATTATATTGCGAAACCTCAATTTTTGTACTTTTTACTCAGTTAAAATACCAACGGGTCCATTTAAAGGCCTATTTCGACACGCTCGTCCGAAACCTCTACAAAAAGGACTGAAAAATAAGTTTTAATCAAATTTTAGGAGTTCATGTAATTGATTAGGAGCTTTTCAACACAATTATATTGCAAAACCTCAATTTTTGTACTTTTTACTCAATTTAATTCCAACGGGTCCATTGAAAGGCCCATTTAGACCTGCTCGTCCGAAACCTCTACAAAAAGGACCGCAAAAATGTTTTATTCAAATATTAGGAGTTCAAATAATTGATTAGGAGCTTTTCAACATAATTATATTGCGAAACCTCAATTTCTATACTTTTTACTCAGTTAAAATACCAACGGGTCCATTTAAAGGCCTATTTCGACACGCTCGTCCGAAACCTCTACAAAAAGGACTGAAAAATAAGTTTTAATCAAATTTTAGGAGTTCATGTAATTGATTAGGACCTTTTCAACACAATTATATTGCAAAACCTCAATTTTTGTACTTTTTACTCAATTTAATTCCAACGGGTCCATTGAAAGGCCCATTTAGACCTGCTCGTCCGAAACCTCTACAAAAAAGGACCGCAAAAATGTTTTATTCAAATATTAGGAGTTCAAATAATTGATTAGGAGCTTTTCAACACATTTATATTGCAAAACCTCAATTTCATACTTTTTACTCAGTTAAAATTTCAACGGGTCCATTGAAAGGCCCATTTAGACCCGCTTGTCCGAAACCTCTACAAAAAGGACCGCAAAAATGTTTTATTCAAATATTAGGAGTTCAAATAATTGATTAGGAGCTTTTCAACACATTTATACTGCAAAACCTCAATTTCTGTACTTTTTACTCAGTTAAAATTCTAACGGGTCCATTGAAAGGCCCATTTAGACCTGCTCGTCTGAAACCTCGACAAAAGGACTGCAAAATAGTTTTAATCAAATTTTAGGAGTTCAAATAATTTATTAGGAACTTTTCAACACAATTATATTGAAAAACCTCAATTTCAGGATATCGCGGAGGGTAGGCCTTCAGATTTCTGTTTTAATGATGATGGAGTGTTGTGTTTTGGGAGTCGGATAGTAGTGCCCAATGATGCTGAGTTGAGGCGTGCTATTCCGACTGAAGGTCATAGTAGTCCTTTTGTTATGCACCCTGGTAGTAGTAAGATGTATCGTGACCTTCGTGATGAGTACTATTGGGTGGCTTTTCAACACAATTATATTGCAAAACCTCAATTTTTGTACTTTTTACTCAATTTAATTCCAACGGGTCCATTGAAAGGCCCATTTAGACCTGCTCGTCCGAAACCTGTACAAAAAAGGACCGCAACACAAGTTTTAATCAAATTTTGGGAGTTCAAATAATTGATTAGGAGCTTTTCAACACAATTATATTGCAAAAGCTAAATTTATGTACTTTTTACTCAGTTAAAATTCCAACGGGTCCATTGTAAGGCCCATTTAGACCTGCTCGTCCGAAACGTATCAAAAAGGACTGCAAAAAAGGTTTTAATCAAATTTTATGAGTTTATGTAATTGATTAGGAGCTTTTCAACACAATTATATTGCAAAACCTCAATTTTATACTTTTTACTCAATTAAAATTTCAACGGGTCCATTGAAAGGCCCATTTAGACCCGCTCGTCCGAAACCTCTACAAAAAGGACTGCAAAAATGTTTTATTCAAATATTAGGAGTTCAAATAATTGATTAGGAGCTTTTCAATACATTTATACTGCAAAACCTCAATTTCTGTACTTCTTAATCAGTTAAAATTCTAACGGGTCCATTGAAAGGCCTATTTAGACCTGCTCGTCCGAAACCTCAACAAAAAGGACTGCAAAATAGTTTTAATCAAATTTTAGGAGTTCAAATAATTTATTAGGAGCTTTTCAACACAATTATATTGTAAAACCTCAATTTTATACTTTTTACTCAGTTAAAATTCAAACGGGCCCATTGAAAGGCCCCTTTACACCTGCTCGTCCGAAACCTCTACAAAAAGGTTCGCAAAAATGTTTTATTCAAATATTAGGAGTTAAAATAATTGATTAGGAGCTTTTCAAAACTATTATATTGCAAAACCTCAATTGCTGTACTTTTTACTAAGTTAAAATTCCAACGGGTCCATTGAAAGGCCCATTTAGACCTGCTCGTCCGAAACCTCTACAAAAAGGACCGCAAAAATGTTTTATTCAAATATTAGGAGTTCAAATAATTGATTAGGAGCTTTTCAACACAATTATATTGCGAAACCTCAATTTCTGTACTTTTTACTCAGTTAAAATACCAACGGGTCCATTGAAAGGCCCATTTCGACCCGCTCGTCCGAAACCTCTACATAAAGGACTGTAAAATAAGTTTTAATCAAATTTTAGGAGTTCATGTAATTGATTAGGAGCTTTTCAACACAATTATATTGCAAAACCTCAATTTTTGTACTTTTTACTCAATTTAATTCCAACTGGTCCATTGAAAGGCCCATTTAGACCTGCTCGTATGAATCCTCTACAAAAAAGGACCGCAAAACAAGTTTTAATCAAATTTTAGGAGTTCAAATAATTGATTAGGAGCTTTTCAACACAATTATATTGCAAAAGCTAAATTTCTATACTTTTTACTCTGTTAAAATTCCAACGGGTCCATTGAAAGGCCCATTTAGACCTGCTCGTCCGAAACCTCGACAAAAAGGACTGCAAAATAGTTTTAATCAAATTTTAGGAGTTAAAATAATTTATTAGGAGCTTTTCAACACAATTATATTGCAAAACCTCAATTTTTTACTTTTTACTCAGTTAAAATTCAAACGGGCCCATTGAAAGGCCTATTTAGACCTGCTCGTCCGAAACGTATCAAAAAGGACTGCAAAAAAGGTTTTAATCAAATTTTATGAGTTTATGTAATTGATTAGGAGCTTTTCAACACAATTATATTGAAAAACCTCAATTTTATACTTTTTACTCAGTTAAAATTTCAACGGGTCCATTGAAAGGCCCATTTAGACCCGCTCGTCCGAAACCTCTACAAAAAGGACCCCAAAAATGTTTTATTCAAATATTAGGAGTTCAAATAATTGATTAGGAGCTTTTCAACATAATTATATTTCGAAACCTCAATTTCTGTACTTTTTACTCAGTTAAAATACCAACGGGTCCATTGAAAGGCCCATTTCGACCCGCTCTTCCGAAACCTCTACAAAAAGGACTGCAAAATAAGTTTTAATCAAATTTTAAGAGTTCATGTAATTGATTAGGAGCTTTTCAACACAATTATATTGCAAAACCTCAATTTTTGTACTTTTTACTCAATTTAATTCAAACGGGTCCATTGAAAGGCCCATTTAGACCTGCTCGTCCGAAACCTCTACAAAAAAGGACCGCAAAACAAGTTTTAATCAAATTTTAGGAATTCAAATAATTGATCAGGAGCTTTTCAACACAATTATATTGAAAAAGCTAAATTTATGTACTTTTTACTCAGTTAAAATTCCACCGGGTCCATTGTAAGGCCCATTTAGACCTGCTCGTCCGAAACGTATCAAAAAGGACTGCAAAAAAGGTTTTAATCAAATTTTATGAGTTTATGTAATTGATTAGGAGCTTTTCAACACAATTATATTGCAAAACCTCAATTTTATACTTTTTACTCAGTTAAAATTTTAACGGGTCCATTGAAAGGCCCATTTAGACCCGCTCGTCCGAAACCTCTACAAAAAGGACCGCAAAAATGTTTTATTCAAATATTAGGAGTTCAAATAATTGATTAGGAGCTTTTCAACACATTTATACTGCAAAACCTCAATTTCTGTACTTTTTACTCAGTTAAAATTCTAACGGGTCCATTGAAAGGCCCATTTAGACCTGCTCGTCCGAAACCTCGACAAAAAGGACTGCAAAATAGTTTTAATCAAATTTTAGGAGTTCAAATAATTTATTAGGAACTTTTCAACACAATTATATTGAAAAACCTCAATTTCAGGATATCACGGAGGGTAGGCCTTCAGATTTCTGTTTTAATGATGATGGAGTGTTGTGTTTTGGGAGTCGGATAGTAGTGCCCAATGATGCTGAGTTGAGGCGTGCTATTCTGACTGAAGGTCATAGTAGTCCTTTTGCTATGCACCCTGGTAGTAGTAAGATGTATCGTGACCTTCGTGATGAGTACTATTGGGTGGCTTTTCAACACAATTATATTGCAAAACCTCAATTTTTGTACTTTTTACTCAATTTAATTCCAACGGGTCCATTGAAAGGCCTATTTAGACCTGCTCGTCCGAAACCTCTACAAAAAAGGACCGCAACACAAGTTTTAATCAAATTTTGGGAGTTCAAATAATTGATTAGGAGCTTTTCAACACAATTATATTGCAAAAGCTAAATTTCTGTACTTTTTACTCAGTTAAAATTCCAACGGGTCCATTGTAAGGCCCATTTAGACCTGCTCGTCCGAAACGTATCAAAAAGGACTGCAAAAAAGGTTTTAATCAAATTTTATGAGTTTATGTAATTGATTAGGAGCTTTTCAACACAATTATATTGCAAAACCTCAATTTTATACTTTTTACTCAATTAAAATTTCAACGGGTCCATTGAAAGGCCCATTTAGACCCGCTCGTCCGAAACCTCTACAAAAAGGACCGCAAAAATGTTTTATTCAAATATTAGGAGTTCAAATAATTTTTTTAGGAGCTTTTCAACATATTTATACTGCAAAACCTCAATTTCTGTACTTTTTAATCAGTTAAAATTCTAACGGGTCCATTGAAAGGCCTATTTAGACCTGCTCGTCTGAAACCTCGACAAAAAGGACTGCAAAATAGTTTTAATCAAATTTTAGGAGTTCAAATAATTTATTAGGAGCTTTTCAACACAATTATATTGCAAAACCTCAATTTTATACTTTTTACTCAGTTAAAATTCAAACGGGCCCATTGAAAGGCCCATTTAGACCTGCTCGTCCGAAACCTCTACAAAAAGGTTCGCAAAAATGTTTTATTCAAATATTAGGAGTTAAAATAATTGATTAGGAGCTTTTCAAAACAATTATATTGCAAAACCTCAATTGCTGTACTTTTTACTAAGTTAAAATTCCAACGGGTCCATTGAAATGCCCATTTAGACCTGCTCGTCCGAAACCTCTACAAAAAGGACCGCAAAAATGTTTTATTCAAATATTAGGAGTTCAAATAATTGATTAGGAGCTTTTCAACACAATTATATTGCGAAACCTCAATTTCTGTACTTTTTACTCAGTTAAAATACCAACGGGTCCATTGAAAGGCCCATTTCGACCCGCTCGTCCGAAACCTCTACATAAAGGACTGTAAAATAAGTTTTAATCAAATTTTAGGAGTTCATGTAATTGATTAGGAGCTTTTCAACACAATTATATTGCAAAACCTCAATTTTTGTACTTTTTACTCAATTTAATTCCAAATGGTCCATTGAAAGGCCCATTTAGACCTGCTCGTATGAATCCTCTACAAAAAAGGACCGCAAAACAAGTTTTAATCAAATTTTAGGAGTTCAAATAATTGATTAGGAGCTTTTCAACACAATTATATTGCAAAAGCTAAATTTCTGTACTTTTTACTCAGTTAAAATTCCAACAGGTCCATTGAAAGGCCCATTTAGACCTGCTCGTCCGAAACCTCGACAAAAAGGACTGCAAAATAGTTTTAATCAAATTTTAGGAGTTAAAATAATTTATTAGGAGCTTTTCAACACAATTATATTGCAAAACCTCAATTTTTTACTTTTTACTCAGTTAAAATTCAAACGGGCCCATTGAAAGGCCCATTTAGACCTGCTCGTCCGAAACGTATCAAAAAGGACTGCAAAAAAGGTTTTAATCAAATTTTATGAGTTTATGTAATTGATTAGGAGCTTTTCAACACAATTATATTGAAAAACCTCAATTTTATACTTTTCACTCAGTTAAAATTTCAACGGGTCCATTGAAAGGCCCATTTAGACCCGCTCGTCCGAAACCTCTACAAAAAGGACCACAAAAATGTTTTATTCAAATATTAGGAGTTCAAATAATTTATTAGGAGCTTTTCAACATAATTATATTTCGAAACCTCATTTTCTGTACTTTTTACTCAGTTAAAATACCAACGGGTCCATCGAAAGGCCCATTTCGACCCGCTCGTCCGAAACCTCTACAAAAAGGACTGCAAAATAAGTTTTAATCAAATTTGAAGAGTTCATGTAATTGATTAGGAGCTTTTCAACACAATTATATTGCAAAACCTTATTTTTTGTTCTTTTTACTTAATTTAATTCCAACGGGTCCATTGAAAGGCCCATTTAGACTAGCTCGTTAGAAACCTCTACAAAAAAAAGGACCGCAAAACAAGTTTTAATCAAATTTTAGGAGTTCAAATAATTGATTAGGAGCTTTTTAACACAATTATATTGCAAAAGCTAAATTTCTGTACTTTTTACTCAGTTAAAATTCAAACGGGTCCATTGTAAGGCCCATTTAGACCTGCTCGTCCGAAACGTTTCAAAAAGGACTGCAAAAGAGGTTTTAATCAAATTTTATGAGTTTATGTAATTGATTAGGAGATTTTAAACACAATTATATTGCGAAACCTCAATTTCTGTACTTTTTACTCAGTTAAAATACCAATGGGTCCATTGAAAGGCCCATTTCGACCCGCTCGTCCGAAACCTCTACAAAAAGGACTGCAAAATAAGTTTTAATCAAATTTTAGGAGTTCATGTAATTGATTAGGAGCTTTTCAGCACAATTATATTGCAAAACCTCAATTTTTGTACTTTTTACTCAATTTAATTCCAACGGGTCCATTGAAAGGCCCATTTAGACCTGCTCGTCCGAAACCTCTACAAAAAAGGACCGCAAAACAAGTTTTAATCAAATTTTAGGAATTCAAATAATTGATTAGGAGCTTTTCAACACAATTATATTGAAAAAGCTAAATTTATGTACTTTTTACTCAGTTAAAATTCCAACGGGTCCATTGTAAGGCCCATTTAGACCTGCTCGTCCGAAACGTATCAAAAAGGACTGCAAAAAAGGTTTTAATCAAATTTTATGAGTTTATGTAATTGATTAGGAGCTTTTCAACACAATTATATTGCAAAACCTCAATTTTATACTTTTTACTCAGTTAAAATTTTAACGGGTCCATTGAAAGGCCCATTTAGACCCGCTCGTCCGAAACCTCTACAAAAAGGACCGCAAAAATGTTTTATTCAAATATTAGGAGTTCAAATAATTGATTAGGAGCTTTTCAACACATTTATACTGCAAAACCTCAATTTCTGTACTTTTTACTCAGTTAAAATTCTAACGGGTCCATTGAAAGGCCCATTTAGACCTGCTCGTCCGAAACCTCGACAAAAAGGACTGCAAAATAGTTTTAATCAAATTTTAGGAGTTCAAATAATTTATTAGGAACTTTTCAACACAATTATATTGAAAAACCTCAATTTCAGGATATCGCGGAGGGTAGGCCTTCAGATTTCTGTTTTTAATGATGATGGAGTGTTGTGTTTTGGGAGTCGGATAGTAGTGCCCAATGATGCTGAGTTGAGGCGTGCTATTCTGACTGAAGGTCATAGTAGTCCTTTTGCTATGCACCCTGGTAGTAGTAAGATGTATCGTGACCTTCGTGATGAGTACTATTGGGTGGCTTTTCAACACAATTATATTGCAAAACCTCAATTTTTGTACTTTTTACTCAATTTAATTCCAACGGGTCCATTGAAAGGCCCATTTAGACCTGCTCGTCCGAAACCTCTACAAAAAAGGACCGCAACACAAGTTTTAATCAAATTTTGGGAGTTCAAATAATTGATTAGGAGCTTTTCAACACAATTATATTGCAAAAGCTAAATTTCTGTACTTTTTACTCAGTTAAAATTCCAACGGGTCCATTGTAAGGCCCATTTAGACCTGCTCGTCCGAAACGTATCAAAAAGGACTGCAAAAAAGGTTTTAATCAAATTTTATGAGTTTATGTAATTGTTTAGGAGCTTTTCAACACAATTATATTGCAAAACCTCAATTTTATACTTTTTACTCAATTAAAATTTCAACGGGTCCATTGAAAGGCCCATTTAGACCCGCTCGTCCGAAACCTCTACAAAAAGGACCGCAAAAATGTTTTATTCAAATATTAGGAGTTCAAATAATTGATTAGGAGCTTTTCAACACATTTATACTGCAAAACCTCAATTTCTGTACTTTTTAATCAGTTAAAATTCTAACGGGTCCATTGAAAGGCCTATTTAGACCTGCTCGTCCGAAACCTCGACAAAAAGGACTGCAAAATAGTTTTAATCAAATTTTAGGAGTTCAAATAATTTATTAGGAGCTTTTCAACACAATTATATTGCAAAACCTCAATTTTATACTTTTTACTCAGTTAAAATTCAAACGGGCCCATTGAAAGGCCCCTTTACACCTGCTCGTCCGAAACCTCTACAAAAAGGTTCGCAAAAATGTTTTATTCAAATATTAGGAGTTAAAATAATTGATTGGGAGCTTTTAAACACAATTATATTGCAAAACCTCAATTGATGTACTTTTTACTCAGTTAAAATTCCAATGGGTCCATTGAAAGGCCCATTTAGACCTGCTCGTCCGAAACCTCTACAAAAAGGACCGCAAAAATGTTTTCTTCATATATTAGGAGTTCAAATAATTGATTTGGAGCTTTTCAACACAATTATATTGCGAAACCTCAATTTCTGTACTTTTTACTCAGTTAAAATTCCAACGGGTCCATTGAAAGGCCCATTTCGACCCGCTCGTCCGAAACCTCTACAAAAAGGACTACAAAATAAGTTTTAATCAAATTTTAGGAGTTCATGTAATTGATTAGGAGCTTTTCAACACAATTATATTGCAAAACCTCAAATTTTGTACTTTTTACTCAATTTAATTCCAACGGGTCCATTGAAAGGCCCATTTAGACCTGCTCGTTCGAAACCTCTACAAAAAAGGACCACAAAACAAGTTTTAATCAAATTTTAGGAGTTCAAATAATTGATTAGGAGCTTTTCAACACAATTATATTGCAAAAGCTAAATTTCTGTACTTTTTACTCAATTAAAATTCCAACGGGTCCATTGTAAGGCCCATTTAGACCTGCTCGTCCGAAACGTATCAAAAAGGACTGCAAAAAAGGTTTTGATCAAATTTTATGAGTTTATGTAATTGATTAGGAGCTTTTCAACACAATTATAATGCAAAACCTCAATTTTATACTTTTTACTCAATTAAAATTTTAACGGGTCCATTGAAAGGCCCATTTAGACCCGCTCGTCCGAAACCTCTACAAAAAGGACCGCAAAAATGTTTTATTCAAATATTAGGAGTTCAAATAATTGATTAGGAGCTTTTCAACACAATTATATTGCAAAAGCTAAATTTCTGTACTTTTTACTCAGTTAAAATTCCAACGGGTCCATTGTAAGGCCCATTTAGACCTGCTCGTCCGAAACGTATCAAAAAGGACTGCAAAAAAGGTTTTAATCAAATTTTATGAGTTTATGTAATTGATTAGGAGATTTTCAGCACAATTATATTGCAAAACCTCAATTTTATGCTTTTTACTCAATTAAAATTTCAACGGGTCCACTGAAAGGCCCATTTAGACCCGCTCGTCCGAAACCTCTACAAAAAGGACCGCAAAAATGTTTTATTCAAATATTAGGTTTTCAAATAATTGATTAGGAGCTTTTCAACACATTTATACTGCAAAACCTCAATTTCTGTACTTTTTACTCAGTTAAAATTCTAACGGGTCCATTGAAAGGCCCATTTAGACCTGCTCGTCCGAAACCTCGACAAAAAGGACTGCAAACTAGTTTTAATCAAATTTTAGGAGTTCAAATAATTTATTAGGAGCTTTTCAACATAATTATATTTCAAAACCTCAATTTTATACTTTTTACTCAGTTAAAATTCAAACGAGCCCGTTGAAAGGCCCATTTAGACCTGCTCGTCCGAAACCTCTACAAAAAGGTTCGCAAAAATGTTTTATTCAAATATTAGGAGTTAAAATAATTTATTGGGATCTTTTCAACACAATTATATTGCAAAACCTCAATTGATGTACTTTTTACTCAGTTAAAATTCCAATGGGTCCATTGAAAGGCCCATTTAGACCTGCTCGTCCGAAACCTCTACAAAAAGGACCGCAAAAATGTTTTATTCAAATATTAGGAGTTCAAATAACTGATTAGGAGCTTTTCAACACAATTATATTGCGAAACCTCAATTTCTGTATATTTTACTCAGTTAAAATACCAACGGGTCCATTGAAAGGCCCATTTCGACCCGCTAGTCCGAAACCTCTACAAAAAGGACTGCAAAATAAGTTTTAATCAAATTTTAGGAGTTCATGTAATTGATTAGGAGCTTTTCAACACAATTATATTGCAAAACCTCAATTTTTGTACTTTTTACTCAATTTAATTCCAACTGGTCCATTGAAAGGCCCATTTAGACCTGCTCGTATGAATCCTCTACAAAAAAGGACCGCAAAACAAGTTTTAATCAAATTTTAGGAGTTCAAATAATTGATTTGGAGCTTTTCAACACAATTATATTGCAAAGGCTAAATTTCTGTACTTTTTACTCAGTTAAAATTCCAACGGGTCCATTGAAAGGCCCATTTAGACCTGCTTGTCCGAAACCTCGACAAAAAGGACTGCAAAATAGTTTTAATCAAATTTTAGGAGTTAAAATAATTTATTAGGAGCTTTTCAACACAATTATATTGCAAAACCTCAATTTTTTTACTTTTTACTCAGTTAAAATTCAAACGGGCCCATTGAAAGGCCCATTTAGACCTGCTCGTCCGAAACGTATCAAAAAGGACTGCAAGAAAGGTTTTAATCAAATTTTATGAGTTTATGTAATTGATTAGGAGCTTTTCAACACAATTATATTGCAAAACCTCAATTTTATACTTTTTACTCAGTTAAAATTTCAACGGGTCCATTGAAAGGCCCATTTAGACCCGCTCGTCCGAAACCTCTACAAAAAGGACCGCAAAAATGTTTTATTCAAATATTAGGAGTTCAAATAATTGATTAGGAGCTTTTCAACATAATTATATTTCGAAACCTCAATTTCTGTACTTTTTACTCAGTTAAAATACCAACGGGTCCATTGAAAGGCCCATTTCGACCCGCTCGTCCGAAACCTCTACAAAAAGGACTACAAAATAAGTTTTAATCAAATTTTAAGAGTTCATATAATTGATTAGGAGCTTTTCAACACAATTATATTGCAAAACCTTAATTTTTGTTCTTTTTACTTAATTTAATTCCAACGGGTCCATTGAAAGGCCCATTTAGACCTGCTCGTTAGAAACCTCTACAAAAAAAGGACCGCAAAACAAGTTTTAATCAAATTTTAGGAGTTCAAATAATTGATTAGGAGCTTTTTAACACAATTATATTGCAAAAGCTAAATTGCTGTACTTTTTACTCAGTTAAAATTCCAACGGGTCCATTGTAAGGCCCATTTAGACCTGCTCGTCCGAAACGTTTCAAAAAGGACTGCAAAAGAGGTTTTAATCAAATTTTATGAGTTTATGTAATTGATTAGGAGCTTTTCAACACAATTATATTGCGAAACCTCAATTTTTGTACTTTTTACTCAGTTAAAATACCAACGGGTCCATTGAAAGGCCCATTTCGACCCGCTCGTCCGAAACCTCTACAAAAAGGACTGCAAAATAAGTTTTAATCAAATTTTAGGAGTTCATGTAATTGATTAGGAGCTTTTCAGCACAATTATATTGCAAAACCTCAATTTTTGTACTTTTTACTCAATTTAATTCAAACGGGTCCATTGAAAGGCCCATTTAGACCTGCTCGTCCGAAACCTCTACAAAAAAGGACCGCAAAACAAGTTTTAATCAAATTTTAGGAATTCAAATAATTGATTAGGAGCTTTTCAACACAATTATATTGAAAAAGCTAAATTTATGTACTTTTTACTCAGTTAAAATTCCACCGGGTCCATTGTAAGGCCCATTTAGACCTGCTCGTCCGAAACGTATCAAAAAGGACTGCAAAAAAGGTTTTAATCAAATTTTATGAGTTTATGTAATTGATTAGGAGCTTTTCAACACAATTATATTGCAAAACCTCAATTTTATACTTTTTACTCAGTTAAAATTTTAACGGGTCCATTGAAAGGCCCATTTAGACCCGCTCGTCCGAAACCTCTACAAAAAGGACCGCAAAAATGTTTTATTCAAATATTAGGAGTTCAAATAATTGATTAGGAGCTTTTCAACACATTTATACTGCAAAACCTCAATTTCTGTACTTTTTACTTAGTTAAAATTCTAACGGGTCCATTGAAAGGCCCATTTAGACCTGCTCGTCCGAAACCTCGACAAAAAGGACTGCAAAATAGTTTTAATCAAATTTTAGGAGTTCAAATAATTTATTAGGAACTTTTCAACACAATTATATTGAAAAACCTCAATTTCAGGATATCGCGGAGGGTAGGCCTTCGGATTTCTGTTTTAATGATGATGGAGTGTTGTGTTTTGGGAGTCGGATAGTAGTGCCCAATGATGCTGAGTTGAGGCGTGCTATTCTGACTTAAGGTCATAGTAGTCCTTTTGCTATGCACCCTGGTAGTACTAAGATGTATCGTGACCTTCGTGATGAGTACTATTGGGTGGGTTTAAAGAAAGATGTTGCTGAGTTTGTGAGCAAGTGCATGGTGTGTCAGCGAGTTAAGGCTGAGCATCAGGTTCCTTCAGGGTTGTTGCAACCGTTGAGAATCCCTGAATGGAAGTGGGAGAGGATTACCATGGATTTTGTATCTGGTTTACCTTTGTCGCCATCGAAGAAGAATTCGGTGTGGGTGATTGTGGATCGCCTGACAAAGTGTGCGCATTTCTTGCCTGTGCATACTACGTATTCTTTGGATAAGCTTGCGGAGCTGTACATTGCTGAGATTGTGCGGCTGCATGGTGTGCCTAAGTCGATTGTGTCGAATAGGGATCCGAGGTTTACATCGCGTTTCTGGCAGTGTTTGCATCAAGCTTTGGGTACACGGTTGAATTTCAGTACATCTTATCATCCTCAGTCGGATGGTCAGTCCGAGCGTGTTATCCAGATTTTGGAGGATATGTTGAGGTGCTGCGTGATTGAGTTTCAGGGCTTTTGGGAGAAACATTTGCCTTTGGTGGAGTTTGCCTATAACAATAGTTATCAGGCAAGTTTTCAAATGGCACCTTATGAAGCTTTGTACGGGAGGAAGTGTAGGACTCCTTTGTGTTGGGCTGAAACGGGTCAGAAGTTGGTTTCGATGTCGGCTTTGTTGAAAGGAACCACCGAGAAGGTGAAGCTCATTTGTGAGCGTTTGAAGGCAGCTTCTGATCGGCAAAAGTCTTACGCGGATTTGAAGCGTAAGGAGATTGAGTATGCGGTGGGTGACCGTGTGTTTTTGAAGGTTTCGCCTTGGAAAAAGGTGATGAGGTTTGTCCGTAAGGGTAAGTTGAGCCCTAGGTACATTGGACCATACGAGGTGATTGAGCGTGTGGGTCCTGTTGCGTACAAGTTGAGGTCACCTCAAGAGCTGGAAAAGATTCATGATGTGTTTCATGTTTCTATGCTTCGGAAGTATAGATCGGATCCTTCACATGTGATGCCTGTGGAAGAAGTGGAATTGAATCCGGATTTGACCTATTATGAGGAACCGGTGAAGATTCTGGATTCGGATAGCAAAGTTCTTCGAGGCAAGACTATTGAGTTGGTAAAGGTGTTGTGGAAGCATCGTGGTGTTGAAGAAGCCACGTGGGAACGGAAGGATGACATGCTGAAGCAGTTTCTGTACCTCTTTCATTCAGGTAAATTTCGAGGACGAAATTTCTTAAGGGGGGAGAGTTGTAACGCCCCAATTTTGGGCTTAGAAGTTTTGGGTTTGGAACGGGCCAGTCGGGTTGCGGTTCGAATATAAAAGAGTGAATTTAGGAAAGCCTAGTTCGGGTTGCATTAAAAATATGGAAAAATGTCTTAAAATCCTCTTTTATTATATATAAGAGAATGGTGGAATCAATTTTACAAAATGAGGTTTGGAAGAGTGACATTTTGGTTAGTGACCAAAATGTAATTTTTGAAAACTGTGTGACTGTTTTAAAAAGGATTGAAACTTTGAATCTTTAAGGAGCTATTTACCCAATAGGAGTTTCTCCAGATTTTTCTTAAATATTAAAGGTTTAATTAATGGTTTTTAAATAAAAGTAAAAGGGAGGGAAGATATTTTGGCATTTTCCAACTAACTTTTCCTAAATTCCATTTTCCTTTTCTCTCATCTTTTCTCTCAAACCAAACACATTCTCCAGCACATTTTCCCTCTGATTTTGACATCCAAATATGAGATTTCAATTCTCTTTTGATATCTAATCATCTCTTCATCAAAACCTTATCATTTGCTAAGTGGATTTTCAAGAATCTTGGTTCCAAAAGGGAGAAACTCAAGTTTAGAGGTATGAACGTCCTTCTCCTCTAAATTCTCAGTTCTTTACTGAAATTCCCAAGTTCTCAATCCTTGATTTGTGTTTTATAAAAGGTTTTGTAGATGTGTTCTTGATCTTGGCTTTAAAATGCAAGATTTGGTTGATTTTTGATAAAATTCGTATGATCTGTTTGGGCAGTGTTTTGAGGTGTCTTTTTGATGTTAAATGGATGTTTAGTTGATGAGAAATTGAGGTTTAATCAATGCAATCCCGGATAGGTTAATTTTCCTAAGTTTTGCTTAAAAAGGACTGCAAAAAAGGTTTTAATAAAATTTTAGGAGTTTATGTAATTGATTAGGAACTTTTCAACACAATTATATTGCAAAACCTCAATTTTATACTTTTTACTCAGTTAAAATTTCAACGGGTCCATTGAAAGGCCCATTTAGACCCGCTCGTCCGAAACCTCTACAAAAAGGACCGCAAAAATGTTTTATTCAAATATTAGGAGTTCAAATAATTGATTAGGAGCTTTTCAACACAATTATATTGCAAAACCTCAATTTCTGTACTTTTTACTCAATTAAAATTCCAACGGGTCCATTGAAAGGCCCATTTAGACCTGCTCGTCCGAATCCTCTACAAAAAGGACCGCAAAAATGTTTTATTCAAATATTAGGAGTTCAAATAATTTATTAGGAGCTTTTCAACACAATTATATTGCGAAACCTCAATTTCTGTACTTTTTACTCAGTTAAAATACCAACGGGTCCATTGAAAGGCCCATTTCGACCCGCTCGTCCGAAACCTCTACAAAAAGGACTGCAAAATAAGTTTTAATCAAATTTTGGGAGTTCATGTAATTGATTAGGAGCTTTTCAACACAATTATATTGCAAAACCTCAATTTTATACTTTTTACTCAGTTAAAATTTCAACGGGTCCATTGAAAGGCCCATTTAGACCCGCTCGTCCAAAACCTCTACAAAAAGGACCGCAAAAATGTTTTATTAAAATATTAGGAGTTCAAATAATTTATTAGAAACTTTTCAACACAATTATATTGAAAAAGCTAAATTTCTGTACTTTTTACTCAGTTAAAATTCAAACGGGCCCATTGAAAGGCCCATTTAGACCTGCTCGTCCGAAACCTCTACAAAAAGGTTCGCAAAAACGTTTTATTCAAATATTAGGAGTTCAAATAATTGATTAGGAGCTTTTCAACACAATTATATTGCAAAACCTCAATTTCTGTACTTTTTACTCAGTTAAAATTCCAACGGGTCCATTGAAAGGCCCATTTAGACCTGCTCGTCCGAAACCTCTACAAAAAGGACCGCAAAAATGTTTTATTCAAATATTAGAAGTTCAAATAATTGATTAGGAGCTTTTCAACACAATTATATTGCGAAACCTCAATTGCTGTACTTTTTACTGAGTTAAAATTCCAACGGGTCCATTGAAAGGCCCATTTAGACCTGCTCGTCCGAAACCTCTACAAGAAGGACCGCAAAAATGTTTTATTCAAATAATAGGAGTTCAAATAATTGATTAGGAGCTTTTCAACACAATTATATTGCGAAACCTCAATTTCTGTACTTTTTACTCAGTTAAAATACCAACGGGTCCATTGAAAAGCCCATTTCGACCCGCTCGTCCGAAACCTCTACAAAAAGGACTGTAAAATAAGTTTTAATCAAATTTTAGGAGTTCATGTAATTGATTAGGAGCTTTTCAACACAATTATATTGCAAAACCTCAATTTTTGTACTTTTTACTCAATTTAATTCTAACGGGTCCATTGAAAGGCCCATTTAGACCTGCTCGTCTGAAACCTCTACAAAAAAGGACCGCAAAACAAGTTTTAATCAAATTTTAGGAGTTCAAATAATTAATTAGGAGCTTTTCAACACAATTATATTGCAAAAGCTAAATTTCTGTACTTTGTACTCAGTTAAAATTCCAACGGGTCCATTGTAAGGCCCATTTAGACCTGCTCGTCCGAAACATATCAAAAAGGACTGCAGAAAAGGTTTTAATCAAATTTTGGGAGTTTATGGAATTGATTAGGAGATTTTCAACACAATTATATTGCAAAACCTCAATTTTATACTTTTTACTCAGTTAAAATTTCAACGGGTCCATTGAAAGGCCCATTTAGACCCGCTCGTCCGAAACCTCTACAAAAAGGACTGCAAAAATGTTTTATTCAAATATTAGGAGTTCAAATAATTTATTAGGAGCTTTTCAACACAATTATATTATAAAACCTCAATTTCTGTACTTTTTACTCAATTAAAATTCCAACGGGTCCATTGAAAGGCCCATTTAGACCTGCTCGTCCGAAACCTCTACAAAAAGGACCGCAAAAATGTTTTATTCAAATATTAGGAGTTCAAATAATTTATTAGGAGCTTTTCAACACAATTATATTGCGAAACCTCAATTTCTGTACTTTTTACTCAGTTAAAATACCAACGGGTCCATTGAAAGGCCCATTTTGACCCGCTCGTCCGAAACCTCTACAAAAAGGACTGCAAAATAAGTTTTAATCAAATTTTAGGAGTTCATGTAATTGATTAGGAGCTTTTCAACACAATTATATTGCAAAACCTCAATTTTTATACTTTTTACTCATTTTAATTCCAACGGGTCCATTGAAAGGCCCATTTAGACCTGCTCGTCCGAAACCTATACAAAAAAGGACCGCAAAACAAGTTTTAATCAAATTTTAGGAGTTTAAGTAATTGATTAGGAGCTTTTCAACACAATTATATTGCTAAAGCTAAATTTCTGTACTTTTTACTCAGTTAAAATTCCAACGGGTCCATTGTAAGGCCCATTTAGACCTGCTCGTCCGAAACTTATCAAAAAGGACTGCAAAAAAGGTTTTAATCAAATTTTAGGAGTTTATGTAATTGATTAGGAGCTTTTCAACACAATTATATTGCAAAACCTCAATTTAATACTTTTTACTCAGTTAAAATTTCAACGGGTCCATTGAAAGGCCCATTTAGACCCGCTCGTCCGAAACCTCTACAAAAGGACCGCAAAAATGTTTTATTCAAATATTAGGAGTTCAAATAATTGATTAGGAGCTTTTCAACACATTTATACTGCAAAACCTCAATTTCTGTACTTTTTACTCAGTTAAAATTCTAACGGGTCCACTGAAAGGCCCATTTAGACCTGCTCGTCCGAAACCTCGACAAAAAAGACTGCAAAATAGTTTTAATCAAATTTTAGGAGTTCAAATAATTTATTAGGAGCTTTTCAACACAATTATATTGCAAAACCTCAATTTTATACTTTTTACGCAGTTAAAATTCAAACGGGCCCATTGAAAGGCCCATTTAGACCTGCTCGTCCGAAACCTCTACAAAAAGGTTCGCATAAATGTTTTATTCAAATATTAGGAGTTCAAATAATTGATTAGGAGCTTTTCAACACAATTATATTGCAAAACCTCAATTGTTGTACTTTTTACTCAGTTAAAATTCCAACGGGTCCATTGAAAGGCCCATTTAGACTCGCTCGTCCGAAACCTCTACAAAAAGGACCGCAAAAATATTTTATTCAAATATTAGGAGTTCAAATAATTGATTAGGAGCTTTTCAACATATTTAAACTGTAAAACCTCAATTTCTGTACTTTTTACTAAGTTAAAATTCTAACGGGTCCATTGAAAGGCCCATTTAGACCTGCTCGTCCGAAACCTCGACAAAAAGGACTGCAAAATAGTTTTAATCAAATTTTAGGAGTTCATGTAATTTATTAGGAGCTTTTCAACACAATTATATTGCAAAACCTCAATTTTATAATTTTTACTCAGTTAAAATTCAAACGGGCCCATTGAAAGGCCCATTTAGACCTGCTCGTCCGAACCTCTACTAAAAGGTTCGCAAAAACGTTTTATTCAAATATTAGGAGTTCAAATAATTGATTAGGAGCTTTTCAACACAATTATATTGCAAAACCTCAATTTCTGTACTTTTTACTCAGTTAAAATTCCAACGAGTCCATTGAAAGGCCCATTTAGACCTGCTCGTCCGAAACCTCTACAAAAAGGTTCGCAAAAATGTTTTATTCAAATATTAGGAGTTCAAATAATTGATTAGGAGCTTTTCAACACAATTATATTGCAAAACCTCAATTGCTGTACTTTTTACTCAGTTAAAATTCCAACGGGTCCATTGAAAGGCCCATTTAGACCTGCTCGTCCGAAACCTCTACAAAAAGGACCGCAAAAATGTTTTATTCAAATATTAGGAGTTCAAATAATTGATTTTGGAGCTTTTCAACACAATTATATTGCGAAACCTCAATTTTTGTACTTTTTACTCAGTTAAAATACCAACGGGTCCATTGAAAGGCCCATTTCGACCCGCTCGTCCGAAACCTCAATTTTAGGAGTTCAAAATATTTATTAGGAACTTTTCAACACAATTATATTGAAAAACCTCAATTTTATACTTTTTACTCAGTTAAAATTCAAATGGGCCCATTGAAAGGCCCATTTAGACCTGCTCGTCCGAAACCTCTACAAAAATGTTCGCAAAAATGTTTTATTCAAATATTAGGAGTTCAAATAATTGATTAGGAGCTTTTCAACACAATTATATATCAAAACCTCAATTTATGTACTTTTTACTCATTTAAAATTCTAACGGATCCATTGAAAGGCCCATTTAGACCTGCTCGTCCGAAACCTCGACAAAAAGGACTGCAAAATAGTTTTAATCAAATTTTAGGAGTTCAAATAATTTATTAGGAACTTTTCAACACAATTATATTGAAAAACCTCAATTTTATACTTTTTACTCTGTTAAAATTCAAACGGGCCCATTGAAAGGCCCATTTAGACCTGCTCGTCCGAAACCTCTACAAAAAGGTTCGCAAAAATGCATTATTCAAATATTAGGAGTTCAAATAATTGATTAGGAGCTTTTCAACACAATTATATATCAAAACCTCAATTTATGTACTTTTTACTCATTTAAAATTCTAACGGATCCATTGAAAGGCCCATTTAGACCTGCTCGTCCGAAACCTCGACAAAAAGGACTGCAAAATAGTTTTAATCAAATTTTAGGAGTTCAAATAATTTATTAGGAACTTTTCAACACAATTATATTGAAAAACCTCAATTTTATACTTTTTACTCTGTTAAAATTCAAACGGGCCCATTGAAAGGCCCATTTAGACCTGCTCGTCCGAAACCTCTACAAAAAGGTTCGCAAAAATGTTTTATTCAAATATTAGGAGTTCAAATAATTGATTAGGAGCTTTTCAACACAATTATATTGCAAAACCTCAATTTCTGTACTTTTTACTCAGTTAAAATTCCAACGGGTCCATTGTAAGGCCCATTTAGACCTGCTCGACCGAAACGTATCAAAAAGGACTGCAAAAAAGGTTTTAATCAAATTCTAGGAGTTTATGTAATTGATTATGAGCTTTTCATCACAATTATATTGCAAAACCTCAATTTTATACTTTTTACTCAGTTAAAATTTCAACGGGTCCATTGTAAGGCCCATTTAGACTTGCTCGTCCGAAACGTATCAAAAAGGACTGCAAAAAAGGTTTTAATCAAATTCTAGGAGTTTATGTAATTTATTAGGAGCTTTTCAACACAATTATATTGCAAAACCTCAATTTTATACTTTTTACTCAGTTAAAATTTCAACGGGTCCATTGAAAGGCCCATTTAGACCCGCTCATCCGAAACCACTACAAAAAGGACCGCAAAAATGTTTTATTCAAATATTAGGAGTTCAAATAATTGATTAGGAGCTTTTCAACACATTTATACTGCAAAACCTCAATTTCTGTACTTTTTACTCAGTTAAAATTCTAAAGGATCCATTGAAAGGCCCATTTAGACCTGCTCGTCCGAAACCTCTACAAAAAGGACCGCAAAAATGTTTTATTCAAATATTAGGAGTTCAAATAATTGATTAGGACCTTTTTTGCAGTCCATTTCGACCCGCTCGTCCGAAACCTCTACAAAAAGGACTGCAAAATAAGTTTTAATCAAATTTTAGGAGTTCATGTAATTGATTAGGAGCTTTTCAACACAATTATATTGCAAAACCTCAATTTTATACTTTTTACTCAGTTAAAATTTCAACGGGTCCATTGAAAGGCCCATTTAGACCTGCTCGTCCGAAACCTCTAGAAAAAAGGACCGCAAAACAAGTTTTAATCAAATTTTAGGAGTTCAAATAATTGGTTAGGAGTTCAAATAATTTATTAGGAGCTTTTCAACACAATTATATTGAAAAACCTCAATTTTATACTTTTTACTCAGTTAAAATTCAAACGGACCCATTGAAAGGCCCATTTAGACCTGCTCGTCCGAAACCTCTACAAAAATGTTCGCAAAAATGTTTTATTCAAATATTAGGAGTTCAAATAATTGATTAGGAGCTTTTCAACACAATTATATTGCAAAACCTCAATTTCTGTACTTTTTACTCAGTTAAAATTCCAACGGGTCCATTGAAAGCCCAATTAGACCTGCTCGTCCGAAACCTCTACAAAAAGGACCGCAAAAATATTTTATTCAAATATTAGGAGTTCAAATAATTGATTAGGACCTTTTTTGCATTCCATTTCGACCCGCTCGTCCGAAACCTCTACAAAAAGGACTGCAAAATAAGTTTTAATCAAATTTTAGGAGTTCAAATAATTGATTAGGAGTTCAAATAATTTATTAGGAGCTTTTCAACACAATTATATTGAAAAACCTCAATTTTATACTTTTTACTCAGTTAAAATTCAAACAGGCCCATTGAAAGGCCCATTTAGACCTGCTCGTCCGAAACCTCTACAAAAATGTTCGCAAAAATGTTTTATTCAAATATTAGGAGTTCAAATAATTGATTAGGAGCTTTTCAACACAATTATATTGCGAAACCTCAATTTCTGTACTTTTTACTAAGTTAAAATACCAACGGGTCCATTGAAAGGCCTATTTCGACCCGCTCGTCCGAAACCTCTACAAAAAGGACTGCAAAATAAGTTTTAATCAAATTTTAGGAGTTCATGTAATTGATTAGGAGCTTTTCAACACAATTATATTGCAAAACCTCAATTTTAGTACTTTTTACTCATTTTAATTCCAACGGGTCCATTGAAAGGCCCATTTAGACCTGCTCGTCCGAAACCTATACAAAAAAGGACCGCAAAACAAGTTTTAATCAAATTTTAGGAGTTCAAATAATTGATTAGGAGCTTTTCAACACAATTTCTGTACTTTTTACTCAGTTAAAATTCCAACGGGTCCATTGTAAGGCCCATTTAGACCTGCTCGTCCGAAACGTATCAAAAAGGACTGCAAAAAAGGTTTTAATCAAATTTTAGGAGTTTATGTAATTGATTAGGAGCTTTTCAACACAATTATATTGCAAAACCTCAATTTTATACTTTTTACTCAGTTAAAATTTCAACGGGTCCATTGAAAGGCCCAGTTAGACCCGCTCGTCCGAAACCTCTACAAAAGGACCGCAAAAATGTTTTATTCAAATATTAGGAGTTCAAATAATTGATTAGGAGCTTTTCAACACATTTATACTGCAAAACCACAATTTCTGTACTTTTTACTCAGTTAAAATTCTAACGGGTCCACTGAAAGGCCCATTTAGACCTGCTCGTCCGAAACCTCGACAAAAAGGACTGCAAAATAGTTTTAATCAAATTTTAGGAGTTCAAATAATTTATTAGGAGCTTTTCAACACAATTATATTGCAAAACCTCAATTTTATACTTTTTACGCAGTTAAAATTCAAACGGACCCATTGAAAGGCCCATTTAGACCTACTCGTCCGAAACCTCTAAAAAAAGGTTCGCATAAATGTTTTATTCAAATATTAGGAGTTCAAATAATTGATTAGGAGATTTTCAACACAATTATATTGCAAAACCTCAATTGCTGTACTTTTTACTCAGTTAAAATTCCAACGGGTCCATTGAAAGGCCCATTTAGACCCGCTCGTCCGAAACCTCTACAAAAAGGACCGCAAAAATATTTTATTCAAATATTAGGAGTTCAAATAATTGATTAGGAGCTTTTCAACATATTTATACTGTAAAACCTCAATTTCTGTACTTTTTACCTAGTTAAAATTCCAATGGGTCCATTGAAAGGCCCATTTAGACCTGCTCGTCCGAAACCTCTAAAAAAAGGACCGCAAAAATGTTTTATTCAAATATTAGGAGTTCAAATAATTGATTAGGAGCTATTCAACACAATTATATTGCGAAACCTCAATTTCTGTACTTTTTACTCAGTTAAAATACCAACGGGTCCATTGAAAGGCCCATTTCGACCCGCTCGTCCGAAACCTCTACAAAAAGGACTGCAAAATAAGTTATAATCAAATTTTAGGAGTTCATGTAATTGATTAGGAGCTTTTCAACACAATTATATTGCAAAACCTCAATTTTTGTACTTTTTACTCAATTTAATTCCAACGGGTCCATTGAAAGGCCTATTTAGACCTGCTCGTCCGAAACCTCTACAAAAAAGAACCGCAAAACAAGTTTTAATCAAATTTTAGGAGTTCAAATAATTGATTAGGAGCTTTTCAACCCAACTATATTGCAAAAGCTAAATTTCTGTACTTTTTACTCAGTTAAAATTCCAACGGGTCCATTGTAAGGCCCATTTAGACCTGCTCGTCCGAAACGTATCAAAAAGGACTGCAAAAAATGTTTTAATCAAATTTTAGGAGGTTATGTAATTGATTAGGAGCTTTTCAACAAAATTATATTGCAAAACCTCAATTTTATACTTTTTACTCAGTTAAAATTTCAAAGGGTCCATTGAAAGGCCCATTTAGACCCGCTCGTCCGAAACCTCTACAAAAAGGACCGCAAAAATGTTTTATTCAAATATTAGGAGTTCAAATAATTGATTAGGAGCTTTTCAACACAATTATACTGCAAAACCTCAATTTTATACTTTTTACCTAGTTAAAATTCAAACGGGCCCATTGAAAGGCCCATTTAGACCTGCTCGTCCGAAGCCTCTACAAAAAGGTTCGCAAAATAGTTTTAATCAAATTTTAGGAGTTCAAATAATTTATTAGGAGCTTTTCAACACAATTATATTGCAAAACCTCAATTTTATACTTTTTACTTAGTTAAAATTCAAACGGGCCAATTGAAAGGCCCATTTAGACCTGCTCGTCCGAAACCTCTACAAAAAGGTTCGCAAAAATGTTTTATTCAAATATTCGGAGTTCAAATAATTGATTAGGAGCTTTTCAACACAATTATATTTCAAAACCTCAATTTCTGTACATTTTACTCAGTTAAAATTCCAACGGGTCCAATGAAAGGCCCATTTAGACCTGCTCGTCCGAAACCTCTACTAAAAGGACCGCAAAAATGTTTTATTCAAATATTAGGAGTTCAAATAATTGATTAGGAGCTTTTCAACACAATTATATTGCGAAACCTCAATTTCTGTACTTTTTACTCAGTTAAAATACCAACGGGTCCATTGAAAGGCCTATTTCGACCCGCTCGTCCGAAACCTTTACCAAAAGGACTGCAAAATAAGTTTTAATCAAATTTTAGGAGTTCATGTAATTGATTAGGAGCTTTTCAACACAATTATATTGCAAAACCTCAATTTTTGTACTTTTTACTCAATTTAATTCCAAGGGGTCCATTGAAAGGCCCATTTAGACCTGCTCGTCCGAAACCTCTTCAAAAAAGGACCGCAAAACAAGTTTTAATCAAATTTTAGGAGTTCAAATAATTGATTAGGAGCTTTTCAACACAATTATATTGCAAAAGCTCAATTTCTGTACTTTTTACTCAGTTAAAATTCCAACGGGTCCATTGTAAGGCCCATTTAGACATGCTCGTCCGAAACGTATGAAAAAGGACTTCGAAAAAGGTTTTAATCAAATTTTAGGAGTTTATGTAATTGATTAGGAGCTTTTCAACACAATTATATTGCAAAGCCTCAATTTTATACTTTTTACTCAGTTAAAATTTCAACGTGTAACCCCCTTAGCCCGGCCTAGACGGTTGACCCGAACTACGAAGATTACACGGGGAAAACCAAAGTCAACCCGAAAGTCAACCTTGATTAACGACCCTTTTTTTTCTTTTTAAACTTGTCTAGATGCACATTAAACCTAGGCATACTCTTGAGATAAGCATACTCAAAAATCACAGCAATCGGAAAACAATAAGGGACCCAATTGCACAAAATACGAATTTAGGGACCAATTTGTAAATTCTGAAACTTAAAAGGACTTTACCAATTTTTAAGTTACCATTATGAAATTAGTCATGTTTCATGCCTCTCTGCCAAATTTCATCTTAAACGGACATCTCAAACTCAAGCAATTGCACATACAAGAATCAGGACTAAAACGTAAAGCTTGCAAACCTCAAAACAATTCAAATTTTATGCCCAACGGTCAGGTGTTCCGAAACGGGGCTAGGCTGTTCAGGAACACCCCTTGGCAGTAGCCAAAGTGTTCAGAAACGGGCTAGGCCGTTCAGGAACACCCAAGCCAAAACAAGGGCCTGTTTCGAAACAGGCAAGGGTGTTTCGAAACACCCTGCCCAGAAACAGCAGATTGGCCTGCTTTAACACCTTTAAACCCCATCAAACATGCTCCAAACCATTCCACCATAAATCAACAACATGCCAAACATCATACCTACCAAATTGCATCAAAATCTAGATACAAAACCACCCCTAGGTGCACCAACTCATCCAACACATTTAACACTTAATCAAGCTTTTAAAACAAGAAGCATAACATAGCGACTTAAGAATAAGGAGATTCAAACGTTGCAAGCGTTAAACCACATGGTTCAAAATCATAAACCAAACTTGTCCAACATACACAATCTCATTAAACATCAACATAAGAGATTCTCCCCCCATTGCCTTTATTATCTATAGCTACTAACCGAGACATACATCTCAAATGGAGCTCTCCTTGAATCCCTTGCTTCTCGCTAACCCAACTTCAAATATCTGCATTGATGGACAAAAAGGAGCGTAAGCACATAATGCTTAGTGAGGAATGCTCAAAACCAAAACACCATCAATGCAGCGAGTCATAAAACCTCTTTTAAAAGCAACATAATTCGATAAACCAAAGCAATATTTGAAAACCCTTTTTAACAACATGCTTTAAATCATGCATTGCTCAAACATGAAAACCAACCCTTAACTTAGAAAAGCTAAGTAATTCACTTCAAAGCACAACCTTGCAAAACCATCAATTTAACCATTCCATGAATGAACATCATATGCAAAGTTAAATACAAGATCCTTGGAAAACACTTCCACTTCACATCATACTTTTCTCATACATTGAAAATCATTTCAAAGCAAGAAACCTTTAAAAACCACTTACTCATTCAATCTAACACGTGCATTAAACAAATGCAACATATGAACCACAAAATCAATATTTGCATCACATGCCTTTAAAAACAAGTTTTCGCAAGACTTCAATGCACTAAAGAGATTTCATGCACACATGCACCATTCTCAATAGATAATAAACACTTGTTCAAGCTAACAAGTAATACATGCATTCATAGAACATTACACACTTCTCATGCAACCATGCATCATTTCAAGCATCTCATGCTTCATCATATTCAAGAACTTTATATTGGCTTCCAAGTGATAATTCACAAACCATCATAACGCAAGACACAATCGGATACGCAGATTACAAGCGTTGTCCCCACGCTTCATACACACTACCAATCTCAAGGTCCCCAAATGGAATTTTAACCACCATTATGACCTTACCATACACAAGGTCCTCATATGGACTTTTAACCACCATATGACCTTAACATTCACAAGGTCCTCAAATGGAATTTTAACCACCATTACGACCTTACCATCACCCATTGGTAGTTGTATAACATCACTAACGAGATCACGGGACATACAACACAAGATCCACACATGGACTTTACACCACCATTGTGATCTTAACAAACACAAGGTCCTCAAATGGAATTTTAACCACCATTATGACCTTAACATACACAAGGTCCTCAAATGGAATTTTAACCACCATTATGACCTTAACACAAGACCCACCCATGGAATTTTAACCACCATGGTGTTCTTAACCATCTCGTTAGTGTACTTGGATGGAGTTACCGGTACAATCACAACCACTCCACATCCAAGGCGACTTTATTCACGGTGCACCCAATCCTATAGCCGGCTAACTATATCCGATTCAAGTAACCAAGAACCACTTACATCACTTGCCAATATAACCATTTTACCACATTAACCCATTGTTTTACAAGCATAACCAAAATGCCAAAACCACCAATTACCATCATCAATCCACTGTTTTTGAAGCATTACACAAAGCCATTAAACAACATGCAACACTATGCAACAATTCCACAATTCCAATGTACAAAACCAAGGATCTCTTACCTTGAGCATCCTTCACACATGGCTTTCAAAACCAGCATTAAACCATGTTAGAATATGCTTTCAAAATAGAATTTAAAACATGCAAATCACATGCATTGCATCCAACAATCACAAGTGCTTTAAAAACCAATTCATACACAAACCAAGAGAGAAATTCCATTTACTTACTCTTGAGCTTAGCTAAGTTGTTTAGACTTAAACTAAGCTCCCAAAACCTTCAAACCTTGGTTTTAAAGCCGAAAACCCAACTTCACTCACCGATACACAAAACAAGGCTAGCCAACAAGCCTTCCAAGCATCCGAAGCCTTCAACGCCACCTCTATCGCTCACGGATCATTCTCCCCTGTTTCAAGCACATAACAACAGAGGATTAATGCATCATAATGCATTAAAAACACCAGCAACACACCTAAACTCGCTGCTCTTTGCAAATCCAACATTTCGGCTACCAAACACAACCGAAATCACATCCAAACACTTCCAAGACTTAACCCAACCAAGATCCATCACTCCTAACCATTTTTAAACATCAATTAACATCCAAAATGATCCCAACCACGTCCTTATACCTCCAGCATTAACAAAACACCAAGATCACCCAAAAAACCACCATTTTCACAAGTAAAAACTTAGGAAAATCAACCTATCCGGGATTGCATTGATTAAACCTCAATTTCTCATCAATTATACATTCATTTTACATCAAAATGACATCTCAAAATAATGCCCAATCAGATCATACGAAATTCATCAAAATTAACCAAATCTTGCATTTTAAAGCCAAGATCAAGAACACAATTGTAAAACCTTTAATAAAACACAAATCAAGGATTGAGAACTTGGGAATTTCAGTAAAGAACTGAAAATTTAGAGGAGAAGGACGTTCATACCTCTAAACTTGAGTTTCTCCCTTTTTGGAACCAAGATTCTTGAAAATCCAATAAGCAAATGCCAAGGTTTTGTTGTAGAATTGATTAGAGATCAAATGAGGATTGAAATCTCATCTTTAGTTATCAAAATCAGAGGAATTTTGCTGGAGAAATGTGTTTGGGTTGAGAGAAAAGTTGAGAGAAAAGAAAATGGAAATTTAGAGAAAAGTTAGTTAAAATGCCAAAGTATCTTTTCCCTCCTTTTTACACTTAATTAAAACCATTAATTAAATTGATTAATATTCAGAAAAATCTGGAGAAACTCTTTTGGGTAAATAGCTCCTTAAAGATTCAAAGTTTCAATCCTTTTTAAAACAGTCACCCAGTTTTCAAAAATTACATTTTGGTCACTAACCCAAAATGTCACTCTTCCAAACCTCATTTTGTAAAATTGATTTCACCTTTCTCTTATATATAATAAAAGAGGATTTTAAGACATTTTTCCATATTTTTAATGCAACCCGAACTAGGCTTTCCTAAAAATCACCTTTTATATTCGAACTGCACTCTGACCGGCCCGGTCCAACCCAAAACTTCTAAGCCCAAAATTGGGGTGTTACAACTCTCCCCCCCTTAAGAAATTTCGTCCTCGAAATTTCAACTGGCGAAAAGAGAACAACCAAACTTCTCAAAGCAACACACAAGGCAACACAGGAGACTTACCCACCACTGAACACTCTCCTCACAAAACTCCACCGAACACAACACCACCACATACTGTTCACGAATTCCAGAACACTCAGATGTTAACCACATCTTAACCTTTCACACTTCCGGACTGCACATAGCCCCAACAACAACCTGAAGAACCTCCAACTTTTACAGCATACACCACCTTAACTCATAACTTCCAAAACTTGTTCACACAGTGACACCAACCAATCCAGTTCAGCCACCATGTGACCCACAAACTTCACTGCTTCTAAAACTCCTTGCAAAACTACTCAACCTCTTTCAAAGACTACCACAACAAGCAAAAATTCTTAAGCATCAACTGCTTACTCAAACTTCTCAACGTATTGCTGACATTCCTTCACATCCGCCGCTATCATCACCGTAACGACTCACCAGGACTACTCACCTAACATCCAAAAATTACGTCACAAAACCCCAACCTTGACTCCGCCAGCCGTTCCACACACCACCAGCTGACTTCAAAAGGAATTTACTTATACACAACTAGCCATCCACTCCTCACAAGAACCTGTCCAACCAACGATGGCCCTTGAACTTACATTGCCTTTCCACTTCAAACTTTAACTACAACACTAGCCTTACCAGGACACCGCCCATTCTATACACACATATTTAGGTTACGAAACTCCTATTCTCCCAGGCTAACCTTTTCTACAACCCACAACACAACATCTTCTCAACTCTTCGAAGGTTGCTATGAACCATCACCTACATAAACAACCCTTCTACTACTCCATCAATGCCAAGTTACCTCAGCACTTTGGAACACATCCACAACTTACTACATCACTTAACACCAAGAAACTACCACTTCTACCAGCTATTCACAACCACTTTGACTGATTCTAACTCAAACAGTAATCTCCTCACCACCATACCGCTAAACTCATTATTACTGACCACTCGCTTAATACCCTCCATCCAATCTAACCCTATCACAACACTAACGGACCCGATTAACTATCAGCGAGTGTGAACGTTCGTATGCATGGTCACCAATATGCCCTATCAATGCCTGATGTACATGCATGCAAAACCTCTAATGTCATGTCACATGTATGCATGGACCAGTACATATATAATATAGCATATAACAAATGATTTTAACTGTGCATGTATGTCGGTTCACACCCACCAATAACATCCTCAGAGTCCGCCTAAAAACAACCTCCTACCTCACTTCCAACTTGGCCAACTCCATCATTCTAACAACCCATCATCCACAAGATACTCACTAATGCCCTCTTCACACTAAAGTTGTTTTCAAAACAACACCAACTACTACCCCAAACATACTAGCAACGAGACCATACCCACAACGCAAGGAAAAACCAAACCGAAACCAATCTAAGATAACTAGGGCAAAGGTTACTTAACAAGGTTACCTGTAAACACCTCACCGCCCCGGAGCTTCAACAGACGAGCTCTCTTCTTCGCAGAACCATCATCCTCCAGCCGTACCGCTGCAGCACCAGCTAACACATTAAGGTTATCACCATCTCCCTGCGGTAAAGAACCCTGGCTACCCCGAGCCAACATCAAACAATTTCGTCTCAAATGCCCAACAGACCCACAATTACAACAAGATTCATTCCGCAAGCTCCTCACACCTTTCTGCTCTTCCTGCCACCTTCAAACCTTGTCTTGGCCGTGCCCACAACCCTTCAGAGACCCTTTCGCTACCACTGAAGCTGATCTCACCACTTGAGGAAAATCTCGCTTCACATGCTCCTTAGAACCACAGTTCCAACAAACTCCTGCGCCCCAACAACCTCTAACATGGCGCCTTCCACAACGGTCACACACCGGTAGCTGAGCTTCCACTCCTTGATCATGCAGCACTTGCCCCAGATTTGCACTACCACTCAGACTTCGATTCAAGCAAAACCTTCCATCACGTAGCCTCTCACGCTGACCGCTTCGGAGATCAGTACCCACAACTCTCTCGCTTAAACTTTTCTCACCTTCATAAACTGAAACCACACCCTCACACTGCTTAACCCTTGGGAATTTCTCTCCAAGGTACCTTTCATAAAAGGCAGACACAAAGAAGTCCCAATCTATATCGTGGATGTGCGATGCCACCGCCACAGATGTCCACCAGGCACAAGCGTCCTCCAATATCAATGAGACAACGCTTCCCAGCTTACAGGCATAGTCACAACCTTCCTGATCCAAAATCAGAATTACACTGGCCAACCAGGCCTCGAACGTCTCAGGTGTCGAACCATGATACTCCACAGCTCCCAAATCATGTAAACGCTGTTTCGACAAACCCGCACATCCCGCAGCCGGCACGTCTACAGACCTTACTTTTGCCACAGCCTGAGATGTTCCCAACACCTCTTGAACTATAGGTGATGAACTCTTCATCACAGAACCAGCTTCTTCCTCCTGCCTCACTACCTCAACTCCAAGCACTGAGGACTGAGACGAAACACATCCACCAAAAGGTGAATTCCACGCCTTAACAACCTGCTCTAAAGCAGCAACCATCTCACCTAATTGCCATTCTTTCATCGATTTCCATGCTATTAACAACAAACAATCATAACAAAACAAACAAAACGATCAGGCCAGCTTCAAGCAAGGATTCAAGACTCCATTAACAACGTAACACAATAGCTATAATAATAAGGCAATGGGTATCCCGAATTCTCCCCTTTTACATGACATAACAGTCAATAAAAACATGGATATCACAACATCAAGCATATCAATCAACATTCTTCGATCATGCTCTCATCAAACAACATTCACTCGCAATAGCATAATATCAACATATCATACCCAATCACACTTTCATCATTCATAAAATCAGCTCACAACACCAGCATAACATCAGCACAAATCCACATTAGCTCAATGAAGATTCACAATCAAAAAGCACGACAAAAACATCAACAATTCGCTCAAAAACACGTATTTCAACCGACTTTCAACTACACATCAGAATAAACATCAAACACATATTACAACAATTTACCATTTCCCCAAGCATTCACAACTCAGCTCTGATACCACCAAATGTAACCCCCTTAGCCCGGCCTAGACGGTTGACCCGAACTACGAAGATTACACGGGGAAAACCAAAGTCAACCCGAAAGTCAACCTTGATTAACGACCCTTTTTTTTCTTTTTAAACTTGTCTAGATGCACATTAAACCTAGGCATACTCTTGAGATAAGCATACTCAAAAATCACAGCAATCGGAAAACAATAAGGGACCCAATTGCACAAAATACGAATTTAGGGACCAATTTGTAAATTCTGAAAATTAAAAGGACTTTACCAATTTTTAAGTTACCATTATGAAATTAGTCATGTTTCATGCCTCTCTGCCAAATTTCATCTCAAACGGACATCTCAAACTCAAGCAATTGCACATACAAGAATCAGGACTAAAACGTAAAGCTTGCAAACCTCAAAACAATTCAAATTTTATGCCCAACGGTCAGGTGTTCCGAAACGGGTCTAGGCCGTTCAGGAACACCCCTTGGCAGTAGCCAAAGTGTTCAGAAACGGGCTAGGCCGTTCAGGAACACCCAAGCCAAAACAAGGGCCTGTTTCGAAACAGGCAAGGGTGTTTCGAAACACCCTGCCCAGAAACAGCAGATTGGCCTGCTTTAACACCTTTAAACCCCATCAAACATGCTCCAAACCATTCTACCATAAATCAACAACATGCCAAACATCATACCTACCAAATTGCATCAAAATCTAGATACAAAACCACCCCTAGGTGCACCAACTCATCCAACACATTTAACACTTAATCAAGCTTTTAAAACAAGAAGCATAACATAGCGACTTAAGAATAAGGAGATTCAAACGTTGCAAGCGTTAAACCACATGGTTCAAAATCATAAACCAAACTTGTCCAACATACACAATCTCATTAAACATCAACATAAGAGATTCTCCCCCCATTGCCTTTATTATCTATAGCTACTAACCGAGACATACATCTCAAATGGAGCTCTCCTTGAATCCCTTGCTTCTCGCTAACCCAACTTCAAATATCTGCATTGATGGACAAAAAGGAGCGTAAGCACATAATGCTTAGTGAGGAATGCTCAAAACCAAAACACCATCAATGCAGCGAGTCATAAAACCTCTTTTAAAAGCAACATAATTCGATAAACCAAAGCAATATTTGAAAACCCTTTTTAACAACATGCTTTAAATCATGCATTGCTCAAACATGAAAACCAACCCTTAACTTAGAAAAGCTAAGTAATTCACTTCAAAGCACAACCTTGCAAAACCATCAATTTAACCATTCCATGAATGAACATCATATGCAAAGTTAAATACAAGATCCTTGGAAAACACTTCCACTTCACATCATACTTTTCTCATACATTGAAAATCATTTCAAAGCAAGAAACCTTTAAAAACCACTTACTCATTCAATCTAACACGTGCATTAAACAAATGCAACATATGAACCACAAAATCAATATTTGCATCACATGCCTTTAAAAACAAGTTTTCGCAAGACTTCAATGCACTAAAGAGATTTCATGCACACATGCACCATTCTCAATAGATAATAAACACTTGTTCAAGCTAACAAGTAATACATGCATTCATAGAACATTACACACTTCTCATGCAACCATGCATCATTTCAAGCATCTCATGCTTCATCATATTCAAGAACTTTATATTGGCTTCCAAGTGATAATTCACAAACCATCATAACGCAAGACACAATCGGATACGCAGATTACAAGCGTTGTCCCCACGCTTCATACACACTACCAATCTCAAGGTCCCCAAATGGAATTTTAACCACCATTATGACCTTACCATACACAAGGTCCTCATATGGACTTTTAACCACCATATGACCTTAACATTCACAAGGTCCTCAAATGGAATTTTAACCACCATTACGACCTTACCATCACCCATTGGTAGTTGTATAACATCACTAACGAGATCACGGGACATACAACACAAGATCCACACATGGACTTTACACCACCATTGTGATCTTAACAAACACAAGGTCCTCAAATGGAATTTTAACCACCATTATGACCTTAACATACACAAGGTCCTCAAATGGAATTTTAACCACCATTATGACCTTAACACAAGACCCACCCATGGAATTTTAACCACCATGGTGTTCTTAACCATCTCGTTAGTGTACTTGGATGGAGTTACCGGTACAATCACAACCACTCCACATCCAAGGCGACTTTATTCACGGTGCACCCAATCCTATAGCCGGCTAACTATATCCGATTCAAGTAACCAAGAACCACTTACATCACTTGCCAATATAACCATTTTACCACATTAACCCATTGTTTTACAAGCATAACCAAAATGCCAAAACCACCAATTACCATCATCAATCCACTGTTTTTGAAGCATTACACAAAGCCATTAAACAACATGCAACACTATGCAACAATTCCACAATTCCAATGTACAAAACCAAGGATCTCTTACCTTGAGCATCCTTCACACATGGCTTTCAAAACCAGCATTAAACCATGTTAGAATATGCTTTCAAAATAGAATTTAAAACATGCAAATCACATGCATTGCATCCAACAATCACAAGTGCTTTAAAAACCAATTCATACACAAACCAAGAGAGAAATTCCATTTACTTACTCTTGAGCTTAGCTAAGTTGTTTAGACTTAAACTAAGCTCCCAAAACCTTCAAACCTTGGTTTTAAAGCCGAAAACCCAACTTCACTCACCGATACACAAAACAAGGCTAGCCAACAAGCCTTCCAAGCATCCGAAGCCTTCAACGCCACCTCTATCGCTCACGGATCATTCTCCCCTGTTTCAAGCACATAACAACAGAGGATTAATGCATCATAATGCATTAAAAACACCAGCAACACACCTAAACTCGCTGCTCTTTGCAAATCCAACATTTCGGCTACCAAACACAACCGAAATCACATCCAAACACTTCCAAGACTTAACCCAACCAAGATCCATCACTCCTAACCATTTTTAAACATCAATTAACATCCAAAATGATCCCAACCACGTCCTTATACCTCCAGCATTAACAAAACACCAAGATCACCCAAAAAACCACCATTTTCACAAGTAAAAACTTAGGAAAATCAACCTATCCGGGATTGCATTGATTAAACCTCAATTTCTCATCAATTATACATTCATTTTACATCAAAATGACATCTCAAAATAATGCCCAATCAGATCATACGAAATTCATCAAAATTAACCAAATCTTGCATTTTAAAGCCAAGATCAAGAACACAATTGTAAAACCTTTAATAAAACACAAATCAAGGATTGAGAACTTGGGAATTTCAGTAAAGAACTGAAAATTTAGAGGAGAAGGACGTTCATACCTCTAAACTTGAGTTTCTCCCTTTTTGGAACCAAGATTCTTGAAAATCCAATAAGCAAATGCCAAGGTTTTGTTGTAGAATTGATTAGAGATCAAATGAGGATTGAAATCTCATCTTTAGTTATCAAAATCAGAGGAATTTTGCTGGAGAAATGTGTTTGGGTTGAGAGAAAAGTTGAGAGAAAAGAAAATGGAAATTTAGAGAAAAGTTAGTTAAAATGCCAAAGTATCTTTTCCCTCCTTTTTACACTTAATTAAAACCATTAATTAAATTGATTAATATTCAGAAAAATCTGGAGAAACTCTTTTGGGTAAATAGCTCCTTAAAGATTCAAAGTTTCAATCCTTTTTAAAACAGTCACCCAGTTTTCAAAAATTACATTTTGGTCACTAACCCAAAATGTCACTCTTCCAAACCTCATTTTGTAAAATTGATTTCACCTTTCTCTTATATATAATAAAAGAGGATTTTAAGACATTTTTCCATATTTTTAATGCAACCCGAACTAGGCTTTCCTAAAAATCACCTTTTATATTCGAACTGCACTCTGACCGGCCCGGTCCAACCCAAAACTTCTAAGCCCAAAATTGGGGTGTTACAACTCTCCCCCCTTAAGAAATTTCAACTGGCGAAAAGAGAACAACCAAACTTCTCAAAGCAACACACAAGGCAACACAGGAGACTTACCCACCACTGAACACTCTCCTCACAAAACTCCACCGAACACAACACCACCACATACTGTTCACGAATTCCAGAACACTCAGATGTTAACCACATCTTAACCTTTCACACTTCCGGACTGCACATAGCCCCAACAACAACCTGAAGAACCTCCAACTTTTACAGCATACACCACCTTAACTCATAACTTCCAAAACTTGTTCACACAGTGACACCAACCAATCCAGTTCAGCCACCATGTGACCCACAACCTTCACTGCTTCTAAAACTCCTTGCAAAACTACTCAACCTCTTTCAAAGACTACCACAACCAGCAAAAATTCTTAAGCATCAGCTGCTTACTCAAACTTCTCAACGTATTGCTGACATTCCTTCACATCCGCCGCTATCATCACCGTAACGACTCACCAGGACTACTCACCTAACATCCGAAAATTACGTCACAAAACCCCAACCTTGACTCCGCCAGCCGTTCCACACACCACCAGCTGACTTCAAAAGGAATTTACTTATACACAACTAGCCATCCACTCCTCACAAGAACCTGTCCAACCAACGATGGCCCTCGAACTTACATTGCCTTTCCACTTCAAACTTTAACTACAACACTAGCCTTACCAGGACACCGCCCATTCTATACACACATATTTAGGTAACGAAACTCCTATTCTCCCAGGCTAACCTTTTCTACAACCCACAACACAACATCTTCTCAACTCTTCAAAGTTTCAATCCTTTTAAAAACAGTCACCCAGTTTTCAAAAATTACATTTTGGTCACTAACCCAAAATGTCACTCTTCCAAACCTCATTTTGTAAAATTGATTTCACCTTTCTCTTATATATAATAAAAGAGGATTTTAAGACATTTTTCCATATTTTTAATGCAACCCGAACTAGGCTTTCCTAAAAATCACCTTTTATATTCGAACTGCACTCTGACCGGCCCGGTCCAACCCAAAACTTCTAAGCCCAAAATTGGGGTGTTACACAACGGGTCCATTGAAAGGCCCATTTAGACTCGCTCGTCCGAAACCTCTACAAAAAGGACCACAAAAATGTTTTATTCAAATATTAGGAGTTCAAATAATTGATTAGGAGCTTTTCAACACATTTATACTGCAAAACCTCAATTTCTGTACTTTTTACTCAGTTAAAATTCTAACGGGTCCATTGAAAGGCCCATTTAGACCTGCTCGTCCGAAACCTCGACAAAAAGGACTGCAAAATAGTTTTAACCAAATTTTAGGAGTTCAAATAATTTATTAGGAACTTTTCAACACAATTATATTGCAAAACCTCAATTTTATACTTTTTACTCAGTTAAAATTCAAACGGGCCCATTGAAAGGCCCATTTAGATCTGCTCGTCCGAAACCTCTACAAAAAGGTTCGCAAAAATGTTTTATTCAAATATTAGGAGTTCAAATAATTGATTAGGAGCTTTTCAACACAATTATATTGCAAAACCTAAATTGCTGTACTTTTTACTCAGTTAAAATTCCAACGGGTCCATTGAAAGGCCCATTTAGACATGCTCGTCCGAAACCTCTACAAAAAGGACCGCAAAAAATGTTTTATTCAAATACTAGGAGTTCAAATAATTGATTAGGAGCTTTTCAACACAATTATAATGCGAAACCTCAATTTCTGTACTTTTTACTCAGTTAAAATACCAACGGGTCCATTGAAAGGCCCATTTCGACCCGCTCGTCCGAAACCTCTACAAAAGGACTGCAAAATAAGTTTTAATCAAAATTTAGGAGTTCATGTAATTGATTAGGAGCTTTTCAACACAATTATATTGCAAAACCTCAATTTTATACTTTTTACTTAGTTAAAATTTCAACGGGTCCATTGAATGGCCCATTTAGACTCGCTCGTCTGAAGCCTCTACAAAAAGGACCGCAAAAATGTTTTATTCAAATATTAGGAGTTCAAATAATTGATTAGGAGCTTTTCAACACATTTATACTGCAAAACCTCAATTTATGTACTTTTTACTCAGTTAAAATTCTAACGGGTCCATTGAAAGGCCCATTTAGACCTGCTCGTCCGAAACCTCGACAAAAAGGACTGCAAAATAGTTTTAATCAAATTTTAGGAGTTCAAATAATTTATTAGGAACTTTTCAACACAATTATATTGCAAAACCTCAATTTTATACTTTTTACTCAGTTAAAATTCAAACGGGCCCATTGAAAGGCCCATTTAGACCTGCTCGTCCGAAACCTCTACAAAAAGGTTCGCAAAAATGTTTTATTCAAATATTAGGAGTTCAAATAATTGATTAGGAGCTTTTCAACACAATTATATTGCAAAACCTCAATTGCTGTACTTTTTACTCAGTTAAAATTCCAACAGGTCCATTGAAAGGCCCATTTAGACATGCTCGTCCGAAACCTCTACAAAAAGGACCGCAAAAATGTTTTATTCAAATATTAGGAGTTCAAATAATTGATTAGGAGCTTTTCAACACAATTATATTGCGAAACCTCAATTTCTGTACTTTTTACTCAGTTAAAATACAAACGGGTCCATTGAAAGGCCTATTTCGACCCGCTCGTCCGAAACTTCTACAAAAAGGACTGGAAAATAAGTTTTAATCAAATTTTAGGAGTTCATGTAATTGATTAGGAGCTTTTCAACACAATTATATTGCAAAACATCAATTTTTGTAGTTTTTACTCAATTTAATTCCAACGGGTCCATTGAAAGGCCCATTTAGACATGCTCGTCCGAAACCTCTACAAAAAGGACCGCAAAAAATGTTTTATTCAAATACTAGGAGTTCAAATAATTGATTAGGAGCTTTTCAACACTATTATAATGCGAAACCTCAATTTCTGTACTTTTTACTCAGTTAAAATACCAACGGGTCCATTGAAAGGCCCATTTCGACCCGCTCGTCCGAAACCTCTACAAAAGGACTGCAAAATAAGTTTTAATCAAAATTTAGGAGTTCATGTAATTGATTAGGAGCTTTTCAACACAATTATATTGCAAAACCTCAATTTTATACTTTTTACTTAGTTAAAATTTCAACGGGTCCATTGAATGGCCCATTTAGACTCGCTCGTCTGAAGCCTCTACAAAAAGGACCGCAAAAATGTTTTATTCAAATATTAGGAGTTCAAATAATTGATTAGGAGCTTTTCAACACATTTATACTGCAAAACCTCAATTTATGTACTTTTTACTCAGTTAAAATTCTAACGGGTCCATTGAAAGGCCCATTTAGACCTGCTCGTCCGAAACCTCGACAAAAAGGACTGCAAAATAGTTTTAATCAAATTTTAGGAGTTCAAATAATTTATTAGGAACTTTTCAACACAATTATATTGCAAAACCTCAATTTTATACTTTTTACTCAGTTAAAATTCAAACGGGCCCATTGAAAGGCCCATTTAGACCTGCTCGTCCGAAACCTCTACAAAAAGGTTCGCAAAAATGTTTTATTCAAATATTAGGAGTTCAAATAATTGATTAGGAGCTTTTCAACACAATTATATTGCAAAACCTCAATTGCTGTACTTTTTACTCAGTTAAAATTCCAACAGGTCCATTGAAAGGCCCATTTAGACATGCTCGTCCGAAACCTCTACAAAAAGGACCGCAAAAATGTTTTATTCAAATATTAGGAGTTCAAATAATTGATTAGGAGCTTTTCAACACAATTATATTGCGAAACCTCAATTTCTGTACTTTTTACTCAGTTAAAATACAAACGGGTCCATTGAAAGGCCCATTTCGACCCGCTCGTCCGAAACTTCTACAAAAAGGACTGGAAAATAAGTTTTAATCAAATTTTAGGAGTTCATGTAATTGATTAGGAGCTTTTCAACACAATTATATTGCAAAACATCAATTTTTGTAGTTTTTACTCAATTTAATTCCAACGGGTCCATTGAAAGGCCCATTTAGACATGCTCGTCCGAAACCTCTACAAAAAGGACCGCAAAAAATGTTTTATTCAAATACTAGGAGTTCAAATAATTGATTAGGAGCTTTTCAACACTATTATAATGCGAAACCTCAATTTCTGTACTTTTTACTCAGTTAAAATACCAACGGGTCCATTGAAAGGCCCATTTCGACCCGCTCGTCCGAAACCTCTACAAAAGGACTGCAAAATAAGTTTTAATCAAAATTTAGGAGTTCATGTAATTGATTAGGAGCTTTTCAACACAATTATATTGCAAAACCTCAATTTTATACTATTTACTTAGTTAAAATTTCAACGGGTCCATTGAATGGCCCATTTAGACTCGCTCGTCTGAAGCCTCTACAAAAAGGACCGCAAAAATGTTTTATTCAAATATTAGGAGTTCAAATAATTGATTAGGAGCTTTTCAACACATTTATACTGCAAAACCTCAATTTATGTACTTTTTACTCAGTTAAAATTCTAACGGGTCCATTGAAAGGCCCATTTAGACCTGCTCGTCCGAAACCTCGACAAAAAGGACTGCAAAATAGTTTTAATCAAATTTTAGGAGTTCAAATAATTTATTAGGAACTTTTCAACACAATTATATTGCAAAACCTCAATTTTATACTTTTTACTCAGTTAAAATTCAAACGGGCCCATTGAAAGGCCCATTTAGACCTGCTCGTCCGAAACCTCTACAAAAAGGTTCGCAAAAATGTTTTATTCAAATATTAGGAGTTCAAATAATTGATTAGGAGCTTTTCAACACAATTATATTGCAAAACCTCAATTGCTGTACTTTTTACTCAGTTAAAATTCCAACAGGTCCATTGAAAGGCCCATTTAGACATGCTCGTCCGAAACCTCTACAAAAAGGACCGCAAAAATGTTTTATTCAAATATTAGGAGTTCAAATAATTGATTAGGAGCTTTTCAACACAATTATATTGCGAAACCTCAATTTCTGTACTTTTTACTCAGTTAAAATACAAACGGGTCCATTGAAAGGCCCATTTCGACCTGCTCGTCCGAAACTTCTACAAAAAGGACTGGAAAATAAGTTTTAATCAAATTTTAGGAGTTCATGTAATTGATTAGGAGCTTTTCAACACAATTATATTGCAAAACATCAATTTTTGTAGTTTTTACTCAATTTAATTCCAACGGGTCCATTGAAAGGCCCATTTAGACCTGCTCGTCCGAAACCTCTACAAAAAAGGACCGCAAAAATGTTTTATTCAAATATTAGGAGTTAAAATAATTGATTAGGATCTTTTCATCACAATTATATTGCGAAACTTCAATTGCTGTACTTTTTACTCAGTTAAAATTCCAACGGGTCCATTGAAAGGCCCATTTAGACCTGCTCGTCCGAAACCTCTACAAAAAGGACCGCAAAAATGTTTTATTCAAATATTAGGAGTTCAAATAAGTGATTAGGAGCTTTTCAACACAATTATATTGCGAAACCTCAATTTCTGTACTTTTTACTCAGTTAAAATACCAACGGGTCCATTGAAAGGCCCAATTCGACCCGCTCGTCCGAAACCTCTACAAAAAGGACTACAAAATAAGTTTTAATCAAATTTTTTGGAGTTCAAGTAATTGATTAGGAGCTTTTCAACACAATTATATTGCAATACCTCAATTTTATACTTTTTACTCAGTTAAAATTTCAACGGGTCCTTTGAAAGGCCCATTTAGACCCGCTCGTCCGAAACCTCTACAAAAAGGACCGCAAAAATGTTTTATTCAAATATTAGGAGTTCAAATAATTGATTAGGAGCTTTTCAACACATTTATATTGCAAAACCTCAATTTCTGTACTTTTTACTCAGTTAAAATTCTAACGGATCCATTGAAAGGCCCATTTAGACCTGCTCGTCCGAAACCTCGACAATAAGGACTGCAAAATAGTTTTAATCAAATTTTAGGAGTTCAAATAATTTATTAGGAGCTTTTCAACACAATTATATTGAAAAACCTCAATTTTATGCTTTTTACTCAGTTAAAATTCAAACGGGCTCATTGAAAGGCCCATTTAGACTTGCTCGTCCGAAACCTCTACAAAAAGGTTCGCAAAAATGTTTTATTCAAATATTAGGAGTTCAAATAATTGATTAGGAGCTTTTCAACACAATTATATTGCAAAACCTCAATTTCTGTACTTTTTACTCAGTTAAAATTCCAACGGGTCCATTGAAAGGCCCATTTAGACCTGCTCGTCCGAAACCTCTACAAAAAGGACCGCAAAAATGTTTTATTCAAATATTAGGAGTTCAAATAATTGATTAGGAGCTTTTCAACGCAATTGTATTGCGAAACCTCAATTTATGTACTTTTTACTCAGTTAAAATACCAACGGGTCCATTGAAAGGCCCATTTCGACCAGCTCGTCCGAAACCTCTACAAAAAGGACTGCAAAATAAGTTTTAATCAAATTTTAGGAGTTCATGTAATTGATTAGGAGCTTTTCAACACAATTATATTGCAAAACCTCAATTTTTGTACTTTTTACTCAATTTAATTCCAACGGGTCCATTGAAAGGCCCAATTAGACCTGCTCGTCCGAAACCTATTCAAAAAAGGACCGCAAAACAAGTTTTAATCAAATTTTAGGAGTTAAAATAATTGATTAGGAGCTTTTCAACACAATTATATTGCAAAAGCTTAATTTCTGTACTTTTTAGTCAGTTAAAATTCCAACGGGTCCATTGTAAGGCCCATTTAGACATGCTCGTCCGAAACGTATCAAAAAGGACTGCAAAAAAGGTTTTAATCAAATTTTAGGAGTTTATGTAATTGATTAGGAGCTTTTCAACACAATTATATTGCAAAACCTCAATTTTATACTTTTTACTCAGTTAAAATTTCAACGGGTCCATTGAAAGGCCCATTTAGACTCGCTCGTCCGAAACCTCTACAAAAAGGACCGCAAAAATGTTTTATTCAAATATTACGAGTTCAAATAATTGATTAGGAGCTTTTCAACACATTTATACCGCAAAACCTCAATTTCTGTACTTTTTACTCAGTTAAAATTCTAACGGGTCCATTGAAAGGCCCATTTAGACCTGCTCGTCTAAAACCTCGACAAAAAAGACTACATAATAGTTTTAATCAAATTTTAGGAGTTCAAATCATTTATTAGGAACTTTTCAACACAATTATATTGCAAAACCTCAATTTTATACTTTTTACTCAGTTAAAATTCAAACGGGCCCATTGAAAGGCCCATTTAGACCTGCTCGTCTGAAACCTCTACAAAAAGGTTCGCAAAAATGTTTTATTCAAATATTAGGAGTTCAAATAATTTATTAGGAGCTTTTCAACACAATTATATTGCAAAACCTCAATTGCTGTACTTTTTACTCAGTTAAAATTCCAACGGGTCCATTGAAAGGCCCATTTAGACATGCTCGTCCGAAACCTCTACAAAAAGGACCGCAAAAATGTTTTATTCAAATATTAGGAGTTTAAATAATTGATTTGGAGCTTTTCAACACAATTATATTGCGAAACCTCAATTTATGTACTTTTTACTCAGTTAAAATACCAACGGGTCCATTGAAAGGCCCATTTCGACCCGCTCGTCCGAAACTTCTACAAAAAAGGACCGCAAAACAAGTTTTAATCAAATTTTAGAAGTTCAAATAATTGATTAGGAGATTTTCAACAGAATTATATTGCAAAAGCTAAATTTCTGTACTTTTTACCTAGTTAAAATTCCAACTGGTCCATTGTAAGGCCTATTTTGACCTGCTCGTCCGAAACGTATCAAAAAGGACTGCAAAAAAAGTTTTAATCAAAATTTAGGAGTTTATGTAATTGATTAGGAGCATTTCAACACAATTATATTGCAAAACCTCAATTTTATACTTTTTACTCAGTTAAAATTTCAATGGGTCCATTGAAAGGCCCATTTAGACCCGCTCGTCCGAAACCTCTACAAAAAGAACCGCAAAAATGTTTTATTCAAATATTAGGAGTTCAAATAATTGATTAGGGGCTTTTCAACACAATTATATTGCAAAACCTCAAATTCTGTACTTTTTACTCAGATAAAATTCTAACGGGTCCATTGAAAGGCCCATTTAGACCTGCTCGTCCGAAACCTCTATAAAAAAGGACCGCAAAACAAGTTTTAATCAAATTTTAGGAGTTCAAATAATTGATTAGGAGCTTTTAAACACAATTATATTGCAAAAGCTCAATTTCTGTACTTTTTACTCAGTTAAAATTCCAACGGGTCCATTGTAAGGCCCATTTAGACCTGCTCGTCCGAATAGTATCAAAAAGGACTGCAAAAAAAGTTTTAATCAAATTTCAGGAGTTGTTGTAATTGATTAGGAGCTTTTCAACACAATTATATTGCAAAACCTCAATTTCTGTACTTTTTTACTCAGTCAAAATTCCAACGGGTCCATTGAATGGCCCATTTAGACCTGCTCGTCCGAAACCTCTACAAAAAGGACCGCAAAAAATGTTTTATTCAAATATTAGGAGTTAAAATAATTGATTAGGAGCTTTTCAACACAATTATAATGCGAAACCTCAATTTCTGTACTTTTTACTCAGTTAAAATACCAACGGGTCCATTGAAAGGCCCATTTCGACCCGCTCGTCCGAAACCTCTACAAAAAGGACTGCAAAATAAGTTTTAATCAAATTTTAGGAGTTCATGTAATTGATTAGGAGCTTTTCAACACAATTATATTGCAAAACCTCAATTTTTGTACTTTTTACTCAGTTAAAATTTCAACGGGTCCATTGAAAGGCCCATTTAGACCCGCTCGTCTGAAACCTCTACAAAAAGGACCGCAAAAATGTTTTATTCAGATATTAGGAGTTCAAACAATTGATTAGGAGCTTTTCAACACATTTATATTGCAATACCTCAATTTCTGTACTTTTTACTCAGTTAAAATTCTATCGGGTCCATTGAAAGGCCCATTTAGACATGCTCGTCCGAAACCTCTACAAAAAAGGACCGCAAAACAAGTTTTAATCAAATTTTAGGAGTTCAAATAATTGATTAGGAGCTTTTAAACACAATTATATTGCAAAAGCTCAATTTCGATACTTTTTATTCAGTTAAAATTCCAACGGGTCCATTGTAAGGCCCATTTAGACCTGCTCGTCCAAAACGTATAAAAAAGGACTGCAAAAAAAGATTTAATCAAATTTTAGGAGTTTATGTAACTGATTAGGAGCTTTTCAACACATTTATATTACAAAACCTCAATTTTTGTACTTTTTACTCAGTTAAAATTCTAACGGGTCCATTGAAAGGCCCACTTAGACCTGCTCGTCCGAAACCTCGACAAAAAGGACTGCAAAATAGTTTTAATCAAATTTTAGGAGTTCAAATAATTGATTAGGAACTTTTAAACACAATTATATTACAAAACCTCAATTTCTGTACTTTTTACTCAGTTAAAATTCTAACGGGTCCATTGAAAGGCCCATTTAGACCTGCTCGTCCGAAACCTCGACAAAAACGACTGTAAAATAGTTTTAATCAAATTTTAGGACTTCAAATAATTCATTAGGAACTTTTTAACACAATTATATTGAAAAACCTCAATTTTATACTTTTTACTCAGTTAAAATTCAAACGGGCCCATTGAAAGGCCCATTTAGACCTGCTCGTCCGAAACCTCTACAAAAAGGTTCGCAAAAATGTATTATTCAAATATTAGGAGTTCAAATATTTGATTAGGAGCTTTTCAACATAATTATATTGCAAAACCTCAATTTCTGTACTTTTTACTCAGTTAAAATTCCAACGGGTCCATTGAATGGCCCATTTAGACCTGCTCGTCCGAAACCTCTACAAAAAGGACCGCAAAAAATGTTTTATTCAAGTATTAGGAGTTCAAATAATTGATTAGGAGCTTTTCAACACAATTCTAATGCGAAACCTCAATTTCTGTACTTTTTACTCAGTTAAAATACCAACGGGTCCATTGAAAGGCCCATTTCGACCCGCTCGTCCGAAACCTCTACAAAAGGACTGCAAAATAAGTTTTAATCAAATTTTAGGAGTTCATGTAATTGATTAGGAGCTTTTCAACACAATTATATTGCAAAACCTCAATTTTATACTTTTTACTCAGATAAAATTTCAATGGGTCCATTGAAAGGCCCATTTAGACCTGCTCGTCCGAAACCTCTACAAAAAGAACCGCAAAAATGTTTTATTCAAATATTAGGAGTTCAAATAATTGATTAGGAGCTTTTCAACACAACTATATTGCAAAACCTCAAATTCTGTACTTTTTACTGAGATAAAATTCTAACGGGTCCATTGAAAGGCCCATTTAGACCTGCTCGTCCGAAACCTCTACAAAAAAGGACCACAAAACAAGTTTTAATCAAATTTTAGGAGTTCAAATAATTGATTAGGAGCTTTTAAACACAATTATATTGCAAAAGCTCAATTTCTGTACTTTTTACTCAGTTAAAATTCCAACGGGTCCATTGTAAGGCCCATTTAGACCTGCTCGTCCGAAACGTATCAAAAAGGACTGCAAAAAAAGTTTTAATCAAATTTTAGGAGTTGATGTAATTGATTAGGAGCTTTTCAACACAATTATATTGCAAAACCTCAATTTTATACTTTTTACTCAGTTAAAATTTCAACGGGTCCATTGAAAGGCCCATTTACACCCGCTCGTCCGAAACCTCTACAAAAAGGATCGCAAAAATGTTTTATTCAAATATTAGGAGTTCAAATAATTGATTAGGAGCTTTTCAACACATTTATATTGCAAAACCTCAATTTCTGTACTTTTTACTCAGTTAAAATTCCAACGGGTCCATTGTATGGCCCATTTAGACATGCTCGTCCGAAACGTATCAAAAAGGACTGCAAAAAAGGTTTTAATCAAATTTTAGGAGTTTTTGTAATTGATTAGGAGCTTTTCAACACAATTATATTGCAAAACCTCAATTTTATACTTTTTACTCAGTTAAAATTTCAACGGGTCCATTGAAAGGCCCATTTAGACTCGCTCGTCCGAAACCTCTACAAAAAGGACCACAAAAATGTTTTATTCAAATATTAGGAGTTCAAATAATTGATTAGGAGCTTTTCAACACATTTATATTGCAAAACCTCAGTTTCTGTACTTTTTACTCAAAATTCTAACGGGTCCATTGAAAGGCCCATTGAGACCTACTCGTCCGAAACCTCGACAAAAAGGACTGCATAATAGTTTTAATCAAATTTTAGGAGTTCAAATAATTTATTAGGAACTTTTCAACACAATTATATTGCAAAACCTCAATTTTATACTTTTTACTCAGTTAAAATTCAAACGGGCCCATTGAAAGGCCCATTTAGACCTGCTCGTTCGAAACCTCTACAAAAAGGTTCGCAAAAATGATTTATTCAAATATTAGGAGTTCAAATAATTGATTAGGAGCTTTTCAACACAATTATATTGCGAAACCTCAATTTCTGTACTTTTTACTCAGTTAAAATACCAACGGGTCCATTAAAAGGCCCATTTGACCCGCTCGTCCGAAACTTCTACAAAAAGGACTGCAAAATAAGTTTTAATCAAATTTTAGGAGTTCATGTAATTGATTAGGAGCTTTTCAACACAATTATATTGCAAAACCTCAATTTTTGTAGTTTTTACTCAATTTAATTCCAACGGGTCCATTGAAAGGCCCATTTAGACCTGCTCGTCCGAAACCTCTACAAAAAAGGACCGCAAAACAAGTTTTAATCAAATTTTAGTAGTTCAAATAATTGATTAGGAGATTTTCAACAGAATTATATTGCAAAAGCTAAATTTCTGTACTTTTTACCTAGTTAAAATTCCAACTGGTCCATTGTAAGGCCTATTTTGAGCTGCTCGTCCGAAACGTATCAAAAAGGACTGCAAAAAAAGTTTTAATCAAAATTTATGAGTTTATGTAATTGATTAGGAGCTTTTCAACACAATTATATTGCAAAACCTCAATTTTATACTTTTTACTCAGTTAAAATTTCAATGGGTCCATTGAAAGGCCCATTTAGACCCGCTCGTCCGAAACCTCTACAAAAAGAACCGCAAAAATGTTTTATTCAAATATTAGGAGTTCAAATAATTAATTAGGAGCTTTTCAACACAATTATATTGCAAAACCTCAATTTCTGTACTTTTTACTCAGATAAAATTCTAACGGGTCCATTGAAAGGCCCATTTAGACCTGCTCGTCCGAAACCTCTACAAAAAAGGACCGCAAAACAAGTTTTAATCAAATTTTAGGAGTTCAAATAATTGATTAGGAGCTTTTAAACACAATTATATTGCAAAAGCTCAATTTTTGTACTTTTTACTCAGTTAAAATTCCAACAGGTCCATTGTAAGGCACATTTAGACCTGCTCGTCCGAAACGTATCAAAAAGGACTGCAAAAAAAGTTTTAATCAAATTTTAGGAGTTGATGTAATTGATTAGGAGCTTTTCAACACAATTATATTGCAAAACCTCAATTTTATACTTTTTACTCAGTTAAAATTTCAACGGGTCCATTGAAAGGCCCATTTACACCCGCTCGTCCGAAACCTCTACAAAAAGGACCGCAAAAATGTTTTATTCAAATATTAGGAGTTCAAATAATTGATTAGGAGCTTTTCAACACATTTATATTGCAAAACCTCAATTTCTGTACTTTTTACTCAGTTAAAATTCTAACGGGTCCATTGAAAGGCCCATTTATACCTGCTCGTCCGAAACCTCGACAAAAAGGACCGCAAAACAAGTTTTCATCAAATTTTAGGAGTTCAAATAATTGATTAGGAGCTTTTAAACACAATTATATTGCAAAAGCTCAATTTCTGTACTTTTTAATCAGTTAAAATTCCAACAGGTCCATTGTAAGGCACATTTAGACCTGCTCGTCCGAAATGTATCAAAAAGGACTGCAAAATAAGTTTTAATCAAATTTTAGGAGTTCATGTAATTGATTAGGAGCTTTTCAACACAATTATATTGCAAAACCTCAATTTTATACTTTTTACTCAGTTAAAATTTCAACGGGTCCATTGAAAGGCCCATTTAGACCCGCTCGTCTGAAACCTCTACAAAAAGGACCGCAAAAATGTTTTATTCAAATATTAGGAGTTCAAATAATTGATTATGAGCTTTTCAACACATTTATATTGCAAAACCTCAATTTCTGTACTTTTAACTCAGTTAAAATTCTAACGGGTCCATTGAAAGGCCCATTTAGACATGCTCGTCCGAAACCTCTACAAAAAAGGACCGCAAAACAAGTTTTAATCAAATTTTAGGAGTTCAAATAATTGATTAGGAGCTTTTAAACACAATTATATTGCAAAAGCTCAATTTCGATACTTTTTACTCAGTTAAAATTCCAACGGGTCCATTGTAAGGCCCATTTAGACCTGCTCGTCCAAAACGTATAAAAAGGACTGCAAAAAAAGATTTAATCAAATTTTAGGAGTTTATGTAATTGATTAGGAGCTTTTCAACACATTTATATTGCAAAACCTCAATTTTTGTACTTTTTACTCAGTTAAAATTCTAACGGGTCCAATGAAAGGCCCACTTAGACCTGCTCGTCCGAAACCTCGACAAAAAGGACTGCAAAATAGTTTTAATCAAATTTTAGGAGTTCAAATAATTGATTAGGAACTTTTAAACACAATTATATTGAAAAACCTCAATTTTATACTTTTTACTCAGTTAAAATTCAAACGGGCCCATTGAAAGGCCCATTTTGACCTGCTCGTCCGAAACCTCTACAAAAAGGTTCGCAAAAATGTTTTATTCAAATATTAGGAGTTAAAATAATTGATTAGGAGCTTTTCAATACAATTATATTGCAAAACCTCAATTTCTGTACTTTTTTACTCAGTCAAAATTCCAACGGGTCCATTGAATGGCCCATTTAGACCTGCTCGTCCGAAACCTCTACAAAAAGGACCACAAAAAATGTTTTATTCAAATATTAGGAGTTAAAATAATTGATTAGGAGCTTTTCAACACAATTATAATGCGAAACCTCAATTTCTGTACTTTTTACTCAGTTAAAATACCAACGGGTCCATTGAAAGGCCCATTTCGACCCGCTCGTCCGAAACCTCTACAAAAAGGACTGCAAAATAAGTTTTAATCAAATTTTAGGAGTTCATGTAATTGATTAGGAGCTTTTCAACACAATTATATTGCAAAACCTCAATTTTTGTACTTTTTTCTCAATTTAATTCCAACGGGTCCATTGAAAGGCCAATTTAGACCTGCTCGTCCGTAACCTCTACAATAAACGACCGCAAAACAAGTTTTAATCAAATTTTAGGAGTTCAAATAATTGATTAGGAGCTTTTCAACACAATTATATTGCAAAAGCTCTATTTCTGTACTTTTTACTCAGTTAAAATTCCAACGGGTCCATTGTAAGGCCCATTTAGACCTGCTCGTCCGAAACGTATCAAAGAGGACTGCAAAAAAGGTTTTAATCAAATTTTAGGAGTTTATGTAATTGATTAGGAGCTTTTCAACACAATTATATTGCAAAACCTCAATTTATACTTTTTACTCAGTTAAAATTTCAACGGGTCCATTGAAAGGCCCATTTAGTCCCGCTCGTCCGAAACCTCTACAAAAAGGATCGCAAAAATGTTTTATTCAAATATTAGGAGTTCAAATAATTGATTAGGAGCTTTACAACACAATTATAATGCGAAACCTCAATTTATGTACTTTTTACTCAGTTAAAATACCAACGGGTCCATTGAAAGGCCCATTTCGACCCGCTCGTCCGAAACCTCTACAAAAATGACTGCAAAATAAGTTTTAATCAAATTTTAGGAGTTCATGTAATTGATTAGGAGCTTTTCAACACAATTATATTGCAAAACCTCAATTTTTGTACTTTTTACTCAGATAAAATTCCAACGGGTCCATTGAAAGGCCCATTTAGACCTGCTCGTCCGAAACCTCTAAAAAAAGGACCGCAAAACAAGTTTTAATCAAATTTTAGGAGTTCAAATAATTGATTAGGAGCTTTTCAACACAATTATATTGCAAAAGCTCAATTTCTGTACTTTTTACTCAGTTAAAATTCCAACGGGTCCATTGTAAGGCCCATTTAGACCTGCTCGTCCGAAACGTATCAAAAAGGACTGCATAAAAAGTTTTAATCAAATTTTAGGAGTTTATGTAATTGATTAGGAGCTTTTCAACACAATTATATTGAAAAATCTCAATTTTTTACTTTTTACTCAGTTAAAATTTCAACGGGTCCATTGAAAGGCCCATATAGACCCGCTCGTCCGAAAACTCTACAAAAAGGACCGCAAAATTTTTTTATTCAAATATTAGGAGTTCAAATAATTGATTAGGAGCTTTTCAACACATTTATATTGCAAAACCTCAATTTCTGTACTTTTTACTCAGTTAAAATTCTAACGGGTCCATTGAAAGGCCCATTTAGACCTGCTCGTCCGAAACCTCGACAAAAAGGACTACAAAATAGTTTTAATCAAATTTTAGGAGTTCAAATAATTGATTAGGAACTTTTCAACACAATTATATTGAAAAACCTCAATTTTATACTTTTTACTCAGTGAAAATTCAAACGGGCCTATTGAAAGGCCCATTTAGACCTGCTCGTCCGAAACCTCTACAAAAAGGTTCGCAAAAATGTTTTATTCAAATATTAGGAGTTCAAATAATTGATTAGGAGCTTTTCAACACAATTATATTGCAAAACCTCAATTTTTGTACTTTTTACTCAGTTAAAATTCCAACGGGTCCATTGAATGGCCCATTTAGACCTCGTCGTCCGAAACCTCTACAAAAAGGACCGCAAAAAATGTTTTATTCAAATATTAGGAGTTCAAATAATTGATTAGGAGCTTTTCAACACAATTATAATGCGAAATCTCAATTTCTGTACTTTTTACTCAGTTAAAATACCAACGGGTCCATTGAAAGGCCCATTTCGACCCGCTCGTCCGAAACCTCTACAAAAAGGACTGAAAAATAAGTTTTGATCAAATTTTAGGAGTTCATGTAATTGATTAGGAGCTTTTCAACACAATTATATTGCAAAACCTCAATTTTTGTACTTTTTACTCAATTTAATTCCAACCGGTCCATTGAAAGGTCCATTTAGACATGCTCGTCCGAAACCTCTACAAAAAAGGACCGCAAAACAAGTTTTAATCAAATTTTAGGAGTTCAAATAATTGATTAGGAGCTTTTCAACACAATTATATTGCAAAAGCTCAATTTCTGTACTTTTTACTCAGTTAAAATTCCAGCGGGTCCATTATAAGACCCATTTAGACCTGCTCGTCCGAAACGTATCAAAAAGGACTGCAAGAAAAGTTTTTGTAACCCTCTCGTCCCGGTCTGGCCGGATAACCGGTCCGAGTGAGCCACACGGGGAAAACCGAAGCGAAACCCGTTAAGGTTCCCCCTCGGTTAGCAACCCTATATTTTTTTTCATTTTAATCTTGTCTAGAGGAGTATTAAATCCTAAGTGATCAAACAGCGGAACAACATACACAAGACAATCAAGCGAACCCAAAACAACATTTAACAGCCCAATCTTAAACTTAAACTGCATGCGGTATCGATACTCCTAAGGAGTGTATCGATACGCCTTGGCTAGGTCAACTGGTCAGAGTCAACCCGTGGAGACTGTATCGATACGCCCAAAGAGTGTATCGATACTCTCCCCAACGGTCAACTTCTTGCGGTCAACGCTAAGATGACCGTATCGATACGCTAGAGGCCCGTTTCGATACCAAAATCGACAGTGGCTCCAGTGACAAAAAAGGTATCGATACGCCCCCTCGCGTATCGAAACGCGAGGCTTGAAACAAGAAGGCCGTATCGATACGGGTCCAATCGTATCGATACCCCTGCTACGAACTTACCAGTTTTAGCTGATTTAAGGCACAAGGGTGCCCCTAAATCCCCCTAAAACCTCAACCAACACACTAGCATCATTCCTAAGGCAAACCAACATAACAAACATGCTTGAAAACTTAAAGCCAAGAGGCACAATTCAACACAAGGAGGTGCACAAACCATTTAAGCAACTTAAGCATTCAAGCATAAAACAAGGCATCCATACATGGCATTCCAACAAAGGCAATTTAGCATTTAAGGTCATCCATGAAAGCTTAAAGGCCCGAATGGCACAAGATAACACATAGGAGGTTTGCACCCACAACAAGGCAACCTAAACATCTAAAGACATGCCACCACACACAAGCATACATCATAACATATCATGCTTTACAATCCAAAGCCAAAACAAATCATCAACATACATGAGTCATACATAGCTCATACAGAAACCCTTGCCACATTGCTAACTAATACAAAATTAATCACCGTACTTGAGCCACAAACTTGGAAAGCCCTTCTTGCCTTGCTCCGAGCTAACACCACGCTAATGATCTGCATTGTTGAACATTGAGAGCGTAAGCTATAAGCTTAGTGAGGGTGCTCTAAGACGAAAAACATCAACAATGCAGGGTTCAAGCATGTAAATCCTAATCTCACATACATCAAACATTGGCATAAAATCAAGTAGACCTAGCTAGTCTTTCGAGTGGCATAATATGGCATCTTACATCATACTAAGCACCAAGCATCAATATCAACGATCATATATCAACATCATATATCACCATTATATGAACAAGTTTAATTTGCCACTTTCAATTACCCGGATGTACGGATTTAAACCTCAATAACACTTTACCTCGGTGGGATTACACTCATCACCGGACCTTGCATGTGCGGGATTCCACTCATCGCCACATGCCCTACGGATGGGATTCCACTCATCATCCCGTAGAAATAAATAAAAGCTTCCGGTGGAATATTACATCACCATACTCCTCCTTGATGACTTAACGCCATCAAGGCCACGTACGTTTTGACTCAATTCGTGTGCACACTAATCCTAATGATCGATCATTTACAACCGGTAATTTATTTAGTGCCAATTTTCATTATCACGTCACATATCATCAACCACAACACATGCTCATCACATATATACTTTTCGTGATATACATACATCAATTTAACCACAATTCACAAGAGCATAGATAGGCAAATACGCAATAGCACTTAATGAAATCAATGGCTAGAATTAACAACTTGAAATAAAGAAATGGCCTACCAAGCACACTTCACACACACACACTACACATACTCGAACCAAACTTTAAAACAAGTTTGAAACCACTCACCGCCCTTCCTTAGCAACCAAGCGAAACTCCTACGAACCTGGATTCGGTCCCAAAGCTCCTTCGATGACTCCTCTTGCTTCTAGTCAACCAAAAACGCAACCAACAACCACAATCAATGCTAACATCTGATCAATACCCAACTTTAGAGCTTAAACTAACTTCATCCACATTTTCCAATCAAATAAATCCCCAAATGTATCAAATTCGTACTCCCTCAAACCTTGGCTGAAAACTCCACTTTCAAACATCCAAAAGACTCTCAAATGATCCCAAAACACCCTCCTAACATATATAAACCAACAGCCCTTCAATTTCAACCTTAAACCTCCCAAAAACCCAAGTTTTGACATCCCAAAAATGGCTCCAAGAACCCATTTCGGGTTTTCAATAAAATCCACTCATTTTGACATATAATATATATCTTGATGTGATTAAAACAAAACTTAACTCATTATTTCAAAACAAGGTGAAAATCACCATAAAAACCCAAACTTTAAATCAAACCCTAAATTTCAAAATCTCATATTTTTAAAATCTACAACCATAGATAGATAAAGGATGAAGAGGAGAGTGAGAAAATGATTTTACCTTTCAAAAACACCTTGAAATGAAGTTGAAAGCCAATGGAATAGTGTTTTTAGTTTGGGAGGGTTTTGAAAAGGGTTTGGGGTGTTCTAACGTTAGAAAGGGTTTGGGGAGAAGATGACAACTTAAATTTTAAAGTTGTCTTGCTTTTTAAAAACTTTTGGGTTAAATTACAACATTGGTCCCTCCCCTGTTTACTAAAGCTCAATTAGATCCAAATTAAGGTTGAATTGATTTTAATTAAATTTTACCGACTCGAACCGTAACCCCACTAACTCCTAACCCCAAAACACGAACGTTACAACTCTCTCCCACTTAAGGAATTTCATCCCCGAAATTACCTGACTGAAAGAGATACGGAAACTGCTTTTCCATATCCTCCTTCCTCTCCCAAGTGGCCTCGTCCACACCTCGACGTTGCCACCGCACCTTTACTAACTCAATCAATCTACCCCTCAACACCTTACTGTCAGAAGCTAAGATCTCAACGGGCTCTTCTTCATAAGTCAAATCCGGATTCAATTCAATCTCTTCTACGGGCATAACATGTGATGGATCGGACCTATACTTACGAAGCATCGAAACATGGAACACATCGTGTATCTTCTCTAGCTCGGATGGAAAACGCAACTGATAAGCAACCGGACCAACCCTCTTCACAATCTCATACGGTCCTATGTACCTCGGACTCAACTTCCCCTTTCGGCCAAATCTCATCACGTTCTTCCACGGAGACACTTTCAAGAACACTTTCTCACCCACTGAGAACTCAACCTCCTTCCTCTTCAAATCGGCATAGGACTTCTGCCTATCCGATGCAGCCTTCAAACGATCACAAATCAATTTTACCTTGTCAGTTGTCCCCTTGAGCAAATCCGGCATAGGTAACAATTTATGTCCTACCTCGGCCCAACACACTAGAGTTCTACACTTTCGGCCATACAAGGCCTCATACGGAGCCATCTGAATGCTCGACTGAAAGCTATTATTGTACATAAACTCTACTAGAGGCAAATGCTTCTCCCAAGTACCCTGAAAGTCAATGATACAACATCGCAACATATCCTCTAAGATCTGAATAACTCTCTCTGACTGACCATCTGACTGAGGATGATAAGACGTGCTGAAGTTCAAACGGGTACCCAAAGCCGTATGCAGACACTCCCAAAATCTAGAAGTAAACCGCGGATCTCTATCTGATACAATGGACTTCGGCACACCATGCAGTCTAACAATCTCACCAATATACAAATCGGCCAATCTATCTAAAGTGTAAGTAGTGTTGACTGCCAAGAAGTGAGCACACTTCGTAAAACGATCCACTATCACCCAAACTGAGTTCTTCTTCGTAGGAGTCAAAGGCAAACCCGAAACAAAATCCATGGTGATGTTCTCCCATTTCCATTCCGGAATTCTCAACGGCTGTAACAAACCTGAGGGGACCTGATGTTTCGCCTTCACTCTCTGACACACTAAGCACTTACTCACAAAGTCGGCTACATCTCTCTTCAAGCCAACCCAAAAGTACTCATTCTTCAAGTCACGGTACATCTTCGTACTTCCAAGATGCATAGCAAACGGACTACTGTGGGCTTCGGTCAAGATCGTACGTCTCAAGTCACTGTCCTCTAGCACAACTATTCTATCTTTGAAACACAAAACCCCATCAGTACCGAAACTGTAGTCTGAAGATCTACCCTCGGCTATATCTTGCACGTGAGGTGCCAAAGATCTATCCAAGAGCTGCTTCTCTCGAATCAACTGACCTAGAGTAGGTCTAACCTGAAGCTCAGCTACCAAGCCACCATCTCCGGACAAACTCAATCTAGCAAACATGGCTCTAAAGTCCACGGCCATCTTCCTACTCAATGCATCGGCCACTACATTGGCCTCACCCAGATGGTACTCAATAGTAAGATCATAGTCTTTTAGCAACTCTAACCACCTACGCTGTCTGAGATTCAAATCTCGCTGAGTCATAATGTATTTCAAACTCTTGTGATCGGTGTACACTGTGCATCTCTCACCGTACAAATAGTTCCTCCAAATCTTCAGAGCAAATACAACTGCAGCTAACTCTATGTCATGGGTCGGATAGTTGCGCTCATGGGTCTTCAACTGTCTTGAGGCATAAGCCACTACTCTCTTGTCTGACATAAGAACACATCCTAGCCACTACTCTGGCTAACTCAATGTCATGGGTCGGATAGTTGCGCTCATACTTTTTACTCAATTTAATTCCAACGGGTCCATTGAAAGGCCCATTTAGACCTGCTCGTCCGAAACCTCTACAAAAAAGGACCGCAAAACAAGTTTTAATCAAATTTTAAGAGTTCAAATAATTGATTAGAAGCTTTTCAACACAATTATATTGCAAAAGCTCAATTTATGTACTTTTTACTCAGTTAAAATTCCAACGGGTACATTGTAAGGCCCATTTAGACCTGCTCGTCCGAAACGTATCAAAAAGGACTGCAAAAAAAGTTTTAATCAAAATTTAGGAGTTTATGTAATTGATTAGGAGCTTTTCAACACAATTATATTGCAAAACCTCAATTTTACACTTTTTACTCAGTTAAAATTTCAACGGGTCCATTGAAAGGCCCATTTAGACCCGCTCGTCCGAAACCTCTACAAAAAGGACCGCAAAAATGTTTTATTCAAATATTAGGAGTTCAAATAATTGATTAGGAGCTTTTCAACACATTTATATTGCAAAACCTCGATTTCTGTACTTTTTACTCAGTTAAAATTCTAACGGGTCCATTGAAAGGCCCATTTAGACCTGCTCGTCCGAATCCTCGACAAAAAGGACTGCAAAATAGTTTTAATCAAATTTTAGGAGTTCAAATAATTGATTAGGAACTATTCAACACAATAATATTGAAAAACCTCAATTTTATACTTTTTACTCAGTTAAAATTCAAACGGGCCCATTGAAAGGCCCATTTAGACCTGCTCGTCCGAAACCTCTACAAAAAGGTTCGCAAAAATGTTTTATTCAAATATTAGGAGTTAAAATAATTGATTAGGAGCTTTTCAACACAATTATATTGCAAAACCTCAATTTCTGTACTTTTTACTCAGTTAAAATACCAACGGGTCCATTGAAAGGCCCATTTCGACCCGCTCGTCCGAAACCTCTACAAAAAGGACTGCAAAATAAGTTTTAATAATATTTTAGGAGTTCATGTAATTGATTAGGAGCTTTTCAACACAATTATAATGCGAAACCTCAATTTATGTACTTTTTACTCAGTTAAAATACCAACGGGTCCATTGAAAGGTCCATTTCGACCCGCTCGCCGAAACCTCTACAAAAAGGATTGCAAAATAAGTTTTAATCAAATTTTAGGAGTTCATGTAATTGATTAAGAGCTTTTCAACACAATTATATTGCAAAACTTTAATTTTTGTACTTTTTACTCAATTTAATTCCAACGGGTCCATTGAAAGGCCCATTTAGACCTGCTCGTCCGAAACCTCTACAAAAAAGGATCGCAAAACAAGTTTTAATCAAATTTTAGGAGTTCAAATAATTGATTAGAAGATTTTCAACACAATTATATTGCAAAAGCTCAATTTCTGTACTTTTTACTCAGTTAAAATTCCAACGGGTCCATTGTAAGGCGCATTTAGACCTGCTCGTCCGAAATGTATCAAAAAGGACTGCAAAAAAAGTTTTAATCAAATTTTAGGAGTTTATGTATTTGATTAGGAGCTTTTCAACACAATTATATTTCAAAACCTCAATTTTATACTTTTTACTCAGTTAAAATTTCAACGAGTCCATTGAAAGGCCCATTTAGACCCGCTCGTCCGAAACCTCTACAAAAAGGACTGCAAAAATGTTTTATTCAAATATTAGGAGTTCAAATAATTGATTAGGAGCTTTTCAACACATTTATATTGCAAAACCTCAATTTATGTACTTTTTACTCAGTTAAAATTCTAACGGGTCCATTGAAAAGGCCTATTTAGACCTGCTCGTCCGAAACCCGTACAAAAAAGGACCGCAAAACATGTTTTAATCAAATTTTAGGAGTTCAAATAATTGATTAGGAGCTTTTAAACACAATTATATTGCAAAATCTCAATTTTCTGTACTTTTTACTCAGTTAAAATTCCAACGGGTCTATTGTAAGGCCCATTTAGACCTGCTCGTCCGAAACGTATCAAAAAGGACTGCAAAAAAAAGTTTTAATCAAATTTTAGGAGTTTATGTAATTGATTAGGAGCTTTTCAACAAAATTATATTGCAAAACCTTAGATTTATACTTTTTACTCAGTTAAAATTTCAACGGGTCCATTGAAAGGCCCATTTAGACCCGCTCGTCCGAAACCTCTACAAAAAGGACCGCAAAAATGTTTTATTCAAATATTAGGAGTTCAAATAATTGATTAGGAGCTTTTCAAAACATTTATATTGCAAAACCTCAATTTCTGTACTTTTTACTCAGTTAAAATTCTAACGGGTCCATTGAAAGGCCCATTTAGACCTGCTCTTCCGAAACCTCGACAAAAGGACTGCAAAATAGTTTTAATCAAATTTTAGGAGTTCAAATAATTTATTAGGAACTTTTCAACACAATTATATTGAAAACCTCAATTTTATACTTTTAACTCAGTTAAAATTCAAATGGGCCCATTGAAAGGCCCATTTAGACCTGCTCTTCTGAAACCTCTACAAAAAGGTTCGCAAAAATGTTTTATTCAAATATTAGGAGTTCAAATAATTGATTAGGAGCTTTTCAACACATTTATATTGCAAAACCTCAATTTCTATACTTTTTACTTAGATAAAATTCCAACGAGTCCATTGAAAGGCCCATTTAGACCTGCTCGTCCGAAACCTCTACAAAAAAGGACCGCAAAACAAGTTTTAATCAAATTTTAGGAGTTCAAATAATTGATTAGGAGCTTTTCAACACAATTGTATTGCAAAAGCTCAATTTCTGTACTTTTTACTCAGTTAAAATTCCAACGGGTCCATTGTAAGGCCCATTTAGACATGCTCGTCCGAAACGTATCAAAAAGGACTGCAAAAAAAGTTTTAATCAAGATTTAGGAGTTTATGTAATTGATTAGGAGCTTTTCAACACAATTATATTGCGAAACCTCAATTTTATACTTTTTACTTAGTTAAAATTTCAACGGGTCCATTGAAAGGCCAATTTAGACCCGCTCGTCTGAAACCTCTACAAAAAGGACCGCAAAAATGTTTTATTCAAATATTATGAGTTCAAATAATTGATTAGGAGCTTTTCAACACATTTATATTGCAAAACCTCAATTTCCGTACTTTTTACTCAGTTAAAATTCTAACGGGTCCATTGAAAGGCCCATTTAGACCTGCTCGACCGAAACCTCGACAAAAAGGACTGCAAAATAGTTTTAATCAAATTTTAGGAGTTCAAATAATTTATTAGGAGCTTTTCAACACTATTATACTGAAAAACCTCAATTTTATACTTTTTACTCAGTTAAAATTCAAACGGGCCCATTGAAAGGCCCATTTAGACCTGCTCGTCTGAAACCTCTACAAAAAGGTTCGCAAAAATGTTTTATTTAAATATTAGGAGTTCAAAAAATTGATTAGGAGCTTTTCAACACAATTATATTGCAAAAGCTAAATTTCTGTACTTTTTACTCAGTTAAAATTCCAACGGGTCCATTGTAAGGCCCATTTAGACCTGCTCGTCCCAAACGTATCAAAAAGGACTTCAAAAAAGGTTTTAATCAAATTTTAGGAGTTTATGTAATTTATTAGGAGCTTTTCAACACAATTATATTGCAAAACCTCAATTTTATAATTTTTACTCAGTTAAAATTTCAACGGGTCCATTGAAAGGCCCATTTAGACCCGCTCGTCCGAAACCTCTACAAAAAGGACCGCAAAAATGTTTTATTCAAATATTAGGAGTTGAAATAATTGATTAGAAGCTTTTCAACACATTTATACTGCAAAACCTCAATTTTTGTACTTTTTACCCAGTTAAAATTCTAACGGGTCCATTGAAAGGCCCATTTAGACCTGCTCGTCCGAAACCTCGACAAAAAGGACTGCAAAATAGTTTTAATCAAATTTTAGGAGTTGAAATAATTTATTAGGAACTTTTCAACACAATTATATTGCAAAACCTCAATTTTTGTACTTTTTACTCAATTTAATTCCAACGGGTCCATTGAAAGGCCCATTTAGACCTGCTCGTCCGAAACCTCTACAAAAAAAGGACCGCAAAAATGTTTTATTCAAATATTAGGAGTTCAAATAATTGATTAGGAGCTTTTCAACACATTTATATTGCAAAACCTCAATTTCATACTTTTTACTTAGTTAAAATTCCAACGGGTCCATTTAAAGGCCCATTTAGACCTGCTCGTCTGAAACCTCTACAAAAATGATCGCAAAAATGTTTTATTCAAATATTAGGAGTTCAAATAATTGATTAGGATATTTTCAACACAATTATATTGCTAAACCTCAATTTCTGTACTTTTTACTCAGTTAAAATACCAACAGGTCCACTGAAAGGCCCATTTCGACCCACTCGTCCGAAACCTCTACAAAAAGGGCTGCAAAATAAGTTTTAATCAAATTTTATGAGTTCATGTAATTGATTAGGAGCTTTTCAACACAATTATATTGCAAAACCTCAATTTTTGTACTTTTTACTCAATTTAATTCCAACGGGTCCATTGAAAGGCCCATTTAGACCTGCTCGTCCGAAACCTCTACAAAAAAGGACCGCAAAACAAGTTTTAATCAAATTTTAGGAGTTCAAATAATTGATTAGGAGCTTTTCAACACAATTATATTGGAAAAGCTAAATTTCTGTACTTTTTACTCAGTTAAAATTCCAACGGGTCCATTGTAAGGCCCATTTAGACCTGCTCGTCTGAAACGTATCAAAAAGGACTGCAAAAAAGGTTTTAATCAAATTTTAGGAGTTTATGTAATTGATTAGCAGCTTTTCAACACAATTATATTGCAAAACCTCAATTTTATACTTTTGACTCAGTTAAAATTTCAACGGGTCCATTGAAAGGCCCATTTAGACCCGCTCGTCCGAAACCTCTACAAAAAGGACCGAAAAAATGTTTTATTTAAATATTAGAAGTTAAAATAATTGATTAGGAGCTTTTCAACACAATTATATTGCAAAACCTCAATTTCTGTACTTTTTACCCAGTTAAAATTCCAACGGGTCCATTGAAAGGCCCATTTAGACCTGCTCGTCCGAAACCTCTACAAAAAGGAACGCAAAAATGTTTTATTCAAATATTAGGAGTTCAAATGATTGGTTAGGAGCTTTTCAACACAATTATAATGCGAAACCTCAATTTCTGTACTTTTTACTCAGGTAAAATACCAACGGGTCCATTGAAAGGCCCATTTCGACTCGCTCGTCCAAAACCTCTTCAAAAAGGATTGCAAAATAAGTTTTAATCAAATTTTAGGAGTTCATGTAATTGATTACGAGCTTTTCAACACAATTATATTGCAAAACCTCAATTTTTGTACTTTTTACTCAATTTAATTCCAACGGGTCCATTGAAAGGCCCATTTAGACCTGCTCGTCCGAAACCTCTACAAAAAAAGACCGCAAAACAAGTTTTAATCAAATTTTAGGTGTTCAAATAATTGATTAGGAGCTTTTCAACACAATTATATTGCAAAAGCTCAATTTCTGTACTTTTTACTCAGTTAAAATTCCAACGGGTCCATTGTAAGGCCCATTTAGACCTGCTCGTCCGAAACGTATCAAAAAGGACTGCAAAAAAGTTTTAATAAAATTTTAGGAGTTTATGTAATTGATTAGAAGCTTTTCAACACAATTATATTGCAAAACCTCAATTTTATACTTTTTGCTCAGTTAAAATTTTAACGGGTCCATTGAAAGGCCCATTTAGACACGCTCGTCCGAAACCTCTACAAAAAGGACAACAAAAATGTTTTATTCAAATATTAGTAGTTCATATAATTGATTAGGAGCTTTTCAACACATTTATATTGCAAAACCTCAATTTCTGTACTTTTTACTCAGTTAAAATTCTAACGGGTCCATTGAAAGACCCATTTAGACATGCTCGTCCGAAACCTCGACAAAAAGGACTGCAAAATAGTTTTAATCAAATTTTAGGAGATCAAATAATTTATTAGGATCTTTTCAAAACAATTATATTGAAAAACCTCAATTTTATACTTTTTTACTAAGTTAAAAAACCAACGGGTCCATTGAAAGGCCCATTTCGACCCGCTCGTCCGAAACCTCTAAAAAAAGGACTAAAAAATAAGTTTTAATCAAATTTTAGGAGTTCATGTAATTGAGTAGGAGCTTTTCAACACAATTATATTGCAAAACCTCAATTTTTGTACTTTTTAATCAGTTAAAATTCCAACGGGTCCATTGAAAGGCCCATTTAGACCTGCTCGTCCGAAACATCTACAAAAAAGGACCGCAAAAATGTTTTATTCAAATATTAGGAGTTCAAATAATTGATTAGGAGCTTTTCAACACAATTATACTGCAAAACCTCAATTTCTGTACTTTTTACTTAGTTAAAATTCTAACGGGTCCATTGAAAGGCCCATTTAGACCTGCTCATCCGAAACCTTGACAAAAAGGACTGCAAAATAGTTTAATCAAATTTTAGGAGTTCAAATAATTTATTAGGAACTTTTCAACACAATTATATTGAAAAACCTCAATTTTATACTTTTTACTCAGTTAAAATTGAAACGGGCCCATTGAAAGGCCCATTTAGACCTGCTCGTCCGAAACCTCTACAAAAAGGTTCGCAAAAATGTTTTATTCAAATATTAGGAGTTCAAATAATTGATTAGGAGCTTTTCAACACAATTATATTGCAAAACCTCAATTTCTGTACTTTTTACTCAGTTAAAATTCCAACGGGTCCATTGAAAGGCCCATTTAGACCTGCTCGTCCGAAACCTCTACAAAAAGGAGCGCAAAAATGTTTTATTCAAATATTAGGAGTTCAAATAATTGATTAGGAGCTTTTCAACACAATTATATTGCGAAACCTCAATTTCTTCTCAGTTAAAATACCAACGGGTCCATAGGAAGGCCCATTTCGACCCGCTCGTCCGAAACCTCTACAAAAAGGACTGCAAAATAAGTTTTAATCAAATTTTAGGAGTTCATGTAATTGATTAGGAGCTTTTCAACACAATTATATTGCAAAACCTCAATTTTTGTACTTTTTACTCAATTTAATTCCAACGGGTCCATTGAAAGGCCCATTTAGACCTACTCGTCTGAAACCTCTACAAAAAAGGACAGTAAAACAAGTTTTAATCAAATTTTAGGAGTTCAAATAATTGATTAGGAGCTTTTCAACACAATTATATTGCAAAAGCTAAATTTCTGTACTTTTTACTCAGTTAAAATTCCAACGGGTCCATTGTAAGGCCCATTTAGACCTGCTCGTCCGAAACGTATCAAAAAGGACTGCAAAAAAGGTTTTAATCAAATTTTAGGAGTTTATGTAATTGATTAGGAGCTTTTCAACACAATTATATTGCAAAACCTCAATTTTATACTTTTTACTCAGTTAAAATTCAAACGGGCCTAGTGAAAGGCCCATTTAGACCTGCTGGTCCGAAACCTCTACAAAAAGGTTCGCAAAAATGTTTTATTCAAATATTAGGAGTTCAAATAATTGATTAGGAGCTTTTAAACACAATTATATTGCAAAACCTCAATTCTATACTTTTTACTCAGGTAAAATACCAACGGGTCCATTGAAAGGCCCATTTCGACTCGCTCGTCCAAAACCTCTTCAAAAAGGACTGCAAAATAAGTTTTAATCAAATTTTAGGAGTTCATGTAATTGATTAGGAGCTTTTCAACACAATTATATTGCAAAACCTCAATTTTTGTACTTTTTACTCAATTTAATTCCAACGAGTCCATTGAAAGGCCCATTTAGACCTGCTCGTCCGAAACCTCTACAAAAAAGGACCGCAAAACAAGTTTTAATCAAATTTTAGGTGTTCAGATAATTGATTAGGAGCTTTTCAACACAATTATATTGCAAAAGCTCATTTTTTGTACTTTTTACTCAGTTAAAATTCCAACGGGTCCATTGTAAGGCCCATTTAGACCTGCCCGTCCGAAACGTATCAAAAAGGACTGCAAAAAAAGTTTTAATAAAATTTTAGGAGTTTATGTAATTGATTAGAAGCTTTTCAACACAATTATATTGCAAAAACTCAATTTTATACTTTTTGCTCAGTTAAAATTTCAACGGGTCCATTGAAAGGCCCATATAGACACGCTCGTCCGAAACCTCTACAAAAAGGACAACAAAAATGTTTTATTCAAATATTAGGAGTTCAAATAATTGATTAGGAGCTTTGTAACATATTTATATTGCAAAACCTCAATTTCTGTACTTTTTACTCAGTTAAAATTCCAACGGGTCCATTGTAAGGCCCATTTAGACCTGCTCGTCTGAAACGTATCACAAAGGACTGCAAAAAAGGTTTTAATCAAATTTTAGGAGTTTATGTAATTGATTAGCAGCTTTTCAACACAATTATATTGCAAAACCTCAATTTTATACTTTTGACTCAGTTAAAATTTCAACGGGTCCATTGAAAGGCCCATTTAGACCCGCTCGTCCGAAACCTCTACAAAAAGGACCGAAAAAATGTTTTATTTAAATATTAGAAGTTAAAATAATTGATTAGGAGCTTTTCAACACAATTATATTGCAAAACCTCAATTTCTGTACTTTTTACCCAGTTAAAATTCCAACGGGTCCATTGAAAGGCCCATTTAGACCTGCTCGTCCGAAACCTCTACAAAAAGGAACGCAAAAATGTTTTATTCAAATATTAGGAGTTCAAATGATTGGTTAGGAGCTTTTCAACACAATTATAATGCGAAACCTCAATTTCTGTACTTTTTACTCAGGTAAAATACCAACGGGTCCATTGAAAGGCCCATTTCGACTCGCTCGTCCAAAACCTCTTCAAAAAGGACTGCAAAATAAGTTTTAATCAAATTTTAGGAGTTCATGTAATTGATTACGAGCTTTTCAACACAATTATATTGCAAAACCTCAATTTTTGTACTTTTTACTCAATTTAATTCCAACGGGTCCATCGAAAGGCCCATTTAGACCTGCTAGTCCGAAACCTCTACAAAAAAGGACCGCAAAACAAGTTTTAATCAAATTTTAGGAGTTCAAATAATTGATTAGGAGCTTTTCAACACAATTATATTGCAAAAGCTAAATTTCTGTACTTTTTACTCAGTTAAAATTCCAACGGGTCCATTGTAAGGCCCATTTAGACCTGCTCGTCCGAAACGTATCAAAAAAGACTGCAAAAAAGGTTTTAATCAAATTTTAGGAGTTTATGTAATAGATTAGGAGCTTTTCAACACAATTATATTGCAAAACCTCAATTTTATACTTTTTACTTAGTTAAAATTTCAACGGATCCATTGAAAGACCCATTTAGACCCGCTCGTCCGAAACCTCTACAAAAAGGACCGCAAAAATGTTTTATTCAAATATTAGGAGTTCAAATAATTGATTAGGAGCTTTTCAACACATTTATACTTCAAAACCTCAATTTCTGTACTTTTTACTTAGTTAAAATTCTAACGTGTCCATTGAAAGGCCCATTTAGACCTGCTCGTCCGAAACCTCGACAAAAAGGACTGCAAAATAGTTTTAATCAAATTTTAGGAGTTCAAATAATTTATTAGGAACTTTTCAACACAATTATATTGAAAAACCTCAATTCTATACTTTTTACTCAGTTAAAATTCAAAAGGGCCCATTGAAAGGCCCATTTAGACCTGCTCGTCCGAAACCTCTACAAAAGGGTTCGCAAAAATGTTTTATTCAAATATTAGGAGTTCAAATAATTGATTAGGAGCTTTTCAACACAATTATATTGCAAAACCTCAATTTATGTAGTTTTTACTTAGTTAAAATTCCAACGGGTCCATTGAAAGGCCCATTTAGACCTGCTCGTTCGAAACCTCTACAAAAATGACCGCAAAAATGTTTTATTCAAAAATTTGGAGTTCAAATAATTGATTAGGATCTTTTCAACACAATTATATTGCGAAACCTCAATTTCTGTACTTTTTACTCAGTTAAAATACCAACTGGTCCATTGAAAGGCCCATTTCGACCCACTCGTCCGAAACCTCTACAAAAAGGACTGCAAAATAAGTTTTAATCAAGTTTTAGGAGTTCATGTAATTGATTAGGAGCTTTTCAACACAATTATATTGCAAAACCTCAATTTTTGTACTTTTTACTCAATTTAATTCCAACGGGTCCATCGAAAGGCCCATTTAGACCTGATCTTCCGAAACCTCTACAAAAAAGGACCGCAAAACAAGTTTTAATCAAATTTTAGGAGTTCAAATAATTGATTAGGAGCTTTTCAACACAATTTTATTGCAAAAGCTAAATTTCTGTACTTTTTACTCAGTTAAAATTCCAACGGGTCCATTGTAAGGCCCATTTAGATCTGCTCGTCCGAAACGTCTCAAAAAAGACTGCAAAAAAGGTTTTAATCAAATTTTAGGAGTTTATGTAATTGATTAGGAGCTTTTCAACACAATTATATTGCAAAACCTCAATTTTATACTTTTTACTTAGTTAAAATTTCAACGGGTCCATTGAAAGACCCATTCAGACCCGCTCGTCCGAAACCTCTACAAAAAGGACCGCAAAAATGTTTTATTCAAATATTAGGAGTTCAAATAATTGATTAGGAGCTTTTCAACACATTTATACTTCAAAACCTCAATTTCTGTACTTTTTACTCAGTTAAAATTCTAACGTGTCCATTGAAAGGCCCATTTAGACCTGCTCGTCCGAAACCTCGACAAAAAGGACTGCAAAATAGTTTTAATCAAATTTTAGGAGTTGAAATAATTTATTAGGAACTTTTCAACACAATTATATTGAAAAACCTCAATTTTATACTTTTTACTCAGTTAAAATTCAAACGGGCCCATTGAAAGGCCCATTTAGACCTGCTCGTCCGAAACCTCTACAAAAGGGTTCGCAAAAATGATTTATTCAAATATTAGGAGTTCAAATAATTGATTAGGAGCTTTTCAACACAATTATATTGCAAAACCTCAATTTATGTACTTTTTACTTAGTTAAAATTCCAACGGGTCCATTGAAAGGCCCATTTAGACCTGCTCGTTCGAAACCTCTACAAAAATGACCGCAAAAATGTTTTATTCAAAAATTAGGAGTTCAAATAATTGATTAGGATCTTTTCAACACAATTATATTGCGAAACCTCAATTTCTGTACTTTTTACTCAGTTAAAATACCAACAGGTCCATTGAAAGGCCCATTTCGACCCACTCGTCCGAAACCTCTACAAAAAGGACTGCAAAATAAGTTTTAATCAAATTTTAGGAGTTAATGTAATTGATTAGGAGCTTTTCAACACAATTATATTGCAAAACCTCAATTTTTGTACTTTTTACTCAATTTAATTCCAACGGGTCCATCGAAAGGCCCATTTAGACCTGCTAGTCCGAAACCTCTACAAAAAAGGACCGCAAAACAAGTTTTAATCAAATTTTAGGAGTTCAAATAATTGATTAGGAGCTTTTCAACACAATTATATTGCAAAAGCTAAATTTCTGTACTTTTTACTCAGTTAAAATTCCAACGGGTCCATTGTAAGGCCCATTTAGACCTGCTCGTCCGAAACGTATCAAAAAAGACTGCAAAAAAGGTTTTAATCAAATTTTAGGAGTTTATGTAATAGATTAGGAGCTTTTCAACACAATTATATTGCAAAACCTCAATTTTATACTTTTTACTTAGTTAAAATTTCAACGGATCCATTGAAAGACCCATTTAGACCCGCTCGTCCGAAACCTCTACAAAAAGGACCGCAAAAATGTTTTATTCAAATATTAGGAGTTCAAATAATTGATTAGGAGCTTTTCAACACATTTATACTTCAAAACCTCAATTTCTGTACTTTTTACTTAGTTAAAATTCTAACGTGTCCATTGAAAGGCCCATTTAGACCTGCTCGTCCGAAACCTCGACAAAAAGGACTGCAAAATAGTTTTAATCAAATTTTAGGAGTTCAAATAATTTATTAGGAACTTTTCAACACAATTATATTGAAAAACCTCAATTTTATACTTTTTACTCAGTTAAAATTCAAACGGGCCCATTGAAAGGCCCATTTAGACCTGCTCGTCCGTAACCTCTACAAAAAGGTTCGCAAAAATGTTTTATTCAAATATTAGGAGTTCAAATAATTGATTAGGAGCTTTTCAACACAATTATATTGCAAAACCTCAATTTCTGTACTTTTTACTCAGTTAAAATTCCAACGGGTCCATTGAAAGGACCATTTAGATCTGCTCGTCCGAAACCTCTACAAAAAGGACCACAAAAATGTTTTATTCAAATATTAGGAGTTCAAATAATTGATTAGGAGCTTTTCAACACAATTATATTGCGAAACCTCAATTTCTGTACTTTTTACTCAGTTAAAATACCAACGGGTCCATTGAAAGGCCCATTTCGACCCGCTCGTCTGAAACCTCTACAAAAAGGACTGCAAAATAAGTTTTAATCAAACTTTAGGAGTTCATGTAATTGATTAGGAACTTTTCAACACAATTATATTGCAAAACCTCAATTTTTGTACTTTTTATTCAATTTAATTCCAACGGGTCCATTTTAAGGTCCATTTAGACCAGCTCGTCCGAAACCTCTACAAAAAAGGACCGCAAAACAAGTTTTAATCAAATTTTAGGAGTTCAAATAATTGATTAGGAGCTTTTCAACACAACTATATTGCAAAAGCTAAATTTCTGTACTTTTTACGCAGTTAAAATTCCAACGGGTCCATTGTAATGCCCATTTAGACTTGCTCGTCCGAAACGTATCAAAAAGGACTGCAAAAAAGGTTTTAATCAAATTTTAGGAGTTTATGTAATTGATTAGGAGCTTTTCAACACAATTATATTGCAAAACCTCAATTTTATACTTTTTACTCAGTTAAAATTTCAACGGGTCCATTGAAAGGCCCATTTAGACCCACTCGTCCGAAACCTCTACAAAAAGGACCGCAAAAATGTTTTATTCAAATATTAGGAGTTCAAATAATTGATTAGGAGCTTTTCAACACAATTATATATCAAAACCTCAATTTTTGTACTTTTTACTCAGTTAAAATACCAACGAGTCCATTAAAAGGCCCATTTAGACCCGCTCGTCCGAAACCTCTACAAAAAGAGGACCGCAAAACAAGTTTTAATCAAATTTTAGGAGTTCAAATAATTGATTAGGAGCTTTTGAACACAATTATATTGCGAAACCTCAATTTCTGTACTTTTTACTAAGTTAAAATACCAACGGGTCCATTGAAAGGCCCATTTCGACCCGCTCGTCCGAAACCTCTACAAAAAGGACTGCAAAATAAGTTTTAATCAAATTTTAGGAGTTCATGTAATTGATTAGGAGCTTTTCCACACAATTATATTGCAAAACCTCAATTTTTGTACTTTTTACTCAATTTAATTCCAACGGGTCCATTGAAAGGCCCATTTAGACCTGCTCGTCCGAAACCTCTACAAAAAAGGACCGCAAAACAAGTTTTAATCAAGTTTTAGGAGTTCAAATAATTGATTAGGAGCTTTTCAACACAATTATATTGTAAAAGCTAAATTTCTGTACTTTTTACTCAGTTAAAATTCCAACGGGTCCATTGTAAGGCCCATTTAGACCTGCTCCTCCGAAACGTATCAAAAAGGACTGCAAAAAGGTTTTAATCAAATTTTAGGAGTTTATGTAATTGATTAGGAGCTTTTCAACACAATTATATTGCAAAACCTCAATTTTATACTTTTTACTGAGTTAAAATTTCAACGGGTCCATTGAAAGGCCGATTTAGACCCGCTCGTCCGAAACCTCTACAAAAAGGACCGCAAAAATGTTTTATTCAAATATTAGGAGTTCAAATAACTGATTAGGAGCTTTTCAACACATTTATACTTCAAAACCTCAATTTCTGTACTTTTTACTCAGTTAAAATTCAAACGAGCCCATTGAAAGGCCCATTTAGACCTGCTCGTCCGAAACCTTTACAAAAAGGACTACAAAAATGTTTTAATAAAATATTATGAGTTAAAATAATTGATTAGGAGCTTTTCAACACAATTATATTGCGAAACCTCAATTGCTGTACTTTTTACTCAGTTAAAATTCCAACGGGTTCATTGAAAGGCCCATTTAGACTTGCTCGTCCGAAACCTCTACAAAAAGGATCGCAAAAATGTTTTATTCAAATATTAGGAGTTCAAATAATTGATTAAGAGCTTTTCAACACAATTATATTGCGAAACCTCAATTTCTGTACTTTTTACTTACTTAAAATACCAACGGGTCCATTGAAAGGCCCATTTCGACCCGCTCGTCCGAAACCTCTACAAAAAGGACTGCAAAATAGGTTTTAATCAAATTTTAGGAGTTCATGTAATTGATTAGGAGCTTTTCAACACAATTATATTGCAAAACCTCAATTTTTGTACTTTTTACTCAATTTAATTCCAACGGGTCCATTGAAAGGCCCATTTAGACCTGCTCGTCCGAAACCTCTACAAAAAAGGACCGCAAAACTAGTTTTAATCAAATTTTAGGAGTTCAAATAATTGATTAGGAGCTTTTCAACACAATTATATTGGAAAAGGTAAATTTCTGTACTTTTTACTCAGTTAAAATTCCAACGGGTCCATTGTAAGGCCCATTTAGACATGCTCGTCCGAAATGTATCAAAAAAGACTGCAAAAAAGGTTTTAATCAAATTTTAGGAGTTTATGTAATTGATTAGGAGATTTTCAACACAATTATATTGCAAAACCTCAATTTTATACTTTTTACTCAGTTAAAATTTCAACGGGTCCATTGAAAGGCCCATTTAGACCCGCTCGTCCGAAACTTCTACAAAAAGGACCGCAAGAATGTTTTATTCAAATATTAGGAGTTCAAATAATTGATTAGGAGCTTTTCAATACATTTATACTGCAAAACCTCAATTTCTGTACTTTTTACTCAGTTAAAATTCTAACGGGTCCATTGAAAGGCCAATTTAGACCTGCTCGTCCGAAACCTCGACCAAAAAGACTGCAAAATAGTTTTAATCAAATTTTAGGAGTTCAAATAATTTATTAGGTACTTTTCAACACAATTATATTGAAAAACCTCAATTTTATACTTTTTACTCAGTTAAAATTCAAACGGGCCCATTGAAAGGCCCATTTAGACCTGCTCGTCCGAAACCTCTACAAAAAGGACCGCAAAAATGTTTTATTCAAATATTAGGAGTTCAAATAATTGATTAGGAGCTTTTCAACACAATTATATTGCGAAACCTCAATTTCTGTACTTTTTACTCAGTTAAAATACCAACGGGTCCATTGAAAGGCCCATTTCGACCCGCTCGTCCGAAACCTCTACAAAAAGGACTGCAAAATAAGTTTTAATAATATTTTAGGAGTTCATGTAATTGATTAGGAGCTTTTCAACACAATTATATTGCAAAACCTCAATTTTTGTACTTTTTACTCAATTTAATTCCAACGGGTCCATTGAAAGGTCCATTTAGACCTGCTCGTCCGAAACCTCTACAAAAAAGGACCGCAAAACAAGTTTTAATCAAATTTTAGGAGTTCAAATAATTTATTAGGAGCTTTTCAACACAATTATATTGAAAAAGCTAAATTTCTGTACTTTTTACGCAGTTAAAATTCCAACGGGTCCATTGTAATGCCCATTTAGACCTGCTCGTCCGAAACGTATCAAAAAGGACTGCAAAAAAGGTTTTAATCAAATTTTAGGAGTTTATGTAATTGATTAGGAGCTTTTCAACACAATTATATTGCAAAACCTCAATTTTATACTTTTTACTCAGTTAAAATTTCAACGGGTCCATTGAAAGGCCGATTTAGACCCGCTCGTCCGAAACCTCTACAAAAAGGACCACAAAAATGTTTTATTCAAATATTAGGAGTTCAAATAATTGATTAGGAGCTTTTCAACACATTTATACTGCAAAACCTCAATTTATGTACTTTTTACTCAGTTAAAATTCTAACGGGTCCATTGAAAGGCCCATGTAGACCTGCTCGTCCAAAACCTCGACAAAAAGGACTGCAAAATAGTTTTAATCAAATTTTAGGATTTAAAATAATTTATTAGGAACTTTTCAACACAATTATATTGAAAAACCTAAATTTTATACTTTTTACTCAGTTAAAATTCAAACGGGCCCATTGAAAGGCCCATTTAGACCTGCTCATCCGAAACCTCGACAAAAGTGACTGCAAAATAGTTTTAATCAAATTTTAGGAGTTCAAATAATTTATTAGGTACTTTTCAACACAATTATATTGAAAAACCTCAATTTTATACTTTTTACTCAGTTAAAATTCAAACGGGCCCATTGAAAGGCCCATTTAGACCTGCTCGTCCGAAACCTCTACAAAAAGGACCGCAAAAATGTTTTATTCAAATATTAGGAGTTCAAATAATTGATTAGGAGCTTTTCAACACAATTATATTGCGAAACCTCAATTTCTGTACTTTTTACTCAGTTAAAATACCAACGGGTATATTGAAAGGCCCATTTCGACCCGCTCGTCCGAAACCTCTACAAAAAGGACTGCAAAATAAGTTTTAATCAAAATTTAGGAGTTCATGTAATTGATTAGGAGCTTTTCAACACAATTATATTGCAAAACCTCAATTTTTGTACTTTTTACTCAATTTAATTCCAACGGGTCCATTGAAAGGTCGATTTAGACCTGCTCGTCCGAAACCTCTACAAAAAAGGACCGCAAAAACAAGTTTTAATCAAATTTTAGGAGTTCAAATAATTGATTAGGAGCTTTTCAACACAATTATATTGCAAAAGCTAAATTTCTGTACTTTTTACGCTGTTAAAATTCCAACGGGTCCATTGTAATGCCCATTTAGACCTGCTCGTCCGAAACGTATCAAAAAGGACTGCAAAAAAGGTTTTAATCAAATTTTAGGAGTTTATGTAATTGATTAGGAGCTTTTCAACACAATTATATTGCAAAACCTCAATTTTATACTTTTTACTCAGTTAAAATTTCAACGGGTCCATTGAAAGGCCGATTTAGACCCGCTCGTCCGAAACCTATACAAAAAGGACCGCAAAAATGTTTTATTCAAATATTAGGAGTTCAAATAATTGATTAGGAGCTTTTCAACACATTTATACTGCAAAACCTCAATTTATGTACTTTTTACTCAGTTAAAATTCTAACGGGTCCATTGAAAGGCCCATGTAGACCTGCTCGTCCGAAACCTCGACAAAAAGGACTGCAAAATAGTTTTAATCAAATTTTAGGATTTAAAATAATTTATTAGGAACTTTTCAACACAATTATATTTAAAAACCTCAATTTTATACTTTTTACTCAGTTAAAATTCAAACGGGCCCATTGAAAGGCCCATTTAGACCTGCTCGTCCGAAACCTCTACAAAAAGGTTCGCAGAAATGTTTTATTCAAATATTAGGAGTTCAAATAATTGATTAGGAGCTTTTCAACACAATTATATTGCAAAACCTCAATTTCTGTACTTTTTACTCAGTTAAAATTCCAACGGGTGCACGAACCAACTTGACTCAGTGGTTAAAGGAACGGTTGTTGTTCCTAGAGGTCACGGGTTCGAGCACCAGCAGCTGCAGCAGGGTGATTGAGCGTTCATTGTTAAATGGTTGAGAGTATTATTTAGAACAGATACTACTTGTAATCACTTTAGCTTTCATCAAAAAAAAAAAAATTCCAACGGGTCCATTGAAAGATCCATTTAGACTTGCTCGTCCGAAACCTCTACAAAAAGGACCGCAAAAATATTTTATTCAAATATTAGGAGTTCAAATAATTGATTAGGAGCTTGTCAACACAATTACATTGCGAAACCTCAATTTCTGTACTTTTTGCTCTTTTAAAATACCAACGGGTCCATTGAAAGGCCCATTTCGACCTGCTCGTCCGAAACCTCTACAAAAAGGACTGCAAAATAAGTTTTAATCAAATTTTAGGAGTTCATGTAATTTATTAGGAGCTTTTCAACACAATTATATTGCAAAAGCTAAATTTCTGTACTTTTTACTCAGTTAAAATTCCAACGGGTCCATTGTAAGGCCCATTTAGACATGCTCGTCCGAAACGTATCAAAAAGGACTGCAAAAAAGGTTTTAATCAAATTTTAGGAGTTTATGTAATTGATTAGCAGCTTTTCAACACAATTATATTGCAAAACCTCAATTTTATACTTTTGACTCAGTTAAAATTTCAACGGGTCAATTGAAAGGCCCATTTAGACCTGCTCATCCGAAACCTCGACAAAAAGGATTGAAAAATAGTTTTAATCAAATTTTAGGAATTCAAATAATTTATTAGGAGCTTTTCAACACAATTATATTGCAAAACCTCAATTTTATACTTTTTACTCAGTTAAAATTCAAGCGGGCCCATTGAAAGGCCCATTTAGACTTGCTCGTCTAAAACCTCTACAAAAAGGACCGCAAAAATGTTTTATTCAAATATTAGGAGTTTAAATAATTGATTAGGAGCTTTTCAACACAATTATATTGTGAAACCTCAATTGCTGTACTTTTTACTCAGTTAAAATTCCAACGGGTCCATTGAAAGGCCCATTTAGACCAGCTCGTCCGAAACCTCTACAAAAAGGACCGCAAAAATGTTTTATTCAAATATTAGGTGTTCAAATAATTGTTTAGGAGCTTTTAAACACAATTATATTGTGAAACCTCAATTTCTGTAAGTTTTTACTCAGTTCAAATACCAACGGGTCCATTGAAAGGCCCATTTCGACCCGCTCGTTTGAAACCTCTACAAAAAGGACTGCAAAATAAGTTTTAATTAAATTTTAGGAGTTCATGTAATTGATTAGGAGCTTTTCAACACAATTATATTGCAAAACTTCAATTTTTGTAGTTTTGACTCAATTTAATTTCAACAGGTCCATTGAAAGGCCCATTTAGACCTGCTCGTCCGAAACCATTACAAAAAAGGACCGCAAAACAAGTTTTAATCAAATTTTAGGAGTTCAAATAAATAATTAGGAGCTTTTTAACACAATTATATTGCAAAAGCACAATTTCTGTACTTTTTACTCAGTTAAAATTCCAACGGGTCCATTGTATGGCCCATTTAGACCTGCTCGTCCGAAACGTATCAAAAAGGACTGCAAAAAAAGTTTTAATAAAATTTTAGGAGTTTATGTAATTGATTAGGAGCTTTTCAACACAATTATATTGCAAAACCTCAATTTTATACTTTTTACTCAGTTAAAATTTCAACGGGTCCATTGAAAGGCCCATTTAGATCCGCTCGTTCGAAACCTCTACAAAAAGGACCGCAAAAATGTTTTATTCAAATATTAGGAGTTCAAATAATTGATTAGGAGCTTTTCAACACATTTATATTGCAAAACCGCAATTTCTGTACCTTTTACTCAGTTAAAATTCCAACGGGTCCATTGAAAGGCCCATTTAGACCTGCTAGTCCGAAACCTCTACAAAAAGGACCGCAAAAATGTTTAATTCAAATATTAGGAGTTCAAATAATTGATTAGGAGCTTTTCAACACAATTATATTGCGAAACCTCAATTTCTGTACATTTTACTCAGTTAAAATACCAACGGGTCCATTGAAAGGCCCATTTCGACCCGCTCGTCCAAAACCTCTACAAAAAGGACTGCAAAATAAGTTTTAATCAAATTTTAGGAGTTCATGTAATTGATTAGGAGCTTTTCAACACAATTATATTGCAAAACCTCAATTTTTGTACTTTTTACTCAATTTAATTCCGACGGGTCCATTGAAAGGCCCATTTAGACCTGCTCGTCCGAAACCTCTACAAAAAAGGACCGCAAAACAAGTTTTAATAAAATTTTAGGAGTTCAAATAATTGATTAGGAGCTTTTCAACACAATTATATTGCAAAATCTAAATTTCTGTACTTTTTACTCAGTTAAAATTCCAACGGGTCCATTGTAAGGCCCATTTAGACTTGCTCGTCTGAAACGTATAAAAAAGGACTGCAAAAAAGGTTTTAATCAAATTTTAGGAGTTTATGTAATTGATTAGGAGCTTTTCAACACAATTATATTGCAAAACCTCAATTTTTGTACTTTTTACTCAATTTAATTCCAACGGGTCCATTGAAAGGCCCATTTAGACCTGCTCGTTCGAAACCTCTACAAAAAAGGACTGCAAAACAAGTTTTAATCAAATTTTAGGAGTTCAAATAATTGATTAGGAGCTTTTCAACACAATTATATTGCAAAATCTAAATTTCTGTACTTTTTTCTCAGTTAAAATTCCAACGGGTCCATTGTAAGGCCCATTTAGACCTGCTCGTCCGAAACGTATCAAAAAGGATTGCAAAAAAGGTTTTAATCAAATTTTAGGAGTTTATGTAATTGATTAGGAGCTTTGCAACACAATTATATTGTAAAACCTCAATTTTATACTTTTTACTCAGTTAAAATTTCAACGGGTCCATTAAAAGGCCCATTTAGACTGCTCGTCCGAAACCTCTACAAAAAGGTTCGCAAAAATGTTTTATTCAAATATTAGGAGTTAAAATAATTGATTAGGAGGTTTTCAACACAATTATATTGCAAAACCTCAATTTCTGTACTTTTTACCCAGTTAAAATTCCAACGGGTCCATTGAAAGGCCCATTTAGACCTGCTCGTCCGAAACCTCTACTAAAAGGACCGCAAAAATGTTTAATTCAAATATTAGGAGTTCAAATAATTGTTTAGGAGCTTTTCAACACAATTATATTGCGAAACATCAATTTCTGTACTTTTTACTCAGTTAAAATACCAACGGGTCCATTGAAAGGCCCATTTCGACCCGCTCGTCCGAAACCTCTAAAAAAGGACTGCAAAATAAGTTTTAATCAAATCTTAGGAGTTCATGTAATTGATTATGAGCTTTTCAACACAATTATATTGCAAAACCTCAATTTTTGTAATTTTTATTCAATTTAATTCCAACGGGTCCATTGAAAGGCCCATTTAGACCTGCTCGTCTGAAACCTCTACAAAAAAGGACCGCAAAACAAGTTTTAATCAAATTTTAGGAGTTCAAATAATTGATTAGGATCTTTTCAACACAATTATATTGCAAAAGCTAAATTTCTATACTTTTTACTCAGTTAAAATTCAACCAGGTCCATTGTAAGGCCCATTTAGACCTGCTCGTCCGAAATGTATCAAAAAGGACTAAAAAAAAGGTTTTAATCAAATTTTAGGAGTTTATGTAATTGATTAGGAGCTTTTCAACACAATTATATTGCAAAACCTCAATTTTATACTTTTTACTCAGTTAAAATTTCAACGGGTCCATTGAAAGGCCCATTTAGATCCGCTCGTTCGAAACCTCTACAAAAAGGACCGCAAAAATGTTTTATTCAAATATTAGGAGTTCAAATAATTGATTAGGAGCTTTTCAACACATTTATATTGCAAAACCTCAATTTCTATACTTTTTACTCAGTTAAAATTCTAACGGGTCCATTGAAAGGCCCATTTAAACCTGCTCGTCCGAAACCTCGACAAAAAGGACTGCAAAATAGTTTTAATCAAATTTTAGGAGTTCAAATAATTTATTAGGAACTTTTCAACACAATTATATTGCAAAACCTAAATTTTATACTTTTTACTCAGTTAAAATTCAAACGGGCCCATTGAGAGGCCCATATAGACCTGCTCATCCGAAACCTCTAAAAAAGGTTCGCAAAAATGTTTTATTCAAATATTAGGAGTTCAAATAATTGATTCGGAGCTTTTCAACACAATTATATTGCAAAACCTCAATTTCTGTACTTTTTACTCAGTTAAAATTCCAACGGGTCCGTTGAAAGGCCCATTTAGACCCGCTCGTCTGAAACCTCTACAAAAAGGACCGCAAAAATGTTTTATTCAAATATTAGGAGTTCAAATAATTGATTAGTAGCTTTTCAACACATTTATATTGCAAAACCTCAATTTCTGTACTTTTTACTCAGTTAAAATTCTAACGGGTCCATTGAAAGGCCCATGTAGACCTGCTCGTCCAAAACCTCGACAAAAAGGACTGCAAAATAGTTTTAATCAAATTTTAGGATTTAAAATAATTTATTAGGAACTTTTCAACACAATTATATTGAAAAACCTAAATTTTATACTTTTTACTCAGTTAAAATTCAAACGGGCCCATTGAAAGGCCCATTTAGACCTGCTCATCCGAAACCTCGACAAAAGTGACTGCAAAATAGTTTTAATCAAATTTTAGGAGTTCAAATAATTTATTAGGTACTTTTCAACACAATTATATTGAAAAACCTCAATTTTATACTTTTTACTCAGTTAAAATTCACACGGGCCCATTGAAAGGCCCATTTAGACCTGCTCGTCCGAAACCTCTACAAAAAGGACCGCAAAAATGTTTTATTCAAATATTAGGAGTTCAAATAATTGATTAGGAGCTTTTCAACACAATTATATTGCGAAACCTCAATTTCTGTACTTTTTACTCAGTTAAAATACCAACGGGTATATTGAAAGGCCCATTTCGACCCGCTCGTCCGAAACCTCTACAAAAAGGACTGCAAAATAAGTTTTAATCAAAATTTAGGAGTTCATGTAATTGATTAGGAGCTTTTCAACACAATTATATTGCAAAACCTCAATTTTTGTACTTTTTACTCAATTTAATTCCAACGGGTCCATTGAAAGGTCGATTTAGACCTGCTCGTCCGAAACCTCTACAAAAAAGGACCGCAAAAACAAGTTTTAATCAAATTTTAGGAGTTCAAATAATTGATTAGGAGCTTTTCAACACAATTATATTGCAAAAGCTAAATTTCTGTACTTTTTACGCTGTTAAAATTCCAACGGGTCCATTGTAATGCCCATTTAGACCTGCTCGTCCGAAACGTATCAAAAAGGACTGCAAAAAAGGTTTTAATCAAATTTTAGGAGTTTATGTAATTGATTAGGAGCTTTTCAACACAATTATATTGCAAAACCTCAATTTTATACTTTTTACTAAGTTAAAATTTCAACGGGTCCATTGAAAGGCCGATTTAGACCCGCTCGTCCGAAACCTATACAAAAAGGACCGCAAAAATGTTTTATTCAAATATTAGGAGTTCAAATAATTGATTAGGAGCTTTTCAACACATTTATACTGCAAAACCTCAATTTATGTACTTTTTACTCAGTTAAAATTCTAACGGGTCCATTGAAAGGCCCATGTAGACCTGCTCGTCCGAAACCTCGACAAAAAGGACTGCAAAATAGTTTTAATCAAATTTTAGGATTTAAAATAATTTATTAGGAACTTTTCAACACAATTATATTTAAAAACCTCAATTTTATACTTTTTACTCAGTTAAAATTCAAACGGGCCCATTGAAAGGCCCATTTAGACCTGCTCGTCCGAAACCTCTACAAAAAGGTTCGCAGAAATGTTTTATTCAAATATTAGGAGTTCAAATAATTGATTAGGAGCTTTTCAACACAATTATATTGCAAAACCTCAATTTCTGTACTTTTTACTCAGTTAAAATTCCAACGGGTGCACGAACCAACTTGACTCAGTGGTTAAAGGAACGGTTGTTGTTCCTAGAGGTCACGGGTTCGAGCACCAGCAGCTGCAGCAGGGTGATTGAGCGTTCATTGTTAAATGGTTGAGAGTATTATTTAGAACAGATACTACTTGTAATCACTTTAGCTTTCATCAAAAAAAAAAAAATTCCAACGGGTCCATTGAAAGATCCATTTAGACTTGCTCGTCCGAAACCTCTACAAAAAGGACCGCAAAAATATTTTATTCAAATATTAGGAGTTCAAATAATTGATTAGGAGCTTGTCAACACAATTACATTGCGAAACCTCAATTTCTGTACTTTTTACTCTTTTAAAATACCAACGGGTCCATTGAAAGGCCCATTTCGACCTGCTCGTCCGAAACCTCTACAAAAAGGACTGCAAAATAAGTTTTAATCAAATTTTAGGAGTTCATGTAATTTATTAGGAGCTTTTCAACACAATTATATTGCAAAAGCTAAATTTCTGTACTTTTTACTCAGTTAAAATTCCAACGGGTCCATTGTAAGGCCCATTTAGACATGCTCGTCCGAAACGTATCAAAAAGGACTGCAAAAAAGGTTTTAATCAAATTTTAGGAGTTTATGTAATTGATTAGCAGCTTTTCAACACAATTATATTGCAAAACCTCAATTTTATACTTTTGACTCAGTTAAAATTTCAACGGGTCAATTGAAAGGCCCATTTAGACCTGCTCATCCGAAACCTCGACAAAAAGGATTGAAAAATAGTTTTAATCAAATTTTAGGAATTCAAATAATTTATTAGGAGCTTTTCAACACAATTATATTGCAAAACCTCAATTTTATACTTTTTACTCAGTTAAAATTCAAGCGGGCCCATTGAAAGGCCCATTTAGACTTGCTCGTCTAAAACCTCTACAAAAAGGACCGCAAAAATGTTTTATTCAAATATTAGGAGTTTAAATAATTGATTAGGAGCTTTTCAACACAATTATATTGTGAAACCTCAATTGCTGTACTTTTTACTCAGTTAAAATTCCAACGGGTCCATTGAAAGGCCCATTTAGACCAGCTCGTCCGAAACCTCTACAAAAAGGACCGCAAAAATGTTTTATTCAAATATTAGGTGTTCAAATAATTGTTTAGGAGCTTTTAAACACAATTATATTGTGAAACCTCAATTTCTGTAAGTTTTTACTCAGTTCAAATACCAACGGGTCCATTGAAAGGCCCATTTCGACCCGCTCGTCTGAAACCTCTACAAAAAGGACTGCAAAATAAGTTTTAATTAAATTTTAGGAGTTCATGTAATTGATTAGGAGCTTTTCAACACAATTATATTGCAAAACTTCAATTTTTGTAGTTTTGACTCAATTTAATTTCAACAGGTCCATTGAAAGGCCCATTTAGACCTGCTCGTCCGAAACCATTACAAAAAAGGACCGCAAAACAAGTTTTAATCAAATTTTAGGAGTTCAAATAAATAATTAGGAGCTTTTTAACACAATTATATTGCAAAAGCACAATTTCTGTACTTTTTACTCAGTTAAAATTCCAACGGGTCCATTGTATGGCCCATTTAGACCTGCTCGTCCGAAACGTATCAAAAAGGACTGCAAAAAAAGTTTTAATAAAATTTTAGGAGTTTATGTAATTGATTAGGAGCTTTTCAACACAATTATATTGCAAAACCTCAATTTTATACTTTTTACTCAGTTAAAATTTCAACGGGTCCATTGAAAGGCCCATTTAGATCCGCTCGTTCGAAACCTCTACAAAAAGGACCGCAAAAATGTTTTATACAAATATTAGGAGTTCAAATAATTGATTAGGAGCTTTTCAACACATTTATATTGCAAAACCGCAATTTCTGTACCTTTTACTCAGTTAAAATTCCAACGGGTCCATTGAAAGGCCCATTTAGACCTGCTAGTCCGAAACCTCTACAAAAAGGACCGCAAAAATGTTTAATTCAAATATTAGGAGTTCAAATAATTGATTAGGAGCTTTTCAACACAATTATATTGCGAAACCTCAATTTCTGTACATTTTACTCAGTTAAAATACCAACGGGTCCATTGAAAGGCCCATTTCGACCCGCTCGTCCAAAACCTCTACAAAAAGGACTGCAAAATAAGTTTTAATCAAATTTTAGGAGTTCATGTAATTGATTAGGAGCTTTTCAACACAATTATATTGCAAAACCTCAATTTTTGTACTTTTTACTCAATTTAATTCCGACGGGTCCATTGAAAGGCCCATTTAGACCTGCTCGTCCGAAACCTCTACAAAAAAGGACCGCAAAACAAGTTTTAATAAAATTTTAGGAGTTCAAATAATTGATTAGGAGCTTTTCAACACAATTATATTGCAAAATCTAAATTTCTGTACTTTTTACTCAGTTAAAATTCCAACGGGTCCATTGTAAGGCCCATTTAGACTTGCTCGTCTGAAACGTATAAAAAAGGACTGCAAAAAAGGTTTTAATCAAATTTTAGGAGTTTATGTAATTGATTAGGAGCTTTTCAACACAATTATATTGCAAAACCTCAATTTTTGTACTTTTTACTCAATTTAATTCCAACGGGTCCATTGAAAGGCCCATTTAGACCTGCTCGTTCGAAACCTCTACAAAAAAGGACTGCAAAACAAGTTTTAATCAAATTTTAGGAGTTCAAATAATTGATTAGGAGCTTTTCAACACAATTATATTGCAAAATCTAAATTTCTGTACTTTTTTCTCAGTTAAAATTCCAACGGGTCCATTGTAAGGCCCATTTAGACCTGCTCGTCCGAAACGTATCAAAAAGGATTGCAAAAAAGGTTTTAATCAAATTTTAGGAGTTTATGTAATTGATTAGGAGCTTTGCAACACAATTATATTGTAAAACCTCAATTTTATACTTTTTACTCAGTTAAAATTTTAACGGGTCCATTAAAAGGCCCATTTAGACTGCTCGTCCGAAACCTCTACAAAAAGGTTCGCAAAAATGTTTTATTCAAATATTAGGAGTTAAAATAATTGATTAGGAGGTTTTCAACACAATTATATTGCAAAACCTCAATTTCTGTACTTTTTACCCAGTTAAAATTCCAACGGGTCCATTGAAAGGCCCATTTAGACCTGCTCGTCCGAAACCTCTACTAAAAGGACCGCAAAAATGTTTAATTCAAATATTAGGAGTTCAAATAATTGTTTAGGAGCTTTTCAACACAATTATATTGCGAAACATCAATTTCTGTACTTTTTACTCAGTTAAAATACCAACGGGTCCATTGAAAGGCCCATTTCGACCCGCTCGTCCGAAACCTCTAAAAAAGGACTGCAAAATAAGTTTTAATCAAATCTTAGGAGTTCATGTAATTGATTATGAGCTTTTCAACACAATTATATTGCAAAACCTCAATTTTTGTAATTTTTATTCAATTTAATTCCAACGGGTCCATTGAAAGGCCCATTTAGACCTGCTCGTCTGAAACCTCTACAAAAAAGGACCGCAAAACAAGTTTTAATCAAATTTTAGGAGTTCAAATAATTGATTAGGATCTTTTCAACACAATTATATTGCAAAAGCTAAATTTCTATACTTTTTACTCAGTTAAAATTCAACCAGGTCCATTGTAAGGCCCATTTAGACCTGCTCGTCCGAAATGTATCAAAAAGGACTAAAAAAAAGGTTTTAATCAAATTTTAGGAGTTTATGTAATTGATTAGGAGCTTTTCAACACAATTATATTGCAAAACCTCAATTTTATACTTTTTACTCAGTTAAAATTTCAACGGGTCCATTGAAAGGCCCATTTAGATCCGCTCGTTCGAAACCTCTACAAAAAGGACCGCAAAAATGTTTTATTCAAATATTAGGAGTTCAAATAATTGATTAGGAGCTTTTCAACACATTTATATTGCAAAACCTCAATTTCTATACTTTTTACTCAGTTAAAATTCTAACGGGTCCATTGAAAGGCCCATTTAAACCTGCTCGTCCGAAACCTCGACAAAAAGGACTGCAAAATAGTTTTAATCAAATTTTAGGAGTTCAAATAATTTATTAGGAACTTTTCAACACAATTATATTGCAAAACCTAAATTTTATACTTTTTACTCAGTTAAAATTCAAACGGGCCCATTGAGAGGCCCATATAGACCTGCTCATCCGAAACCTCTAAAAAAGGTTCGCAAAAATGTTTTATTCAAATATTAGGAGTTAAAATAATTGATTCGGAGCTTTTCAACACAATTATATTGCAAAACCTCAATTTCTGTACTTTTTACTCAGTTAAAATTCCAACGGGTCCGTTGAAAGGCCCATTTAGACCCGCTCGTCTGAAACCTCTACAAAAAGGACCGCAAAAATGTTTTATTCAAATATTAGGAGTTCAAATAATTTATTAGTAGCTTTTCAACACATTTATATTGCAAAACCTCAATTTCTGTACTTTTTACTCAGTTAAAATTCTAACGGGTCCATTGAAAGGCCCATTTTGACCTGCTCGTCCGAAACCTCGACAAAAAGGACTGCAAAATAGTTTTAATCAAATTTTAGGAGTTCAAATAATTTATTAGGAGCTTTTCAACAAAATTATATTGCAAAACCTCAATTTTATACTTTTTACTCAGTTAAAATTCAAACGGGCCCATTGAAAGGTCCATTTAGACCTGCTCGTCCGAAACCTCTATAAAAAGGTTCGCAAAAACGTTTTATTCAAATATTAGGAGTTAAAATAATTGATTAGGAGCTTTTCAACACAATTATATTGCAAAACCTCAATTGTTGTACTTTTTACTCAGTTAAAATTCCAACGGGTCCATTGAAAGGCCCATTTAGACCTGCTCGTCCGAAACCTCTACAAAAAGGACCGCAAAAATGTTTTATTCAAATATTAGGAGTTCAAATAATTGATTAGGAGCTTTACAAAACAATTATATTGCGAAACCTCAATTTCTGTACTTTTTTACTCAGTTAAAATACCAACGGGTCCATTGAAAGGCCCATTTCGACCCGCTCGTCCGAAACCTCTACAAAAAGGACTGCAAAATAAGTTTTAATCAAATTTTAGGAGTTCATGTAATTGATTAGGAGCTTTTCAACACAATTATATTGCAAAACCTCAATTTTTGTACTTTTTACTCAATTTAATTCCAACGGGTCCATTGCAAGGCCCATTTAGACCTGCTCGTCCGAAACCTCTACAAAAAAGGACCGCAAAACAAGTTTTAATCAAATTTTAGGAGTTCAAATAATTTATTAGGAGCTTTTCAACACAATTATATTGCAAAATCTAAATTTCTGTACTTTTTACTCAGTTAAAATTCCAACGGGTCCATTGTAAGGCTCATTTAGACCTGCTCGTCCGAAACGTATCAAAAAGGACTGCAGAAAAGGTTTTAATCAAATTTTAGGAGTTTATGTAATTGATTAGGAGCTTTTCAACACAATTATATTGCAAAACCTCAATTTTATACTTTTTACTCATTTAAAATTTCAACGGGTCCATTGAAAGGCCCATTTAGACCCGCTCGTCCGAAACCTCTACAAAAAGGACCGCAAAAATGTTTTATTCAAATATTAGGAGTTCAAATAATTGATTAGGAGCTTTTCAACACATTTATACTGCAAAACCTCAATTTCTGTACTTTTTACTCAGTTAAAATTCTAACGGGTCCATTGAAAGGCCCATTTAGACCTGCTCGTCCGAAACCTCGACAAAAGGGAATGCAAAATAGTTTTAATCAAATTTTAGGAGTTCGAATAATTTATTAGGAGCTTTTCAACACAATTATATTGCAAAACCTCAATTTTATACTTTTTACTCAGTTAAAATTCAAACGGGCCCAGTGAAAGGCCCATTTAGACCTGCTCGTCCGAAACCTCTACAAAAAGGTTCACAAAAATGTTTTATTCAAATATTAGGAGTTAAAATAATTGATTAGGAGCTTTTCAACACAATTATATTGCAAAACCTCAATTTCTGTACTTTTTACTCAGTTAAAATACCAACGGGTCCATTGAAAGGCCCATTTCGACCCGCTCATCCGAAACCTCTACAAAAAGGACTGCAAAATAAGTTTTAATCAAATTTTAGGAGTTCATGTAATTGATTAGGTGCTTTTCAACAAAATTATATTGCAAAACCTCAATTTTTGTACTTTTTACTCAATTTAATTCCAACGGGTCCATTGAAAGGCCCATTTAGACCTGCTCGTCCGAAACCTCTACAAAAAAAGGACCGCAAAACAAGTTTTAATCAAATTTTAGGAGTTCAAATAATTGATTAGGAGCTTTTCAACACAAATATATTGCAAAAGCTAAATTTCTGTACTTTTTACTCAGTTGAAATTCAAACGGGTCCATTGTAAGGCCCATTTAGACCTGCTCGTCCGAAACGTATCAAAAAGGACTGCAAAAAAGGTTTTAATCAAATTTTAGGAGTTTATGTAATTGATTAGGAGCTTTTCAACACAATTATATTGCAAAACTTCAATTTTATACTTTTTACTCAGTTAAAATTTCAACGGGTCCATTGAAAGGCCCATTAAGACCCGCTCGTCCGAAACCTCTACAAAAAGGACCGCAAAAATGTTTTATTCAAATATTAGGAGTTCAAATAATTGATTAGGAGCATTTCAACACATTTATACTGCAAAATCTCAATTTCTGTACATTTTACTCAGTTAAAATTCTAACGGGTCCATTGAAAGGCCCATTTAGACCTGCTCGTCCGAAACCTCGACAAAAAGGACTGCAAAATAGTTTTAATCAAATTTTAGGAGTTCAAATAATTTATTAGGAGCTTTTCAACACAATTATATTGCAAAACCTCAATTTTATACTTTTTACTCAGTTAAAATTCAAATGGGCCCATTGAAAGGCCCCTTTAGACCTGCTCGTCCGAAACCTCTACAAAAAGGTTCGCAAAAATGTTTTATTCAAATATTAGGAGTTCAAATAATTGATTAGGATCTTTTCAACACAATTATATTGCAAAACCTCAATTTCTGTACTTTTTACTCGGATAAAATTCCAACGGGTCCATTGAAAGGCCCATTTAGACCTGCTCGTCCGAAACCTCTAGAAAAAGGACCGCAAAAATGTTTTATTCAAATATTAGGTGTTCAAATAATTGTTTAGGAGCTTTTCAACACAATTATATTTTGAAACCTCAATTTCTGTAATTTTTACTCAGTTCAAATACCAACGGGTCCATTGAAAGGCCCATTTCGACCCGCTCGTCCGAAACCTCTACAAAAAGGACTACAAAATAAGTTTTAATCAAATTTTAGGAGTTCATGTAATTGATTAGGAGCTTTTCAACACAATTATATTGCAAAACTTCAATTTTTGTACTTTTGACTCAATTTAATTTCAACAGGTCCATTGTAAGGCCCATTTAGACCTGCTCGTCCGAAACGTATCAAAAAGGACTGCAAAATAAGTTTTAATCAAATTTTAGGAGTTCAAATAAATGATTAGGAGCTTTTTAACACAATTATATTGCAAAAGCTAAATTTCTGTACTTTTTACTCAGTTAAAATTCCAACGGGTCCATTGTAAGGCCCATTTAGACCTGCTCGTCCGAAACGTATCAAAAAGGACTGCAAAAAATGTTTTAATCAAATTTTAGAAGTTTATGTAATTGATTAGGAGCTTTTCAACACAATTATATTGCAAAACCTCAATTTTATACTTTTTACTCAGTTAAAATTTCAACGGGTCCATTGAAAGGCCCATTTAGACCCGCTCGTCCGAAACCTCTACAAAAAGGACCACAAAAATGTTTTATTCAAATATTAGGAGTTCCAATAATTGATTAGGAGCTTTTCAACACATTTATACTGCAAAACCTCAATTTATGTACTTTTACTCAGTTAAAATTCTAACGGGTCCATTGAAAGGCCCATTTAGACCTGCTCGTCCGAAACCTCGACAAAAAGGACTGCAAAATAGTTTAATCAAATTTTAGGCGTTCAAATAATTTATTAGGAGCTTTTCAACACAATTATATTGCAAAACCACAATTTTATACTTTTTACTCAGTTAAAATTCAAACGGGCCCATTGAAAGGCCCATTTATACCTGCTCGTCCGAAACCTCTACAAAAATGTTCGCAAAAATGTTTTATTCATATATTAGGAGTTCAAATAATTGATTAGGAGCTTTTCAACACAATTATATTGCAAAACCTTAATTGCTGTACTTTTACTCAGTTAAAATTCTAACGGGTCCATTGAAAGGCCTATTTAGACCTGCTCGTCCGAAACCTCGACAAAAAGGACTGCAAAATAGTTTTAATCAAATTTTAGGCGTTAAAATAATTTATTAGGAGCTTTTCAACACAATTATATTGCAAAACCACAATTTTATACTTTTTACTCAGTTAAAATTCAAACGGGCCCATTGAAAGGCCCATTTATACCTGCTCGTCCGAAACCTCTACAAAAATGTTCGCAAAAATGTTTTATTCAAATATTAGGAGTTCAAATAATTGATTAGGAGCTTTTCAACACAATTATATTGCAAAACCTCAATTGCTGTACTTTTTACTCAGTTAAAATTCCAACGGGTCCATTGAAAGGCCCATTTAGACCTGCTCGTCTGAAACCTCTACAAAAAGGACCGCAAAAATGTTTTATTCAAATATTAGGAGTTTAAATAATTGATTAGGAGCTTTTCAACACAATTATATTGTGAAACCTCAATTTCTGTACTTTTTACTCAGTTAAAATACCAACGGGTCCATTGAAAGGCCCATTTCGACCCGCTCATCCGAAACCTCTACAAAAAGGACTGCAAAAGAAGTTTTAATCAAATTTTAGGAGTTCATGTAATTGATTAGGAGCTTTTCAACACAATTATATTGCAAAACCTTAATTTTTGTACTTTTTACTTAATTTAATTCCAACGGGTCCATTGAAAGGCCCATTTAGACCCGCTCGTCCGAAACCTCTACAAAAAAGGACCGCAAAACAAGTTTTAATCAAATTTTAGGAGTTCAAATAATTGATTAGGAGCTTTTTAACACAATTATATTGCAAAAGCTCAATTTCTATACTTTTTACTAAGTTAAAATTTCAACGGGTCCATTGTAAAGCCCATTTAGACCTGCTCGTCCGAAACGTGTAACCCCCTTGTCCCGGTCTGGTCGGATGACCGGTCCGAGTGGGCCACACGGGGAAAACCGAAGCGAAACCCGTTAAGATTTCCCCTCGGTTAACGACCCAAAAATTTCTTTTTATTTTATCTTGTCTATATGCATGAATTACCCTACATGAGGCACAACAGCGGGAATACAAACGTTCGCAACATACATCGGCCGACCCCACATAAAACAGCTCCTTTTAATGTTTTACAGCAGGCCGTTTCGAAACGCCCTTAGGGTGTTTCGAAACGCCTTGACCTAGTCAACGGGCCTGGGTCAACCATAAGGTGACCGTTCCGAAACAGGGGAGACCCGTATCGGAAAGACCTTGACGGTCAATATCTCGTGGTCAACGAGATTTGACCGTTTCGAAACATCAAAGGCCCGTTTCGGAACGGCTTCATCTCGCCAATTTCTCAAAATTCCAGTAGCAAAAATGTTCTGAAACGCCCCTTATCCGTTTCGAAACGGCAGGCCATCTGCAAAGGACCCGTTCCGGAACAGGGGGACCCGTTCCGAAACGCCCCCTGTCTGCAGACTCGAATTTGCTGTTTTAAGGCACAAAGGTGCCCCAAAACACCACCAAAGCACATCGCAACACCCAACCAAATAAACTCAAGACATACCAATAAATCTATCATGCTTAAACAAGATTTAGACATGTTTAACACTAAGACAACCACCCTCAAACAAGCATTCATTCAAACATCATTCAATCGTAAGGATGACCTCTAAGGCATTTAGCAAGCATTCAAAATAAGCAATTAGGCATGAGTTAACATTCATCATGGCAACACAACCATGCAAAAGCAAGATACTAAGGAGTCCATACATGCTCCTAGCAACCAACAACAATCCAACAAAACCATACATGTCCCATTGCTCTAACTATTACATGTCTAACATTAAAAATCCATACTTGATGAACTCAAGCCAAAACCACACTTGGAGGCCCTCCATTTGCCCGAGCAACCCACGAACTAAGGATCTGCAATGTTGAACAAAGAGAGCGTAAGCAATGATGCTTAGTGAGGGTAAGCTCTAAAAACAAACCTCAACATCGCAGGGTCCGAGCACGATCTAGCCAAGGTAAAACACAATCATTCCAAAGGTCCACAAGGTAAAATGCATGAGCAATAGACATTATTAATGCCATGATCATAAGCTCAATTTCCATGATACATGAAATCACAACAAGTATCCCAATAAGAACCATGAATCTCAACACATTGTTATATACATCAAACAACATTGGCACCTAGCTAAGACCCGAATACGCGGATAGACATGTTGGAAACTCATATCCAGCAATCACATTACCTCACGGTGGGATTCCACTCATCACCGGTCTCGCGGAGGGGATTCCACTCATCCTCACGCCCCGTCGATGGGATTCCACTCATCACCGACTACATTTAAATACAATTCCGGGCGAACCCGTACTCCTCCTTGGTGACTCAACGCCACCAAGGCCACGCGCGGCTTTAGACTCATGTGTACACACTAACATCCTAATGATCGATCATTTGTATTCAAGTAACTAGTGCCAATATGTACTCAATACTCATTACTCATTCAATCACATTCGTGCTTAGCACGTACTCGCCAACACCCATCATCATGCATGTCTCAATAATCACAACTCATAACTCATTTCACATGTATAATACAATATACATAAACTTTCATAACACATTTCACATGAGACATACACAACCACATAATTAAGTTCAACCAAAGGCTCTAGATCAAGCTTAGGATTAGGCTACCACCCTAATCCTAACTCTAGGTGGGTCTACCAAGCCCAACCTAGTCCAAATACTCGAACCAACTATTTTAAAAATCATTTAAAGCAATTAACCACTCAGCTAAGCTCCCGAGCTCAAGACCAAGCAAGCAACAACCTTCAACTTTCCGGATTCACTTCCGATGCTTCACCAATGCCCAAACTTGATTCTAATCAATCCCAAACACAAACAAAACGTCCACAATTAATATCTTATCATCGAAGCTACCCCGGATTAACATTACCAAGTATCCAACACTCAAAATCAACCCCAAAACAGAATTTTCGAGCAGCCCTTAACACCCACTGAATTCTCCCATTTCGAACACCCAAACAAGCATCAATTACACCCAAAATGATCCTCATATATCATACTACCTACAGCCCCCAAAATCCAACCTTAAACAGCCCCAAAACCCACTTTAAAACCCTCCAAAAATCCCCTTGAAACACAATTCCGAAAATTGCCCCAAATCATTTGAAATTTATATATGTGATACCATTTGGTCTCTATATACCATTACTAAGCATATTAAATCAAAATACTCCACTTAACTACATAAAGTTCTCATTTTTAAATCAAAACATTCAAAACCTCCATTTCTAAAATCTTCATGGAAACGAAAATAAAATGTACTTTTGAGAAGAGGGAGGTGAGGGGAGTTCAAAATTACCATTACCTTTCAATTTGGAGTTGAAATGGATGAGCTTTGGAATGGAATAGTGAATGTGGAAGAGAGTTTTGGTTTCCCGTTGGTGAGTTTTGGAGAGGAAGATGAATAGTAGAAAAAAATGGGTGTTTTATTTGACATGTGACTTATTTTAGGGCTCAAAAGACTACCTTGCCCTTAATGAAATGAATTAATCACAATGACATCAAATCCATGACTATTTGGGGTTTAATTTTCAAAGCATAGTCTATCATCAAATTAATTAATTTGAAAACCAAACCCGAACCATTATTTAAATCATAAAACCGAACCCAATTTATATTAAAATATTATTTTCACCTAACCCCTAAACCCGGGTGTTACAACTCTCCCCCACTTAAGGAATTTCGTCCCCGAAATTACCTGGTGGAAACAGATACGGAAACTGCTCAACCATATCCGCTTTCCTCTCCCACGCGGCCTCTTCCACACCTCTATGCCTCCACAACACCTTGACCAACTCTATGGTCTTGCCACGCAACACCTTGCTATCAGAAGCAAGTATCTCAACGGGTTCTTCATTATAAGACAAATCCGGATTCAACTCTATCTCCTCAACGGACATCACATGAGAAGGATCTGATCTATATCTCCTAAGCATAGACACATGAAAGACATCATGGATCTTCTCTAACTCAGAAGGTAACCTCAAGCAATAAGCTACAGGCCCAATCCGCTCAACTATCTCATACGGTCCTATGAATCTCGGGCTCAACTTGCCCTTTCGGCCAAATCTCATTACCTTCTTCCACGGAGATACTTTCAGAAACACTTTCTCACCCACTGCATAGTCAATCTCTTTCCTCTTCAAATCTGCATAAGACTTCTGACGATCCGAAGTCGCTTTCAAACGGTCACAAATCAACTTCACTTTTTCTGTAGTTCCTTTAAGCAAGTCTGGCATAGGTAACAATCTCTGACCTGTCTCAGCCCAACAAATCGGAGTCCTACACCGTCTACCATACAAAGCCTCATAAGGTGCCATCTGAATGCTAGACTGATAACTATTGTTGTAAGCAAACTCAACCAACGGTAAGTGCTTCTCCCAAGAACCCTGAAAATCAATCACACAACAACGAAGCATATCCTCAAGAATCTGTATCACTCGCTCTGACTGCCCATCGGACTGCGGATGGTAAGATGTGCTGAAATGCAAACGGCTACCCAAGGCACTATGCAAGCAACTCCAGAACCTCGAAGTAAATCTAGGATCCCTATCTGAAACAATAGACTTCGGAACCCCATGAAGTCTCACAATCTCACGAATGTACAAGTTTGCCAACTTGTCTAAGGAGTCCGTAGTGTTCACTGCTAAGAAGTGAGCACACTTAGTGAACCTATCAACAATCACCCAAACTGAATTCTTCTTCGAAGGAGACAAAGGCAACCCCGATACAAAATCCATGGTGATCCTCTCCCATTTCCATTCCGGAATCTTCAAAGGCTGTAGCAAACCTGAAGGAACCTGATGTTCTGCCTTCACTCTCTGACAAACCATGCAACGGCTCACATACTCGGCTACATCTCTCTTCAAACCAACCTAGAAGTAATCATTCTTCAAATCTCGGTACATCTTGGTACTACCCGGATGCATAGAAAAGGGACTCGAATGTGCTTCACTCAAAATCTGACGTCTCAGCTCAACATCTTCCGGTACAACAATTCTATCTCTAAAGCACAACAAACTCTCACCACTGAAACTATACTCAGTCGGTCTTCCTTCGGCTATGTCCTGAACATGAGGAACTAGGCTCGCATCTTGCAATTGTTTCTCTCTAATCAACTGAATTAAAGAAGGTTTCACTTGCAACTCGGTGATCAAACCACCATCATCAGACACACTCAATCTAGCAAACATAGCTCTCAGCTCAACGGCCACTTTTCTACTCAAAGCATCGGCTACTACGTTTGCTTTACCCGGATGGTACTCAATGGTCAAATCATAATCTTTTAACAACTCCAGCCACCTTCTCTGTCTCAAGTTCAACTCTTTCTGTGTCATCAAGTACTTCAAGCTCTTGTGATCGGTGTAGACAATACATTTCTCACCATACAAGTAGTGACGCCAAATCTTCAATGCAAAAACAACTGCGGCCAACTCTATATCATGAGTAGGATAGTTCTTCTCATGAATCTTCAACTGTCTAGAAGCATAAGCAACAACTCTCCTATCTTGCATCAAAACACATCCTAAGCCTACGTAGGAAGCATCACTGTAAATCACAAACTCCTTACCTGAAACAGGCTGCACTAACACTGGAGCATTCATCAAAGCTTCTTTCAATTTTTCAAAGGCCTTCTGTCTTGCATCTGACCATTCAAACTTGACTCCCTTTTGCAACAACTTAGTCAAGGGAGCAGCTACTCTAGAGAAGCCATCCACAAACCACCTATAGTAACCGGCTAATCCTAGGAAACTCCTAATCTCGGTCACGGACTTAGGTTGTTTCCACTCAACGATAGCCTCAATCTTCGATGGATCAACTCGGATACCTTCGGCCGAAACAACATGGCCAAGAAATACAACCTCTCGAATCCAGAACTCACATTTACTAAGCTTCGCATACAACTGGTTGCTCAACAATCTCTGTAAGACGAATCTCAAGTGCTCATCATGCTCTTCTTCTGTCTTCGAATACACAAGTATATCATCAATGAAGACAACCACAAAACGGTCTAGATAGTCCCTAAAAATTCTGTTCATCATGTCCATGAATGCTGCTGGTGCATTCGTGAGCCCAAATGGCATCACAAGAAACTCATAGTGACCATATCTAGTCCTAAAAGCTGTCTTCGGAACATCACACTCTTTCACCTTTAACTGATAGTACCCGGATCTCAAATCTATCTTCGAGAATACTGAAGCACCTCTCAACTGATCAAACAAATCATCTATACGAGGCAACGGATACTTGTTCTTCACAGTCAACTGATTCAGCTGCCTATAGTCAATACACATGCGCATGCTACCATCTTTCTTTTTCACAAACAACACTGGGGCACCCCACGGAGAACTACTAGGCCTAATGAAACCTCGGTCTAATAATTCTTGCAACTGACTCTTCAATTCTTTCAACTCTTTCGGAGCCATACGATACGGAGCTATCGAAACTGGACTAGACCCTGAAACTGTCTCAATCACAAACTCAACATCTCTGTCAGGAGGCAAACCCGACAACTCTTCAGGGAACACATCTGGAAAGTCACACACTGTTCTGATATCTTTCGGTCTAGCTTCACTCATGTCCGGATTCATAACATAAGCTAAATAGGCCCCACATCCAGAGTCCATCAACCTATGAGCCTCTAAAGCTGACACCACATTAGACAAGAACTTAATGTTCTCGCCCACTACCACTACCTCGTAGTCATCAGAAAGCTTCAAGGAAATTCTCTTTGTCTCAAAATCCACACTAGCCCGATGCTCAACCAACCAATCCATACCCAATATAATATCAAAACCGTAGAAAGGAAGTTCCATCATATCAACTGAAAACACATGACCCTGAATCTTCAGTGGACACCTCCTATACATACGTCTAACCACAACTGTCTCACCAAAAGAACTAGTAACATGCATACCTACATCTAAGATCTCAACAGGAATATCTAACTTTTGTGCATGCTCACTCAAAATGTAGGAATGCGTAGAACCCGAATCAACCAAAGAAAGCAAAGACATAGACTGTAATTCAAAATTACCTGCTATCACATCGGTGTCGTTCCCGGCCTCTCTCTGAGCATAGACCCTCGCTGGTCCTCCCGCCTCTGGCTGCACAGCCACAACATGAGCAAGGTTCCTCTGAGCATCTACCCTAGGTGCATCAGCCCTAGGCTGGAAGTAGCCACGACCGCGCCCACGGCCTCTCTGAAAATCATTAGCTCTCGCAGGAGCCTGAGCAATGTTCGGTGCCTGAGCCGCCTGATGCGGACAATCCCTCCTAAAGTGGTCCCTCGAACCACAGTTCCAACAGGCATGAAAGTTACCCCAACACTCACTAGCATGCTGTCTCCCACAGCGGGTACACTTGGGCAAACGCCCACCTCCTCTATGGCCATGATGGCCCCTACCATGGTGGCCACCGCCACGTCTATGGTCAAACTGATGTCCGCCACCTCTGTGTCTCTTGGCATCTCTACCATCAAAGTGGTTATGCCTCTTGCCAGAACCAGAACCACCAGCTCGTTTGGCCGAACCCAAACTATGCTCCAAATCCTTGGCCCTCGCGACCAAAACATCAAAGTCTGAGTAGTCAGAAGCCAACGTGTACCTCTTAACCTCTTCATTCAACCTGTAGCGGAAACGGTTGCAGCGTTCCACTTCAGTAGGAACCAACTCTGGGGCATACTGACTCAAGCGAACAAAGCGGATCTCATAATCAGTCACAGAAGTATCTCCCTGAGTGAGAGCCATGAACTCTCTCTTCTTCTCGTCTAGGTACCTCGGTCCCAAGTACCTCTTTCGGAAAGCAGACTCAAAAAATTCCCAATCAATCTCTGCCTCTGGAACCCCGGTAGTAATGGTGACCCACCAGGTGTAGGCATCACCCTGAAGCAGTGAGATCACACAACCCAATCTACGTGCTCCCGCACAACCCATCTGAGCCAAGATACGAACTGCCTTCTCCAACCATAACTCCGACCTCTCCGGAGTAGATCCTCTAAACTCCTAGGCCCCTAAGCTACGGAGCCTCTCCAAAGGTAAACTAGCATCGTCACACCTAGGCTGAGCTGCAGCCTGAGCTCCCGCAACTGCGGCCTGGAATGCTCCCGCTATTGCTTGCACAAGCGGAGTCATGTCAATTCCAGCTGGACCTTGGCCACCTTGGCCGCCTTGAGGTCCATTTCCTCCGACTCCATCCTCGCCCCCAACTCCAGGTGGAGGAGGTGGTGGTGGTGGAGGTGGTGGAGGAGCGCCAGCTCCCGCGGCCACCGGCCTTTCTATGTGAGCCCCCGCACCAACTACCGGCTCAACAGGAGCCGCAACTCGTGGTTCCTGACGAACCAACCTCGGTCTACCTCTCGGTCTAGACATTGCTCTCACAGATATCAACTACAACCACAACAACAAAACATACAAGTTGGGTTAGCAATGCAAGGCTTCCAAGTGTCCAAGTATGTTCCCTCACTTAAAAATCATTTTTCCAATGTAATAGCAGCAATGGGACCCACACACACATGCTTTAAAATAAAACAACCAGCATACTTGTCATACAAGCAACCATTCTTGCAAAACAAGCAAACACCGTGCAATTCAATAAAAAAAACTTGAACTTACCTCACTTACCTGCCCAAGGTCTCGGTAACCTTAGGCTCTGATACCAACAAGTGTAACCCCCTCGTCCCGGTCTGGTCGGATGACCGGTCCGAGTGGGCCACACGGGGAAAACCGAAGTGAAACCCGTTAAGATTTCCCCTCGGTTAACGACCCAAAAATTTCTTTTTATTTTATCTTGTCTATATGCATGAATTACCCTACATGAGGCACAGCAGCAGGAATACAAACGTTCGCAACATACATCGGCCGACCCCACATAAAACAGCTCCTTTTAATGTTCTACAGCAGGCCGTTTTGAAACGCCCTTAGGGTGTTCCGAAACGCCTTGACCTAGTCAACGGGCCTGGGTCAACCATAAGGTGACCGTTCCGAAACAGGGGAGACCCGTATCGGAACGACCTTGACGGTCAATATCTCGTGGTCAACGAGATTTGACCGTTTCGAAACATCAAAGGCCCGTTTCGGAACGGCTTCATCTCGCCAATTTCTCAAAATTCCAGTAGCAAAAATGTTCCGAAACGCCCCTTATCCGTTTCGAAACGGCAGGCCATTTGCAAAGGACCCGTTTCGGAACAGGGGGACCCGTTCCGAAACGCCCCCTGTCTGCAGACTCGAATTTGCTGTTTTAAGGCACAAAGGTGCCCCAAAACACCACCAAAGCACATCGCAACACCCAACCAAATAAACTCAAGACATACCAATAAATCTATCATGCTTAAACAAGATTTAGACATGTCTAACACTAAGACAACCACCCTCAAACAAGCATTCATTCAAACATCATTCAATCGTAAGGATGACCTCTAAGGCATTTAGCAAGCATTCAAAATAAGCAATTAGGCATGAGTTAACATTCATCATGGCAACACAACCATGCAAAAGCAAGATACTAAGGAGTCCATACATGCTCCTAGCAGCCAACAACAATCCAACAAAACCATACATGTCCCATTGCTCTAACTATTACATGTCTAACATTAAAAATCCATACTTGATGAACTCAAGCCACACTTGGAGGCCCTCCACTTGCCCGAGCAACCCACGAACTGAGGATCTGCAATGTTGAACAAAGAGAGCGTAAGCAATGATGCTTAGTGAGGGTAAGCTCTAAAAACAAACCTCAACATCGCAGGGTCCGAGCACGATCTAGCCAAGGTAAAACACAATCATTCCAAAGGTCCACAAGGTAAAATGCATGAGCAATAGACATTATTAATGCCATGATCATAAGCTCAATTTCCATGATACATGAAATCACAACAAGTATCCCAATAAGAACCATGAATCTCAACACATTGTTATATACATCAAACAACATTGGCACCTAGCTAAGACCCGAATACGCGGATAGACATGTTGGAAACTCATATCCAACAACCACATTACCTCACGGTGGGATTCCACTCATCACCGGTCTCGCGGAGGGGATTCCACTCATCCTCACGCCCCGTCGATGGGATTCCACTCATCACCGACTACATTTAAATACAATTCCGGGCGAACCCGTACTCCTCCTTGGTGACTCAACGCCACCAAGGCCACGCGCGACTTTAGACTCATGTGTACACACTAACATCCTAATGATCGATCATTTGTATTCAAGTAACTAGTGCCAATATGCACTCAATACTCATTACTCATTCAATCACATTCGTGCTTAGCACGTACTCACCAACACCCATCATCATGCATGTCTCAATAATCACAATTCATAACTCATTTCACATGTATAATACAATATACATAAACTTTCATAACACATTTCACATGAGACATACACAACCACATAATTAAGTTCAACCAAAGGCTCTAGATCAAGCTTAGGATTAGGCTACCACCCTAATCCTAACTCTAGGTGGGTCTACCAAGCCCAACCTAGTCCAAATACTCGAACCAACTATTTTAAAAGTCATTTAAAGCAATTAACCACTCACCTAAGCTCCCGAGCTCAAGACCAAGCAAGCAACAACCTTCAACTTTCCGGATTCACTTCCGATGCTTCACCGATGCCCAAACTTGATTCTAATCAATCCCAAACACAAACAAAACGTCCACAATTAATATCTTATCATCGAAGCTAACCCGGATTAACATTACCAAGTATCCAACACTCAAAATCAACCCCAAAACAAAATTTTCGAGCAGCCCTTAACACCCACTGAATTCTCCCATTTCGAACACCCAAACAAGCATCAATTACACCCAAAATGATCCTCATATATCATACTACCTACAGCCCCCAAAATCCAACCTTAAACAGCCCCAAAACCCACTTTAAAACCCTCCAAAAACCCCCTTGAAACACAATTCCGAAAATTGCCCCAAATCATTTGAAATTTATATATGTGATACCATTTGGTCTCTATATACCATTACTAAGCATATTAAATCAAAATACTCCACTTAACTACATAAAGTTCTCATTTTTAAATCAAAACATTCAAAACCTCCATTTCTAAAATCTTCATGGAAACGAAAATAAAATGTACTTTTGAGAAGAGGGAGGTGAGGGGAGTTCAAAATTACCATTACCTTTCAATTTGGAGTTGAAATGGATGAGCTTTGGAATGGAATAGTGAATGTGGAAGAGAGTTTTGGTTTCCCGTTGGTGAGTTTTGGAGAGGAAGATGAATAGTAGAAAAAAATGGGTGTTTTATTTGACATGTGACTTATTTTAGGGCTCAAAAGACTACCTTGCCCTTAATGAAATGAATTAATCACAATGACATCAAATCCATGACTATTTGGGGTTTAATTTTCAAAGCATAGTCTATCATCAAATTAATTAATTTGAAAACCAAACCCGAACCATTATTTAAATCATAAAACCGAACCCAATTTATATTAAAATATTATTTTCACCTAACCCCTAAACCCGGGTGTTACAAAACGTATCAAAAAGGACTGCAAAATAAGTTTTAATCAAATTTTAGGAGTTTATGTAATTGATTAGGAGCTTTTCAACACAATTATATTGCAAAACCTCAATTTTATACTTTTTACTCAGTTAAAATTTCAACGGGTCCATTGAAAGGCCCATTTAGACCCGCTCGTCCGAAACCTCTACAAAAAGGACCGCAAAAATGTTTTATTCAAATATTAGGAGTTCAAATAATTGATTAGGAGCTTTTCAAAACATTTATACTGCAAAACCTCAATTTATGTAAATTTACTCAGCTAAAATTCTAACGGGAGCATTGAAAAGCCCATTTAGACCTGCTCGTCCGAAACCTCCACAAAAAGGACTGCAAAATAGTTTTAATCAAATTTTAGGAGTTCAAATAATTTATTAGGAACTTTTCAACATAATTATATTGAAAAACCTCAATTTTATACTTTTTACTCAGTTAAAATTCAAACGGGGCCATTGAAAGGCTCATTTAGACCTGCTCGTCCGAAACCTCTACAAAAAGGTTTCTTAAAAATATTTTATTCAAATATTAGGAGTTCAAATAATTGATTAGGAGCTTTTCAACACAATTATATTGCAAAACCTCAATTTCTGTACTTTTTACTCAGTTAAAATTCCAACGGGTCCCTTGAAAAGCCCATTTAGACCTGCTCGTCCGAAACCTCTACAAAAAGGACCGCAAAAATGTTTTATTCAAATATTAGGAGTTCAAATAATTGATTAGGAGCTTTTCAACACAATTATATTGTGAAACCTCAATTTCTGTACTTTTTACTCAGTTAAAATTCCAACGGGTCCATTGAAAGGCCCACTTAGACCCGCTCGTCCGAAACCTCTACAAAAAGGACTGCAAAATAAGTTTTAATCAAATTTTAGGAGTTTATGTAATTGATTAGGAGCTTTTCAACACAATTATATTGCAAAACCTCAATTTTATACTTTTTACTCAGTTAAAATTTCAACGGGTCCATTGAAAGGCCCATTTAGACCCGCTCGTCCGAAACCTCTACAAAAAGGACCGCAAAAATGTTTTATTCAAATATTAGGAGTTCAAATAATTGATTAGGAGCTTTTCAAAACATTTATACTGCAAAACCTCAATTTATGTAAATTTACTCAGCTAAAATTCTAACGGGAGCATTGAAAAGCCCATTTAGACCTGCTCGTCCGAAACCTCCACAAAAAGGACTGCAAAATAGTTTTAATCAAATTTTAGGAGTTCAAATAATTTATTAGGAACTTTTCAACATAATTATATTGAAAAACCTCAATTTTATACTTTTTACTCAGTTAAAATTCAAACGGGCCCATTGAAAGGCTCATTTAGACCTGCTCGTCCGAAACCTCTACAAAAAGGTTTCTTAAAAATATTTTATTCAAATATTAGGAGTTCAAATAATTGATTAGGAGCTTTTCAACACAATTATATTGCAAAACCTCAATTTCTGTACTTTTTACTCAGTTAAAATTCCAACGGGTCCCTTGAAAAGCCCATTTAGACCTGCTCGTCCGAAACCTCTACAAAAAGGACCGCAAAAATGTTTTATTCAAATATTAGGAGTTCAAATAATTGATTAGGAGCTTTTCAACACAATTATATTGTGAAACCTCAATTTCTGTACTTTTTACTCAGTTAAAATACCAACGGGTCCATTGAAAGGCCCATTTCGACCTGCTCGTCCGAAACCTCTACAAAAAGGACTGCAAAATAAGTTTTAATCAAATTTTAGGAGTTCATGTAATTGATTAGGAGCTTTTCAACACAATTATATTGCAAAACCTCAATTTTTGTATTTTTTACTCAATTTAATTTCAACGGGTCCATTGAAAGGCCCATTTAGACCTGCTCGTCCGAAAACTTTACAAAAAAGGACCGCAAAACAAGTTTTAATCAAATTTTAGGAGTTCAAATAATTGATTAGGAGCTTTTTAACACAATTATATTGCAAAAGCTCAATTTCTGTACTTTTTACTCAGTTAAAATTCCAACGGGTCCATTGTAAGGCCCATTTAGACCTGCTCGTCCGAAACGTATCAAAAAGGACTGCAAAAAATTTTTAATCAAATTTAGGAGTTTATGTAATTGATTAGGAGCTTTTCAACACAATTATATTGCAAAACCTCAATTTTATACTTTTTACTTAGTTAAAATTTCAACGGGTCCATTCAAAGGCCCATTTAGATCCGCTCGTCCGAAACCTCTACAAAAGGACCGCAAAAATGTTTTATTCAAATATTAGGAGTTCTAATAATTGATTAGGAGCTTTTCAACACATTTATATTGCAAAACCTCAATTTCTATACTTTTTACTCAGTTAAAATTCTAAAGGGTCCATTGAAAGGCCCATTTAGACCTGCTCGTCCGAAACCTCGACAAAAAGGACTCCAAAATAATTTTAATCAAATTTTAGGAGTTCAAATAATTTATTAGGAACTTTTCAACACAATTATATTGCAAAACCTCAGTTTTATACTTTTTACTCAGTTAAAATTCAAACGGGCCCATTGAAAGGCCCATTTAGACCTGCTCGTCCGAAACCTCTACAAAAAAGGACCGCAAAACAAGTTTTAATCAAATTTTAGGAGTTCAAAAAATTGATTAGGAGCTTTTCAACACAATTATATTGCAAAAGCTCAATTCTTGTACATTTTACTCAGTTAAAATTCCAAAGGGTCCATTGTAAGGCCCACTTAGACCTGCTCGACCGAAACGTATCAAAAAGGACTGCAAAAAAAGTTTTAATCAAATTTTAGGAGTTCAAATTGATGATTAGGAACTTTTCTACACAATTATATTGAAAAACCTCAATTTTATACTTTTTACTCAGTTAAAATTCAAACGGGCCCATTGAAAGCCCCATTTAGACCTGCTCGTCCGAAACCTCTACAAAAAGGTTCGCAAAAATGTTTTATTCAAATATTAGGAGTTCAAATAATTAATTTGGAGCTTTTCAACACAATTATATTGCAAAACCTCAATTTCTGTACTTTTCACTCAGTTAAAATTCCAACGGGTCCATTGAAAGGACCATTTGGACCTACTCGTCCGAAACCTCTACAAAAAGGACCGCAAAAAATGTTTTATTCAAATATTAGGAGTTCAAGAGTTGATTATGAGCTTTTCAACACAATCATATTGCGAAACCTCAATTTCTGTACTTTTTACTCAGTTAAAATTCCAACGGGCCCATTGAAAGGCCCATTTCGAACAGCTCGTCCAAAACCTCTACAAAAAGGACTGCAAAATAAGTTTTAATCAAATTTTAGGAGTTCATGTAACTGATTAGGAGCTTTTCAACACAATTAAGGACTGCAAAAAAAGTTTTAATCAAATTTTAGGAGTTTATGTATTAGATTAGGAGCTTTTCAACACAATTATATTGCAAAACCTCAATTTCTATACTTTTTACTCAGTTAAAATTCTAACGGGTGCATTGAAAGGCCCATTTAGACCTGCTCGTCCGAAACCTCGACAAAAAGGACCGCACAATAGTTTTAATCAAATTTTAGGAGTTCAAATAAATGATTAGGAACTTTTCAACACAATTATATTGAAAAACCTCAATTTTATACTTTTTACTCAGTTAAAATTCCAACAGGCCCATTGAAAGGCCCATTTAGACCTGCTCGTCCGAAACCTCTACAAAAAGGATCGCAAAAATGTTTTATTCAAATATTAGGAGTTAGAATAGTTGATTAGGAGCTTTTCAACACAATTATATTGCAAAACCTAAATTTCTGTACTTTTTACTCAGTTAAAATTCGAACGGGTCCATTGAAAGGCCTATTTCGACCCGCTCGTCCGAAACCTCTGCAAAACAGGTTTTAATCAAATTTTAGGAGTTTATGTAATTGATTAGGAGCTTTTCAACACAATTATATTGCAAAACCTAAATTTTATACTTTTTACTCAGTTAAAATTCCAACGGGCCCATTGAAAGGCCCGTTTAGACCAGCTCCTCTGAAACCTCTACAAAAAGGACCGCAAAAATGTTTTATTCAAATATTAGGAGTTCAAATAACTGATTAGGAGCTTTTCAACACAATTATATTGCAAAATCTCAATTTCTATACTTTTTACTCAGTTAAAATTTAAACGGGTCCATTGAAAGGCCCATTTAGACATGCTCGTCCGAAACCTCTACAAAAAGGACCACAAAACAAGTTTTAATCAAATTTTAGGAGTTCAAATAATTGATTAGGAGCTTTTCAACACAAATATATTGCAAAAACTCAATTTTTGTACTTTTTACTCAGTTAAAATTCCAACGGGTCCATTGTAAGGCCCATTTCGACCCGCTCGTCCGAAACTTCTACATTAAGGACTGCAAAAAAAGTTTTAATCAAATTTTAGGAGTTTATGTATTAGATTAGGAGCTTTTCAACACAATTATATTGCAAAACCTCAAATTCTATACTTTTTACTCAGTTAAAATTCTAACGGGTGCATTGAAAGGCCCATTTAGACCTGCTCGTCCGAAACCTCGACAAAAAGGACCGCAAAATAGTTTTAATCAAAATTTAGGAGTTCAAATAATTGATTAGGAACTATTCAACACAATTATATTGAAAAACCTCAATTTTATACTTTTTACTCAGTTAAAATTCCAACGGGCCCATTGAAAGGCCCATTTAGACCTGCTCATCCGAAACCTCTACAAAAAGGACCGCAAAAATGTTTTATTCAAATATTAGGAGTTCAAATAATTGATTAGGAGCTTTTCAACACAATTATATTGCAAAACCTAAATTTCTGTACTTTTTACTCAGTTAAAATTCCAACGGGTCCATTGAAAGGCCTATTTCGACCAGCTCGTCCGAAACCTCTAGAAAAAGGACTGCAAAACAAGTTTTAATAAAATTTTAGGAGTTTATGTAATTGATTAGGAGCTTTTCAACACAATTATATTGCAAAACCTAAATTTTATACTTTTTACTCAGTTAAAATTCCAACGGGCCCATTGAAAGGCCCGTTTAGACCAACTCCTCTGAAACCTCTAAAAAAAGGACCGCAAAAATGTTTTATTCAAATATTAGGAGTTCAAATAACTGATTAGGAGCTTTTCAACACAATTATATTGCAAAATCTCAATTTCTATACTTTTTACTCAGTTAAAATTCCAACGGGTCCATTGAAAGGCCCAATTAGACCAGCTCGTCCGAAACCTCTACAAAAAGGACCGCAAAACAAGTTTTAATCAAATTTTAGGAGTTCAAATAATTGATTAGGAGCTTTTCAACACAAATATATTGCAAAAACTCAATTTTTGTACTTTTTACTCAGTTAAAATTCCAACGGGTCCATTGTAAGGCCCATTTCGACCCGCTCGTCCGAAACTTCTACATTAAGGACTGCAAAAAAAAGTTTTAATCAAATTTTAGGAGTTTATGTATTAGATTAGGAGCTTTTCAACACAATTATATTGCAAAACCTCAATTTCTACACTTTTTACTCAGTTAAAATTCTAACGGGTGCATTGAAAGGCCCATTTAGACCTGCTCGTCCGAAACCTCGACAAAAAGGACCGCAAAATAGTTTTAATCAAAATTTAGGAGTTCAAATAATTGATTAGGAACTATTCAACACTTTTATATTGAAAAACCTCAATTTTATACTTTTTACTCAGTTAAAATTCCAACGGGCCCATTGAAAGGCCCATTTAGACCTGCTAATCCGAAACCTCTACAAAAAGGACCGCAAAAATGTTTTATTCAAATATTAGGAGTTCAAATAATTGATTAGGAGCTTTTCAACACAATTATATTGCAAAACCTAAATTTCTGTACTTTTTACTCAGTTAAAATTTCAACGGGTCCATTGAAAGGCCTATTTCGACCAGCTCGTCCGAAACCTCTAGAAAAAGGACTGCAAAACAAGTTTTAATAAAATTTTAGGAGTTTGTGTAATTGATTAGGAGCTTTTCAACACAATTATATTGCAAAACCTAAATTTTATACTTTTTACTCAGTTAAAATTCCAACGGGCCCATTGAAAGGCCCGTTTAGACCAGCTCCTCTGAAACCTCTACAAAAAGGACCGCAAAAATGTTTTATTCAAATATTAGGAGTTCAAATAACTGATTAGGAGCTTTTCAACACAATTATATTGCAAAATCTCAATTTCTATACTTTTTACTCAGTTAAAATTCCAACGGGTCCATTGAAAGGCCCAATTAGACCAGCTCGTCCGAAACCTCTACAAAAAGGACCGCAAAACAAGTTTTAATCAAATTTTAGGAGTTCAAATAATTGATTAGGAGCTTTTCAACACAAATATATTGCAAAAACTCATTTTTTGTACTTTTTACTCAGTTAAAATTCCAACGGGTCCATTGTAAGGCCCATTTCGACCCGCTCGTCCGAAACTTCTACATTAAGGACTGCAAAAAAAGTTTTAATCAAATTTTAGGAGTTTATGTATTAGATTAGGAGCTTTTCAACACAATTATATTGCAAAACCTCAATTTCTATACTTTTTACTCAGTTAAAATTCTAACGGGTGCATTGAAAGGCCCATTTAGACCTGCTCGTCCGAAACCTCGACAAAAACGACCGCAAAATAGTTTTAATCAAAATTTAGGAGTTCAAATAATTGATTAGGAACTATTCAACACTTTTATATTGAAAAACCTCAATTTTATACTTTTTACTCAGTTAAAATTCCAACGGGCCCATTGAAAGGCCCATTTAGACCTGCTCATCCGAAACCTCTACAAAAAGGACCGCAAAAATGTTTTATTCAAATATTAGGAGTTCAAATAATTGATTAGGAGCTTTTCAACACAATTATATTGCAAAACCTAAATTTCTGTACTTTTTACTCAGTTAAAATTCCAACGGGTCCATTGAAAGGCCTATTTCGACCAGCTCGTCCGAAACCTCTAGAAAAAGGACTGCAAAACAAGTTTTAATAAAATTTTAGGAGTTTGTGTAATTGATTAGGAGCTTTTCAACACAATTATATTGCAAAACCTAAATTTTATACTTTTTACTCAGTTAAAATTCCAACGGGCCCATTGAAAGGCCCGTTTAGACCAGCTCCTCTGAAACCTCTACAAAAAGGACCGCAAAAATGTTTTATTCAAATATTAGGAGTTCAAATAACTGATTAGGAGCTTTTCAACACAATTATATTGCAAAATCTCAATTTCTATACTTTTTACTCAGTTAAAATTCCAACGGGTCAATTGAAAGGCCCATTTAGACCTGCTCGTCCGAAACCTCAACAAAAAGGACCGCAAAACAAGTTTTAATCAAATTTCAGGAGTTCAAATAATTGATTAGGAGCTTTTCAACACAAATATATTGCAAAAACTCAATTTATGTACTTTTTACTCAGTTAAAATTCCAACGGGTCCATTGTAAGGCCCATTTCGACCCGCTCGTCCTAAACCTCTACGTTAAGGACTGCAAAAAAAAGGTTTTAATCAAATTTTAGGAGTTCAAATAATTGATTAGGAGCTTTTCAATACATTTATACTGCAAAACCTCAATTCCTGTACTTTTTACTCAGTTAAAATTCTAACGAGTCCATTGAAAGGCCCATTTAGACCTGCTCGTCTGAAACCTCGACAAAAAGGACTGCCAAATAGTTTTAATCAAATTTTAGGAGTTCAAATAATTTATTAGGAGCTTTTCAACACAATTATATTACAAAACCTCAATTTTATACTTTTTACTCAGTTAAAATTCAAATGGGCCCATTGAAAGGCCCATTTAGACCTGCTCGTCCGAAACCTCTACAAAAAGGTTCGCAAAAATGTTTTATTCAAGTATTAGGAGTTCAAATAATTGATTAGGAGCTTTTCAACACAATTATATTGCAAAACCTCAATTGATGTACTTTTTACTCAGTTAAAATTCCAACGGGTCCATTGAAAGGCCCATTTAGACCTGCTCGTCCGAAACCTCTACGAAAAGGCCAACAAAAATGTTTTATTCAAATATTAGGAGTTCAAATAATTGATTAGGAGCTTTTCAACACAATTATATTGCGAAACCTCAATTTTATACTTTTTACTCAGTTAAAATTCAAACGGGCCCATTGAAAGGCCCATTTAGAGCTGCTCGTCCGAAACCTCTACAAAAAGGTTCGCAAAAATGTTTTATTCAAATATTAGGAGTTAAAATAATTGATTAGAAGCTTTTCAACACAATTATATTGCAAAACCTCAATTGATGTACTTTTTACTTAGTTAAAATTCCAACGGGTCCATTGAAAGGCCCATTTAGACTTGCTCGTCCGAATCCTCTACAAAAAGGTTCGCAAAAATATTTTATTCAAATATTAGGAGTTAAAATAATTGATTAGGAGCTTTTCAACACAATTATATTGCAAAACCTCAATTGATGTACTTTTTACTTAGTTAAAATTCCAACGGGTCCATTGAAAGGCCCATTTAGACCTGCTCGTCCGAAACCTCTACAAAAAGGACCGCAAAAATGTTTTATTCAAATATTAGGGGTTAAAATAATTGATTAGGAGCTTTTCAACACAATTATATTGCAAAACCTCAATTGATGTACTTTTTACTCAGTTAAAATTCCAACGGGTCCATTGAAAGGCCCATTTAGACCTGCTCGTCCGAAACCCTACAAAAAGGACCGCAAAAATGTTTTATTCAAATATTAGGAGTTCAAAAAATTGATTAGGAGCTTTTCAACACAATTATATTGCGAAACCTCAATTTCTGTACTTTTTACTCAGTTAAAATACCAACGGGTCCATTGAAAGGCCCATTTCGACCCGTTCGTCCGAAACCTCAATATTATACTTTTTTACTTAGTTAAAATTCAGACGGGCCCATTGAAAGGCCCATTTTGACATGCTCGTCCGAAACCTCTACAAAAAGGTTCGCAAAAATGTTTTATTCCAATATTAGGAGTTAAAATAATTGATTAGGAGCTTTTCAACACAATTATATTGCAAAACCTCAATTGATGTACTTTTTACTAAGTTAAAATTCCAACGGGTCCATTGAAAGGCCCATTTAGACCTGCTCGTCCGAAACCTCTACAAAAAGGACCGCAAAAATGTTTTATTCAAATATTAGGAGTTCAAATAATTGATAGGAGCTTTACAACACAATTATATTGCAAAACCTCAATTGATGTACTTTTTACGTAGTTAAAATTCCAACGGGTCCATTGAAAGGCCCATTTAGACCTGCTCGTCCGAAACCTCTACAAAAAGGTTCGCAAAAATATTTTATTAAAATATTAGGAGTTAAAATAATTGATTAGGAGCTTTTCAACACAATTATGTTGCAAAACCTCAATTGATGTACTTTTTACTTAGTTAAAATTCCAACGGGTCCATTGAAAGGCCCATTTAGACCTGCTCGTCCGAAACCTCTACAAAAAGGACCGCAAAAATGTTTTATTCAAATATTAGGGGTTAAAATAATTGATTAGGACCTTTTCAACACAATTATATTGCAAAACCTCAATTGATGTACTTTTTACTCAGTTAAAATTCCAACGGGTCCATTGAAAGGCCCATTTAGAACTGCTCGTCCGAAACCTCTGACAAAAAGGACCGCAAAAATGTTTTATTCAAATATTAGGAGTTCAAATAATTGATTAGGAGCTTTTCAACACAATTATATTGCAAAACCTCAATTTTTGTACTTTTTACTCAATTTAATTCCAACGGGTCCATTGAAAGGCCCATTTAGACCTGCTCGTCCGAAACCTCTACAAAAAAGGACCGCAAAACAAGTTTTAATCAAATTTTAGGAGTTCAAATAATTGATTAGGAGCTTTTCAACACAATTATATTGCAAAAGCTAAGTTTCTGTATTTTTTATTTAGTTAAAATTCCAACGGGTCCATTGTAAGGCCCAATTAGACCTGCTCGTCCGAACGTATCAAAAAGGACTGCAAAAAAGGTTTTAATCAAATTTTAGGAGTTTATGTAATTGATTAGGAGCTTTTCAACACAATTATATTGCAAAACCTCAATTTTATACTTTTTACTCAGTTAAAATTTCAACGGGTCCATTGAAAGGGCCATTTAGACCCGCTCGTCCGAAACCTCTACAAAAAGGACCACAAAAATGTTTTATTCAAATATTAGGAGTTCAAATAATTGATTAGGAGCTTTTCAACACATTTATACTACAAAACCTCAATTTCTGTACTTTTTACTCAGTTAAAATTCTAACGGGTCCATTGAAAGGCCCATTTAGACCTGCTCGTCCGAAACCTCGACAAAAAGGACTGTAAAATAGTTTTAATCAAATTTTAGGAGTTCAAATAATTTATTAGGAGCTTTTCAACACAATTATATTGCAAAACCTCAATATTATACTTTTTACTTAGTTAAAATTCAAACGGGCCCATTGAAAGGCCCATTTAGACATGCTCGTCCGAAACCTCTACAAAAAGGTTCGCAAAAATGTTTTATTCTAATATTAGGAGTTAAAATAATTGATTAGGAGCTTTTCAACACAATTATATTGCAAAACCTCAATTGATGTACTTTTTACTTAGTTAAAATTCCAACGGGTCCATTGAAAGGCCCATTTAGACCTGCTCGTCCGAAACCTCTACAAAAAGGACCGCAAAAATGTTTTATTCAAATATTAGGAGTTCAAATAATTGATTAGGAGCTTTTCAACACAATTATATTGCGAAACCTCAATTTCTGCACTTTTTACTCAGTTAAAATACCAACGGGTCCATTGAAAGGCCCATTTCGACCCGCTCGTCCGAAACCTCTACAAAAAGACTGCAAAATAAGTTTTAATCAAATTTTAAGAGTTCATGTAATTGATTAGGAGCTTTTCAACACAATTATATTGCAAAACCTCAATTTTTGTACTTTTTACTCAATTTAATTCCAACGGGTCCATTGAAAGGCCCATTTAGACCTGCTCGTCCGAAACCTCTACAAAAAAGGACCGCAAAACAAGTTTTAATCAAATTTTAGGAGTTCAAATAATTGATTAGGAGCTTTTCAACACAATTATATTGCAAAAGCTAAATTTCTGTACTTTTTACTCAGTTAAAATTCCAACGGGTCCATTGTAATGCCCATTTAGACCTGCTCGTCCGAAACGTATCAAAAAGGACTGCAAAAAAGGTTTTAATCAAATTTTAGGAGTTTATGTAATTGATTAGGAGCTTTTCAACACAATTATATTGTAAAACCTTAATTTTATACTTTTTACTTAGTTAAAATTTCAACGGGTCCATTGAAAGGCCCATTTAGACCCGCTCGTCCGAAACCTCTACAAAAAGGTTAGCAAAAATGTTTTATTCAAATATTCGGAGTTCAAATAATTGATTAGGAGCTTTTCAACACAATTATATTGAAAAACCTCAATTTTATACTTTTTACTCAGTTAAAATTCAAACGGAAAAGGTTCACAAAAATGTTTTATTCAAATATTAGGAGTTAAAATATTTGATTAGGAGCTTTTCAAAACAATTATATTGCAAAACCTCAATTTCTGTACATTTTACTCGGTTAAAATTCTAACGGGTCCATTGAAAGGCCCATTTAGACCTGCTCGTCCGAAACCTCTACAAAAAGGATCGCAAAAATGTTTTATTCAAATATTAGGAGTTAAAATAATTGATTAGGAGCTTTTCAACACAATTATATTGCGAAACCTCAATTGCTGTACTTTTTACTCAGTTAAAATTTCAACGGGTCCATTGAAAGGTCCATTTAGACCCGCTCGTCCGAAACCTCTACAAGGACCGCAAAAATGTTTTGTTCAAATATTAGGAGTTCAAATAATTGATTAGGAGCTTTTCAACACAATTATATTGCGAAACCTCAATTTCTGTACTTTTTACTCAGTTAAAATACCAACGGGTCCATTGAAAGGCCCATTTCGACCCGGTCGTCCGAAACCTCTACAAAAATGACTGGAAAATAGGTTTTAATCAAATTTTAGGAGTTCATGTAATTGATTAGGAGCTTTTCAACACAATTATATTGCAAAACCTCAATTTTTGTACTTTTTACTCAATTTAATTCTAACGGGTCCATTGAAAGGCCCATTTAGACCTGCTCGTCCGAAACCTCTACAAAAAAGGACCGCAAAACAAGTTTTAATCAAATTTTAGGAGTTCAAATAATTGATTAGGAGCTTTTCAACACAAATATATTGCAAAAACTCAATTTCTGTACTTTTTACTCAGTTAAAATTCCAACGGGTCCATTGTAAGGCCCATTTCGACCCGCTCGTCCGAAACCTCTACATTAAGGACTGCAAAAAAAGGTTTTAATCAAATTTTAGGAGTTCAAATAATTGATTAGGAGCTTTTCAATACATTTATACTGCAAAACCTCAATTTCTGTACTTTTACTCAGTTAAATTTCTAACGGGTCCATTGAAAGGCCCATTTAGACCTGCTCGTCTGAAACCTCGACAAAAAGGACTGCAAAATAGTTTAATCAAATTTTAGGAGTTCAAATAATTTATTAGGAGCTTTTCAACACAATTATATTGCAAAACCTCGATTTTATACTTTTTACTCAGTTAAAATTCAAATGGGCCCATTGATTAGGAGCTTTTCAACACAATTATATTGCAAAACCTCAATTTTATACTTTTTACTCAGTTAAAATTTCAACGGGTACATAGAAAGGCCCATTTAGACCCGCTCGTCCGAAACCTCTACAAAAAGGACTGCAAAAATGTTTTATTCAAATATTAGGAGTTAAAATAATTGATTAGGAGCTTTTCAACACAATTATATTATAAAACCTCAATTTCTGTACTTTTTACTCAATTAAAATTCCAACGGGTCCATTGAAAGGCCCATTTAGACCTGCTCGTCCGGAACCTCTACAAAAAGGACCGCAAAAATGTTTTATTCAAATATTAGGAGTTCAAATAATTGATTAGGAGCTTTTCAACACAATTATATTGCGAAACCTCAATTTCTGTACTTTTTACTCAGTTAAAATTCTAACGGGTCCATTGAAAGGCCCATTTAGACCTGCTCGTCCGAAACCTCGACAAAAAGGACTGCAAAATAGTTTTAATCAAATTTTAGGAGTTCAAATAATTTATTAGGAGCTTTTCAACACAATTATATTGAAAAACCTCAATTTAATACTTTTTACTCAGTTAAAATTCAAACGGGCCCATTGAAAGGCCCATTTAAACCTTCTCGTCCGAAACCTCTACAAAAATGTTCGCAAAAATGTTTTATTCAAATATTAGGAGTTCAAATAATTGATTAGGAGCTTTTCAACACAATTATATTGAAAACCTCAATTTTATACTTTTTACTAAGTTAAAATTCAAACGGGCCCATTGAAAGGCCCATTTAGACCTGCTCGTCCGAAACCTCTACAAAAATGTTCGCAAAAATGTTTTATTCAAATATTAGGAGTTCAAATAATTGATTAGGAGCTTTTCAACATAATTATATTGAAAAACCTCAATTTTATACTTTTTACTCAGTTAAAATTCAAACGGGCCCATTGAAAGGCCCATTTAGACCTGCTCGTCCGAAACCTCTACAAAAATGTTCGCAAAAATGTTTTATTCAAATATTAGGAGTTCAAATAATTGATTAGGAGATTTTCAACACATTTGTACTGCAAAACCTCAATTTCTGTACTTTTTACTCAGTTAAAATTCTAACGGATCCATTGAAAGGCCCATTTAGACCTGCTCGTCCGAAACCTCGACAAAAAGGACTGCAAAATAGTTTTAATCAAATTTTAGGAGTTCAAATAATTTATTAGGAACTTTTCAACACAATTATATTGAAAAACCTCAATTTTATACTTTTTACTCTGTTAAAATTCAAACGGGCCCATTGAAAGGCCCATTTAGACTTGCTCGTCCGAAACCTCTACAAAAAGGTTCGCAAAAATGCTTTATTCAAATATTAGGAGTTCAAATAATTGATTAGGAGCTTTTCAACACAATTATATTGCAAAACCTCAATTTCTGTAATTTTTACTCAGTTAAAATTCCAACGGGTCCATTGAAAGGCCCATTTAGACCTGCTCGTCCGAAACCTCTACAGAAAGGACCGCAAAAATGTTTTATTCAAATATTAGGAGTTCAAATAATTGATTAGGAGCTTTTCAACACAATTATATTGCGAAACCTCAATTTCTGTACTTTTTACTCAGTTAAAATACCAACGGGTCCATTGAAAGGCCCATTTCGACCCGCTTGTCCGAAACCTCTACAAAAAGGACTGAAAAATAAGTTTTAATCAAATTTTAGGAGTTCATGTAATTGATTAGGAGCTTTTCAACACAATTATATTGCAAAACCTCGATTTTTGTACTTTTTACTCAATTTAATTCCAACGGGTCCATTGAAAGGCCCATTTAGACCTGCTCGTCCGAAACCTCTACAAAAAAGGACCGCAAAACAAGTTTTAATCAAATTTTAGGAGTTCAAATAATTGATTAGGAGCTTTTTAACACAATTATAAGGCAAAAGCTAAATTTCTGTACTTTTTACTCAGTTAAATTCCAACGGGTCCATTGTAAGACCAATTTAGACCTGCTCGTCCGGAACGTATCAAAAAGGACTGCAAAAAAGGTTTTAATCAAATTCTAGGAGTTTATGTAATTGATTAGGAGCTTTTCAACACAATTATATTGAAAAACCTGAATTTTATACTTTTTAATCAGTTAAAATTTCAACGGGTCCATTGAAAGGCCCATTTAGACCCGCTCGTCCGAAACCTCTACAAAAAGGACCGCAAAAATGTTTTATTCAAATATTAGGAGTTCAAATAATTGATTAGGAGCTTTTCAACACATTTATACTGCAAATCCTCAATTTCTATACTTTTTACTCAGTTAAAATTCTAACGGGTCCATTGAAAGGCCCATTTAGACCTGCTCGTCCGAAACCTCGACAAAAAGGACTGCAAAATAGTTTTAATCAAATTTTAGGAGTTCAAATAATTTATTAGGAACTTTTCAACACAATTATATTGAAAAACCTCAATTTTATACTTTTTACTCAGTTAAAATTCAAACGGGCCCATTGAAAGGCCCATTTAGACCTGCTCATCCGAAACCTCTACAAAAAGGTTCGCAAAAATGTTTTATTCAAATATTAGGAGTTCAAATAATGGATTAGGAGCTTTTCAACACAATTATATTGCAAAACCTCAATTTCTGTACTTTTTACTCAGTTAAAATTCCTTCGGGTCCATTGAAAGGCCCATTTAGACCTGCTTCTCCGAAACCTCTACAAAAAGGACCGCAAAAATGTTTTATTCAAATATTAGGAGTTCAAATAATTGATTAGGAGCTTTTAAACACAATTATATTGCGAAACCTCAATTTCTGTACTTTTTACTCAGTTAAAATACCAACGGGTCCATTGAAAGGCCCATTTCGACCCGCTCGTCCGAAACCTCTACAAAAAGGACTGCAAAATAAGTTTTAATCAAATTTTAGGAGTTCATGTAATTGATTAGGAGCTTTTCAACACAATTATATTGCAAAACCTCAATTTTTGTACTTTTTACTCAATTTAATTCCAACGGGTTTATTGAAAGGCCCATTTAGACCTGCTCGTCCGAAACCTCTACAAAAAAGGACCGCAAAACAAGTTTTAATCAAATTTTAGGAGTTCAAATAATTGATTAGGAGCTTTTCAACACAATTATATTGCAAAAGCTAAATTTCTGTACTTTTTACTCAGTTAAAATTCCAACGGGTCCATTGTAAGGCCCATTTAGACCTGCTCGACCGAAACGTATCAAAAAGGACTGCAAAAAAGGTTTTAATCAAATTCTAGGAGTTTATGTAATTGATTAGGAGCTTTTCAACACAATTATATTGCAAAACCTCAATTTTATACTTTTTACTCAGTTAAAATTTCAACGGGTCCATTGAAAGGCCCATTTAGACCCGCTCGTCCGAAACCTCTACAAAAATGACCGCAAAAATGTTTTATTCAAATATTAGGAGTTCAAATAATTGATTAGGAGCTTTTCAACATATTTATACTGCAAAACCTTAATTTCTGTACTTTTTACTCAGTTAAAATTCTAAAGGATCCATTGAAAGGCCCATTTAGACCTGCTCGTCCGAAACCTCGACAAAAAGGACTGCAAAATAGTTTAAATCAAATTTTAGGAGTTCAAAAAATTTATTAGGAACTTTTCAACACAATTATATTGAAAAACCTCAATTTTATATTTTTTACTCAGTTAAAATTCAAACAGGCCCATTGAAAGGCCCATTTAGACCTGCTCGTCCGAAACCTCTACAAAAATGTTCACAAAAATGTTTTATTCAAATATTAGGAGTTCAAATAATTGATTAGGAGCTTTTCAACACAATTATATTGCAAAACCTCAATTTCTGTACTTTTTACTCAGTTAAAATTCCAACGGGTCCATTGAAAGCCCATTTAGACCTGCTCGTCCGAAACCTCTACAAAAAGGACCGCAAAAATGTTTTATTCAAATATTAGGAGTTCAAATAATTGATTAGGACCTTTTTTGCAGTCCATTTCGACCCGCTCGTCCGAAACCTCTACAAAAAGGACTGCAAAATAAGTTTTAATCAAATTTTTTCATGTAATTGGTTAGGAGCTTTTCAACACAATTATATTGCAAAACCTCAATTTTATACTTTTTACTCAGTTAAAATTTCAACGGGTCCATTGGAAGGCCCATTTAGACCTGCTCGTCCGAAACCTCTACAAAAAAGGACCGCAAAACAAGTTTTAATCAAATTTTAGGAGTTCAAATAATTGATTAGGAGTTCAAATAATTTATTAGGAGCTTTTCAACACAATTATATTGCAAAACCTCAATTTCTGTACTTTTTACTCAGTTAAAATTCCAACGGGTCCATTGAAAGGCCCATTTAGACCTGCTCGTCCGAAACCTCTACAAAAAGGACCGCAAAAATGTTTTATTCAAATATTAGGAGTTCAAATAATTGATTAGGAGCTTTTCAACACAATTATATTGCGAAACCTCAATTTCTGTACTTTTTACTCAGTTAAAATTCCAACGGGTCCATTGAAAGACCCATTTCGACCCGCTCGTCCGAAACTTCACAAAAAGGACTGCAAAATAAGTTTTAATCAAATTTTAGGAGTTCATGTAATTGATTAGGAGCTTTTCAACACAATTATATTGCAAAACCTCATTTTTTGTACTTTTTACTCAATTTAATTCCAACGGGTCCATTGAAAGGCCCATTTAGACCTGCTCATCCGAAACCTCTACAAAAAGGTTCGCAAAAATGTTTTATTCAAATATTAGGAGTTCAAATAATTGATTAGGAGCTTTTCAACACAATTATATTGCAAAACCTCAATTTCTGTACTTTTTACTCAGTTAAAATTCCAACGGGTCCATTGAAAGGCCCATTTAGACCTGCTCGTTCGAAACCTCTACAAAAAGGACCGCAAAAATGTTTTATTCAAATATTAGGAGTTCAAATAATTGATTAGGAGCTTTTCAACACAATTATATTGCGAAACCTCAATTTCTGTACTTTTTACTCAGTTAAAATACCAACGGGTCCATTGAAAGGCCCATTTCGACCCGCTCGTCCGAAACCTCTACAAAAAGGACTGAAAAATAAGTTTTAATTAAATTTTAGGAGTTCATGTAATTGATCAGGAGCTTTTCAACACAATTATATTGCAAAACCTCGATTTTTGTACTTTTTACTCAATTTAATTCCAACGGGTCCATTGAAAGGCCCATTTAGACCTGCTCGTCCGAAACCTCTACAAAAAAGGACCGCAAAACAAGTTTTAATCAAATTTTAGGAGTTCAAATAATTGATTAGGAGCTTTTCAACACAATTATAAGGCAAAAGCTAAATTTCTGTACTTTTTACTCAGTTAAAATTCCAACGGGTCCATTGTAAGGCCAATTTAGACCTGCTCGTCCGAAACGTATCAAAAAGGACTGCAAAAAAAGGTTTTAATCAAATTCTAGGAGTTTATGTAATTGATTAGGAGCTTTTCAACACAATTATATTGAAAAACCTCAATTTTATACTTTTTAATAAGTTAAAATTTCAACGGGTCCATTGAAAGGCCCATTTAGACCCGCTCGTCCGAAACCTCTACAAAAAGGACCGCAAAAAAGTTTTATTCAAATATTAGGAGTTCAAATAATTGAATAGGAGCTTTTCAACACAATTATATTGCAAAAGCTCAATTTCTGTACTTTTTACTCAGTTAAAATTCCAACGGGTCCATTGTAAGGCCCATTTAGACCTGCTCGTCCGAAACGTATCAAAGAGGACTGCAAAAAAGGTTTTAATCAAATTTTAGGAGTTTATGTAATTGATTAGGAGCTTTTCAACACAATTATATTGCAAAACCTCAATTTTATACTTTTTACTCAGTTAAAATTTCAACGAGTCCATTGAAAGGCCCATTTAGACCTGCTCGTCCGAAACCTCTACAAAAAGTACTGCAAAAATGTTTTATTCAAATATTAGGAGTTCAAATAATTGATTAGGAGCTTTTCAATACATTTATACTGCAAAATCTCAATTTCTGTACTTTTTACTCAGTTAAAATTCTAACGGGTCCATTGAAAGGCCCATTTAGACCTGCTCGTCCGAAATCTCGACAAAAAGGACTGCAAAATAGTTTTAATCAAATTTTAGGAGTTCAAATAATTTATTAGGAACTTTTCAACACACTTATATTGAAAAACCTCAATTTTATACTTTTTACTTAGTTAAAATTCAAACGGGCCCATTGATTGGCCCATTTAGAACTGCTCGTCCGAAACCTCTACAAAAAGGACCGCAAAAATGTTTTATTCAAATATTAGGAGTTCAAATAATTGATTAGGATCTTTTCAACGCAATTATATTGAAAAACATCAATTTTTGTACTTTTTTGGATGTTTAGCGTGTTTTTTTGTTTTTTTCCATCTTTTGACTCCTTCCTCCGCCGCATCCCCCCTACCCTTTCTTTCTCCTCACCCATGTTTTCTCTCCTCTTTTCTCCTCTCTGCCGCCGCCTACTTCTCCACCACGCCGCCCGCTTTCGCCTCTTCCCCATCACCAGCCGGCGCTTCTCATCAAGAGTCCACTGTGCTTATCGGTAAGAATTCGTTGAGACCCCATCCCAGCAATTTACGTTTCCCCTTTTCTTTTAAATCTTTTCCCTTTTATTTTTTCTTAATCTTTCTTGGTTTTTTTAGTTCCATTCTTACTCTTTTTTTGTTTTTCCTTTTTGTTGCGAGGCTATTCTCGATGATGAATCTTTCCATCGTTAACCCTGTGGGAAAGCTTGTTTTTCTGTTCATCTATGTTCCGTTCTGCCGCTTGAAGCCAATCGGGCTCTGCTCCAGGACCTTTTCTTTCCCTTTTGTTTATTTTTGTCTTTTTTTGCTTTCGTTTTTTCAATCTCTAACCCAGGTTTTCTCCTTTGGCAGTTCCAGCAGTCTCATCGGTCTTCGCCGGAACCTTTCCCAGATTCCTATCGACAGTGAAACGATCCTGCCCCGCCTTGCTTTTTTTATCTTATTTCTCTTTATCATTTCTTTTCTTTATTTTAATCTTTTTTACCTTTTGTTTTCTCTATTTTTTTCATCTGCATTTTTCAACAGACTTGCTTCCTATCAACCGTTTTTCTCAGTCACGGCTTTGGTGCTTTTGTTTTTAGCGCTTCATCGGCGGTTCAAGTCTCATGCGTCTTTCGGTACAGCTCCCCCCTCTTTATCTCTTCCCCTTTTTATTTGCTTTCGATTGTGTGTTGATCTTTTTTTATCTCTGTTACTTTTTTATCTTTACATTCCTTTTCTTGTTCTTGCTGTTTTTTACTTCAAATCCCAGACTTGGTCTTTCTCGATATCTCTTTCTCATATTTTTTATGTGATCTGGATCTTTTTTCTCTATGGTTTTATTATGATTGTTTTCTTTTCTTGGCTATTTCCTATGTATATATCTTTTATTTCAGCTTGTTTGTTATTGTTCTTAATCTTCTTTTCTGTTCTTATCTTTTATATTGTTTATTCTTTCCATTGTCTCTGTTCCGGTTCTGATTTGTTTCTCATACATATTCTATTTTTCTCATATTTTATTATTTGTTCTCTTATATGCCTTACGGTTTATCATACTATCCTATGCTTTTATTTTTATCTATCCTTTAACTGCATATTATCTTTGGTTATGCTTGCTCTGTTTACTTGGTTCATAATTCAATTTCTATATATGAATCTTTCCTATCAACTTTATCAATTCTCTTGCTTATATTCCTTTACCATTATCCTCCCTTTGAGGAATATTCGATCCCTTCCAAAGGGAATTTTATCAAACCACTTTGTGGTATTTATCGTTATGTTCTATAACATACCTATTGTGACATTATTTGGTTTCTGCATTTCAATTTTCCCTTTAAGCACTAACCAGCTCCACATATGCTGCCATATCACTAATATTTTATTTTTGCTTCAAACCCACTTCAATTTATTTGTTTATACTTATTTGTGTTTTCAGAAGTCTTCTATCATTCAACATTATTGGTTGTTATTATCCTGTTTTGACTTCCTGAATAATAAATTTTATCTCTATTCTATCAATTGCATCTTCTTCCTTCTCTTATCCCTTTATATGAGAATTCATCTTCTTTTATGCATTTTAAATTTGTCATCGACTCTAACCTTCTTTATTTCTGTTTTGCATGCGCCTTTAACCTTCTGCACCGTCGGCAACCATCTCGTATCTTGCCTTTCTTCCATTGGCGGGTCTTTCTTTGCCAAAGGCACCATATTTCTTATTTTTTAGCTTTGCCATTGTACTTATTTATTGCCTTTTATTTACCCTATTTCCTGGATTGTAATTATTCTCCTTCTCTTGTTTTTTTGTCTTTCTTTTTTGTCATTGCATGCATTTATCTCTTCTTCATTTATATATGTTTCTTTTTCTTTTTCTTTTATTTTCTAACATGTTGTTTTATTCGGAGGTTTTTTGCTCTCCTCCTTGGTTTTCCTTATTTTCATTATAGCTACTCTCTTTGCTCTCTTTTCTCGCTTCATATTTTTTTAATTAATTACTATCACTCCCTGCTCTATTCATATTCGACCATCATTATAGCTATTATATTGCTCACTTTTTGTATTCTTTTGTTATTTTGCTTTTATTTTTCCTCTTTGTCCAATTGTTCAAAAAATACTCTATTCATATTTTTAATACGCTACCAAATTATTGCATATTACTACACCTATTTAGGTGCACTTCTACTATTCCCTTTTAGGGAAAACTATTTGATCATCTTTATGGTGAAAATTATTAAACAAATACAACTCTGGTGGGTAGAGGTAAAATTTATATTAATTCCCTACCATAACTCTACTATAAACTCTTCCATATATCCAATGTACTACCTGCCATATGAACTCTTCCATATGATTTTGCCGTTTATCATATGTCTACTTCCAACCATTTTATTTTTCGGGCCAATACTGAAGTACTACAATATTATAACTATCACCTTCACAATTTTACATTACTTTTATTCTAATTTATTTCTACCAATTTCACACCTCTTGGCTTTTAGTCTCAAATCATTTCCAATCCATCTTCCCCATTTACTGTTTTCCATAAAATACCGATATCAATTTAACTTTACTCTATCTTTATTTTCTTTTACCAACCGTTTTATATATCTTTTTTTAAATTCAAAAATTACCATATCCGTTAATCAATTCTTTCCGTTTATGTCATATTTATTTCTAATTTATATCTTTCCTCTATTTACTCTCTCTTCTCAATTCAGTTACCATTTTCAAAGTTCTTTCTATCCTTTTCCCAACCCATATCAATCTCAAATTATTCTTCTTTTATTATACTGCTTTATATTTCCTTCTTTAACTCCATATATCTCCATATATCCTCTCTGTGTCTTACCTTTCATTATTAATTTATTTCTAAATTACTTCTTTCCTTTAATTACTCTCTCTAGTCAATTTAACTACCATAACCAAAGTATTCTCTTTACTTTTTACATTCTACTCTATATTGAATCTAAATTTATTCCAATTTTATACTACACAATCATCTTTTTTATATTTCTTTTATTAATTCCATATATTTCCATATCACCTTATTATTTCTTGCCTTTAATTATCCTGCCTTTTATTGTAACTTTATTGCTATCTAATTCCATTCCATCTTTTCCTATCGTTATTCCATTATGTTACCTTTTTTACATTATTGACTTTCCATCTTTCTTTCAACATTATTTCTTCTCTTTCCTTTCTCTAAATACTACATTTACTTATTTTCTTTATTTCTTGCCAATATTATCTTATTTCTTCCTTCTTTACTCTATTTTACTATCGGTTTACTCAAATTTATCATTTTCCAATTTTATGTTTTACGTTTCTTTCCCAATTTTCGAGTATATTAATAACTTGCTTTCTTTCCTAAATTCTATCTTTTATTTATTTCTCTCTCACTTCTTTTCTTATAATTATCTCATCTACAAGTCTCTACCCTTCTCTTTTTCCATCTACTACCAAATGGCATCTTCTTCCTCTCTTCCCCACTTTTCCAATCTTGATTTAACAAATGAGGAAGCTAATGATATCTATACGCCAGATTTTGTTTTTTTTGAAGTAGATCCCAAGACCATTCTTATTGGCAAGTTTATAGCTACAAAGCCTTTTGATGATTGGACTGTCCTCTCAGTTTTTGAAGGTATTTGGAAGAAAAACCATATTAAGTCAATATCCATTATTCGTGAATCTTTCTTTCGAATTGAATTTGCCACGATACTTGACAAACTTGATGTTTTTGAGAGAGGGCCTTGGCTCTACAAAGATGAATGGATGGCCTTAGCTGAATATATCCCTGGCAAAAGCATGGACGAGTACTCTTTTAATCCTATGAGGATCTGGATCCGTATTCACTCTTTACCCAAACCTTTTTTTGATGACATTGATAGAGCTCACCTTGTGGGACAATCTCTTGGTGCCATGGTGGGCACAGTTTTACGTACTGATACACGTAAAGAAAGAGGGAATATGACTGAATTTCTTCGAGTGGAGATATTTTTGGATGTCTCTAAACCGATTCGGCGATTTCTTCTTATTGGGAAAGGTCCTCGCACTTCTTCTTGCCGACTACAATATGAGCGTCTACCTCTTCTCTGCCATGGGTGTGGTTTCATCAGCCATATCTTTGAGAATTGCCCTAACAAGGCTTCGATTGATCCAACTAAACTCCAATATGGGGATTGGCTCCATTGGGTTCCTCCGCGACGCCAAATCCAACCACGGGGCCGCATTCGCCCTGTTGATATCACCCTGTCTGCTACTCACCAACCACTTCAAGGTAACTGTTGTTTTTCCTTTCAAGTTCCTAAATTCCATTATACTTTCTACTCATACTATTTTCCTTCCGTTTTTTTAGATCAATCCGATAAAGGGAAATCCACTGATACACCTGTTAATGAAAACCAGTTTCCTAAGGAAGGTAATCTATGTTTTCTTACAACATTATATTTCTTTCCTAATTTGGTATACAGTCTTTTTGCTAATTTTCTTCCTTTAACAGATTTAAAGGGCAAGGGTAAATCTGTTGTGGAACCTGAGATCTCTACACAAGATTCAGGTCTTACTCTTATTCACAAATATCATTTATCCTTTATTCACCGCTTCCCTATCCTAAAGCTCACTTCATGCTTCTCTGACTTATTAGGGAAGTTGAATGAAGGTGATGCTGCCTCTTTTGCTGATCTCCCTGCGGAGGATACTAATAACATTGATGAGGCAATAGGGGAGCAATCCTCCGACCTGCCTGCTGCTAAACCAGACTCCCAGCCGCCTCCACGAGCTCCACGCCCTCTCAGGGTACTTCCGCCTCAGCCTCTCAGTACTATCTATCCTGTTTCTATGGACCCTGTCCAAGACAGTTTGGAAGTCCACCATGATGGAGCTCCAAGTCCCACAGCTCAGCAAGTGCGAAAATTGGATTCTCAACTAAGTAAGCCTTTCCTCCAAACCGGTATTTCGCTTTTAGATGATTTTGATTCTTGGCTACTTAAGGTCTATCCGAAATTTGCAGCCTCAGATCCTGCTCCCATCCCCTCCCAGCTAACCGTGGCATAAAGAGGCGTTCCCCTATTCATGTGGTTCTCCAGCCAAAGAAATCTAGGCCCTCTCCTACATCGAAAGCTGGGATGAGCAGCGGAAAAAACTCTCCGGCGGCGGCTGATGTGCAGCCCCGCCGAGGGAAATGATCATTTTATGTTGGAACTGTCAGGGTCTAGGGAAGGTCCAGGCAGTTCAACACCTCCAGCATTATGTTAAGCTTCATAAACCTGATTTACTTTTTTTATGTGAAACCAAACTAAAAAATACGGCTTATAGCCGTCTTGGTGATTTGCTAGGGATGGCCCTAGCTTTTTCTGTTGATTTTTCTATGCACTGTTCTGGTCTTGCTTTATATGCTTTGAACAATAATAATATTGATTTGCTTGCTTACTCTGATCGTTTTATTCACACATATATTAATTGCAACTCTTCCCCATTCTATTTTACTAGAATTCATGGATTTTCTGAAACTTCAAACAAACCTAAAACTTGGGAACTAATTGATTCGCTCAACATTGTCAATGATCAACCTTGGCTTATTGGAGGTGACTTTAATGAAATCCTCTCTGATAATGAAAAACAAGGAGGTTGTCGACGGCCTAGATCACAAATTAATAATTTCCGAAATTGTCCCTCTCGTAATAATCTTTTTGACTGCAAACCTACAACGGGCTGGTTCACATGGTCCAAATCAGGACCCAAAACCCCTACTATATTTGAGCGTCTTGATCGCTTTGTTGGGAATATGGCGTGGAAAGCTTCCTTTCTGAATTATAATATTACCACAGAATTCGATATGAAATCTGATCATTGTTTTCTTCTTCTAAATACGGAATCTCTTCCACCAACAAAATCCCGTCCCCCATCATCCTCGTTTAGGTTTGAAAATTGTTGGGCTTCCAATGATGAAGGCATTGCTATTGTAAAACAAACCTGGTCTTCTACCAAAGGCAATACGCTTGATAAAATTAAAGCCATTGGCTCTTGTTTAGGAGACTGGCAATCCCAGCAAAGATTTAAGTCCAATGGACGTATAACTTTCCTCACTAAGAAAATTAATAAGCTTCTACAACGACCACTTTCAGCCTCTGCCGAAAAAAGATATATATCAGCCAAAGCTGAGCTCCATAAACTTCTTGAGGCGCAAGAAGTGTACTGGGCACAACGCTCTCGTAACCTATGACTTACCCAAGGGGATAAAAATACCCGATTTTTTCATGCTCGAGCCTCCAACAGAAAGAAAAAAAACACTATTTCAGGCCTTTTTGATTCCAACAATGTGTGGCGAACGGATGATTCTGATCTTATGGAAATTGCTTCCTCATATTTCCATAACCTTTTTTCTTCCTCCAACCCTCACTTCTCTGACCAAATTCTCTCAAAAATCTCCCCTTCTATTACAACAGCTATGAATGAGTCACTCTCTAAGGAATTCACTCCAGAAGAAATTATTACTGCTTTTCGAGACATCGATCCTAGGAAAGCACCGGGTATTGATGGACTCCCAAGTGGGTTTTTCCACCAACATTGGGATACTGTAGGCTCTGATATTATTACTCTTTGTCTTAATCTTCTTAAAGGGTCAGCAGATATGGCTTCAGTCAACCAGACTATTCTGGTTCTCATTCCAAAAATTAAGGATCCCACTACTATGAGGCATCTTAGGCCCATTAGTCTTTGTACGGTAGTTTACAAAATTATCGCTAAAGTTTTGGTTAATAGAATGAAACATACCATACCATTCTGTATCAATTCAAATCAAGCTGCTTTTGTTCAAGGTCGCAATATTACTGATAATATTCTTATTGCCCATGAAATAATTCATTCAATTAATACTGGTTCTTCTAAATTTTCTCATGGAGCTGCTCTTAAACTTGACATGGAAAAAGCCTTTGATAGGGTTGAGTGGTCTTTCCTCGAAAATGTCATGTCCCGTATGGGATTTGCCTCGTCGTGGGTCTCTCTTATTATGAGATGTATTTCATCAGTGTCCTTTTCAATTAAAGTCAATAATTCTCTATCATCGTTATTTCGGCCTCAAAGAGGTCTCCGACAGGGTGATCCATTGTCTCCTTTTCTATTTCTTTTTTGTACCCAAGGTCTTTCCGCTTTCTTGGCAGATGCCAAACAACAAGGCCTACTTCCAGGTTTAGGGGCTTGTAAACATGGTCCCAAAGTTAACCACCTATTATTTGCTGATGATTGTATTGTTTTCCTCAACTCAAATCCCGATGAGGCTGCACACCTTAAGTTGGCCCTCCAGACTTATGCCTCTGCTTCTGGGCAAGCAGTCAATTTTGATAAATCAACTATTTTTTACAATCCCCGCACTCCTTCTTCTATTCGTTCATCAATTAATTCCTTTCTTCAAGTTCGGGAGGTTTCCAACCCTGGTGTCTATTTGGGGGTTCCTCTTCTTATTGGTAAAAATAAGACCCTTGCTTTAGGATTTATACGTGATAAAGTTCACGATAGATTATCCAAATGGGACAAACAACTTCTTTCCTTTAGTGGTAGGGAATTTTTTATTAAAGCTGTCTTACAATCTTTACCTCAATACGTTATGTCCTGTTATTTACTACCTCAAAATATTATTGATGATATGACATCTGCCATTCGTCGATATTGGTGGTCTGGTAAAACAAACAAGAAAGGTTGGCATATTCTTCCTTGGGACCAGGTTTGCCTGCCTAAATCTGTTGGAGGCTTGGGTTTTCGGGATCTCAATAATTTTAACATAGCGCTTCTGGGTAAACAACTTTGGCGCCTCATTTGCGAACCTGACTCCCTTTTGGGAAAAATTTATAAATACAAGTACTTTCCGACAGGTAATATTCTTAATGCCTCTCGGCCATCGCGTGGATCTTTTGCCTGGCAAGGTCTTTATAACGCTATGCAACACCTTTTTGGTGGTTTCCTTTATCGTCCGGGTATCAACAGTAATATACGCATTCATCAAGATAACTGGGGAGGTTCCTCGACTGTTCACCTATATGGGGACTATGAGCTTTCAGAGGAAGTCCACATTCGTTGTAAAGATTTTATGTTACGGAACCAAGCCGCCTGGGACCCTATCAAAGTTCGTGCTTACTTTACCGTAGATGATGCAAATTCCATCCTTTCTGTTCCTATTATTAATGACGCTCGAGATACCATCCTATGGAAACCCAATGATTCTGGTATCTACTCTGTCCGTTCTGGCTATCTTTATCTGCAACGACCCCCTGAACCTAGACTTCGTCCCCCTCATTTCTGGAAATATCTTGCCAAGCTCAAAGTGTTGCCCAAGGTCAAAACTTTTGGCTGGCGTCTGGGGGCGGGTGCCCTGCCTGTTGGGGCTCGTCTTCAGTCTTTTGCTCCAGAATCTGGTCCATGCCCCATTTGTAACTCGGGTTTTGAGACGATTCTCCATGCTCTTAGAGACTGTGTTGGTGCTTTGAAAACTCTTAAGTTGATTGGTCTTCCCTCTTCCTTTATCAACAGTTCTGCTTCCACAGGACTCCAATGGCTTGAAGAAGGTGCTTCCCTTCTTCCCCCTGATCTTTTTGGTCTTTTCTTGACTACCCTTTGGAACATTTGGAATAGACGTAACGATTGGATCCATAATAAACATATACAACCCCCTTGGCTAATTGTTGTCAACTCTATTAGTCTTCATAAGGATTATTCTAATTCTATATCTTCTTCTACATCTACCATCCCTTTGTCACCTCCTTCTTGGAGGCCTCCACCTCGTGGTTTTATTAAAATTAATGTGGATGGAGCTTTTGATCCTTCCACTCGTGCAGCGGCAGTTGGTGTTGTCGCCCGGAATGACTCTGGGACGGTCGTCGATGGCCTGGCTTTTCCGCTGGGCAGTTGTGCTGATGCTATTTCATCCGAAGGGAGAGGTCTTATTGCCGGCATTACTTTTGCCCTATCTCAAGGTTGGAGCCATCTGATTTTCGAGGCGGACTGTGCTTCCCTAGCTAACAGGATCAACTCTCGTGGGCCAGATCTTTCTCCTTTGGGGCCAATGATCTTGGAGGCTCACACTTCTTTGGAGGTTTTTTCTGTAGCACATGTTAAGTATATTCGTCGTGAGGCTAATGTTGTAGCTCATACGTTGGCTACCCATGCCCTTAGATCCATGTCTTCTTGTTCTTTTGGATCTATTTACCCTGACTGTATCAAAGACTTTGTACTTTGCGAGGTTTAACCTCGGTTAATAATATATCTTGGGTACTCTTTTCCCCTTTTTAGGTTTCTCCTAGCCTTGTGCTTGGGGATTTTAGTAGGGGTTTTTAATGAGGCCCGTCTTCTTCAAAAAAAAATTGCAACATGTCCATTGAAAGGCCCATTTCGACCCGCTCGTCCGAAACCTCTACAAAAAGGACTGCAAAACACGTTTTAATCAAATTTTAGGAGTTCATGTAATTGATTAGGAGCTTTTCAACACATTTATATTGCAAAACCTTAATTTCTGTACTTTTTACTCAGTTAAAATTTCAACGGGTACTGGGCACAACGATCTCGTGTTACCTGGCTTTCACAAGGTGATAAGAACACTGCCTTCTTCCACGCTCGTGCTTCTAAACGACGGAAAAAGAACACCATACGTGGTCTTTTCGATGTGGACCAAACTTGGCATACGGAGAAACCGGAGCTTCTTCGGATTGCTTCCGAATATTTTCAGAATTTATTCACATCATCTAATCCAAACACCTCTCCGGTGCTCCTGGAACATATTGCCCCAGTGGTTAGCGATGAAATGAATTCATCGTTGCTACGACCCTTCACCGAAGAAGAGGTAACCGAAGCTTTCAGGGATATAGGCCCTAGGAAAGCTCCCGGCTTTGACGGCTTCCCTAGTAGCTTCTATAGACAATATTGGGATGTTATAGGGCCTGAGTTTATACGACTTTGTTTACGCCTGTTACGAGGTGAAGAAGACATGGCAACGGTAAACAAAGCTATCATTGTCCTAATTCCAAAAGTGTCCAACGCATCAAACATGCGTCAATACCGACCGATCAGCTTATGTACTGTCATTTATAAGACCATATCTAAGGTTCTTGTGAATAGACTTAAACCTATATTACCATATTGTATCAGTGATGCGCAAGCTGCTTTTGTCAGTGGTCGGAATATTACTGACAATATTTTAATTGCGCATGAACTTGTGCATACCCTCCATACCAACACCGCCTCGATATATCAGGGGGCTGCTTTGAAACTCGATATGGAAAAAGCTTTTGATAAGGTTGAATGGTCTTTCCTTAAAGACGTAATGCTGCGTATGGGATTTGCATCGAACTGGGTACAATTAATACTCCGCTGCGTCTCCACTGTGTCCTATTCGGTTCGCCTTAATGGCACTCTATCTAATGAATTCTTTCCGACTCGGGGAATCCGGCAAGGGGACCCTTTATCACCCTTTCTCTTTTTAATATGCTCTCAAGGACTCTCCGCGGCCCTCGAAGCTGAACAACATTCGGGACGTCTAATTGGGTTACAAGCCAATAGACGTGGCCCAAGAATTAACCACTTGCTCTTTGCGGATGATAGCATTGTCTTTGTCCGTAACTGCCCAGGGGAAATTGACCAATTAAAAGAGATTCTCCGGATGTACGAGGCATCCTCCGGTCAGTCAGTCAACTTTTCGAAGTCGACTGCCTTTTGTAGCCCCCTCTGTTCAAGGGACTTCACTCGTGCGCTACAACATACCCTTGGCATACGCTTGGTTGATGACCCAGGAACCTATCTAGGTGTCCCTTTGCTCATTGGGAGGAACCGAACGACCAGTCTTGGTTTCATTCGAGACAAGGTCAATTCTCGCATGACTAAATGGGATACTAACCTACTCTCATACAGCGGGCGTGAGATTCTTATAAAATCTGTGGCGCAAGCGTTGCCTCAATATGTCATGTCATGTTACTTGCTTCCGCAGAACATTGTGGATGACGCAACACGATCAATCCGCCGTTACTGGTGGACGGGCAGAAGTAACAAAAAAGGATGGCCTATGCTTTCCTGGGATACTATGTGCGCCCCCAAAGCTGTAGGGGGCATGGGTTTCCGAGATCTACGGGATTTCAATGTTGCCTTACTTGGGAAACAAATATGGCGGCTAATCCACTCACCCGACTCCTTACTCGCTCGGGTCCTCAAATCACGTTATTATCCCTCCGGGAATATTTTGGAGGCAAAAGTTGACCACCGAGCTTCATATGCTTGGCGAGGTATATGGCAGGCGATGCAACAATTACGTTCCGGTTTCTTTTGGAGACCTGGCATTGATAGCCGTCTGCGCATCCATCGTGATACTTGGGGTGGGGCCAGTGGGCTATCTTTCTTTGGTAGTTATCAAGATAATGAGGAAATTCCCTTGCGATGCGGAGATTTTATGATTCGTCATCATAATGCATGGGATGCACATAAAGTACGTCAATATTTCGACGACGACGATGCATACAGAATATTGAACGTACCAATCTCTGATGTCCAACACGATACTCTGCTATGGGGCTTTCATGATACAAATATATATTCGGTGCGCTCTGGGTACTTATTCTTACGTAGGCCCCATCGTCCTCTTGAGCGTCCGAACCCTCTATGGAAGATCATTAATAAATCCAACACACTCCCGAAAATCTGCACCTTTGGATGGCGGGTAGGACGGGGTGCGCTGCCAACAGGGGATCGCCTTGCGACTATAGGTTTAGGCCCGGGCATGTGTCCGCTCTGCACTTCGACGCTCGAATCTGCACTTCATGCTTTCAAAGAATGTCCAGGCGCGACTGAGGCTCTCAGCCTCGCCGGTTTTCCAAACGAGCTTCGTAATAGCAACGACACATCGATGTCACTTTGGTTGGAACGAGGAGCTAGGCTCCTTTCTTGCGCACAATTTGACCTCTTTCTAACTATTCTGTGGAATCTTTGGAATAGGAGGAATGAATGGGTCCATTCCCAGCGTCTGCAGCCCCCATGGCTCACTGTGATGAACTCACAAGACCTTCTTCGAGACTACCTCGCAGCCAACGCAGACATTCCCACGACGAGACAGCCGACGACGACAGCACTTTCCCCACCTGCTTGGAGGCCGCCGCCAGCTGGATCAATCAAAATCAATGTCGATGGTGCTTTCCACCCCACTACGGGATCGGCTGGAATTGGCATCGTGGCCCGTGACGCTTCTGGAGCTATCCTGCTGGGGCGGGCTATTTACCTGGACACTATTGCAGATTCTACATCAGCAGAGCTACGGGCAATCTTGGATGGTGTCCGTTTCGGTGTGGAGGCGGGATGGACTGGGTTTATTCTTGAATCAGATGCAGCCCTGTTGATCAATCGGTTGTGTAAAGCAAGCGAGGATGCCTCCCCTCTTCAGCGACAGATGCAGGACATGAGATCTTTCTTTGCTACTGTATCAGGTCTTAGCTTACTCTATGTACCGCGTGGAGCTAATATTTTAGCTCATTCTGTAGCCAATTGGGCTTTGCATTTTCATTCATCTATGTATTTTGGGCCGGGCCTGCCCGATGCTCTAAGAACTTTTGTACCGGTTGTTAACCAACCACCTTAAATTATAATATATTTTGGGCACTCTTTTCCCCTCCTAGGGCCTGCTGGGTTAGCCCAGTAAGGTTTAGTGGGGTTTTTAATGAGGCCCTTTTCTTCAAAAAAAAAATTCCAACGGGTCTATTGAAAGGCCCATTTAGACCTGCTCGTCCGAAACCTCGACAAAAAGGACCGCAAAACAAGTTTTAATCAGATTTTAGGAGTTCAAATAATTGATTAGGAGCTTTTCAACCCAATTATATTGAAAAACCTCAATTTTATACTTTTTACTCAGTTAAAATTCCAACGGGCCCATTGATAGGCCCATTTAGACCTGCTCGTCCGAAACCTCTAAAAAAGGACCGCAAAAATGTTTTATTCAAAAATTAGGAGTTCAAATAATTGATTAGGATCTTTTCAACGCATTTGTATTATAAAACCTCAATTTCTATACTTTTTACTCATTTAAAATTCCAACGGGTCCATTGAAAGGCCCAATTCGACCCGCTCATCCGAAACCTCTACAAAAAGGACTGCAAAACAAGTTTTAATCAAATTTTAGGAGTTCATGTAATTGATCAGGAGATTTTTAACACAATTATATTGCAAAACCTCAATTTCTGTACTTTTTACTCAGTTAAAATTCCAACGGGTCCATTGAAAGGCCCATTTCGACCCGCTCGTCCGAAACCTCTACAAAAGGATCGCAAAACAAGTTTTAATAAAATTTTAGGAGTTCATGTAATTGATCAGGAGCTTTTCAACACAATTATATTGCAAAACCTCATTTTCTGTACTTTTTACTCAATTAAAATTCCAACGGGTCCATTGAAAGGCCCATTTAGACCTGCTCGTCCAAAACCTCGACAAAAAGGACCGCAAAACAATTTTTTATCAAATTTTAGGAGTTCAAATAATTCATTAGGAGCTTTTCAACACAATTATATTAAAAACCTCAATTTTATACTTTTTACTCAGTTAAAATTCCAACGGGCCCGTTGAAAGGCCCATTTAGACCTGCTCGTCTGAAACCTCTACAAAAAGGACCGCAAAAATGTTTTTTTTCTTCAAATATTAGGACTTCCAATAACTGATTAGGAGCTTATCAACACAAATATATTGCAAAACCTCAATTTCTGTACTTTTTACTCGTCCGTTGGAATTGAGCTAGTGGAGCTGAAGTTGAGCTGAACGGAGCTAAAGTGGGCTGAATTCAGCTAACTTAGAGTGTAGTGTGCTGAGATGAGCTGCAACCGAGCTAAGATTAAGTTCTTAAGCTGATGTCATTCAATGTACCTACAAGGAAATAATTCATACACATATAAAAAGCTTTGCAAACTTAATGTAAACTTATAATAAGCTTAAATAACAATCCAAGTTTATTCTAAATTACACAACAAGCTGACATAACTTAGTAAACAAATTTATAAACTAGATAAGTTATTGAAAACATATCAAACGAGCAACAAAGCTTGTGCAAACTTATTTATAAACAACATATACTTAGCAAACTAAACCCAAAACACACAATACATAGTATATACAATGAAAACACTTATAAAACTCATAATATAAGTAAAGAAATGTTACACATCAGTATGTAACAAGTGAAAACGCAAACTTCCCTGGAAGTTTGAAGTTGCATTCCTTGGGTGGCATAAACGTGCTCACATCATCCCCCTTCTTTAATGTGATTTGTCCCCAAATTGACCCTCATTACAAAAGGGAACAATTTTGACTTTCTCTTGGCAGGGAACTTCCTCAGCCGTCTTGCTCGGCACATATGCCATCCTCTCGAATCAAGTTCTTTTACAAAGAACACAAATGGAAATGTCTTCTTTCTTGTACCTTTCCGAATAATGCATAACATAAAGTCAGACAATGCTCGTTGCACATTCGTAATCCTGCAAACAATGACATACAAAGACAACTCCAAGGAACAAAAAGAATCTCGACGATCATCCAGAATCACAACACACGGTTGTTCACAATCCAATGTACAACCAAAGAAATCAGCATATAAAAATGAAAAATCAATAGTACAATGGAACGAAACATCAAACCGTGGTAAAGAAGGTTGCTGAATTTCTAGAAAGAATTTAAATGCACTAGACATACCAACAGTAGCAACCTTGGGAACTTCACATGACATCACCTTCTTATCCTACAATTCAGAAGAAGAAGTAGAAGAAAATGTCGAATCAAATAATACCTATGAATTTGCTTTCTTCTTTTCGCATTCATTCTTCTCTTTGTTGGCCTTCCAAGCTGCAGTACTCGCTTTCGGCACGTTTTCTTGCAGGTTTGAATTCTGAAATTGCTAACGTTGTTGAGTTGCAACATTATGTTGAGTTGGATGACATGGTGCATATGGTGATAAAAGTTGAAAGATAGAAACGTAGAAAGTCTTCAAATCGAGGTAATACTCCATTTAAATCATTTTCAAATCCATTGAATGCTCCTAACAATTTCAGGAAACAAGCACCACTTCAGATACGCGAGAAAAGTAGAACCAAGCAAGCTAAAAACTCCTATTACTGAAAATAGGCGTGATAAGCAAGTGGTGACACAAGAACATTCGAGAGACATTCTGTGTTTTAAGTGCTTAGGACGAGGACATGTTGCCAGTCAGTGCCCAAACAGAAGGACCATGATGTTGTTAGAGAGTGGCGAGATCGAGTCCGAGTCTTAGGAAGACGAGCAGGAGCCCCCTACAGTGGACGTTGAAGAAGATGATGACAACATGCAGACATTTGCTATCGATGAAGCTCGTGTTGTCAAGAGAAGCTTGAACACGTAACCGATCTAGGATGAACAACAACGAGAGAACATCTTTCATGCAAGATGTCTCATAAATGATAATGTATGTGTTGTAATTATCGATGGTGGTAGTTGCACAACTGTTGCTAATTCTGTAATGGTTGATAAGTGATACATGCATGGGAGGGCTAAAGCAATGCATATTGGACAAGAAGTTGAATCTGTTTGTGAAGTCTGGAAAGTCAGCCAACTTGAGACGACATTTCGGATAGGACCCTGGCATTTCTGGGCAGAGTTGTCTTCTAACAAATTGACCGGCATTCAGTTACCATTCCAACGCATCTTGAAACGCATCAATCGGACATCGGGAACTCAAGATACGTCCATTTTACTGAAGACTGCGCATGCAGAAAACTAGATACGGGATTATTACGAGAATTTGTAAAATTCAGCCCAAAAGCTATTATATAAGGCTTTTGGACGAATTAGACTTAGCCCAACTTAATTATTAACATTTAAATTATGTTTTTAGGGTTTTATATACTTTAGGAACCAGCCACTCTTCTCCCAAGCAACTCTTATCAACTTATCACCTGCACTTATCAGCTTATCACTTGCAGCCCAAGCACAAGGAGTTTAAAGGCTGTTTTTCTTTTATTTTTAATTAAATTAGGGTTTCCTAGTTTTAGTAGAAGTTAGATTACTTTGGCTATCCTTCACCTATAAAAGGATGAAGCCTCCACCATTGTAATAGAGATTATTCAGATTTTCTTTGGTTAATAAAATATTTAGTGAGTTTGTTTTTGCAAGTGTTGATTACTTGTGCCTTAGAAGTCCTCTTCAACATAAGTTCGACGAGTTCTTGTGAGGGAGATCATCTTCACACTCCTGCTTTCCTAGGTAATCACGTCTAGGAGGGTGGGTTAGAGCCGCTTGAGGTTGCTTGCTTAGGTAATTGCGTCTAAGAGGGTACCGAGGACAAAACCATCACAAATCCATCAAGCCATCTCCATCTTCAACTTCATGCCATCTCCATAGCCATAAACAAAGTTGAATTTTCAGATTTGTTTTATCTACCTCTCTTTCAATCTTTTTGTTTTAATTCTTATTATTTAATCCTTAATCTTCTTTCTTATCTTTGTTTCTTTAATTTTCCAGCCTTGAATTTGAATTTTTCAAGAAAAGTCCTCTTTTCTCTTAAATTTTCAGATCTGCTCCTAATCTTCTTGATTGCGTCTAGATCCCCTAGTTCTTGCAACAACTTGATTGAAGGCTTCCAAATCCAAGTTTGCGCTACTCTATCATTTGGTATCAGATTTGGGTTGATTCTTGGCAAGAACTTTGGCGTTTTGGGTGAAAAATTCGAACAAAAGGCGAAAATTCGCAAAAATCAAACGAACAAATTTTGAGCTGAAAATTTCCAGATCAGATCTACACTATTGTAGGAGTCACCACAAAAAAAATCAGAATTTTTTTGACTTCGGGAACACCTCGAACAAAGTGGATCAATTTGCTGCATATTTCAAGGTTTTTTCGGGTTTTCTGATCTTCCTTCATTCTTAACTGTTTGTTTTTATTTGTTTTACCTTTTTATTGTCTTCTATACATTATCTAACACTTTTTTGCTTCTTGTGTTAGTAGGAAATTAAAAGTTGCATACCTTTCTTTCTCCTTGCAACTAGAATTCAATTGGTGTCACACCTTTCATTGGACTCCTAGTACAAATATGACTCATTGTTAAGATTAAACTCCTATTATAACTTGTTGACTTGTGGCATGAAGGTCTTTAAAGAGTACAGAATCGGCTTACTTGCCTCGCTAAGTATTTCTTTCTTGGAGTGTTTAGTGAGATTTGTAGTTTTCTTTCTTTTGTTTTCACCTTTGTAAATTTGAGTGTTCCAGGATGTTTCACAGAGACAAGACTCGTGCAAAACAACATGATACTTTGGGTTCTACTTATCGATGAAAGCCTTCATTGACCAAATCGAGGCATTCGTTCAATTTTTGTGAAGAAAGGCGAACTGAACCAAGGCGAACCGCACAAACTTTGGCCATCCCAAAATTCAGAATACCTTCTTTTCAAGGAAGGTATGATCCTGATGGTTATTGTGATTGGGAAAGTAGGGTTTGATAAAGGGGTACGTTGCTTCAGAAACAATGGTCCTTTGTTTGTAACGGATATAGGATTGTAGCAAGCATGTTTCTGCAATAAACGCAATGTTATGGATGTTAGAATGATGTTAAAACAACAAGAACAAAAAAAAACGAAAATAAAGAAAGAAATGGGAAGAAGGAATTTTCTGGCAGTTTCGGAATTCAAATGTTTATGAATGCTTCAAAGGGCTTTCATGGCAGCAAATGAACGACTAAAATGGCAGAAAATGGTGTTGAAGTTGCTGGAAATTAACAAGACGTTGAACTCGAAAGAACCCGAACAATATACTGAGCGGACCCGAATCGAATACGTTCTTCGCCAACGGACTTGGACCCTCTAGATAGTGATCTAGGAACCCGAAGTATCAAGGAGGATGACACAATCAAACAAAGTCTGAAAATGCCAAAGAAGTTCAATGAAGAACCGAAATTGAGAGAAAAATTCACAATAATTTTGTTTCATAAAAATTGTCTAACCCTTTTACAAAGGATTTCGTACATATATATAGGACAAGGGGGGGAAGGGTGGCCAGCCAAACATGTGGCTGAAAATTAATTTACAATTTAAATTTAAATTTTAAAATTAAAACTAAAAAGAACTTCCTTTGGGCGGCATTAAAATGCAGCCACATATTTGAGCAAAGTGGCGCCCAATTCAAACACATTTAACATGTGTTTTTTTTAAATTCAAACAAAACCCATGTGGTCTTATCTCCTCTTTGCCGCACCAATTTGAACAGCAAGGGACGCATGCATGCGGGCACACCATGCTCTTGGTCTTCACGCATGTTAGGCATGCATGCACATGCATATCACCTTGCACACGTGCACCAAGGTTGCCACACACTTGGAGGACACTCTCCCACATGTAGGATAGGTTTCAGATGGTTCTGAACTCGTCAGCTGGAATTGAGCTAGTGGAGCTGAAGTTGAGCTGACTGGAGCTGGAACGAGCTGAATTCAGCTAGCTGGGAGTGAAGTGAGCTGCCTATACTCCTTTGAGCTGAAGATGAGCTACGTACACTCCCGTGAGCTTCATCTGAGCTAAGTTTAAGCCCTTGAGCTGCTGCCCTTTTATTGTAACTATATGAAAACAAAAGAAACACACTCAGAGCATTGTAAACTTATTGAAAACATTCAAGCAAGCTACAAAACAATGCATCCTTATTGTTTTAACACACAACAAGCTAACCTAACTTAACACACAATATTATAAGCTGGAAAACTTATCTAAAACACACTTAACATAATATATACATAGCAAACACACCTACATAAGTAGTATAATATAAGTATGTCACATATCAACATGCAACACATTATAAAGCCTATGTTCTAAGGCATGAACATGTTCGAATGAATCATGAATTGTAGCACAAGTAAGAAAAAGGGCTTCCCTGAATTTCTTCGCCTTAGAACGAGTGATGGGTCATGTTGGTAAGACCTCCGGATCAGCTTGTTAGATCTGAACTGATGTGTTCACATCATCCCCCCCTTCTTGAAAAGGATTTGACCTCAAATCTGCAGAATCACCATAAGGGGTTAAATCAGAAACATTAAATGTGGCACCTACATGGCAATCTTCCGGTAAGTCTATCTTGTAGGCATTGTCGTTCACTTTCGCCAACACCTGGAAAGGACCATCTCCGCACGGTAACAGCTTGGACCGCCTTTGGGCTGGAAATCTTTCCTTTCAAAATGAATCCAAACCCAATCTCCAACTTCGAAGGTGACTCGCTTTCTTCCCTTCTTTGCTTGCTTTTCATATTGCTGAGTCCTTCGCTCAAGATTCTCCTTCACTTGATGATGCAACTTCTTGACATATTCTGCTTTCACTTGACTGTCCCTGTTCGTCACTTGTTCCTGTGGTAGTGGTAACAAATCTAGAGGCGTAATGGGGTTAAAACCAATAACAACCTCAAATGGTGACATCTTAGTAGCAGAATGAATGGCATGATTATATGCAAATTCAACATGTGGCAAACAATCCTCCCAAGTCCTAATGTTCTTATTAATGATGGAACGAAGTAAAGTAGATAAAACACGATTAACAACCTCAGTTTGTCCATCAGTTTGGGGATGGCAAGTAGTAGAAAACATAAGTTTCGTACCTAGTTTGCTCCAAAGAGTCCTCTAGAGGTGACTCAAAAACTTTACATCCCTGTCAGAAACAATCGACCTAGGAATACCATGTAAACGAACAATCTCTCTAAAGAACAAGTTAGCCACATTAACAGCATCATCAGTCTTATGGCATGCAATGAAATGTGCCATCTTAGAGAATCTATCGACCACAACAAACACATTATCTCTACCAGTCCTAGTTCGAGGCAATCCCAAAACAAAATCCATAGAAATGTCAGTCCAAGGGGATTCAGGAATAGGTAAAGGTAAGTACATACCATGTGGTGAAACCTTCGACTTTGCTTTCTTGCAAGTCACACAACGATCACAATACCTTTCAACATCGCGACGCATCTTGGGCCAAAACAGATGCTCCTTCAAGGTATGTAATGTCTTGGTGACTCCAAAGTGACCCATCAAACCACCTTCATGTGCTTCGCATATCAGAATGTCACGCATAGAACCCTGTGGAATGCATATCATGTTTTCTTTGAAAAGATAACCATCATGCCTGTAAAATTTTCCATATGCACCTTTTTCACAAGCAACATACTTATCACGAAAATCAGGATCATCAGAATACAACTCTCTAATAAATGCAAACCCAATCAAATGTGAATCTAAATAACTCAATAGGGCATACCTACGTGATAACGCATCAGCAACAACATTTTCTTTCCCTTTCTTGTAACGAATGACATAAGGAAAGAACTCTAAAAATTCAATCCATTTTGCATGTCTTTTGTTCAATTTATGCTGACTCATTATGTATCTCAAAGCCTCATGATCGGTGTGAATGACAAACTCCTTAGGCAACAAGTAATGATGCCAAGTCTCTAAAGACCTAATCAATGCATACATCTCTTTGTCATAAATATGATAATTCAATGTAGCTCCACTTAGTTTCTCACTAAAGTATGCTATAGGTCTCTTTTCCTGCATTAAAAAAGCGCCTATACCTATGCAGATGCATCACATTCAATCTCAAAAGTTTTATCAAAATTAGGTAAGGCTAACACTGGTCTCTAGTCAAACAATCCTTAATTTTCAGGAACGCATCTTCCTGTTCTTTACCCCACAAGAAGCTCGAATTCTTCTTAATGATCCCGGTTAAGGGGGCGATAATAGAACTGAAGTTAGGGACAAACCGACGGTAAAAACTTGCTAAACCATGAAAAGATCTAACCTGAGTAATCGATGTCGGTCGTGGCCTTTCTTGAATTACTCGGATTTTCTCAGGATCGACTTCCACACCCTGTTCACTAACAATGTAACCTAGAAATGTAAGTTTGTTAGTGCAAAACACACATTTCTCTAGGTTACCAAACAAACGTTCTTCTCGTAAAACCTACAAAACAGCTTTCAAATGCTCTGCATGATCTGGTAAAGTTTTACTGTAAATCAAAATGTCATCGAAGTAAACAACACAAAACCTACTAATGAAAGGTCGTAGAACATGATTCATCAAACGCATGAAAGTACTAGGTGCATTAGTTAACCCCAAAAGGCATTACTAACCATTCGTACAAACCTAGCTTCGTTTTGAAGGTTGTCTTCCACTCATCGCCTTCTCGCATGCGAATTTGATGATAGCCGCTCCTTAAGTCAATTTTGGAGAAGATGACAACTCCGCAAAGCTCGTCCAACATATCATCAAGCCTTGGAATGGGATGCCGATACTTAATTGTGATCTGATTCACAGCTCGACAATCTACGCACATCCTCCAAGAACCATCTTTCTTCGGCACCAACAGTACCAGAACAGCACACGGACTCAAGCTCTCTCAAATGTAACCCTTGTCCATCAACTCTGTAATCTGTCTTTGAAGTTCTTTCGTCTCTTCAGGGTTGGTTCAATAAGCTGGCCAGTTCGGAATAGTAACACCTGGAATGAAATCAATATGGTGCTCAATGCCACGAAGGGGTGGCAATCCTTTTGGTGTTTCATCCGGAAACACATCCTTAAATTCCTGCAAAAGAGATGACACAGAAGCAGGCAAATCACTCGGAAACTCATACAGTAAACAATAATCCTTAAACAATAAAATATAAACAAACTGTTGAGAGGAAAGACATTTCCTGAGTTCTTTGCAACTTGCATACACGTTCATCTTCTTTTTCCCACGAACTTCTTCAACATTCTTTCGCAATCTCGCTTGATCCTCCTGAACTTGACTCGGTGTCAAAGGAGCCAAAGTTATCTTTTTACCTGCATGCATAAAAGAATACATGTTCGTGAAATCATCATGAGTCGTCTTTTTATCAAACTACCACGGACGACCCAACAACAAATGACTCGCATCCATTGCAAGTACGTCACAAAGTACTTCTTCCTTGTACTTCCCAATGGCAAATGGCACCAAAACCTGCTTGGTCACTCGAATCTCTCCACCGTCATTCAGCCATTGAAGCTTGTAAGGATTGGGATGCTTCGCCGTCAGAAAACCTAGCTTTTCAACCATCACAGTACTAGCAACATTAGTGCAACTACCACCATCGATAATTACAACACATACCTTATTATTCACAAGACATCTCGTGTGAAAGATGTTCTCTCGCTGCTGCTCGTTCTGGATCGGTTGTGTCTGCAGACTTCTCTTGACAACAAGGGCTTCTCCGGTGGCAAACAACTACATCTCCTCGTCATCATCATCTGCAACCTCCATAGGGGGTCCTGGGTGTCTTCCTCAGACTCGAACTCGATCTCGCCATTCTCTAACATCAACATGGTCCTCCGGTTGGGGCACTAACTGGCAATGTGTCCTTTTCCTAAACACTTGAAGCACAGGATGTCTCTCGAACGCTCCTGTGACACCACCTTCTTGTCACGCCTACCCTCAGTAGTAGGTGCCTTCGGTTTGCTAGATTCGGCTTTATCTCGACTCTGAAGTGGCGGTGGTGGTAGTGGTGCTTGTTTCCTGAAATTGTTAGGGGCATTTAAATTATTTGAAAATGACTTAAAAGGAGTATTACCTCGGTTTGAAGACTTCCTTCGTTGTTGTCTTTCAACTTTAATTGCAATGTGCACCATGTCATCCAACTCAACATAATGTTGTAATTCAACAACGTTAGAAATTTCAGAATTCAAACCTGCAAGGAAACGTGCCATCGTCGCCTCACGATCCTCGACGATGTTGGCTCGCATCATGGCCATCTCCATCTCCTTGTAGTAATCTTCAACACTCCGATCCCCCTGTTTCAAAGTTTGTAATTTCTAAAACAAATCACGATGATAATGGGAAGGAACAAACCTCTTACGCATGATACGCTTCATTTCAGTCCATGAAGCCACGGGACCTTCGTCGGCATGTCTCCGACTGAACAGCAACTGACCCCACCATATCAAGGCATAATCAGTGAATTCCATCGCAGCCAAATGGACCTTCTTTTGTTCGGAATAATTGTAACACTCGAACACATGTTCAACCTTGCTTTCCCAAGCAAGATATGCATCCGGATCTGTCCGTCCCTGAAAAGAAGGGATAGCAACCTTAATGTTAGTCAAATTGTCATTAATAACTTGTCTTGCACGATGGTTCACTCTAGGTGAATGTTCGATGTCATTCTCATCATTATTCTCATTTTGGACAGATTGGGAACCACCCCCATCTATTCTATCCAAACGAGACTGAATAGGCTCCAATGCTCGATCTAACAATTGTTGCAAAGTTCTAGTAAGAGCATGCATTTGCAAATCTGGTGGATTACCTCCATCGGGACTACGATCATCACTTATTGTCATTATAACACAAAACACAAGAAAATAAAACAATAGGTTAGTAAAAACGAAAATTAAAGTCCCTCACTGCACACACAATCAAATCCTCACGGATCACTCAAAAGAACAATGCACTCAAAAGATAACACACAGTGCTCGTGTTTCACTCGGGAGAATGCTCTTGAATGGCTTTTTTTTTGTCTCCCCTTCTGTTCTCACAACGCTCAAATGTCTTTTCCACTCGTTCTCTTGCAAACAGTTCTTTAAGAAACTAATCTGACCCTTCAAACTTGTTATCTGTGTCAACTCCAAGATATAAATGCACAAATGATAAAACAAAGGTTAAACAGAGTTTAGGGGCTGTTTAATTGAAAAAAAAACAAAGGCTGGAAACAAAATAAGAACATGGCTGGAATTAAAGCTTAAAATGAAGTGAAAGAAAGGAAAAACAAAGTACTTACTGCAAAAGAAATGCTTACCACAACCCTATCACCGAACAAACAAGAACATGTTGTTTCAGGTGATTTTGAAGCATTCTACGGTAAACAAAGACATTTTTCATCATTTTTTGATTCAAACAACATTATAAGATGTAAAAACACTAATTTGTCGAATCTGATTTTTTTTGAAATTTCTTTTTCGATTTTTTTTACTTTGACTTTTCTGGTCAAACTTTGACTTTGACTCTCTTTTTTTCAGAATTTCGATTTTTTTTTCTTCAGAATTTCGATTTTTTTTTGTTTTGTATTATTATTTTTATTTCTTGTAGTGCAGAAAGTGCTATAATCCGACCAAAGCTCTGTTACCATATGATAAAGGGGTATGTTGCTTCAGAAACAACGATCCTTTGTTTGTATTGGATCTAGGATTGTAGCAAGCATGTTTCTGCAATAAACACAATGTTATGGATGTTAGAATGATGTTAAAACAACAAGAACAAAAAAAAAACGAAAATAAAGAAAGAAATGGGAAGAAGGAATTTTCTGGCAGTTTCGGAATTCAAATGTTGATGAATGCTTCAAAGGGCTTTCATGGCAGCAAATGAACGACTAAAATGGCATAAAATGGTGTTGAAGTTGCTAGAAATTAACAAGACGTTGAACTCGAAAGAACCCGAACAATATACTGAGCGGACCCGAATTGAATACGTTCTTCGCCAATGGACTTGGACCCTCTAGATAGCGATCTAGGAACCCGAAGTATCAAGGAGGATGACACAATCAAACAAAGTTTGAAAATGCCAAAGAAGTTCAATGAAGAACCGAACTTGAGAGAAAAACTCACAATAATTTTGTTTCATAAAAATTGTCTAACCCTTTTACAAAGGATTTCGTACATATATATAGGACAAAGGGGGGAGGGGTGGCCAACCAAACATGTGGCTGAAAATTAATTTACAATTTAAATTTAAATTTTAAAATTAAAACTAAAGAGAACTTCCTTTGGGCGGCATTAAAATGCAGCCACATATTTGAGCAAAGTGGCGCCCAATTCAAACACATTTAACATGTGTTTTTTTTTAAATTCAAACAAAACCCATGTGGTCTTATCTCCTCTTTGCCGCACCAATTTGAGCAACAAGGGATGCATGCATGCGGGCACACCATGCTCTTGGTCTTCACACATGTTAGGCATACATGCACATGCATATCACCTTGCACACGTGCACCAAGGTTGCCACACACTTGGAGGACACTCTCCCACATGTAGGATAGGTTTCAGCTGGTTCTGGACTTGTCAGCTGAAATTGAGCTAGTGGAGCTGAAGTTGAGCTGACTGGAGCTGGAACGAGCTGAATTCAGCTAGCTGGGAGTGAAGTGAGCTGCCTATACTCCTTTGAGCTGAAGATGAGCTACGTACACTCCCGTGAGCTTCATCCGAGCTAAGTTTAAGCCCTTGAGCTGCTGCCCTTTTATTGTAACTATATGAAAACAAAAGAAACACACTCAGAGCATTGTAAACTTATTGAAAACATTCAAGCAAGCTACAAAACAATGCATCCTTATTGTTTTAACACACAACAAGCTAACCTAACTTAACACACAATATTATAAGCTGGAAAACTTATCTAAAACACACTTAACATAATATATACATAACAAACACACCTATATAAGTAGTATAATATAAGCATGTCACATATCAGCATGCAACACATTATAAAGCCTATGTTCTAAGGCATGAACATGTTCGAATGAATCGGGAATTGTAGCACAAGTAAGAAAAAGGGCTTCCCTGAATTTCTTCGCCTTAGAACGAGTGATGGGTCCTGTTGGTAAGACCTTCGGATCAGCTTGTTTGATCTGAACTGATGTGCTCACATCAGGGTTGATTTCCTGTTTAATTGTTACGAATATCCCGAGGAAGATCAAGCTTCATTAGTGGCCCTAAAGTTCGAGGAATATGCAGTACTATGGTGGCATTTATTACAACGAGATATACATCTCAATTGTGAAGCCAAAATAAGAACATGGGATGAACTTAAAAAGGTCATGAAAGAGCGATTCGTTCCCAAACATTACAAACGACAAGAATCCAAGACTTGTCATAAGAAATACTCCTCTTTTGATAAAGGTACATCTCAACCTTCATCTTTTCACAACCCTACTAATGCACTATTCGACTCTAGTAGTACGGCGCTGAAGGAAGAAGAATCATCGCTATTCCAAAAGGATAATGAACAATCATCGGTGAGTCATGTCGAAGAAGACCAAGGAAAGCAAGATGTCGAAGAAAATTTATTATCCTCGAGAACATGAGGAAGATGTCACTACTGAGAGTTTAACCATACCCAATAATGAGCAAATACTTTCAGAAGATGACATTTCGGAAGAAGAAAGATTTGAACCCATAAATCAAGACAATCTTTCATGCTTAGTAATGAGTTCTCTTGATTCATCAACAACATCCCAAGATAGTAAGCGTGATTCTAACCCTTTATTTAATTCTCGTCCTATCATTATGTTAGAAACACTCCATCTTCTACAGAAATTGTATTTCGATGATATTTTTTGTGAGAGGAATTGGGTATGTGAGTTATCTTATTTGAAAAAGACCAAGAGTCAAGAGGCCGAGAGCAATAAAAGTCAAATTATTGGCCCAATTTTGGTGAGTGAAAAGAAACATGAGGTAAAAGTCGAACAATGTCCAAATGAAAAAGGCGAGAAAAAGATAATGAGAGATTTTTTTCGACCTAACCATAACATCATTGTTTCGAGTGGCTTTGAGTTCGTTTTTCAGGATTTTGTTGAACCATTAAGAGGAGCTCAATTGGATCACTCCACCTATGACAAAGATTTTGTTTCGATTGCCATTGTTAAACGTCCTTCTTTTACTATTTTTGATTCGAGGACGAATCATTTTGAGGAGAGGGGGAATGATACATGCATGGGAGGGATAAAGCAATGCATATTTGACAAGAAGTTGAATCTGTTTGTGAAGTCTGGAAAGTCAGCCAACTTGAGACGACATTTCGGATGAGATCCTGGCATTTCTGGGCAGAGTTGTCTTCTAACAAATTGACCGTCATTCAGTTACCTTTCCAACGCATCTTGAAACACATCAATCGGACATCGGGAACTCAAGATACGTCCGTTTTACTGAAGACTGCGCATGCAGAAAACTGGATACGGTATTATTACGGGAATTTGTAAAATTCAGCCCAAAAGCTATTATATAAGGCTTTTGGACGAATTAGACTTAGCCCAACTTAATTATTAACATTTAAATTATGTTTTTAGGGTTTTATATACTTTAGGAACCAGCCACCCTTCTCCCAAGCAACTCTTATCAACTTATCACCTGCACTTATCAACTTATCACTTGCAGCCCAAGCACAAGGAGTTTAAAGGCTGTTTTTCTTTTATTTTTTAATTAAATTAGGGTTTCCTTGTTTTAGTAGAAGTTAGATTACTTTGGCTATCCTTCACATATAAAAGGATGATGTCTCCACCATTGTAATAGAGATTATTCAGATTTTCTTTGGTTAATAAAATATTTAGTGAGTTTGTTTTTGCAAGTGTTGATTACTTGTGCCTTAGAAGTCCTCTTCAACATAAGTTCGACGAGTTCTTGTGAGGGAGATCATCTTCACACTCCTGCTTTCCTAGGTAATCACGTCTAGGAGGGTGGGTTAGAGCCGCTTGAGGTTGCTTGCTTAGGTAATTGCGTCTAAGAGGGTACCGAGGACAAAACCATCACAAATCCATCAAGCCATCTCCATCTTCAACTTCATGCCATCTCCATAGCCATAAACAAAGTTGAATTTTCAGATTTGTTTTATCTACCTCTCTTTCAATCTTTTTGTTTTAATTCTTATTATTTAATCCTTAATCTTCTTTCTTATCTTTGTTTCTTTAATTTTCCAGCCTTGAATTTGAATTTTTCAAGAAAAGTCCTCTTTTCTCTTAAATTTTCAGATCTGCTCCTAATCTTCTTGATTGCGTCTAGATCCCCTAGTTCTTGCAACAACTTGATTGAAGGCTTCCAAATCCAAGTTTGCGCTACTCTATCATTTGGTATCAGATTTGGGTTGATTCTTGGCAAGAACTTTGGCGTTTTGGGTGAAAAATTCGAACAAAAGGCGAAAATTCGCAAAAATCAAACGAACAAATTTTGAGCTGAAAATTTCCAGATCAGATCTACACTATTGTAGGAGTCACCACAAAAAAAAATCAGAATTTTTTTGACTTCGGGAACACCTCGAACAAAGTGGATCAATTTGCTGCATATTTCAAGGTTTTTTCGGGTTTTCTGATCTTCCTTCATTCTTAACTGTTTGTTTTTATTTGTTTTACCTTTTTATTGTCTTCTATACATTATCTAACACTTTTTTGCTTCTTGTGTTAGTAGGAAATTAAAAGTTGCATACCTTTCTTTCTCCTTGCAACTAGAATTCAATTGGTGTCACACCTTTCATTGGACTCCTAGTACAAATATGACTCATTGTTAAGATTAAACTCCTATTATAACTTGTTGACTTGTGGCATGAAGGTTGAATTTTCAGATTTGTTTTATCTACCTCTCTTTCAATCCTTTTCAATCTTTTTGTTTTAATTCTTATTATTTAATCCTTAATCTTCTTTCTTATCTTCGTTTCTTTAATTTTCCAGCCTTGAATCTGAATTTTTCAAGAAAAGTCCTCTTTTCTCTTAAATTTTCAGATCTGCTCCTAATCTTCTTAATTGAGTCTAGAGCCCCTAGTTCTTGCAACAACTTGATTGAAGGCTTTCAAATCCAAGTTTGCGCTACTCTATCAATAAGCTAGGCTTGAAGACGACAAAGCATCCAAATCCTTACAAGTTACAGTGGCTGAACGACGGAGGAGAGATTAGAGTGACTAAGCAGGTTCTAGTGCCGTTTGCCATTGGAAAGTAAAAGGATGAAGTACTTTGCGATGTTGTCTCAATGGATGCAAGCCATTTACTGTTGGGACGCCTGTGGCAGTTTGACAAGAGGGCGATGCATGATGGTTTTACAAACATGTATTCTTTTATGCATGCAGGTAAGAAGATCACTTTAGCACCGTTGACACCGAGTCAAGTGCATGAGGACCAAGTGAGATTGCGAAAGAATATCGAAGAAGCTCGAGGGAAAAATAAGATGAATGTGCACGCGAGCAGCAAGGAAATCTGAAAATGTCTTTCCTCTCAGCAATCTTTGCTTATCTTGTTGTTTAAAGATCATTGTTTATTGTCTGAGATTCCTAGTGATTTGCCTGCTTCTATTTCATCTCTTTTGCAGGAATTTAAAGATGTGTTTCTGGATGAAACACCAAGGGGTTTGCCCCCTCTTTGTGACATTGAACATCAGATTGATTTTATTCCAGGAGCCACGATTCCGAATAGACCAGCATACCGAAGTAACCCCGAAGAGACGAAGGAACTTCAAAGATAGATTTCTGAGTTGTTGAACAAGGGGTACATTCGAGAGAGTTTGAGTCCGTGTGTTGTACCAGTGCTGTTGGTACTAAAGAAAGACGAAACTTTGAGGATGTGTGTTGATTGTCGAGCAGTGAACCAGATTACAATCAAGTATCAACATCCCATTCCCCGACTTGATGACATGTTGGACGAGTTGTGCGGAGCGACTATCTTCTCCAAAATTGATTTAAAGAATGGATATCATCAGATTCGTATGAGAGAAGGCGACGACTGGAAAACGGCCTTCAAAACAAAGCTAGGTCTGTATGAATGGTTAGTGATGCCTTTTGGTTTAACTAATGCACCTAGTACTTTTATGCGTTTGATGAATCATGTTCTACGATCTTTTATTGGCAAGTTTTGTGTTGTGTATTTTGATGACATTTTGATCTATAGTAAGACTTTGCAGGATCATGTAGAGCATTTGAAAGCTGTTTTGCAGACTTTGCAAGAAGAAAGGTTGTTTGGTAACATGGAGAAATGTGTGTTTTGTACTGACAAACTTACATTTCTTGGTTACATTGTTAGTTCTCAGGGAGTTGAAGTTGATCATGAGAAGATAAAGGCGGTTCAAGAATGGCCACGACCGACTTCAGTTAGTCAGGTTAGATCGTTTCATGGTTTAGCCAATTTTTACCGTCGGTTTGTTCCCCATTTCAGTTCTATTACCGCCCCCTTAACAGGGATTATAAAGAAGAATTCAGTCTTCTCTTGGGGTAAAGAACATGAAGACGTGATAGAGTAGCGCAAACTTGGATTTGGAAGCCTTCAATCAAGTTGTTACAAGAACTAAGACCTCTAGACTCAATCAAGAAAGCTATGCGCGAATCTGAAAATTAAATAGAAAAGAGAAGGGCTTTCATGAAAATTTCAGATTCAATGCTGGAAATTTAAAGAAAAGAAGACAATATGGAATATTAGAAGATGAATAATAAGAATATAACGAAAAAGATTAAAAAAGATGAAGAGAAGAATAGGTAAAACAAATCTGAAATTTCCAGCTTTGTTTATGGAATTATGGGAGATGGCGTGAAGATTGAAGATGAAGATGGCTTGCGATTTGTTGTTGTTGTTTTGTCCTCGGCACCCTCTTAGACACAATTATCTAAGCAAGCAACCTCAAGCGGCTCTAACCCACCCTCCTAGACGCAATTACCTAGGCAAGCAAGAGTGTGAAGATGATCTCCCTCACAAGAACTCGTCGAACTTATGTTGAAGAAGACTTCTAAGGCACAAGTAATCAGCACTTGCAAAAACAAACTCACTAAATATTTCATTAATCAAAGAAAATCTGAATAATCTGAATTACAATGGTGGAGGCTTCATCCTTTTATAGGTGAGGGATAGCCAAAGTAATCTAACTTCTACTAAAACAAGGAAACCCTAATTTAATTAAAAAAATAAAAGAAAAACAACCTTTAAACTCCTTGTGCTTGGGCTGCAAGTGATAAGCTGATAAGTGCAGGTGATAAGTTGATAAGAGTTGCTTGGGAGAAGGGTGGCTGGTTCCTAAAGTATATAAAACCCTAAAAACATAATTTAAATGTTAATAATTAAGTTGGGCTAAGTCTAATTCGTCCAAAAGCCTTATATAATAGCTTTTGGGCTGAATTTTACAAATTCCCGTAATAATCCCGTATCCAGTTTTCTGCATGCACAGTCTTCAGTAAAATGGACGTATCTTGAGTTTCCGATGTCCGATTGATGCGTTTCAAGATGCATTGGAAAGGTAACTGAATGCCGGTCAATTTGTTAGAAGACAACTTTGCCCAGAAATGCCAGGATCCCATCCGAAATGTCGTCTCAAGTTGGCTGACTTTCCAGACTTCACAAACAAATTCAACTTCTTGTCCAATATGCATTTCTTTAGCCCTCCCATGCATGTATCATTCCCCCACTCCTCAAAAGGATTCGTCCTCGAATCAAAAACAGTAAAAGAAGGACGTTTAACAATGGCAATCGAAACAGAATCTTTGTCATAGGTGGAATGATCCAATTGAGCTCCTCTTAATGGTTCAACAAAATCCTGAAAAAAGAACTCAAAGCCACTCGAAACAATGATGTTATGATTAGGTAGAAAAAAATCTCTCTTTATTTTTTTCTCGTCTTTTTCATTTGGACATTGTTCGACTTTTACCTCATGTTTATTTTCACTCACCAAAATTGGGCCATTAATTTGACTTTTATTGCTCTCGGCCTCTTGACTCTTGGTCCTTTTCAAATAAGATAACTCACATACCCAATTCCTCTCACAAATAATATCATCGAAATACAATTTCTGTAGAGGATGAAGTGTTTCTAACAGAATGATAGGACGAGAATTAAATAAAGGGTTAGAATCACGCTTACTTTCTTGGGAGGTTGTTGATGAATCAAGAGAACTCATTACTAAGCATGAAAGATTGTCTTGATTTATGGGTTCAAATCTTTCTTCTTCCGAAACGTCATCTTCTGAAAGTATTTGCTCATTATTGGGTATGGTTAAACTCTCAGTAGTGACATCTTCCTCATGTTCTCGAGGATAACAAATTTCTTCGACATCTTGCTTTCCTTGGTCTTCTTCGACATGACTCACCGATGGTTGTTCATTATCCTGTTGGACTAGCGATGATTCTTCTTCCTTCGGTGTCGTACTACTAGAGTCGAATAGTGCATTAGTAGGGCTGTGAAAAGATGAAGGTTGAGATGTACCTTTATCAAAAGAGGAGTATTTCTTCCGACAAGTCTTGGATTCTTGTTGTTGGTAATGTTTGGGAACGAATCGCTCTCTCATGACCTTTTTAAGTTCATCCCATGTTCTTATTTTGGCTTCACCATTGAGACGTCTATCTCGTTGTAATAAACGCCACCATAGTACTGCATATTCCTCGAACTTTAGGGCCACTAATGAAGCTTGATCTTCCTCGGGATATCCGTAACAACCAAACAAGAAATCTACCCTCTTTTCCCAATCACAATAACCATCAGGATCATACCTTCCTTGAAAAGAAGGTATTCTGAATTTTGGGATGGCCAAAGTGTGTGCGGATCGCCTTGGTTCAGTTCGCCTTTCTTCACAAAAATTGAACGAATGCCTCGGCTTGGTCAATGAAGGCTTTCTTCGATAAGTAGAACCCAAAGTATCATGTTGTTTTGCACGAGTCTTGTCTCTGTGAAACATCCTGGAACACTCAAATTTACAAAGGTGAAAAACAAAAGAAAGAAAACTAGAAATCTCACTAAACACTCCTAGAAAGAAATACTTAGCGAGGCAAGTAAGCCGATCTTGTTCTCTTTAAAGACCTTCCTGCCACAAGTCAACAAGTTATAATCGGAGTTTAATCCTAACAATGAGTCCTATTTGTACTAGGAGTCCAATAAAAGGTATGACACCAATTGAATTCTAGTTGCAAGGAGAAAGAAAGGTATGCAACTTTTAATTTCCTACTAACACAAGAAGCAAGAAGGTGTTAGATAATATATAGAACTCAATAAAAAGGTAAAACAAATGAAAACAAGTAGTTGAGAATGAAAGAAGATCAGAAAACCCGAAAAAACCCTAAAATTTACAGCAACTTGATCCACTTTGTTCGAGATGTTCCCAAAGTCAAAAAATTCTGAATTTTTTTTTGGCAACTCCTACAATGGTGTAGATCTGATCTGGAAATTTTCAGCTCAAAATTCGTTCGTTTGAATTTTGCGAATTTTCCCCTTTTATTCGATTTTTTCACCCAAAACGCCAAAATTCTTGCCAAGAATCGTCCCAACTCTGATACCAAATGATAGAGTAGCGCAAACTTGGATTTGGAAGCCTTCAATCAAGTTGTTGCAAGAACTAAGACCTCTAGACTCAATCAAGAAAGCTATGCGCGAATCTGAAAATTAAATAGAAAAGAGAAGGGCTTTCTTGAAAATTTCAGATTCAATGCTGGAAATTTAAAGAAAAGAAGACAATATGGAATATTAGAAGATGAATAATAAGAATATAACGAAAAAGATTAAAAAAGATGAAGAGAAGAATAGGTAAAACAAATCTGAAATTCCAGCTTTGTTTATGAAATTATGGGAGATGGCGTGAAGATTGAAGATGAAGATGGCTTGCGATTTGTTGTTGTTGTTTTGTCCTCGGCACCCTCTTAGACACAATTATCTAAGCAAGCAACCTCAAGCGGCTCTAACCCACCCTCCTAGACGCAATTACCTAGGCAAGCAAGAGTGTGAAGATGATCTCCCTCACAAGAACTCGTCGAACTTATGTTGAAGAAGACTTCTAAGGCACAAGTAATCAGCACTTGCAAAAACAAAATCACTAAATATTTCATTAATAAAAAAAATCTGAATAATCTGAATTACAATGGTGGAGGCTTCATCCTTTTATAGGTGAAGGATAGCCAAAGTAATCTAACTTCTACTAAAACAAGGAAACCCTAATTTAATTAAAAAAAATAAAAGAAAAACAGCCTTTAAACTCCTTGTGCTTGGGCTGCAAGTGATAAGCTGATAAGTGAAGGTGATAAGTTGATAAGAGTTGCTTGGGAGAAGGGTGGCTGGTTCCTAAAGTATATAAAACCCTAAAAACATAATTTAAATGTTAATAATTAAGTTGGTCTAAGTCTAATTCGTCCAAAAGCCTTATATAATAGCTTTTGGGCTGAATTTTACAAATTCTCGTAATAATCCCGTATCCAGTTTTCTGCATGCGCAATCTTCAGTAAAATGGACGTATCTTGAGTTCCCGATGTCCAATTGATGCGTTTCAAGATGCGTAACTGAATGCCGGTCAATTTGTTAGAAGACAACTTTGCCCAGAAATGCCAGGATCCCATCCGAAATGTCGTCTCAAGTTGGCTGACTTTCCAGACTTCACAAACAAATTCAACTTCTTGTCCAATATGCATTGCTTTAGCCCTCCCATGCATGTATCAAGACGCCTTTCTGAAAACAAAAGATTGTTTGACAAAGGCGATTGTTTTAGCATTACCTGATTTTAGTGAGAAGCTTAGCGGAGCAACGTTGAATTATCTTGTCTATGACAAGGAGATGTATGCACTGATCCGGGCTTTGGAGACGTGGCATCATTATTTGTTGCCTAAGGAGTTTGTGATCCACATTGACCACGAGGCTTTACGATATATCACAGGTCATCATAAATTGAACAAACGACATGCTAAATGGGTTGAATTTTTAGAATCTTTCCCTTATGTCATTTGTTACAAAAAAGGGTAAAGACAATGTCGTTGCTGATGCTTTATCACGCAGATATGCACTTTTGAATTATCTTGATTCACATTTGATTGGTTTTGCATATATTTGTGAGTTATACTCTGATGATCATGATTTTAGAGATAAGTGTAATGCTTGTGAGAAAGGTGCATATGGAAAGTTCTACATGCATGATGCTTATCCTTTCAAAGAAAATATAATATGCATTACACAGGGTTCAATGCGTGATATACTGATCCGTGAAACACATGAAGGTGGATTGATGGGTCATTTTGGGGTCACCAAGATGTTACATACCTTGAAGGAGCATCTATTTTGGCCTAAGATACGCATGGACGTTGAAAGGTATTGTGAGTGTTGTGTGGCTTGTCGGAAAGCGAAATCGAAAGTTTCACCACATGGTATGTACTACCTTTACCTATACCTGATTCCCCTTGGACTGATATTTCGATGGATTTTGTTTTGGGATTGCCTCGAACTAGGACTAGTAGAGATAGTATTTTTGTTGTGGTTGATAGGTTCTCAAAGATGTCACATTTTATTGCATGCCATAAGATTGATGATGTTGTTAATGTTGCTAACTTGTTCTTTAGAGATGTTGTACGTTTACATGGTATTACTAGATCAATCGTTTCTGCATGGGATGTGAAGTTTTGGAGTCACTTCTAGAGGACTCTTTGGAGAAAATTACGTATTATATTTTCTACTACTTACCATCCCTAGACTGATGGACAAACTGAGGTTGTTAATATAGTTTTATCTACTTTACTGTGATCCATCATCAAAAAGAACTGATACATGCACGGGAGGGCTAAAGCAATTTATATTGGACAAGAAGTTGAATTTGTTTGTGAAGTCTGGAAAGTCAGCCAACTTGAGACGACATTTCGGATGGGATCCTGGCATTTCTGGGCAAAGTTGTCTTCTAACAAATTGACCGGCATTCAGTTACCTTTCCAATGCATCTTGAAACGCATCAATCGGACATCGGAAACTCAAGATACGTCCATTTTACTGAAGACTGTGCATGCAGAAAACTGGATACGGGATTATTACGGGAATTTGTAAAATTCAGCCCAAAAGCAATTATATAAGGCTTTTGGACGAATTAGACTTAGCCCAACTTAATTATTAACATTTAAATTATGTTTTTAGGGTTTTATATACTTTAGGAACCAGCCACCCTTCTCCCAAGCAACTCTTATCAACTTATCACCTGCACTTATCAGCTTATCACTTGCAGCCCAAGCACAAGGAGTTTAAAGGCTGTTTTTCTTTTATTTTTTTAATTAAATTAGGGTTTTCTAGTTTTAGTAGAAGTTAGATTACTTTGGCTATCCTTCACCTATAAAAGGATGAAGCCTCCACCATTGTAATGGAAATTATTGAGATTTTCTTGGATTAATAAAATATTTAGTGAGTTTATTTTTGCAAGTGCTGATTACTTGTGCCTTCGAAGTCTTCTTCAACATAAGTTCGACGAGTTCTTGTGAGGGAGATCATCTTCACACTCCTGCTTGCCTAGGTAATCACGTCTAGGAGGGTAGGTTAGAGCCGCTTGAGGTTACTTGCTTAGGTAATTACGTCTAAGAGGGTGCCAAGGACAAAACCATCACAAATCCATCAAGCCATCTCCATCTTCAACTTCATGCCATCTCCATAGCCATAAACAAAGCTGAATTTTCAGATTTGTTTTATCTACATCTCTTTTAATCTTTTTCAATCTTTCTATTTTAATTCTGATTATTTGATCCTTAATCTTCTTTATTATCTTCTTTTCTTTAATTTTCCAGCCTTGTATCTAAATTTTTCAAGAAAAGTCCTTCTCTTTTCTCTTGAATTTTCAGATCTGCTCCTAATTTTTTTGACCGAGTCTAGAGCCCCTAGTTCTTGCAACAACTTGATTGAAGGCTTCCAAATCCAAGATTGCGCTACTCTATCAAGAACATAAAAAACAACATATGCTGCTGCGATTTTTTTGTTGACAATGGAGAGAAAAGGAGGTAGGTGGTCTCAAGGGGGTCGTTTTGGCGGCAGGGGGTCGCCGGAGTTCTGGAAAGGTGTGGCAGACGGCTCTTGGTCGAAAAAATCTAACGGAGTAGAAGATGGTTCCCACATGGTCGGCAGGACGGTATTCATTGATAACCTTAGTAAACGCGTGAGGAGAGAAACCCTAAAGGACCTTATCAGCTACCATGTTAGGGTGGAGAGAGTTTTTATTCCGTTTGTGAACAACAGGCCGAAATACAGATACAACACGTTTGCGTTTGTCACGGTGTCGTTCCAAGAGGATGTAGAACTGATTATTCGCAGATTGAACAATTCCATGATCGACGGCAGGATGGTAAAGGTTTCGAGAGCCAGGTTCCCTAGTGCAAGGGCTGGTCCCACTGAAAAGCCTCAGGCCAGTCGGGGGATGGGTGGGAATTCTAGTTTTAGGGTTCCGCCTCAGAAAATTAACAAAGTATGGTTGGAAAAAGAGAAAGATACTTCTTACAAGGAGGCGTTGGTTAATGGTCCTCGAAAGGTTTCAGGAGATTCTTGTAAGACCAAGGGCAGTGACGCTCCTTCAGGAAAGGAAGATATAAGAAGTGGTGTTATCGATATTTGCATTCCTCCAGAAGAAACGTTGTGGATGAAAGCTTGTCTGGTGGGAGTTCTCAAAGCAAACTTTGAAATCGGGTTCGTTCAACAGGCTTTATCGCACGAAGGAATTGCAGTGAAGATATCCAAATGGGGTGTGGAGGAGGAAGTTTATATCCTAAGATTCACTGACTCAGATATGGAGGATAAGATATGGTCATCCAAATCAAAGGTGGTTTGGTACTGGTTTGATCATTTAGCTCCCTTGCTTATTAACAATACTCCTTATCAATTCTTCCCCGTCTTGCTTACTGTCGTTCCTTTAGCATGTTGGAATGAAAGTTTTTTCAAATCCCTGGGTAATCAATGGGGTATTTTTATTGGTTTGGATAATGATACCAGTAGTAAATCCAGGTTTGATGTGGCAAGAATGTGGGTGAGGTCAACGTGCCAATCTATGTTTCCTAAAGCTATCACGATTAAGGTGTTGGGGTTGTCTTATGGGATCAAAATATCCTTTGGGAAACCATCAGAAGTTTTCATCTCGGATTCAGATGATGCAGGGGACTCGGAGTTTGGCTCGCAATTCGTAGAGGTGGCGGAGGACGTGGCGGCCGACGGGGTAGAAGATGTCGCAACGGCAGCGGTAGGCGAAGAGTTTCCTCCTGTTCATGAAGCGCCAGTGTTTAATGAGGTTGTCATTTCCCAAGGTTCTGGGAATCCGATGCCTGAGGTTCCTAATATGGCCATTAACTCAAATTCCTTATGTCCTTCGGGTTCTCAAGGAATTGCGGCTGGGTTGTCGGATGTTCCCATCGACCCGGCTCCCAGTAGGTTTGATAACCGGCCCAACAATAATTGGGCCGCAGGGCCCGGATCGGCTTCATTAGTGGCTACAGATGTGGGCTATATACAGACAATTTCTGAGCCTGTTAAAATGTTAAGGCCAAGTGACAATGTAGAGGGGTATGCTCCTGATTCGCACCAAGAGAATTCTAGACCGTCTATGGTTTCCTTTGAGAAAAACTCCTCTGCTTTAGAGAAGGAGATGGTTCCCGATAGTCTAGAGGGGAGAAGCGTTTCTGAGAATGATTCCATATCGTCTTTCGGTTTCCAAGAGTGTCAATATCGGTTGTGGGCTAATTCAGCGTCAAATGATCAATCGAAAGCTGGTTCCAGAAGGATCTTGAGGAAGACTATTTCAGAGGCTCTGGATGCTTCTCCGGGTCCGAGGGGTGCTAATGATTTGCGTATTGATGTCTTCAGCGATTTCAGTGAGGAACATGCAGAAGCGGAGGAAGTCTGGGCTGTGAGTAATTTACTTGAAATTTCCTTTAAGGGGGGCAAGGAGGAGGTAATCAAGAGAGTATCCGAATTAGAAAAGGAGTTGAGGAAGGGGCGTTAACCTGGAATTCAGGAATTGTTTTGTTGTTTCGGTCATAAAATTTTTTGATGGATTTTTCAGCTTTATCTTGGAATATTAGGGGGTTAAGGAAGGCGGAAAAGTTAAGGGCTGTTCGAGGTTTGATTCGAAGAATGAAGCCAAATTTGGTGTTGATACAAGAAACAAAATTGGAAATTATTGAACAAAAGATGATTAGGAAGTTCTGGAATGAAGACAATATCTCGTTTATCTCTTCCTCGGCCATTGGTTCAGCGGGGGGCTTACTTTTGCTGTGGAGGAACGATTTCATTCAGGTACGCGAAAAAATTAGTTTTCAGAGATTCAATGCTATTATTGGTGTGGTCGGTGAGTCTAAGTCTTTATGTGGAATTTTGAATTTATATGGTCCGCACTGTGATTCGGAGAAGGGGGCATTCTTTCACGATTTGGCTGAGTTTATTTTGAAGTGGGACATCCCCTGGTGCCTTGGGGGGATTTTAATGCTTATCTGAATGTAGAAGAGAAAATAGGATTCTCCTGGAACTCATCGGCTATGAATATTTTCAATACTTTCATGTTCGACACAAAGTTGGTTGATCTGCCGCTTTTAGGGGGGAAGTTTTCATGGTGCAATAACAGAGAAAACCCAACTTTCGTCAGGCTGGATAGGTTTGTTGTTTCAGAGAATTTTAGCACGATGTTCCCGTCTATCTCGCAAAGATTGCTGGAAAAGTCAATTTCTAATCACAATCCCATTTTTCTCTCTACTGATGCTAAAGAATGGGGTCCGAAGCCTTTTAGATGTCTAAACTCTTGGTTGGAGGAGGACAGTTTTGTGGAACAAATTTCAGGTTATATCGAAGCGCAAAAGAGGAAGAATTCTGGGATTAAGATCGGGGCTCTCCTCAAAGGCATCAAAGTTTCGGCAAAAAAAATGGGCAGTAGACAGCAGGAAATCCGATTCTCTTTCCTCCAGAGAACTAGAGGTTCTCATTTCGAAAGCCGAATTGAATATTCAGAGAGGGGATTCAAATGCACAACTTATTTCAGATTGGCTTATGTGGAAGAAAGAGCTGTGGAAAGCTTACCGAAAAGAAGAAAGCTACTGGCTTCAGAACTCGCGACTGAAATGGCATGCTGAAGGTGATCGAAATACCAGTTTTTTCCACGCGGTTGCTTCGCATCGTCGTAGAACAAATGCGATATCATGTCTTATCATCAACAATTGTTTGGAGGAGGACCCGTGCTTAATTAAGAAGGCTGTACACGATCACTTTAAGAGTGCATACAACGAGAAGAGTGCGCTGGAGCTTAATGACTTGGGGCTTGATTTTAAATCAATCAACCCCAACCAAGCTAACGAGCTAGAGGCAGAATTCTTGGAGGAGGAAGTGTGGGCTGTGTTAAAATCTTCGGATGGCAATAAAGCCCCTGGGCCGGACGGTCTAAATTTCAACTTTCTTAAAAAGTTCTGGAGTCAACTGAAACCGCATATCATGAAATTTTTCAGAGGGGTTTTTGCCGGAAAATCTTGGGAGGAGGGATTGAATCACTCCTTCATAACACTTATCCCAAAGGTTGCAAACCCAGTTTCGCTTGAAGAGTACAGACCGATTAGCCTTGTTGGTGGCATGTACAAGCTGCTCTCAAAAGTTTTGGCCAGGAGATTGGGAAAAGTGATTGATTGCGTGGTGGGTGAAAATCAGTTCGCCTTCATCAAAGGCAGATAGATTTTAGACTGTTCCTTGATAGCTAATGAGACGCTGGAATTCATGAGAAAGAATGGTCGGAAGGGGGTTGCCTTCAAAATTGATTTCCGAAAAGTGTACGACACAGTTTCCTGGGAATTCCTACTGTTAATATTGAAAAAATGCGGCTTTAGAGAGAGATGGTGCAATTGGATTTCGAAATGCATTGGGTCGGCGTCTATTTCTGTTTTAGTGAATGGCTCTCCGACAGAGGTGTTTTTGATATCTAGAGGCCTTCGTCAAGGATGCTCGCTCTCCCCCTTCTCTTTAATCTTGTGGGGGAAGCTCTTAGCTTAATGATTAAAAAAGCTGCTGAGATTGGTCTGTTTTCTGGGTTTTTGATAGGCAAGAAATCAGATAGGTTGGAGATGACTCACCTTCAATTTGCCGATGACTTATTAATCTTTAGTGGTGGCGAAGAAAGGTAGATCAGAAACATCAAGAGAGTGCTTCGCGTATTCGAACTTGCATCCGGTCTTAAGTTAAATATGAAGAAAAGCAGATTATTTGGAATTAATATATCCGAAGATATCATTCGCAATTGGGTAGATATTATTGGCTGTAAGATGGATTCTTTCCCTACAGATTATTTGGGGCTCCCCCTCGGTGCTCGTAGGAATTCGACAGCGTTATGGCAGCCGGTAATAGCAAAATTCCAGAAATGGTTTGAGAGTTGGAAATCAAAACTTCTTTCGGCTGGGGGAAGACTAGTATTGATAAAGTCAGTATTATCAAGCCTTCCGATTTATTACTTATCTTTGTTTAAAATGCATGTGTCGATAGCCTCCAAACTCAATAGCTTAATGGCTAATTTTTTCTGGTGTGGCGACTCGAATAGAAGAAGTATACATTGGATTAGCTGGGATAAAATGTGTCGTAACAAAGAGAATGGTGGCTTGGGGATCAATAACTTATGCATAACCAATCTAGCATTGCTTGGGAAATGGCATTGGAGATTTGGTAATGAATTAGGAAGCTACTGGAGGAGAGTGATCACTTGCTTGAATCCTAAATTAGCCAGCAATTCGCTTTTGCCGCAGACCCATCCTAGAGCTAACTCGTGGATTTGGAATGACATAGTAAAGATGAGGTCGTCGAATGTGGTTGTGGGACAAGTTATGAAGAACAATCTGTTACTTCAAGTGGGGAATGGAACATCAATTAAATTTTGGTCTGATTTTTGGATTGGCGTCGATTCCATGATGGTGTGCTTTCCGAGAATCTTCGCCGTGGCAGTAAATAAAACTGGCTATGTGGCAGATTTCGGGGTTAAATCCGACTCGAAGTGGTCTTGGAGGATTGATCTAAGACGGCCGTTGCATGATTGGGAGACTGAGTAGTGGGAGGACCTGTTATCGCTCCTGGAAAACTTTAAGTCTAGCCCAATTGAATTTGATTGGGTCAGATGGAATGTTTCAGGGGATGGCTGTTTCTCCATCAAATCATTTAAATCTCTTCTTGCGGGCGGTCAAGTTTCCGACCCTTTTTGGTTGCGAAAAATCTGGCTTGGAGTGGCACCTCCCAAGGTGGAAATGCTGATGTGGAAAATCATTCAAGGGAGAGTAGCAGTGAAAGTGGAATTAGCTTGGAGGGGGGTTATTTCGGCAGAGGATGTGTGGTGTCCCTTTTGTAAGGAGTGTGAGGAATCGATTGATCACCTTTTCCTTAATTGTAAAGTGTCTTGGAACATTTGGATGTTTTTCTGCAGGGCAATCGGAGTAATGACTGTTCTCCCGAAGGATTGTAGGGCACTTGCGGATTCATGGGAGGACATATGCCCCAGAACTCATCGGAGATGGTGGAGTATAGTGTCGTTCGCGGTTTTATGGACAATTTGGCTGGCTAGAAACGAGGTGAATTTTAAAGGTATGAAGGCGGATGATTTACAGATGGTTTTTCTTGCGAAGTATAGACTGATATGGTGGTTGAAGGCGAAGTTTGGAGGGGAATTGATTTCGATAGATAGTCTCATGGGTAACTTGTGCTTGGCGGCTGATTTATGCAATCAAAGGGAGAGGGTGCTTCATCAGAATAAATGGGTTCCTCCGCCTCTTGGTTTCGTGAAAATGAATGTCGACGGTGCTACATCATCGTCCTTGCGGAGATGTGGAGTTGGTGACCTGTTGAGAAATCATGAAGGCCTTACTCTACTGGATTTTTCGGAGAAATGTGGCTTCGCACCCCCGACGTTGACGGAACTTTTCGCGGTGAAGACGGGTATTCAGAAATTATTCATTCCGCCTTGGTCTAATAACTCCAGATACATTTTGGAATCCGACTGCCTTCTTGTGGTTGACTGGATCATGGGAATTAAACCGGCCCCTCTTGTTTGGAGGCCGGAGGTATCGGAAATAGCGGCGTTAATTAAAGAAAGGGGAATTATTGTCCGTCATGTCCCCAGAATATGTAATTGTGAGGCTGATCTTCTTGCCAAACAAGGGATAGGGTAATTAGGTAGTTTCTGTGGGGATTCATTGTTGGGACCTAGTATATTTCCTTTATTTGTACGTAACTGGTAATTTTCGAATAAAATCTTCCTCGGGCACTCTTTTCCCCCTACCTAGGTTTAGAGGGGTTTTTTAATGAGGCCCGGTCTACCTTTCAAAAAAAAAGAACATAAAAACTTAGGAAGATTGTTTGCCACATGTTGGATTTGCTTATAATCATGTTGTACATTCTGCTACTAAGATGTCACCTTTTGAGGTTGTTTATGGTTTTAATCATATTACGCCTCCAAATATGTTACCTTTGCCACATGAACAGGTGATGAACATGGATGGTCAAAGCAAAGTAGAATATGTGAAGAAGTTGCATCAACAGGTTAAGGAGAACCTAGAACGAAGGACTCAACAGTATGTAAAGCACACAAATAAAGGAAGGAAGCGAGTCACCTTCGATGTTGGTGATTGAGTTTGGGTTCATTTCTGAAAGGAACGATTTCCAGCCCAAAGACGATCTAAGTTGTTACCTCGAGGAGATGGTCCTTTTCAAGTGTTGGAGAATGTGAATGACAACACCTACAAGTTGGATTTACCAAGTGAATACATTGTAATTGCTACATTTAATGTTTCTGATTTAACCCCTTATGACAATTCTGCAGATTTGAGAACAAATCCTTTTCAAGAAGGGAGGATGATGTGAGCACATCTTTGCCACCAAAAGAATCTGACCCGGATGTTCTTCCAATAAGACCCATCACACGATATAAGGCTAAATAATACAGGGAAATTCTATCCCTAACTTGTGCTAACATTTCAGAATCATTAAACAATGTTTGTGCCTTAGACAATAGGGTTTACAACGTGTTACATGCTGAAATGTAACATCTTTATGATATATTACTTATATTAGTGTGTTTACTATGTATCTATTATGTTTGATGTGTTTTGGATTTGTTTGATATGACTTATAATGTTTTTGTATTTGTCTGTGTGTTGTTGAATAAGATTACAAAGCTTTGATAAGTGTTTCATTGTTTTGTAACATGTACATGAAAGGACAACAACTCAAGAGACTTATATTCAGCTCGGAGGAAGCTCAAGTGTGTGTATGCAGCTCATCACCACACCAGCTCAAGAGAGTGTATGTAGCTCATCTTCAGCTCATGAGAGTGTATCCAGCTCACCTTCAGCTCAAGATAACTAGAAGACTTTGATCCCAGCTCACCTCAGCTCACTTCACTTGTAGCTAGCTCATTCCAGCTCAGCTCAGTTCCAGTCAGCTCAACTTCAACTGACAAGTCCTGAAGTAGCTGAAAAGTGTCCTACACATCGGGGAGTGTACCAATGCACATGTGGCAGCCCATCTTGCGAAGCATCCACATGGCAGCTTGGATGGTGTGTTTGCATGTGTGGCCGAACCAAACCGCCCCTAACTCTCCAATTTGCGGCAAATGAAGATAAGCTTGGGAGGTTGAATTATGTTTGAATTTCAAACAAATAACACATGTTAAATGTGTTTCATATGGCGCCTAGAAGTTCAAATGTGTGGCTGATTTGTGCATGCCGCCCAAAGGTGGTTTTTATTAGTTAAAATTTAAAGTTTGAATTTTAACTTGTAATTTAATTATAGCCACAGAATATGAACGACCACCATCCCCTTTTCTCTTATATAAATGTTTTCTAAACAATGTAAAAAGGTTACACAATTTTATGAAACAAAATATTTGTGAGAATTTTCTCTCAACTCGGTTCTTCACCGAACACCCTTCGCATATCAGACTTTGTTTTGCTATGTCAATCTTCTTGATACTTCGAGTTCCTAGATTGCTATCTAGAGGGTCCAAGTCCTTCGACGTGCAGTATATTCGATTCGGGTTTTTATAGGATATTGTGCAGGTTCTTTCAAGCTTTTCGTCACCAAACTTTCGCTGAATTTCCAGCAACGTTTCTGCCATTTTTGGACACCAAATGCATCCATGAAAGCCCTTTGAAGTCTTCATCTTCATCAGTGTTCAATTCTTTCCAGAAATTCCTACACCTTTCTTCTTTGTTTCTTTTCGTTTTTCTTTCTTGTTTTCTTATTATTTTAAGCCTAAAACATCATTCTTGTTTCGTTTTATTGCAGAGAGATGCTTGCTACTATCCTAGATCCGTAAACATTCAAGGAACGTTGTTTGTCAAGCAACGTACCCCTTATCACACCCTTTTGTTTCCTATAAAGAGGACTTTGATTTTATTTTGTAGCACACCTTTGATTATATAAAATTATCTTTGTGAGTTTATCTCTCAAACTTGTTCTTTTTAGAACTTTTCTGACTTATCAAGCTTCATTGCTTATAGCGTCACTTCTATCCACCATACTTCAGGTTCTTGGTTCTTATAACCAAAGGGTCTAAGTCCTTTACCACCCTCAAAGATATTCTTTTAAAGAACGAGTCTATGTTCTTATAACATTGGTTCCTCTTTTGAATTCTTTGAATACTCTCTTCCTTTCCATCTCATTCCATCACTTCCTTTTCCATCATCCATATCCGAACCTACCCTATACGTATATTCCATCCATTTCCTTCATACACTTCCCTAGACACTTTCACGCCATACCCTATCAAACACCATATTTCCTTCTCCATTCCATCTTCAAAGCATACGGATTACAAGGCTTGCTTGCATTCACGGTCGGGACAATCAAAGCTTCTCTCAACAAAGCCATTTGGAGAGTTGGAGCGTATCAACTAAAGGATGTGTGCTTTGAAGCACCAATAGACATGACTTTTGGAAACTCACAAGACAAGCCTCTTGATGTTTCAAGAGTTATGCTAATTGAAGTTCCAAGAGCTGTGATCCTTGATATTTCAAGTGCTTTACCAATCTTGAAGAGAATTCAACAACCAACACCCATTAAACATCCACCATGGTTTGCAATTTCTTTCCATTTTGTTGTAAGTATCTCATTTTCTCACCATGGTTTATTTTGCAGCAAGGTGATTCACCTACATGGCCTTATCCTATCAACTTGTGATGACAAGCTTCATTACCATTTTAAGATTGATTAGTGCATCAAATTTAGCTATTTCAAGCGTGTGAAGTAGGCATTGTCAATGATACATGCATGGGAGGGCTAAAGCAATGCATATTGTACAAGAAGTTGAATCTGTTTGTGAAGTCTGGAAAGTCAGCTAACTTGAGACGACATTTCGGATGGGATCCTGGACTTTCTGGGCAGAGTTGTCTTCTAACAATTTGACCGGAATTCAGTTACCTTTCCAACGCATCTTGAAACACATCAACCGGACATCGGGAACTCAAGATATGTTCATTTTACTAAAGACTGCGCATGCAGAAAACTGGATACGGGATTATTACGGGAATTTGTAAAATTCAGCCCAAAAGCTATTATGTAAGGCTTTTTGAACGAATTAGACTTATCCCAACTTAATTATTAACATTTAAATTATGTTTTTAGGGTTTTATATACTTTAGGAACCATCCACCCTTCTCCCAAGCAACTCTTATCGACTTATCACCTGCACTTATCAACTTATCACTTGCAGCCCAAGCACAAAGAGTTTAAAGGCTGTTTTTCTTTTATTTTTTAATTAAATTAGGGTTTCCTTGTTTTAGTAGAAGTTAGATTACTTTGGCTATCCTTTACCTATAAAAGGATGAAGCCCCCACCACTGTAATGCAGATTATTCAGATTTTCTTTGATTAATGAAATATTTAGTGAGTTTGTTTTTGCAAGTGCTGATTACTTGTGCCTTAGATGTCTTCTTCAACATAAGTTCGACGAGTTCTTGTGAGGGAGATCATCTTCAAACTCCTGCTTGCCTAGGTAATCACGTCTAGGAGGGTGGGTTAGAGCCGCTTGAGGTTGCTTGCTTAGGTAATTGCGTCTAGGAGGGTGCCGAGGACAAAACAATCACAAATCCATCAAGCCATCTCCATAGCCATAAACAAAGCTGAATCTTTCAGATTTGTTTTATCTACCTCTCCATCAATCTTTTTTAATCCTTTTGTTTTAATTCTTATTATTTATTCCCCAATCTTCTTTCTTATCTTTGTTTCTTTGTTTTTCCAGCCTTGAATCTGAATTTTTCAAGAAAAGCCCTTCTCTTTCTCTTGAATTTTCAGATCTGCTCCTAAACTTCTTGATCAAGTCTAGAGCCCCTAGTTCTTGCAACAACTTGATTGAAGGCTTCCAAATCCAAGTTTGTGCTACTCTATCATTTGGTATCAGATTTGGGACGGTTCTTGGCAAGAATTTTGGCGTTTTGGGTCAAAAAATCGAACAAAAGGGGAAAATTCGCAAAAATCAAACGAAAAAATTTTGAGCTAAAAATTTCCAGATCAGATATACACTATTGTAGGAGTCATCACAAAAAAATTCAGAATTTTTTTACTTCGGGAACACCTCGAACAAAGTGGATCAAGTTGCTGCATATTTCAGGGTTTTTTCGGGTTTTCTGATCTTCTTTAGTTCTTAACTACTTGTTTTCATTTGTTTTACATTTTTATTGTCTTCTATACATTATCTAACACTTTCTTTCTTCTTGTGTTAGTAGGAAATTAAAAGTTGCATACCTTTCATTCTCTTTGCAACTAGAATTCAATTGGTGACCTTTCATTGGACTCCTAGTACAAATAGGACTCAATGTTAGGATTAAACTCCGATTATAACTTTGTTGACTTGTGGCAGGAAGGTCTTTAAAGAGTACAAGATCGGCTTACTTGCCTCGCTAAGTATTTCTTTCTTGGAGTGTTTAGTGAAATTCCTAGTTTTCTTTCTTTTGTTTTTCACCTTTGTAAATTTGAGTGTTCCAGGATGTTTCACAAAGACAAGCCTCGTGCAAAACAACATGATACTTTGGGTTCTACTCATCGAGGAAAGCCTTCCTTGACCAAACTGAAGCATTCGTTCAATTTTTGTGAAGAAAGGCGAACTGAACCAAGGCGAACCGCACAAACTTTGGCGATCCCAAATTTCAGAATACCTTCTTTTCAAGGAAGGTATGATCCTGATGGTTATTGTGATTGGGAAAATAAGATTGATTTCCTATTTGATTGTTATGGATATCCTGAGGAAGATCAAGCTCCATTAGTGGCCCTAAAGTTCGAGAAATATGCAGTACTATGGTGGCGGTTATTACAACGAGATATGCGTCTCAATGGTGAAGCCAAAATAAGAACATGGGCTGAACTAAAAAAAGTTATGAGAGAGCGATTCGTTCTCAAACATTATCAACAACAAGAATCCAAGACTTGTCGGAAGAAATACTCCTCTTTTGATAAAGGTACATCTCAACCTTCATCTTTTCACAGCCCTACTAATGCACTATTCGACTCTAGTAGTACGACGCCGAAGGAAGAAGAATCATCGTTATTCCAAAAGGATAATGAACAACCATCGGTGAGTCATGTCGAAGAAGACCAAGGAAAGCAAGATGTCAAAGAAATTTGTTATCCTAGAGAACATGTGGAAGATGTCACTACTGAGAGTTTGACCATACCCAATAATGAGCAAATACTTTCAGAAGATGACGTTTCGGAAGAAGAAACACTTGAACCCATAAATCAAGACAATCTTTCATGCTTATTAGTGAGTTCTCTTTATTCATCAACAACCTCCCAAGAAAGTAAGTGTGATTCTAACCCTTTATTTGATTCTCGTCCTATCATTAGTTCAATCCTAACAATGAATCCTAAAGGCTTTAAGAATCCAAAAAAAAGTTTGACACCAATTGAATTAGTTGCAAGGAGAAATAAAAGTATGCAACTTTTAATTTCCTACTAACACAAGAAGCAAGAAAGTGTTAGATAATGTATAGGACACAACTAAAAGGTAAAACAAATGAAAACAAGTAGTTAAGAATGAAATAAGATCAGAAAACAAAAAAAAAACCCTAAAATATGCAGCAACTTGATCCACTTTGTTCGAGGTGTTCCCGAAGTCAAAAAATTCTGAAATTCTTTGTGGTGACTCCTACAATAGCATAGATCTGATCTGGAAATTTTCAGCTTAAAATTCCTTCGTTTGATTTTTGTGAATTTTCCCCTTTTGTTCGATTTTTCACCCAAAATGTCAAAATTCTTACCAAGAATCGTCCCAAATCTGATACCAAATGATAGAGTAGCGCAAACTTGGATTTGGAAGCCTTCAATCAAGTTGTTGCAAAAACTAAGAGCTCTAGACTCAATCAAGAAAGCTATGGGCAGATATGAAAACTCAATAGAAAAGAGAAGGGCTTTTCTTGAAAATTTCAGATTCAAGGCTGAAAATTTAAAGAAAAGAATACAATAAAAAAGATTAGAAGATAAATAATAAGAATATACTGAAAAAGATTAAAAAAGATGAAGATAAGAATAGTAAAAACAAATCTGAAATTTCCAGCTTTATTTATGGAATTATGGGAGATGGCATGAATATTGAAGATGAAGATGACTTGCGATTTATTGTTGTTGTTTTGTCCTCGGCACCCTCTTAGACGCAATTATTTAAGCAAGCAACCTCAAGCGGCTCTAACCCACCCTCTTAGATGCAATTACCTAGGCAAGCAAGAGTGTGAAGATGATCTCCCTCACAAGAACTCGTCGAACTTATGTTGAAGAAGACTTTTAAGGCACAAGTAATCAGCACATGCAAATACAAACTCACTAAATATTTCATTAATAAAAAAAATCTGAATAATCTGCATTACAATGGTGGAGGCTTCATCCTTTTATAGGTGAAGGATAGCCAAAGTAATCTAACTTCTACTAAAATAAGGAAACCCTAATTTAATTAAAAAATAAAAGTAAACAGCCTTTAAACTCCTTGTGCTTGGGCTGCAAGTGATAAGCTGATAAGTGCAGGTGATAAGTTGATAAGAGTTGCTTGGGAGAAGGGTGGTTGGTTCCTAAAGTATATAAAACCCTAAAAACATAATTTAAATGTTAATAATTAAGTTGGGCTAAGTCTAATTCGTCCAAAAGCCTTATATAATAGATTTTGGGCTGAATTTTACAAATTCCCGTAATAATCACGTATCCAGTTTTCTGATTGCGCAGTCTTCAGTAAAATGGACATATCTTGAGTTCCCGATGTCCGATTGATGCGTTTCAAGATGCGTTGGAAAGGTAACTGAATGCCGGTCAAATTGTTAGAAGACAACTCTGCTCAGAAATGCCAGGATCCCATCCGAAATGTCGTCTCAAGTTGGCTGACTTTCCAGACTTCACAAGCAGATTCAACTTCTTGTCTAATATGCGTTGCTTTAGCCCTCCCATGCTTGTATCGCTTATCAAGCCTAGCTTGTGGCGTCTTCTTATTGAACATATAACTTTCTAAGTGTGGTGTTCACCCATTTGATATCGTTGCTTCCTATCTCGTTTATAGATAGTGGGTCGCGATCCTATCCAATCTTATATATCGTTGGTTCCTAGTTCTATTATAACTAGCGGGTCACGATCCATTCCTAAACATTCATACATTTCAAATCCGTCAATTATCCACCATCAAACACTTCAGCCTTTGATCTACTATTTCCCCATCATTTCAATTGAGTTTGAATTTGAAGTCTACCTATCCTTAATTTGATAAGGAACACGAGTGCCTCAACTTCAACCTTGAGGGTGAGATCATACCATTTGGTATCAGAGCTAGTTAATTAAGGTACAAAATGTCCTAAGACTTCGATTTTTCCTAAGAAGCTTTTCTTCGAGAGATGAAAGAGATGATACAACAACAGTTTGCTTCGTTGCGAGAGCAAATGGACAGAATTATCTCAAGGGGGAGAAAGTCAGTTCTCAACCAAGGGAACAAGCATCAAAAGAACACAAGAAGAAGATTCCTCCAAGTGAAGAAAAAGTCATTTGTTGTTACCGGTGTTTGGGAGAAGGACATGTTCCTAGCCAATGTCCTAATTGGGGCACCGTAATACCTAAAGACGATGGCAAAGTTACAACCAAGGAGGATTAAAAAAGTGGCCTTAGAAGAAACAAGTAAGTCTGATCAATCCTGATAAGGGCGTTGCTTGTCGAAACAACGTTCCTTGTGTGATCTAGGATTGAAGCAAGCATTTCCCTGCAATTGAAACAAACAAGAAGGTTGATTTAGACTCTGAAATGACACGAAATAAAGAAAAGAAAACAAAAAGAAATAAGGGAGAAAGTTGCTGGAAATTCCGGGTAGATTTGAATGGGTTGAATATGAAGGCTTCAACATTCATCCATGGCAGCATCTTGAAAGAAAATTCAATCAAAACTCCAAGGAAGAACTCGAATAATAGACTGAACGAACTCGAACCTTATAATATTTTTGTTCAACGCGCACTTGGACCCATTGATTATATCAAATCAAGAACCCAAAGTATCAAAATATTGACACAACAATTCAGAATTGAAATGTCAAGAAAGAAGTTCTAAAAAGAACCGAATTTGAGAGAAAATCTCACACAGTATTTTTATTCGAAAATGTCTAACCTTATTAGATTGTTTAGAACACACATATATAGGGATAAGATTGGGGTGGACGAATTATTTGTGTGGCTGGAAAAAAAATAATAAATTCAAATACATAACTTCTTCTCTAGGCGGCAAGCATCGGAAGCCACTCAATTTGAATGTTGGCGCCCATGTGTATCACATTTTACATGTGATAAATGTTTGAAATTCAAACATTTAACTCCTTGGTCTCATCCTTTGAGTTTGCCGCAAATATGAGAGAGGGGGCTGTTTGGTTCGGCCACTTGCTTCATCCACATGCTTGGCTTGTGTGGAGCATGCCAAGGCTGCCCAAGCATGCTGAGCACATGTTTGGAGTGTTGCACATGCATGTCACAAGCCTAGGACACCTTCCCCTCGTGTAGGATAGGTTTCAGCTATTGTAGGTCACTTGAGCTGTAGTTAAGCTAGTTGAGCTGAAGTTGAGATAGCTGGACTTGAGGTGAGCTGAAATGAGCTGAAGTAGAGTGTAGTGAGCTGAGTTGAGCTGTGAGCTAAGCCTCTGAGCTGCCTCGAGCTAAGGTGAGCTGCTTACACTCCTTTGAGCTTCATCCGAGCTGAATATATCTCCCTTGAGCTGTTGTCCTTTCACGTACATGCAACAAACAATTGAAAACACTTATCAAGCTTTGTAAACTTATTGTAACACAAACTAACAAGCTGTAAACATGTGCAAGCTTATTCAATATCACACAAATAAAATAACAACAACATAATCATATCAAACAAAATTCAAAACACACTAAACATAATATATACATAGCGAACACGCTTAAATACGTAGTATAAGCATAGATATGTCACATATCAGCATGCAACACATTATAAAGCCTATTCTCTAAGGCACAATCACTATCAAAAGATTCAGAAACTTTAGCACAAGTGAGGAAAAGAACTTCAGTGAATTTCTTTCCCTTAGAATGAGTGATAGGTCCTATTGGCCAGACCTCCAGATCAGACTCCTTTGCTGGCATGGATGTGCTCACATCAAATCCCAAATTGTTTGCACCACAAAAGAAGAATCAAGTGTGAATTTGGTGGAAGAAATTGAAGTGCCGTCAAAGAGTCCTCAACCTTTCAAGTTGAAGGGGTTGATTGATTAAGAGCAATTTTTCAAAGGTGTTATTCCATTTCAAGTTTTTACCGAACCACCACAAGGGACTCAATTGGGTTTCTCAACTCATGGCCAATTTTTTTTGGCTTCATGTTAGCAACTGTTCTCTTCATAGCAATTACGATTCGAGGACGAATCGCCTTAAAGAGGGAGGGAATGATGTGAGCACGACTACAAGCATTGTTAGATTCTCAAAAACCTTTTCGAGACCATTTGATCGAGGCAAGTGTTCTATGACCGAGGAGCCTCAAGAAGCTCCTACAAGCTTAATCCAAGATGTTTGCAACAAAATCGGGTATCTGAAGGCTTTGTGATAGAGTAGCGCAATTATGGATTTGGAAGCCTCCAATCAAATTTTTGCAAGAACTAGGGACTCTGGAATCAATCAAGAAGATTAGGAGAAGATTTGGAAATTCAAGAGAAAAGAGAAAGGCTATTCTTAAGAAATTCAGATTCAAGTCTTGAAATATAAAGAAAAGAAGACAATAAGAAAGATTAGAAGAAGAATAATAAGAATATAACGAAAAAGATTAAAAAAGATGAAAAGAAGAATAGGTAAAACAAATCTGAAATTTCCAGCATTGTTTATGGAATTATGGGAGATGGCGTGAAGATTGAAGATGAATATGGCTTGCAATTTGTTGTTGTTGTTTTGCCCTTGGTACCCTTTTAGACGCAATTATCTAAGCAAGCAACCTCTAGCTGCTCTAACCAACCCTCCTAGACGCAATTACCTAGGCAAGAAAGAGTGTGAAGATGATCTCCCTCAATAGAACTCGTCGAACTTATGTTGAAGAAGACTTCTAAGGCACAAGTAATCAGCACTTGCAAAAACAAACTCACTAAATATTTCATTAATCAAAGAAAATCTGAATAATCTGAATTATGATGGTGGAGGCTTCAACCTTTTATAGGTGAAGGATAACCAAAGTAATTTAACTTCTACTAAAACTATGAAACCCTAATTTAATTAAAAATATAAAATAAAAACAGCCTTTAAACTCCTTGTGCTTGGGCTGCAAGTGATAAGCTGATAAGAGCTGCTTGGGAGAAGGGTGGCTAGTTCCTAAAGTATATAAAACCCTAAAAACAAAATTTAAATGTTAATAATTAAGTTCAGCTAAGTCTAATTCGTCCAAAAGCTTTATATAATAGCTTTGGGGCTGAATTTTACAAAATCCCGTAATAATCCCGTATCCAGTTTTCTGCATGCATAGTCTTCAGTAATATGGGTGTATCTTGAGTTCCCAATGTCCGATTGATGCGTTTCAAGATGAATTAGAAAGGTAACTGAATGACGGTCAATTTTTTAGAAGACAACTCTGCCCAGAAATTCCCGGATCCTATACGAAAAGTCGTCGCAAGTTGGCTGACTTTCCAGACTTCACAAACAGATTCAGCTTCTTGTCCAATATGCACTGCATTAGCCCTCCCATGCATGTATCATTCCCCCTCTCCTCAAAAGGATTCGTCCTCGAATCAGAACTAGCGAAATAAGGACGTTTAACATTGGCAATCGAAAAGGAATCTTTGTCATAGGTGGAGTGATCCAATTGAGCTCCTCTCAATGGTTCAACAAAATCCTGAAAAAAGAACTGAAAGCCACTCGAAACAATGATGTTATGGTTAGGCCGAAGAAAATCTCTCTTTATTTTCTTGCCTTTTTCATTTGGACATTGTTCGACTTTTACCTCACGTTTCTTTTCACTTACCAAAATTGGGCCATTAATTTGACTTTTATTGCTCTCGGCCTCTTGACTCTTCGTCTTTTTCAAATAAGATAACTCACATTGATGTGAGCACGTCAATTCAGAACAAGCAAGTTGATCCAGAGGTCTTACCATTAGGACCCATTACTCGTTCTAAGGCAAAGAAACTCGGGGAAGCCCTTTTTCTTACTTGTGCTACAATTCCCGATTCATTCGAGCATGTTCATGCCTTAGAACATGGGCTTTATAATGTGTTGCATTCTGATATGTGACATACTTATACTATACTACTTATATAGGTGTGTTTGCTATGTATATATTATGTTAAGTGTGTTTTTTATAAGTTTACCATCTTATAATATTGTGTGTTAAGCTATGTCAGCTTGTTGTGTGTTAAAACAATAAGGTTGCATTGTTTTGTAGCTTACTTGAATGTTTTCAATAAGTTTGCAATGCTCTGAGTGATTTTCTTTTGTTTTCATATAGTTACAATAAAAGGGCAGAAGCTTAAGGGCTTAAACTTAGCTCGGATGAAGCTCAAGAGAGTGTGTGCAGCTCATCTTCAGCTCACGAGAGTCCAGGCAGCTCAGTTCAGCTCACTTCACTTCCAGCTAGCTGAATTCAGCTCGTTCAAGCTCCAGTCAGCTCAACTTCAGCTCCACTAGCTCAACTCTTGCTAACAAGTCTAGAAGCAGCTCAAAGGTGTCCTACATGTGGGAGAGTTTCCTACAAGCATGTGAGCAGCATGTGGGGCGTCCTACATCTCTTCAAGCATGTGCACGACATGTGTGGACAGAATGTGCATGTGTGTGCAAGCATGTGGCAGATTTGAAGCAATTTGGGCGCCATTTTGAAGAGAAGTTATCAGCCACCCTTTTTGAAATTTGAACAAATTTAACATGTGTTAAATTCATTCAAACTCAGCCACAAATTATCATCACATGGGCGGCAACTTGGGGGAGGTTAATGGCAGATTTCTTTTGAATTTTTAAACACATTTAACATGTGCTTATTTTCAATTCAAACTCAGCCACTAATTTGGGCGCCCTCGCCCTTGTTTTTCCCTATATATATTTGATAAATTTGTATGAACAAGGTAAGACAATTATATATGAAATTTTTCCTTGTGAGATTTTCTCTCATTTTCGGTTCTTCATTGAACTAATTGACATTTTCAGACTTCGTTTGATTGCGTCATCCTTCTTGATACTTCGGGTTCCTAGATCGCTATCTAGTGGGTCCAAGTCCGTTTTCTGAAGAATATATTTGATTCGGGTTCGTTCAACATATTGTTCGAGTTCTTTCGAGTTCGTCGCCGTGAATCAACCGCTGAATTTTCAGCAGCGTTTCTGCCACATCTTGGACACCGAAACAGCCTTGAAAGCCCCTTGACGCCTTCATCTTTGTTCAAGTCCAAATTCGTCTAGAAATTCCTACACCTTGTTCTTTCTTTCTTTTTTGTTTTGTTTGTTTTTTTCTTTGTTATTTTAACTCCTAAAAATGTCCTTGTGTTTTATTGCAGAGAAAGTTTTTCTACGATCCTAGATCCGTTTACAAACAAGGAGCGTTGTTTCTAAAGCAACGTACCCCTTTATCACACATACCAAATTCCTCTAAAAAATATCATCGAAATACAATTTCTGTAGAGGATGAAGTGTTTCTAAGAGAATGATAGGATGAGAATCAAATAAAGGGTTAGAATCACACTTACTTTCTTGAGAGGTTGTTGATGAATCAAGAGAACTCACTACTAAGCATGAAAGATTGTCTTGATTTATGGGTTCATGATACGCTCCAACTCTCCAATTGATGTTGTAGAAAGAAGCTTTGATTGCCTGGACCTTTGAATGCAAGCAAGCCTTGTATCACGAATGTTTTCTTGTGAAAATATGTTGAAATGGATGAAAGGAGATAGGTTGCGGAAGGATGGTAGTGTTTGTATGTCAAAAGGGTGTAAGGAAAGGAAGATAGATAAGTAGGAAGATGGTTTCGGATGGTGTATGGAAGATGGTGAAGAGAAAGGATGTTGGTAGTATTCAAAGGCTCAAAAGGATGAACATATGCTAAGGAGCATATACCCTAACTTGGATGAGGCCTTGAGGGTGGTAAAAGGACTTAGACTGAGAAACAATGGATGTTTAACAATCTAAAGTATCAAGATGGAAAGAAAAGGGAGACGCCACAAATCAATAAAGATTTGATAAGTCAAGAAGTTCTAAAAAGAACAAGGATGAGAGAAAACCTTACAACGTAATTTTTATAATCTGAATTGTGTGTTCTACAAATGAAGAAATGACTCCTATTTATAGGATTACATGGGGCTGCCGAAAGGCATAAGTGATAGGGCATGTGGCTATTCGGCTTGGCTTGTGTCTCCCTCCAATTTGACTGAAAAGTTGTAATTCCTCGTATGAACTTTTCCAGCCTGCACTCCCTTCAGTAATCTGGACATATCTTGAGCCCCTAACATTGGATTGATGCGATTCAATATGCGTTGGAAAGATAAGAGATAGGGGAATAAGTTTTATGAAGACTTCAGAACCCGGTTATGCCCGGATCATGCTTGAAAATGGCAAACAATCTAATGGACGGGTTTGGTGATGAATCTGGACAATGAAGAATGATGTCCGTTGAATTGGCGCCAAAAATCAGATTTCCCTCCAAGTAAGTGGCGCCAAGGCTGGTTCCCTCCTTTGCTAGTCAGTTGTGTCCCTTGAGGGGGACATGACCCTTCACATAGTGAGCTGGGAGTGATAGCTTGAGCTGAGATGAGCTGACCGAGCTAGTTGTGAGCTAGAATGAGCTAAGCTACTAGCTGAATGAGCTAAGCTACTAGCTGAATGAGCTAGCTAAAGGTTAAGAGCTGATTTGAGCTGATTGGAGCTGACTTTAGCTAGGTGAGCTGGACCTTAAGTGTCCTTGAGTTGTCCTCTAGCTACTGGAGTGTTTTGGAGCTGAAACGAATCCATCTTTGCTCAGAAATCACTCTTTTGCTATTTGAGCACTTTGAAGTTGTTTTGAGCTGAATGAGCTGGTCTTTTAGTGTCCTTGAGCTCCCTTAAGACTTCATGAGAGTCCTTGAATCATTTGGCAGCTTGTAGAGTCTTGAAACGGCAAAATAATGTTTTTGAGCTGATTCTGACTCTTTGAGTTGGAACCGAGCTGTAGCACACTCCCTTGAGCTGTGTTAATATCACCTATGAAGAAAACAAATAAAATAACATAAGTTCAAATGTATTTAAGTAAAATAAGCTAAAATGAACTAATGAGCTGAAATTAAGGTAAAGATGTGGTTTATGTAATGCATGAATATCATATGATATACAAATAAATGATAACATATGATAATCCAAGCATATTATATAATGCATAAATAAGTAAATAGATAATGAAGTAAGGAAGAACTCCCTCTTCTTTCATGCTTCATAAACAAGATGAAAGCATAGTGGATGTGAGTAGAAACGTGCACACATCAGTTCAAGTGTTTCTTCTTCCTAAACATCATCTTCTGAAAGTATTTGCTCATTATTGGGTAAGGTTAAACTCTCAGTAGTGACATCTTCCGCATGTTCTCGAGGATAACAAATTTCTTCATCATCTTGTTTTCCTTGGTCTTCTTCGACATGACTCACCGATGGTTGTTCATTATCTTGTTGGACTAGCGATGATTCTTTTCCTTCAGCGCCGTACTACTAGATTCGAATAATGCATTAGTAGGGTTGTGAAAAGATGAAGGTTGAGATGTACTTTTATCAAAAGAGGAGTATTTCTTATGACATGTCTTGGATTCTTGTCGTTGGTAATGTTTGGGAATGAATCGCTCTCTCATGACCTTTTTAAGTTCAGCCCATGAACTTTAGGGCCACTAATGGAGCTTGATCTTCCTCGGGATATCTGTAACAATCAAACAGGAGATCAACCCTATTTTCCCAATCACAATAACCATCAGGATCATACATTCCTTGAAAAGAAGGTATTCTGAATTTTGGGATGGCCAAAGTGTGTGCGGTTCGCCTTGGTTCAGTTCGCCTTTCTTCACAAAAATTGAACGAATGTCTCAGTTTGGTCAAGGAAGGCTTTCCTCGATAAGTAGAACCCAAAGTATCATGTTGTTTTGCACGAGACTTGTCTCTGTGAAACATCCTGGAACACTCAAATTTACAAAGGTGAAAAACAAAAGAAAGAAAACTAGGAATCTCACTAAACACTACAAGAAAGAAATACTTAGCGAGGCAAGTAAGCTGATCTTGTACTATTTAAAGACCTTCCTACCACAAGTCAACAAGTTATAATCGGAATTAATTCCTAACAATGAGTCCTACTTGTGCTAGGAGTCCAATGAAAGGTATGACACCAATTGAATTCTAGTTGCAAGGAGAAAGAAATGTATGCAACTTTTAATTTCCTACTAACACAAGAAGCAAGGAAGTGTTAGATAATGTATAGACGACAATAAAAAAGTAAAACAAATGAAAACAAGTAGTTAAGAATGAAACAAGATCAGAAAATCCAAAAAAACCCTGAAATTTACAGCAACTTGATCCACATTGTTCGAGGTGTTCCGAAAGTCAAAAAGTTCTGAATTTTTTTGGTGACTCCTACAATAGTGTAGATCTGAACTGGAAATTTTTCAGGTCAAAATTCGTTCGTTTGAGTTTTGCGAATTTTCCCCTTTTGCTCGAATTACACCGAAAGATGCGAGGGAACAAGGAGGAAATTCGAAAGATGGGTCTTTTCACCATGGAGCATGACGTTTCAAGTGAAGGGGTACCACATGAGAACATAACCCTTCAAGAAGCAAGGAATTACTCACCAATGAACCTTCTCGATTTGAGGACAAATCACCTCAAAGAAGGGGGGATGATGCGATCACGTTTGGCCCTAATTGGAAATTCAACATTCTCACATCATTGAAGTTCACCAAGGCTGATTCTAAAGGAGTTCTTCCTTACTTAATTATCTGTTTACTTATTTGTGCATTATATAAGATGCTTGGATTATCATATGCTATCATCCAGTTTTACATCATATGACATTCATGCATTATATGAGCCACATCTTTACTTAAGTTTTCATTCTGTTTTTTATCATCGGTAATCATTTACATTTAGTTGCATTTATTTATGTTATTTATGTTTTTCTTTGTAGGAAATATTAACCACATCACAAGGGATCAATGAATAGCTCACTATTAGCTCGTTATGTTTGGAGTCAGCACAATTCAGCTTGCAAGTATCACTTGCCAAGGCAACCAACTAGGAGGCAGCTCAATTCAGCTCAACTCAAATTGTCGAGGCAGCTCATTCAGCTCAAAACTAGCTCAAATCAGGTTAGAGAAGAGTCAAGACAAGGATAGCTCCAATTCAGCTCCTAACAACTCCTATAGCATGAGACAAGCTCAAGAATACTCAAGGAGGAGTTCACCTAGCTAAGGGCAGCTCGAAATAGCTCAAATCAGCTCCAAAGGATGAGCTAGCTAAATCAGCTAGCTAGCCTAGCTCAAGTCATCTCATGCCCAACTCGAGGAGCTCAACTCAGCTCAAGTTATCACTCTTAGCTCCACGACCTAGCTTGCTAGCTGCACTACCAACTTAGCTAAGCATGAAGGGTCACCTAGGCAACTATTCGGCAATGGAGGGAAACCATAGTGCCTCTCCACACCTTGGCACCAAAGTGAAGGAACACCAACCCTTGAAGAGTTAGCCGAATCATCACCAACACTCTACATGCCCATTCGACCATTATGGAGAGAGATACAAGCCATGCCGAACCATCACATCCCCCTAGATTCATACCCATTCGGCCATCCCTTGTAATCTACAAATAGGCCTTTGATTTTCATTTGTAAAACAACTTTCAGAATATATAAAATATCCTTTTGTGAGGTTTTCTCTCAAACTTGTTCTTTTTAGAACTTCTTGACTTATCAAGCCTATTCTAAGGTTTGTGGCGTCACCTATCTTCCATTCTTGATACTTCAGATTGTTGGTTCTTATAACCATTCAGTATAAGTCCCTATTACCACCCTCAAAGTCCTTCAACTAGAAACGAGTTTATACTTGAAGTATAAGTTCTTTCTTTGATACTTTGAATATTATCTCTTTCATTTCCATCCCATTCTTTTCTTTCCATTCACTTCCATACCCGAAACAACCCTAAACACTTCACCATCCTTCCTTTCAATTCTTATCATTCATACACCATGCTACCATCTTCCGCACCATACTCAACCTTCATCATTTCATCCATCTTCCATCAAAGAAGACGTTCGGAGGCACAAGGTTACTTTCATTCACGGTCGGGGCAATCAAAGCTTCTCTCAACAACTACAATTGGAGAGTTGGAGCGCATCATATTACTTGATCATTTTTGGAGACGTTCATAGGAAGAAGTCGATTCAAGACTGTTTCAAATCAAGGTTATCCCAACGGGCATACCTTTTCAAGATGATGATCCAAGAAACATGACTTTTGGAGGACCAACATACATGTTGACGATTCAAAAGTTATGTCCCTTAAAGATCCAAAGGACGTGTTTCTTGAAGATGCCTACCTAAAGGATGTGTCTCCTAAAGATGACTACTACGAGGAGGTGTCTTTTGAAGGTGCCTATCCATTATCAAGGGAGAAGGAGAATTCGACTATTCACACATTTACCTACTGCCCCTTTAAATCATTCTTTGATTTGAGGACAAATCGCCTTAAAGAAGGGGGGATGATGTGATCCTAATCAGCACCAATTTTCTCCATGACTTGATCAAAACATGGACGTTCATCAAGGCTAATGCTAAGGTAGTTCTTCCTTACTTTATCCTATATTATCTTATTTATACATTTTTTATCATAAGCATGCATTCACATATTAGCATATGTTATCGTATCATCTTAGTTTACCATGTCATTTATATCATTCATATATATGCCTTGCTTGCATATCATTTCTTAGGTTATTATTATATGTTCCCGTTCATCATATACTATGAAATGCATATCATATGAATTATTCTATTCATGCATATAATAACCACATCTTTACTTAAGTTTTCTTTCCATTTTTTATCTTAAGTAATCATTTTACATTTAGTTGCATTTACTTATGTTATTTATATTTTCTTTGTAGGACATATAATCCACATAAGCAAGGGGATGGAAAGGTAGCTCATCATTAGCTCGTTTAGCCCATTTCAAGCTCAAACCAGCTCGGCCACAACTTCAATACAATGCAAGCTCCTAAACAACTCAAGGCAGCTCAGGGACACTTAAAGACAAGCTCACCTAGCTAAGGGCAGCTCTTATTAGCTCAAATTAGATCCAACACTAAGTGAAGCTCATTTAGCTAGTAGCTCAGCTCATTTCAGCTCACCACTAGCTCGGCCAGCTCATCTCAGCTCAATGTCACGCCCCACCAAGGTGCACCAGGACTGACCGAGGAGTGCCCCCAAGGTGCGCCAGGACCGATCGAGGAGTGCCCCCTAGGTGCACTCAGGCCAACCAAGGCAAAATGAGGTGCCTTGGACGTTTTAAGGCCAAGGATGAACCAAGGAAGGTTTTAGATCGGCCTACAACCCTCTCAAAACATTGACACAGGGTTCTAGGAGGTTCCAGGACGTTTCACACTCATCTAGTTTCAACCGGGAGGACCTAGAAGACTTCGGAAGGCTCGGGACAGCTCGAGACTATTCTAGACATCTCCAGAACATTCTAGAAACCTATAGATAAGTGTAGTACTATAGGGAGTAATCTAGAAGCCTAGAGTGATACGCTCCAACTCTCCAATTGATGTTGTAGAGAGAAGCTTTGATTGCCCGAACCTTTGAATGCAAGCAAGTCTTGTATCACGAATGTTTTCTTGTAAGATATTCATTAGGCCTTGTAAGATATTTTAGAAGGCGAAATAATGACTGTCGGATCAAAGTGATCATAGCCGTCCGTTGAGTAGGTGGGAGCCTATAAATAGGGCCACCCCTCTCATTTGTAAACCATCTCATAATCCCTCAAATCCCATAAATCCCTCAAATCTCTCTTGTAAAGCTTTCTCCTAGCTTAATAAAGCTTTCCTTTCTTAAGATCTTGTGTGTTTGCCATAGCGTTGCGCGAGTAAGGCTTACTAGCATTGTGTCGGGAGTGCTAGTGCCGCACGAATTGAGTCTGAGAGCAATAAGTTTGTGACATCAAGCTACCATACTCAGCTCATCATCTAAAGGGCATGTTCCCTTCCCAAGAGACGTGACCGACAAGCCTTAGAGGGAAACATGTTTGGGCGCCATTTCTTGGAGGGAAACACATGGAGGGGTCAACAATCAAGCCGAATAGCAAGGAAACCATTCAAGAAGGCACCAGCCTTTTCCGAACCAACAAGATGTAAGGCTTGCTAATACGTTGGAAACTCTCAAAATCACTTTGATACGGCAAGGCTTGTCGAAACGACGTTCTTCGAATGTTAACGGATCTAAGATTGTCGCAAGCATGTCTCTGCAATAAAAAACAACAAAACCGAGGAATTAAGTTGGTGGTGTTTAACTTAGTTTAACGGCGAAACAAGAAAAGAGGAAATGAAGAAGAAAGAGGAAATTGGAGTTGTTGTTTAGAAGGATTTCAGAATTAGGATTAAGATGAGTGCTTCAATGTTCAACAATGGCAGCAAGGTTTGAGCATTCATCAATGGCAGTAAGGTTGCTGGAAATTTTCCGAAATTCTGAAAGAACGATGAACTTGAAAGAACCTGCACAATATCCTATGCAAACCCGAATCGAATATGTTCAACATCAAAGGACATGGACCCACTAGATAGTGATCTAGGAACCCGAAGTATCAAGGATTGACACAACAAACAAGTTGAAATGTCCAAAGAAGTTCTGAAAAGAACTGAACAAGAGAAATTCTCTCAAGTAAATTTTTATTCAAAAGTGTGTAACCATTGTACATTAATGTTTACAAATATATAGCACATAAAAAGGGATGAAGCTGCCCAAATGTGTGGCTGAAAGTTGGACGAATTTAACACATGTATTTTGTGTTTAAATTCAAACAAAAATCTGCACATAACTTCCTTAATGTGTGGCTGAGTTTAATCCACACATTTTACATGTGTTAATTGTGTGAATTATTTGAATTTGAAATATGTCCACATGTGTTAATTTCAAATCTGTCCACATCCCACACATGCACATGGTCTCACACATGACGTGCACATGCTTGGAGAGGTGTAGGACTCCCTATATGCTGCTCACATGCTTGTAGGACACTCTCCCATGTGTAGGTCATCTTTTAGCTACTTCCAGACTTGTCAGCTGGAGTTGAGCTAGTGGAGCTGAAGTTGAGCTAGCTGGAAGTGAATTGAGCTGCTTTAGAGTGTGCTGAACTGAGTTGAGCTGAAAACAATGCGTATAAGCTGCCTTGAGCTGAGTTGAGCGGCATACACTTGAGTGAGCTTCAATTGAGCTAGACGGAAGCTCCTTAGTTGTTATCCTTTAGTGTCCCTTAATGAAAAAGCATCAAACATCCATCAAAGTATTGTAAACTTATTGAAAACATTTCAACAAGCTGAAAACAACATGTTAATACACTAATGATGATGTGAGCACGCTTATGCCACCAAACAGTGCAACATCAAACTTTCAGGGAAGTTTGCTCTTTCACTTGTTACATTTTGATGTATGCAGCTCATCTTTGCTCACTACACTCTCAGTTAGCGGAATTCAGCTCACTACACTCTCAGTTAGCTGAATTCAGCTCAACTTCAGCTGACGAGTCCAGAAGCATCTGAAACCTGTCCTACGTGTGAGAGAGTGTCCGAGAGGCATGTGCCTTGCATATGGGCGTCCTACCCTTCCTCCATGCATGTGCACGGCATGTGGCAGCCTTGGCATGTGCATGCAGATTTCATTTGAAATTCAAACGAAATTAACACATTAAACATGTGTTTAATTCGTTCAAATATCAGCCATATATTTGGGCGGCAATTTGGAGTTAGTTTTGGGCAGATTTTGAACTTGAATTTTAAACACAATTCACTTCAAATCTGACCACACATTTGGGCACCCCTCCCTCTTCATTTCTCTATATATATGTACTTTAAACAATGCAAAAAAGTTAGACATTGAATGAAATTTTTATTTTGTGAGATATTATCTGTCAATTTCGGTTTTTCACCGAACTTTCTTTGGCATTTCAGACTTTGTTCATTGTGTCAAAATTTTACTTGATACTTCGGGTTCCTAGATCACTATCTAGAGGGTCCAAGTCCTCCGACGTGAAGCATATTCGATTTGGGTTTGCATAGGATATTGTGCAGGTTCTTTCGAGCTTTCCGTCACCGAATTTCCGCTGATTTTCTAGCAACATTTTTTCCATTTTTAGGACACTGAAAAAGCCATGAACGCCACTTGAAGCATTCATATTCATCGACGTCCAAATCTGTCCAGAAATTCCTACACCCTTTTTCTTCGTTTCTTTTTGTTTTCCTTTCGTTTTTCTTTCGTTTTTCGTCATAATTACAGCCTTTTAACACCCATTTTTGTTTTGTTTAATTGCAGCGAAGTGCTTATTATAATCCTAGATTCGTAACAACAAGGAAACATTGTTTTCACCAAGAAACACCCTTATCAATTGAGCTGGCAAACTTATTCACAAGCACACAACAAGCTCTCATATCAAAGCATACACTTATATAACTTAGAAAACCAAACCAAATCACATAATACTTATAGAAACTATGAAAACACTTATAAAACTCGTAATATAAGTAAAGAAATGTTACACATCAGTATGTAACAAGTGAAATAGCAAACTTCCTTGAAAGTTTGAAGTTGCACCGTTGGGTGGCATAAACGTGCTCACATCACACTTGGAAACAAGCCTAGGACGTTGACTTTATCAAGAAACTTTGAATTTGAAAAATCTAGAATTTCAAGAGAATATGCCATGGTGTTTCTTGAAAATTCTGAAAATAAGAGCCCAAAGTTAAAGATTCAAAGGTGAATAAGAAGATTAGAAGAAAATAAGAAGGAATTGAATGAAAAAGATAAAGAAAGATAAGTGCAAAGTAAAGAAAAACGAATCTGGAAATTTCAGATCTATTTGTGGAAGATGGCGCAATGTTGAAGACTTGGACAAGATGGATTTGGAGTCTGATTTTGGCTATTTGGGCTATTCTAAAGGAAATGACAAGGCTATTTTAAAGGGACAAGACCTAAACTTAAATGAGTCTGATTTGGGCTGGAAATTAACTAATTAGACCCAAGCTTTATAATTCAGCTTTGGGTCTAAAAATTACAATTAAAACCCAATTTTAATGGACTTCAAATATGGTTAAGGACTTTTCCTTGCATTCTTGGGTGTGTGCTTCCTCAACATGGGTTTGTGTGACCCAATTCTTCAAACTTGGAGAGTGAATGTGTGATGCATGCATGGGAGGGCTAAAGCAATGCATATTGGACAAGAAGCAAGTGCTGATTACTTGTTCCTTAGAAGTCTTCTTCAACATAAGTTCGACGAGTTCTTGTGAGGAAGATCATCTTCACACTCCTGTTTACCTAGGTAATCACGTCTAGGAGGGTGGGTTAGAGCCGCTTGAGGTTGCTTGCTTAGGTAATTGCGTCTAAGAGGGTGCCGAGGACAAAACCATCACAAATCCATCAAGCCATCTCCATCTTCAACTTCATGCCATCTCCATAGCCATAAACAAAGCTGAATTTTCAGATTTGTTTTATCTACCTCTCTGTCAATCCTTTTCAATCCTTTTGTTTTAATTCTTATTATTTATCCCCTAATCTTCTTTCTTATCTTCATTTCTTTGATTTTTCAGCCTTGAATCTGAAATTTTCAAGAAAAGCCCTTCTCTTTTCTCTTGAATTTTCAGATCTGCTCCTAATCTTCTTGATTGAGTCTAGAGCCCCTAGTTCTTGCAACAACTTGATTGAAGGCTTCCAAATCCAAGTTTGCGCTACTCTATCATTTGAATTTTCAGATTTGTTTTATCTACCTCTCTATAAATCTTTTTCAATATTTTTGTTTAAATTCTTATCGTTTATTCCCTAATCTTCTTTCTTATCTTCGTTTCTTTGATTTTCCGGCCTTGAATCTAAAAATTTTCAAGAAAAGCCCTTCTTTTTTCTCTTGAATTTTCAAATCTGCTCTTAATCTTCTTGGTTGAGTCTAGAGCCCCTAGTTCTTGCAACAACTTGATTGAAGGCTTCCAAATCCATAATTGCGCTACTCTATCAATGTTAGTCGATCGTTGGCTTGGCCTTGTCCCGTGCATGTATCATCATGCAACTTTTAGAATCCTACTAACACAAGAAAACGAAAAGGTGTTAGATAATGTAAAGGAGAAAAAAAGAAGGCAAACAAAAGAACTTAAATGAAATCTAAGAGCAAAAGAAGTGAAAGAAGCAGACCCTTAAAACCCAGAAAGCAATTATGAGAGTCCAAATGATATGAAATATGTATGGGAATAAGTGTGATGCTTAGCACTTGCTTTGCTTGCTGATTGTGTTGTTCTTGTCTCTTTCTTTTTCTTTTGTTTCTTTTTTCTTTTTCTTTTTTTTGTGGTAAAAAATGAAATAAAACAACAAGAAAAATGAAAATTAGGGTTTATTGGAAAGAAAGAACCCTAAAATGCTAAAAACAACCCAGCTTGCAAAGTTGTGGCAGATTGAGATTGGAACCCTCCCAAATTTGACCAAACTTGAATTTCTTGCCCAAAAATCGAGCCCAATCTGATACCAACTGAAGTAGGGCTTGCTAATACGTTGGAAAATCTCAAAATCACTTGGAAACAAACCTAGGGTGCTGACTTTATTAAGAAGCTTTGAATCTGGAATTTCAAGAGAATATGCAATGGTGTTTCTTGAAGATTCTGAAAATAAGAGCCCAAAGTTAAAGGTTCAAAGGTGAATAAGAAGATTAGAAGAAAATAATAAGGAATTGAACAAAAAAGATAAAGAAAGATAAGTGCAAAGTAAAGAAAAATGAATCTGGAAATTTTATATATGTTTGTGGAAGATGTTGCAATGTTGAAGACTTGAACAAGATGGATTTGGAGTTTTGGAATGGTAGAGATGCCTGCGGAACCCTCCTACTTGCAATTAACTAGGCAACTCCGTGATATGGCTTAAAATCGACCCTCCTACTTGCGATTAGATAGGCAACCCGGAGTGTAAAGATTCTCCCTCGCTCAACTCGGTCGAAGATGTTGAAGAAAGCTTCGAAGACACAAGTTTCCCGACGCTTGCAAGCATGTACTCAAAAGAATAATCTCTTTATTTAATAACTCAAATCTGATTTACAAAGAAGAAGATCTCATCCTTTTATAGGGGAAGGATAGCTAAACTAAAAGAAATTCCTAAATAAAATAAAATTCCCTTTCTAATAAAATAATACTAAAAGAAATAATAAAATAACATGAAACTAATAAAATAATGTAATTACTTGCTGAATGGGAACTCTCCCTTGTTTGGGGAGTCTTGGGTGGCACCCTTCCATGGATGATAAAGGGGACAGCTTATTAGGGCTGTAGCTTGAATATGATGCTGATTTGGGCTGTTTTAAAGGGAATGACAAGGCCAAACTTAAATGAGTCTGATTTGGGCTGGAAATTAACTAATTAGACCCAAGCTTTATTATTCAGCTTTGGGTCTAAAAATTACAATGAAAACCCAATTTTAATAGACTTCAAATATGATTAAGGACTTGTCCTTGCATTGTTGGGTGTGTGCTTCCTCAACATGGGTTTGTGTGACCCAATTCTTCAAACTTTGGACAGTGAGTGTTTTCCCGGAATACTTCTCTTGCGTGAATGATTGTAAGACATTGGTCAGCATTCCTTGCATGGTGGTGTATAGTTTATCCTTAAGGATCTTGGACTTGGTTCGTGTGGTTGGTCCAAGAGAGAATGTGAGTCCATCGTTGACTTTGGCTTGTCCCGTGCATGTATCATCATGCAACTTTTAGAATCCCAATAACACAAGAAAATGAAAAGGTGTTAGATAATGTAAAGGAGAAAAAAAGAAGGCAAACAAAAGAACTTAAATGAAATCTAAGAGCAAAAGAAGTGAAAGAAGCAAAACCTTAAAACCTGGAAAGCAATCATGAGAGTCCAAACGATATGAAATATGTATGGGAATAGGCGTGATGCTTAACACATTCTTTGCTTGCTGATTGTGTTGTTCTTGTCTCTTTCTATTTCTTTTCTTTTTGTTTCTTTTTCTTTTTTGTGGTAAAAATGAAATAAAACAGCAAGAAAATGAAAATTAGGGTTTATTAGAAAGAAAGAACCCTAAAATGCTAAAAATAGCCTGACTTGCAAAGTTGCGGCAGATTGAGATTGGAACCCTCCCAAATTCTACCAAACTTGAATTTCTTGCCCAAAAATTATGCCCAATCTGATACCAACAGATGTAAGGCTTGCTAATACGTTGGAAACTCTCAAAAATCACTTGGAAACAAGCCTAGGGCGTTGACTTGATCAAGAAACTTTGAATTTGGAAAATCTGAAATTTCAAGAGAATATGCAATGGTGTTTCTTGTAGATTCTAAAAATAAGAGCCCAAAGTTAAAGGTTCAAAGGTGAATAAGAAGATTAGAAGAAAATAAGAAGGAATTGAACAAAAAAGATAAAGAAAGATAAGTGCTAAGTAAAGAAAAATGAATCTAGAAATTTTAGATATGTTTGTCAAAGATGGCGCAATGGTGAAGACTTGAACAAGATGGATTTGGAGTTATTTAAAGTTTTGGAATGGTAGAGATGCCCGTAGAACCCTCATACTTGCAATTAACTAAGCAACTCTGTGATATGGCTTAAAATCGACCTTCTACTTGCGATTAGATAGGCAACCCGGAGTGTAAAGATTCTCCCTCGCTCAACTCGGTCGAAGATGTTGAAAAAAGCTTCGAAGACACAAGTTTCCCGACACTTGCAAACATGTACTCAAAAGAATAATCTCTTTATTTAATAACTAAAATCTGATTTACAAAGAAGAAGATCTCATCCTTTTATAGGGGAAGGATAGCTAAACTAAAAGAAATTCCTAAATAAAATAAAATTCCCTTTCTAATAAAATAATACTAAAAGAAATAATAAAATAACATGAAACTAATAAAATAATGTAATTACTTGCTGAATGGGAACTCTCCCTTGTTTGGGGAGTCTTGGGTGGCACCCTTCCATGGATGATAAAGGGGACAGCTTATTAGGGCTGTAGCTTGAATATGATGCTGATTTGGGCTGTTTTAAAGGGAATGACAAGGCCAAACTTAAATGAGTCTGATTTGGGCTGGAAATTAACTAATTAGACCCAAGCTTTATTATTCAGCTTTGGGTCTAAAAATTACAATGAAACCCCAATTTTAATAGACTTCAAATATGATTAAGGACTTGTCCTTGCATTGTTGGGCGTGTGCTTCCTCAACATGGGTTTGTGTGACCCAATTCTTCAAACTTTGGACAGTGAGTGTTTTCCCGGAATACTTCTCTTGCGTGAATGATTGTAAGACATTGGTCAGCATTCCTTGCATGGTGGTGTATAGTTTATCCTTAAGGATCTTGGAATTGGTTCGTGTGGTTGGTCCAAGAGAGAATGTGAGTCCATCGTTGACTTTGGCTTGTCTTGTGCATGTATCATCATGCAACTTTTAGAATCCTAATAACACAAGAAAATGAAAAGGTGTTAAATAATGTAAAAGAGAAAAAAAGGAGGCAAAAAAAAAAGAACTTAAATGAAATCTAAGAGCAAAAGAAGTGAAAGAAGCAAAACCTTAAAAACTGGAAAGCAATCATGAGAGTCCAAACGATATGAAATATGTATGGGAATAGTTGTGATGGTTAACACATGCTTTGCTTGCTGATTGTGTTGTTCTTGTCTCTTTATATTTCTATTTCTTTTCCTTTTGTTTCTTTTTATTTTTTGTGGTAAAAAATGAAATAAAACAACAAGAAAATGAAAATTAGGGTTTATTGGAAAGAAAGAACCCTAAAATGCTAAAAATAGCCCAACTTGCAGAGTTGCGGCATATTGAGATTTGAACCCTCCCAAATTCTACCAAACTTGAATTTCTTGCGCAAAAATTGTGCCCAATCTGATACCAACAGATGTAGGGCTTGCTAATATGTTGGAAACTCTCAAAATCACTTGGAAACAAGCCTAGGGTGTTGACTTGATGAAGAAACTTTGAATTTGGAAAATCTGAAATTTCAAGAGAATATGCAATGGTGTTTCTTGAAGATTCTAAAAATAAGAGCCCAAAGTTAAAGGTTCAATGGTGAATAAGAAGATTAGAAGAAAATAAGAAGGGATTGAACAAAAAAGATAAAGAAAGATAAGTGCAAAGTAAAGAAAAATGAATCTGGAAATTTTAGATATGTTTGTCGAAGATGGCGCAACGGTGAAGACTTGAACAATATGGATTTGGAGTTATTTAAAGTTTTGGAATGGTAGAGATGCCCGTGGAACCCTCCTACTTGCAATTATCTAGGCAACCTCCGTGATGTGGCTTAAAATCGACCCTCCTACTCACGATTAGATAGGCAACACGGAGTGTAAAGATTCTCCCCCGCTCAACTCGGTCGAAGATTTTGAAGAAAGCTTTGAAGACACAAGTTTCCCGACACTTGCACACATGTACTCAAACGAATAACCTCTTTATTTAATAACTCAAATCTGATTTACAAAGAATATCTCATCCTTTTATAGGGGAAGAATGGCTAAACTAAAAGAAATTCCTAAATAAAATAAAACTCCCTTTCTAATAAAATAATACTAAAAGAAATAATGAAATAACCTGAAACTAATAAAATAATGTAATTACTTACTGAATATGAACTCTCCCTTGTTTAGAGAGTCTTGGGCAGCACTCTTCCATGGCTGATGTGAGCACGTTTATGTCACCCAACGACGCAACTTCAAACTTTCATGGAAGTTTGCTTATTCACTTGTTACATGCTGATATGTAACATCTTTATGCTATATTACTTATATTAGTGTGTTTACTATGGATATAGTATGTTTGGTGTGTTTTGAATTAGTTTGATATAACTTATAGTGTTTTATATTTGTTTAAGTGTTATTGAATAAGTTTACAAAGTTTTGATAGGAGTTTCATTGTTTTGTAACATGTACTTAGGAGGAAACTAGCTCATGTGAGTATATGCAGCTCAACTCCAGCTCAAGTGAGTGTATGCAGCTCAACTTCAGCTCAAGTGAGTGTATGCAGCTCATCTTTAGCTCACCAGAGTGTATGTAGCTCGGTCCCAGCTCATGAGAGTGTAACCAGCTCGCTTTCAGCTCATGAGTGTGTGATCAGCTCATCCTCAGCTCAAGTCAGCTCAGAGGCTTAGCTCCCAGCTCAGTTAAGCTCCTAACACTCTTAGCTAGCTCATTTCAGCTATGCTTGATTCCTGTCAGCTCAACTTCAGCTCCACTAGCTCAACTTCAGCTGACAAGTCCATAAGTAGCTAAAAAGCGTCCTACATGTCGGGGAGTGAACCAGTGCACGCGTGGCAGCCTAGGGGGCATCCGAGTATGAGACTTGCACATGTGACAGCCTTGGTACATGTGTGTGCAAGTTTGGCCGAAACAACCTCTCTTCTTTGCATTTGTGCGGCACATGACTGAATAAGCATGGGTGGACGTTTTTGTTTGAATTTCAAACATTTATCACATGTTAAATGTGCCAAGGAGGCGCCACTTGCATTTTGAATGCATGGCTGATGTTTGTTGCCGCCCAAAGAGGTTACTAGCATTCAAATTCAATTTTTGAGTGCTTTAATTTCCAGCCACACTAGTAAATTCGGCCACCACCCTTTTTTGCTATATATATGTCTTCTAAACAATGTTAAAAAGGTTGGACAATTTGGAATAAAAATTATTTGAGATAGTTTCTCTTGTTCTGTTCTTTTATTGCAGAGATATGCTTGCTACTATCCTAGATCCGTTAACATTCAAGGAACGTTGTTTCGACAAGCAACACACCCCTTATCATATGGTAATCAGAGCCTAGTCAAATTTTAGCATGTTCTGCACTACAAAACCAAAAAGATAAAAAGATAAAAAACCGAATTCTGAAAAAATAAGTCAAAGTCAACAGAAAAAAATTTCGAAAAAAAAATCAGATTTAAAAAGTTAGTGCATTTTACAAATACAAAGTGTTGTTTGTTCATTGAAATGCTTGGAAATGATGAAGGTTGCTTATTTATGCCATGAAATGCTTGTAAATCACCCGAAACAACTTGTTCTTGTTTGGTCGGTGATAGAATCGTTGTAAGCATTTCTTCGCAGTAAGTTGTTGTCTTTTTTTTCCTTCATTTTTGTCAGCCTTATTTTCTTATTTCATTATCAATTTCCAGCCTTGTTTTTGCTTTCTTTTTCAGCCTTTTATTTCATTTAACAACCCTATTTTGTCCTTTAACCATTTGTTTCTTTACTTATTATATTATCTTGTAAGTTTGACATAGTTAACAAGTTTGAAGTATCAAGTTAGTTCCTTAAAGAACTGTTTGCGAGAGATCGAGTGTAAAAGGCAATTGAGCTTGTGAGAACAGAAGGGGAGACAAAAAGAGCCATTCAAGTATTCTTCCGAGTGAAACACGAGCGCTGAGTGCAATTGTAGAGCGATCTTTCCTTGGAGTGATCCGTGAGAATTTTGTTGACTGTGTTATTGTGAGGTCCTTTTTATTTATTTTACTTATATATATATATATATATATATATATATTGCGTTGTTTCTGTTTGTTGTTTTGGTTATTCACAATGGCAGGTTCTGATGATAATTCGGGTGAACAACAACCACCGAATCTCCAGATGCAAGCCTTGGAACGCATGATGCAACGAGTGGTTTCTAATGCATTGGAGCCATTACAGTCTAGAATGGACAGAATTGATGGAGGATCCAATTCTTTCCATCAAGGAATAAATGACAACGAAGTCGAACAGTCACCGAGACATCATACTCTTAGACAAGGACGTGTGCAACATGTAGATGACAATTTGACTAACATTAAGGTTGCTATTCCTTCTTTTCAGGGACGTAGAGATCCTGATGCATACTTAGCTTGGGAAAGCAAAGTTGAACACGTTTTTTAGTGTTACAACTACTCAGAACAAAAGAAGGTTCGTTTAGCAGCAATGGAGTTTGTCGACTATGCCCTAATATGGTGGGATCAATTACTGCTTAGCCGAAGACGTGCAAGTGAAGGTCTAGTGACTACATGGGACGAAATGAAACGAATCATGCAAAAATGGTTTGTTCCATCCCATTACCATCGTGGTTTATATTAGAAATCACAAGCTTTGAAACAGGGTAATCGAAGTGTTGAAGACTATTTCAAGGAGATGGAGATGGTCATGATGCATGCGAACATCGAGGAAGATCGAGAGAAGCTACCATGGCACGTTTTCTTGGAGGTTTGAACCTTGGAATTGCTAACATTGTTGAATTGCAACATTATGTCGAGATTGATCACATGGTGCACATGGCGATAAAAATTGAACGACAACAATGTTACTGATAAAGTGCGAGGCAAGCAAGTGATGACACATGAAAGGTCGAGGGACATCCAGTGCTTCAAGTGTCTTAGTAGAGGACATGTTGCGAGCCAATGTCCTAATAGGAGGACCAGGCTGATGCGTGAGAACGGAGAAATAGAGTCAGATTCTGAAAAAGACGAACATGAGCCCACTATTGAAGATGTTGAAGAGGATGTGGAGTTACCAGCAACCGGTGAAATTCTGGTTGTCAAACAGAGTTTAAATGTGCCGCCATCTCAAGATGAACAACAACGAGAAAACATTTTCCATACACGATGCCATGTGAATGATAAGGTATGTATTGTGATTATTGATAGTGGTAGTTGTACTAACGTTGCTAGTACTCTCATGGTTGAAAAGTTAGGCTTGACGACAATGAAGCATCCTAATCAGTATAAAGCTACAGTGGTTGAATAATGGTGGTGAAATCAAAGTTACCAAACAAGTTGTTGTACCATTTTCCATTGGTAAATACAAGGATGAGGTACCTTGTGATGTGTGTTCTATGGATACTTGTCATTTGCTTTTAGGGAGGGCGTGGCAATATGATAAAAGAGTTCTACATGATTGTTACACCAATTGATACTCTTCTGATCATGAGGGAAAAAAGGTTATTTTGGCACCATTGACTCCAAGTGAAGTACATGAAGACCGAATTCGTTTGAAAACGAGCATCGAAGCATGGAAAGCCAGCAAAGAGAAAAATGAATGTGAAAAAGAGGAAGCAAATTCCACGATATTATCAGGTTCTACAATTTCTTCTACTTCTTTTTCTAATTTGCAAATTGACAAAGTGATGCCAGATGAAGTCTCAAAGATTGCAAACATTGGTATGTTAGTCCATTTATGTTCTCTTCAGAAATTCGGCAACCTTCTTTATCACGGTTTGACATTCCTTTCCATAGTGCTCTTGATTTTTCATCTTTGGATTATGAATTCTTTGGTCGTACATTGGATTGTGCATATTGTGTTGTGATTCTGATAGTTCGTCGAGATCCTTGTTGTTCTTTGTAGTTGTCTTTATTTGCAGGTTTAAGGATGCACGAAGAGAATTGTTTGTATATATGTTGTGCATTATTCGGAAGGGTACAAGAAAGAAGGCCCATCTTGCACCTTCAAATTTCGTTGTTCTTGAGAAAGAATTTGTACCAAGTGAATGGCATTTGTGCCGAGTAAGAAGGATGAAGAAGTTCCCTGCCAAGCGAAAGTTAAAATTGTTCCCTTTTGTAATGAGTGTTGATTTGGGGACAAATCACATTAAAGAAGGGGGATGATGTGAGCACGTTTATGTCACCCAACGATGCAACTTCAAACTTTTAGGGAAGTTTGCTTTTTCACTTGTTACATGATGATATGTAACATCTTTATGTTATATTACTTATATTAGTGTGTTTACTATGCATATAGTATGTTTGGTGTGTTTGGAATTAGTTTAGTATAACTTATAGTGTTTTTATATTTGTTTAAGTGTTATTGAATAAGTTTACAAAGCTTTGATAGGAGTTTCATTGTTTTGTAACATGTACTTAGCAGGACACTAGCTCAAGTGAGTATATGCAGCTCAACTCCAGCTCAAGTGAGTGTATGCAGCTCATCTTCAGCTCACCAGTGTATGTAGCTCGGCCTCAGCTTAGGAGAGTGTAACCAGTTTACTTTTAGCTAAGGAGAGTGTGATAAGCTCATCCTCAGCTCAAGTCAGCTCAGAGGCTTAGCTCCCAGCTTAGTTCAACTCCTAACACTCTTAGCTAGCTCATTTCAGCTCAGCTTGATTCCTGTCAACTCAACTTCAGCTCCACTAGCTCAACTTCAGCTGACAAGTCCAGAAGTAGCTGAAAAGCGTTCTACATGTCGGGGAGTGTTCCAGTGCACATGTGGCAGCCTAGGTGGCATCCGAGTATGTGACTTGCACATGTGGCAGCCTTGGCACATGTGTGTGCAAGTTTGGCTGAAAACAACCTCTCTTCTATGCATTTGTGCGACACATGAATGGATAAGCATGAGTGGGCGTTTCTGTTTGAATTTCAAACATTTAGCACATGTTAAATGTGTAAAGGAGGCGCCACATGCATTTTGAATGCATGGCTGATGTTTGCTGCCACCCAAAGAGGTTACTGGCATTCAAATTCAATTTTTGAGTGCTTTAATTTCAGCCAAAAGAATGGCTCACTTTTCTTCAGTTTCAGTTTTTCTTTTTCTTTTCTTTTCTTTTTTTTGCTTTTTTTATAAGATAAATAAACTAAAAAGAATGAAAATTGGCAGAAAGAAACTAAACTAGGTTGAAAATAGAGGAAAAGAACCTAATTCTGCTCAATTTTGATCCACTTTGTTCGAAGTGTTCCCAATGTCAAAAAATTCTGAAATTTTATGTGGAGACTCCTCCAATGGTTTAAATCTGATATGGAAATTTTTAGCTCAAAATTCGTTCGTTTGATTTTTGCGAATTTTCCCCTTTTGTTCAAATTTCTCACCCAAAACGCCAAAATTCTTGCCAAGAATCATCCCAAATCTGATACCAAATTATAGGGTAGTGCAATTGTGGATTTGGAAGCCTTCAATCAAGTTGTTGCAAGAACTAAGAGCTCTAGACTCAATCAAGAAAGCTATGGGCAGATCTGAAAATTCAATAGAAAAGAGAAGGGCTTTTCTTGAAAATTTCAGATTCAAGGCTGGAAATTTAAAGAAAAGAATACAATAAGAAAGATTAGAATATGAATAATAAGAATATAACGAAAAAGATTAAAAAAAGATGAAGAGAAGAATAGTAAAAACAAGTATGAAATTTCCAGCTTTGTTTATGGAATTATGGGAGATGGCGTGAAGATTGAAGATGAAGATGGCTTGCGATTTGTTGTTGTTGGTTTGTTCTCAGCACCCTCTTAGACACAATTATCTAAGCAAGCAACCTCAAGCGGCTCTAACCCACCCTCCTAGATGCAATTACCTAGGCAAGCAAGAGTGTGAAGATGATCTCCCTCACAAGAACTCGTCGAACTTATGTTGAAGAAGACTTCTAAGGCACAAGTAATCAGCACTTGCAAACACAAATTCACTAAATATTTCATTAATCAAAGAAAATCTGAATAATCTGAATTACAATGGTGGAGGCTTCATCCTTTTATAGGTGAAGGATAGGCAAAGTAATTTAACTTCTACTAAAACAAGGAAACCCTAATTTAA